>JAWWNI010000707.1:684774-1369549 GCA_034642065.1 Darevskia nairensis | reverse complement strand
GGTCCTTCAGGGGCACAGTTACCCCATTCAGGACCAGGGAGTCCCCCACACCCGCTCGCACCCTGTCCCCCAAAAACAGTACTTCTGTCTGTAATCCATCAAACATTAAAAGCTTCCCTAAACAGGGCTGCCTTCAGATGTCTTCTAAAAGTCGGGTAGTTGTTGTTCTGTTTGACATCTGGTGGGAGGGCGTTCCACAGGGCGGGTGCCACTACCGAGAAGGCCCTCTGCCTGGTTCCCTGTAGCTTTGCTTCTCGTAGTGAGGGAACCGCCAGAAGGCCCTCGGAGCTGGACCTCAGTGTCTGGACTGAACAATGGGGGTGGAGGACGCACCTTCAGGTATACTGGCTAATGTATGCTTTGAGGCATCTGGTCGGCCACTGTGAGAACAGGATGCTATACCAGATGGGACCCCTTAGGCCTGATCCAGCAGATGCTCTTCTTAGGTTTGCGTCCTTGCTCTGAATTTATTTCTGGGTGTTTTATACCACAGAGGTTTCCGGCAGGCTTGGGGCTATTTCAGGCACAGCCTGTTTGAAATCAAAATCGTAAGGGTCTTTTCAAAAATCAAGAACAAATAAAACCAGGGACCCAGTTTGACGGATCCTGCAGGGGAAGGGGAAGCAGCAGTGTTGCTCTCCGCCCCGCTCCCTGATTTTGCTCCTTGCCCCAGTGACGCTCGGCCAAGTACAACATAAACCGCACACAGGAAGAGGCTTGAGAAACAGGCTCTTGCACACTTGTTTGGTGGAGAAAATGTCTTCCTCTGCGCAGCAATTCCGTCCTTATCCTGGCGCCCTCTCGAGCACACCCCTTGAGCATCTCTTCCTCTTCTAAGATCCCTGCGAAAGGAAGAAGGAGCAGAAGAAACTGAGCATCCTTCTCACCCCCCAAATTCCGGCAGGAGCAGAACCCAGGAGTCAGGGCTCCCTCCCTGCCTCATCCAAGGTCCTGTGCCAAAAGCAGACATTGAGCAAGGCTGCTGTTCGCTCTTTCCCTGGAACCATGAGCAATTTCATTACATCTTAACCCACCTATTAGGGGTCATGGGGAAGCAGAGAAAGAAAAAATCCTGCATGCGTTGACACAATGACATTCCTGAAATTGCACTCCTCTCTCGCGGAGAATTAGAAAAGACCTATCTAAATGGAAGAAACTACATCTCTCGATTTTGGGGCGCATTGGGGTCTAGCCAAATGATGAAAATACCTACATTTTTAGATCCCTTTGTTCCGTTCGACTTCCACCCCATTTGCTTAAAGGTAAAGGTAAAGGGAAGAATTGATGCTTTTGAATTCTGGTGCTGGAGGAGACTCTTGAGAGTCCCATGGACTGCAAGAAGATCAAACCTCTCCATTCTTAAAGAAATCAGCCCTGAGTGCTCACTGGAAGGACAGATCCTGAAGCTGATCCTGAAGCTAGCAACTCTGAGGCAAAGAGAGAAAAGATAAACCCCAGCCCTGTTGCATCGGAGATCCTTTTGCATGAGCAGGGAGAGTATTGACCCTGAAGCTTTTTGCATGCAAAACATTTACTTAATAATAATAATAATAATAATAATAATAATAATAATGTATTATTTATACCCCGCCCATCTGGCTGGGTTTCCCCAGCCACTCTGGGCGGCTTCCAACAGAACATAAAAATGCAATAATCTATTAAACATTAAAAGCCTCCCTATGGCACTACGCCCCCCCCCCCCAAGTCTTGGTTCTCTTGTCTCTCCTGCTGTCAACCTAGAACTGCATCTGGACTTTGAGCATCCCCCCAGCTCTGACCTCTTGCATGATCCTGCCCCTCTCCCACCATGGGAGTAGAATCCCAACATGTAGTGTTGTCTACAATTCTGCTGTCCCCCCCCCCCATTATTTCTCCTGTCCGTTGGCACCTCAAAAATAAAAAAAGCATTGCCTAAAATATAGTGTGCCCAAAAGAACAGAAAGGTGTTTTGTAAAGCAAAGGCTTAAATCAGCTGGCTGGAATTGGTGGCAGTTTTAATCCAAAACCACAGGAAGCGGCCAGGCCGTCAAAGGCTGATTTCAAAGCTTCTCTGCTGCTGCCAAACCCCTCGGCTGCCTTCTGTCAAACTTCTGTGTCCTTCTGTGTCCCCTAAGTTCATTATTTGTCGGAGAAGAATGATTCCAATCAAGGCAGGCTTTTATTTTCTGTTGCAACAGAGTCCCCTGCCCTGTTCCCTTAGATTAGAAGTAGAAGGGACCCAGAACAAAGGTATGTGGCAACTTTTAAAGACTTTAGAATTTGCCCAACCCTTTTTAGCCAAAGACCACCCAAAAGCATCATATCAGCATCACAGAAAGAGGAAGAAACGCAACAGAAATTGGAGTGTTGGCTTGTCTCCTGTTTGTCAGGATACCTGATAATGCTAGCTGATTGCCTTACCTGGACATTCTTTTGAAATGGTAAATACATCAGTTCTGGAATCCATTGTTACAGAGCTACCCCATTCATGTGAGAAGTTTATCTATTTATAGGGTTTTGAAGGATTTGCAAGTGAAAATAATTCAGCCAGTCTTATCAGGAAAGGTTTATCCATAGTAAATCCTTCTACTGCAGAGGAAATATTTGGGGCCATTAATGCCCTTTTAAATGTGTTGTGGAAGGGGGGAATTATTGGGTTGCCTTTGTTTTTGTTATTTGGTGTTTTTTATATTGTAATTTTATTTTATTTTTAATTAATCTTTATTGACAGTTTACATACACTTATTTTTAACAAACATACACTTATTTTTTAACAAAAATACACTTATTTTTAACAAAGGTTTACTTTAGTTCTCATACCGGTACATTTCTGTAAAATTTTACCATTAACATAAAATAAAATAACCTAAAACAAAAATTGACTTCCACACTTCCTTCTTCTGCTTTGAATAAACATTACAACTTTTCGCGGTTTTGCACTCTTTATATATTAATTCATATTTCATAATTGGTAAACTGATAGTGATTGTACTTTCTCAACAATCGTCTCCAAATTATTCCCGTATGTTTCCCTATATTGTAATTTTATGTTGTGAACTGCCTTAAGATCTACAAGTACAAGGCGGTATACAAATTTAATTAATTATTCAATAATATTATTAATAAACATAAGAGTCAAGATAGCTCTGGGACTGCTCTGTGAACTCAAATAACGTGTCTGTTATAATAAAAAAAAACTGCTCCTTTTCCCTTATGGGGTCCCCAAGAGCCGTATAAAGTCCTTATGTAGGTTCTCTATCGGTAGGAGAAAATAACAGAGGCCAACCAGAGAATATTGAGAAGCAAAGCAGCTAGTAAGCAGGATCTTTATTAAACTGTTGCAACAGGGTCCTCACTTGCAGGAGGGAGGAGGAACCCAGAACATTGGTGTGCAAGCTCTTATATAGACTTTTGAAATTGCCTAACCTGTAGCTCAGGGACCCAGGTGGCGCTGTGAGTTAAACCACAGAGCCTAGGGCTTGCTGATCAGAAGGCCGGCAGTTCGAATCCCTGCGACAGGGTGAGCTCCCTTTGTTCGGTCCCAGCTCCTGCCCACCTAGCAGTTCGAAAGCATGTCAAAGTGCAAGTAGATACCGTATGTACTCGAGTATAAGCCGACCCAAATATAAGCCGAGGCACCCAATTTTACCACAAAAAACCTGGGAAAGCTTCATAGGAGCCACTGCCTGCCTCACTCGAGTATATAGGGTAAATAGGAACCGCTCCGGCGGGAAGGTAAACGGTGTTTCCGTGCGCTGCTCTGGTTCGCCAGACGCGGCTTTGTCATGCTGGCCACATGACCTGGAAGCTGTACGCCGGCTCTCGGCCAATAAAGCGAGATGAGCGCCGCAACCCCAGAGTCGGACACGACTGGACCAAATGGTCAGGGGTCCCTTTACCTTTACCTTTAACCTGTAGCTCAAGACCAAACTGCGGGAGTCAGTGGAAGACAGGAGTGCCTGGAGTGCTCTGGTCCAGGGGGTCACGAAGAGTCGGACACGACTAAACAACAGCTCAAGGCCACCCCCCAATACATCATACATATATCACTATAGCTGTCAACCCTCCCTTTTTTTGCGGGAAACTCCCTTATTCCAATGCCATTTCCCGCTGCTATCCCGGATTGTTGATATCCCTTAAATTTCCCGGATTTCAAAGGAAGCAGCTCCTCTCCCTCCCTGCCGGCCAGGGAGGCTCCTCAGCTGCGTTGCTCGGCTGCCAATAAGGAGTCTGAGACCGACTGGGGGCGGAGCTTGCATGCCTTGTGCAGCCAGACCCTCACGCCCAACCAGACAGCCACCCTGCCTGCCGTCTACGCGCTCGCTCTTTCGCTCACCCGTTCACGCGCAGCCTCTGGAGCGCAGGGTGACGAGGCTACTTGGTGCCATTGCACCGCCCTGGCGGCATCCCTTATTTTCAAATCTGAAAGTTTGAAAAAATCCCTTATTTTCAAATCCGAAAGTTGACAGCTATGTATATCACAGAAGGGGTGGTCTACAGCAGAATCCTGTCTGGCAGGAAACCTGTTAATCGGTTTACCTGGGCAGCCTGGCCAGGTACACTTATGAACATTTATTTTATATCTTAGACCTTATAATTCTCATAACAATGTCTATCTTCCCCCACCCTCAGGGAATATTTCAATATTTTGAAAAGTGAAGGATAGGTTTTTTCTGGAGCATGTGTCCGCTAGGTGTTCACCTTAAAATTTGTGTAACCGTTCTCAGTGGTGCATACTCTGACTGGCAGCTGGCTGCGCTGTCAAATTTTTCAGCACTCCCTGAATTGCTTGGAGATGCTGCTGGGAACTTGAACCTGAGAACTTCAGCATGCAAGGAAGAGGCTCTGCCACTGCCAAACATTTTGCAGATGTTGTGGGGCCCCTAAGTCTCACCAGCCCCGGCCAGCAGGGCCAATGGTCAGGGATGGTGAGGGATGCAGCCCAGGGAAGCAGGTTAGCCATCCCAGAAACACATAGATCCTGTATCCTTATAGCACCACACCTTCTGGAAGAAACGTTTAGGAATAAACGTCTTGCAATATAATCCCAAGAGGTTTTCATTCCAAAAGAGGTTTCGGAATTTCAGGACATGACTCATCCAAGGCTGATGTTCACGAACTTGACCCAAATGTTTTATCCACAATGTGTGCAGACAGGAATTGTGAGCTGGGGAAATCCGAGGTTCTTGCTAAATGCTTGTTGCTTTTCCTGATTCCTTCTGACTTGCTTCCTCCTGAGTCACGGATGGCAGCCTTGCGATTCTGTGCCCATCGCCCCCCCCCTTCCAAATCTCCATCTGATACTTTCCATCTGCTTTGCATCCACGATCCCAGCTTTTTCCAGGATGCTGCTGAGAACATCTTACTCCCAAGCTGCTCAAGTGCTGGACCAAAATATATGTTCCACTCCCAGCTCCTTTGTGCGCAGACGGGAAGTCCCTCGCGAGAGCAATGTCTTTTCGGATAAGCTTGAGAATGGCAGGAAATGTAGCTGTACCACCACCTGGGTGGCAGAGGAGAAGGCAGCCAAAGCAGGCAGGCAGCGATACAGTGAACCATAGAGTTGGAAGGGACCCCCAAGGGTCATCTAGTCCAGCCCTCTGCAATGCAGGAAATCAAACCACCAACCTTCTGGTTAACAGAAGTCAAGGCAGTGATGATACCACTGGGCTAGAGATTTTGGATATAATATCCAACTTTCATCTTGGGAAAAGTTATGGAGAGAGGAAATAAAGTTTACTGCATGCTGTTTGCTGAAGGAAAACTATATGAAAATGATGTATCGCTGGTATCTAACACAGAGTAAAATTGCGAAAATGTACAAAACTAGTTCAAATGTGTGTTGGAAATGTAAAAGGAAGGACGGTAGGGTTTTTGAATTTATTAGGATTCTTAAAAGTGTGACTGTCTCTTTAAGACAGTCCAGGGGTAGGCAACCTAAGGCCCGTGGGCCAGATGCGGCCCAATCGCCTTCTCAATCTGGCCCGCAGACAGTCCGGGAATCAGCGTGTTTTTACATGAGTAGAATGTGTCCTTTTATTTAAAATGCATCTCTTTCTGGGGCATAGGAATTCGTTCATTTCCCCCCAAAAAATATAGTCCGGCCCCCCACAAGGTCTGAGGGACAGTGGACTGGCCCCCTGCTGAAAAAGTTTGCTGACCCCTGCTCTACAGAAACCCGGAGCGGAGTCCCTAAGGCAGTTGGATGGCGCCTTGTACACCTCCTTCCAGGAACTCCTGTAGCCGTGGGTGCCCAACGTCTTGCTAATAATAATAATAATTTATTATTTTTACCCCGCCCATCTGGCCGAGTTTCCTCAGCCACTCTGGGCGGTTTCCAGTCAAATGTTAAAACCATACAGCATTAAATAAGCTAAGCTTTCCTTCGGACCTCATCAGGAAGGCCGGGGGTGGGGGGGGGGCTTGTCACAAAGGTAGCCTAGGACCTCCCGGCACAGGCTTGCACCCAGGGGTGCCACTTTGGTGCTGCTAAAACCACACAGGAGGCAACAGTTGCAAGTTTCCAGTCTCTGCAGTCACAGGGGGGTGCTGTCTTTTCTTTCTCCAGCGGTTTGACTTCAAACCCACACCCCCCCAGGTGCTCGCCATTGTCTCTTGAGATCGACGGATGCCAAAGTCCTTCTTCCCAAAGCGCCTAGTTATACGGTGGAACTCCCTCCCCCAGGAGCCAGCCTGGGTGACACTAAGAGCGGATTCGAAAGATTCACGGAGGAGGAAAGGGCATAGGGAGATTGTTGGCCTTTGTGCCCGGATCCTGCTCGCGGGTTTCCCCCGAGAGATGTTTTGCAAGGAGACCAGGACGCTTCATCCGACAGGCTCCGTCTCTTTCTAATATTGCCAGCCCGCCCGGGGATCTTCGGGCGGGCAATAAATTAAAACCGTAATCTACGAATAGCAGCGCGGCCTCCCTCCTCCCGTGGCAGCGAGTTCCACCGGCCACGGATTCCTCCTGAATGGGCGCGGGGTGGGGGTGGGGGAAAACGAGGGCGGGACTAGCCGGAGAGAAATGAATGAATCAAAGCGGGCGGGGGGCGGATCCTCGCGCCCTGATTGGCCGACGCCTTCCAGCGCCCGGGAATGCACGCGAGCGCCGCTGATTGGGCGCCCGCCGCGCCCGTCCGGAAGGTGAGGCGGGACTAGCCGGATCCGGAAGCAGATGCCGGTGGCGCGGGGAGGGGAGAAGCGAGCGGCGAGGGTCGGACCGCGGTGGGAACAGAGCGTTTTCATTGATATACCTGGACCTGGTGACCTTTGACCCCGCTCTTTTTTGTGGGGGGGGGTCTCTCTCATTCAGCCCCTCTTCCCCCGAACCCCTGAGGGCGCCCTTTGACCTTTGCCCCCCTTCAGGGCCCTTGGACTCGGGGCCCCTCTTTCCCCCCCCCCTGGGCCAAGATGCCTTGGAAGCGGGGGCTCCGGTTCCTGGGGAGCTGCTCTGCGGGGAGGGTCGCCCCTGAGGGGGCCAGGCTGGCAAGACCCTCCTCCGGGACCCACAGCTCCGAGGGGAGACCCGACAGCTGCAGGAAGAGGAGGGTGAGTCGGGGGGGGGGGGGAGAGAGTCCTTGGCTGGGGCTCTGGGCACCAACCCAGACGTCAGAAGGACCCTGCCGGGTCAGGGTCAAGTGTCCAGCACCTGGTGCTCACTCATAAGTGTGCAACAAGTGTGCACCGCCCTTGTGAGCGTGAAACTGCGCACCGGCCTCTATGGTTGCGCTGATCCCTGCAGGGCAGAGGCCTCTGTGCGGCTGCTTTTATTCTTCTCCCTACCCCTTCGTTTAATCCGCATGACAACCACAACCCTGCGAGGCGGGCTAGGCTCAGAAAAGGCAGTGGCTGTCCCCCGAGATCACCCCCCCTCCATGAGCTTTGTAGCCAAAGCGGGGATTCGAACCCCGGCCTCTCCCAGTCTGACACTCTAACCGCTATGCCATCACTGCCTCCCTGCTGGAAGAGGTCCGTGGATACTGACTCTGCCCAAAGGTGGCTGGAGAGCAGGGCTGAAATGGCCGTTGAAACTCAAGCACCTGCCCTGGCTTTTATCCTGGCTTCAGGGATAAAAATCAGCCCCAAGAGATGGACCCAACCGGTTAAGCAGGTTGACGCCTGCAGCCAAAATAGAAATTGCTTGCCACTTAAACAGCAGACAGTGTGTTGCGTGCTGTTTTCAACACAACCTGGGGAAGGTCACTACTATGGAGAATTGAGGGGCTCGGAGGAGGATGCTCTTATTATTGTATATTAAATTAGTGTACTGACCTTCATCCGGAGATGTGCCCACATGTCCTCCTCCTGTTGAACACACAAAAGCCACTGTGCCTTGTGGAGCCCAGGATGTCCGCCTCCACTGGGAACTGCTGTCCCAGTATTATATCTTTTTATAGATAGATAAAAGGGACCCAGGTGGCGCTGTGGGTTAAACCACAGAGCCTAGGACTTGCTGATCAGAAGGTCGGCGGTTCGAATCCCTGCGACAGGGTGAGCTCCCGTTGCTCGGTCCCTGCTCCTGCCCACCTAGCAGTTCGAAAGCACGTCAAAGTGCAAGTAGATAAATAGGAACCGCTCCGGTGGGAAGGGAAACGGCGTTTCCGTGTGCTGCTCTGGTTTGCCAGAAGCGGCTTTGTCATGCTGGCCACATGACCTGGAAGCTGTACGCCGGCTCTTGGCCAGTAAAGCGAGATGAGCGCCGCAACCCCAGAGTCGGACACGACTGGACCTAATGGTCAGGGGTCCCTTTACCTTTATAGATAGATAGATACATGTCTAGCACACAGGCAAGCTCAGTTTTCCCTGCTGGGCAATGGCCTTTAAAGCTCAAGAAGCAGAAAATGAGGTCACCTGTTCCCTGGATGCCCAACTGCTCCATTACTTGACCTCTGCAATTTCAATTTGGGGGGGGGCGTGTGGCACACGTGTGACTCCCTGCCCTATGCAGGCTGGTTTAGCATTCCATGGATGCTTTGCCCTCCTCTGCCCCCTCAATATTGGGGGGCAGGGGCTCACCCTGCTAAGGAATATTGTGGGGGCTATTGACACCTCTGCCCCCGAGAGTTGGCGCACCTGATTCCAGCGCTTTAGAAAAAATAGGGGTTTGGGGGCTGAGAGGCGTGTGTCCTAGCTCCGCTAGGAAACCTCAATCGGCTTTCTGCTTTTAGCAGGAAACCGTGGAGCTCCCAGCATCTCCTCGGGAAGAGCAGGAAAACCTGCCTTGCCCAGGAAGGTGGTTCCTGCAGGGGGCAAACTCTTGCCGCACCGCAAGCGCCGCAGGATGGGCTGCTGATCGTTCCGGTGAATGGCCACTCCTCATGCCCACAGGGGCTCCCAGGCTTTGGGGAGGCTCCAGCTTTGGTCGCCCCTGTCTGATTCATCAGAGTGCACCGCTTCAAGGTCTCACGGTGGAGGACATCCAGAAAGCGAGAGAATCTCGTCCAAGGAAAGACCCGGAGAGTCTGGGCAAAATGAGGCAGAAGGTAAGGCCTGGGTTTTGTAGGGGGGGGAGTGGGTGGCTTGAACCCTGAGCCCACCAGGATCCAGCAGGGATGCAGTGTTGAGCACAACAGTTAAGGCAGAAGTTCCCAAATTTTCCCTGTTTGTGACACACTTTTTAGACATGTGTCGTTTCACGACACAAGCAAATGTGTTGTGGCACACAGTTTGGAAAGCTCTGGGTTAAGGTGTGTGCACAGGTACTGCTCTAATTGCCGCTATTGGCTGGGGAAATAGTTCAAATCGCAGCTCTAGAAACTTTATGCTTAAGAACATAAAAATAAGCTGGTTGGACACACCAAGGTGGACCATCTTGTCTTAACATTCTGTTCCTAACGTTACCTGGCAGATGTTTCTGGAGAGCTCATAAGAGGGGGGGAGCCTTCCTTGTCCCCCCAACATCTGGCTGGCTTACCTTTCCTGCTGTCTGCTTTGTTCCTCAGCTCAGCGAGAGGGCCCGGGAGCGGAAAGTGCCCGTGACCCGCGTTGGACGCCTTGCAAATTTTGGAGGTGAGACCCTCCAGGCTGCAGCATTCGCAGCTGAGGATTTGTTGCATCACAGAGAGGGAGGGAGAATGCCAGGGTGATGCGACTGGATTTTGCCTATAGTTTGCATGCCATTGGTTTGGCTGCTGTGATGTCATGGAATGTTTAGACAGACGCCAGTGGCTCAGAGGAAAGGACCAGTCGTGGAACATTGTAAACGGCTGCAGGAGCATGGAAGTTGAATGCACACCTACAAAAACTAACCCGGACAGGCCCTCGAATTGTAGCAAGCCCCCCCCCCCGAAAAAGAAGTATTAAACCATGACAATAAATCTTGTCATTTGGGAATTGGAGAGGGCTGAGAATTAATGGCTTGAAATGAATATTCCACTCACAAAATTACAATCCTAAGTGTTTCTTGAGGACGATCCTAATGTAATTTACGTTTGCAGAGTAGACCTTCCTATGGGTGCCACATTAGTGGGGTGGGGAGGGGCAGCTGGAGCTGGTGGTGGGAGAGACTGGGCTGAGGGGGGAGACTGGACGCATTCTATTCCCCCCCCCCCCGGCCTGCCATTCATACAATCCTTTCTCCCTTCCAGGTCTGGCTGTGGGCCTGGGCTTTGGAGCCTTGGTGGAAGTGGCGAGGAACTCGCTTAATGGGGAGCAAAAAACCAAGGGTAAGGAAGGTGCGAGAGAAGGGCCTGCCCCTGTGCGCTCATGCTCTCTTGCACATGCGTGTGTGAGGCCACAAGGGGCTGCTTTGGAGGGCCAGGATGCATGGCTGGAGCTGGCCTTGCCTCAAAAAGGGGTCTGGACTCTTCTTCTGCTCTCAAGGGAAGGGGATGCCAGACTAGCCTTTGGCCTGACCCAGCAGGATCATGAGAGGCCTGCTACCCCAGGCACAAGCGCCTCATTCTTCCCTCCCCCTCTGCAGACGCAGGTTTCCTGCTGGAATCCAACCCCTTCCTGTCGGAGGCAAACGCCGAGCGGATCGTGGACACCCTCTGCAAGATGCGTGGGGCCGCCCTCAAGATTGGCCAGATGCTGAGCATTCAAGGTATCGGGGGGGAGAAGGGGGTGTTCCCATTTCCTGCCCGCATCTTCCCGTGGGGGCCTGCTCAGAATCGATGGGAGGGTTGGTGGGGCTGCTGGCTGGTCGGCATTGGGGAAATGCCAGAGAGGTCCGTCCCCCCCAAGCCTGGAAGGTTATATTATAATAATAATAGTTTATTATTTATACCTCACCCATCTGGCTGGGTTTCCCCAGCCACTCTGGGCAGCTCCCAACAGATTAAAAATACAATAAAACATCAAAAACTTCCCTAAACAGGGCTGCCTTCAGATGTCTTCTAAAAGTCAGATAGTTGTTTATTTCCTTGACATCTGATGGGAGGGCGTTCCACAGGGCGGGCGCCACCACCGAGAAGGCCCTCTGCCTGGTTCCCTGTAACCTCACTTCTCGCAGTGAGGGAACCACCAGAAGGCCCTCGGCGCTAGACCTCAGTGGCTGAACGGTGGGGGTGGAGACGCTCCTTCAGGTATACAGGACCGAGGCCGTTTAGGGCTTTAAAGGTCAGCACCAACACTTTGAATTGTGCTCGGAAACGTACTGGGAGCCAATGTAGATCTCTCAGGACCGGTGTTATGTGGTCCCGGCGGCCACTCCCAGTCACCAGTCTAGCTGCCGCATTCTGGATTAATTGCAGTTTCCGGGTCACCTTCAAAGGTAGCCCCACGTAGAGCACATTGCAGTAGTCCAAGCGGGAGATAACTAGAGCATGCACCACTCTGGCAAGACAGTCTGCGGGCAGGTAGGGTCTCAGCCTGCGTACCAGATGGAGCTGGTAGACAGCTGCCCTGGACACAGAATGGACCTGCGCCTCCATGGACAGCTGTGAGTCCAAAATGACTCCCAGGCTGTGCACCTGGTCCTTCAGGGGCACAGTTACCCCGTTCAGGACCAGGGAGTCCCCCACACCCGTCGGAGGACTGCCCTCCCGAGCCAAAATCAAAGAGCCTCTCCAGGCCAGCAGGGTGGGTTGCAGCATTGCAAGCAATATTTAAAAACCAGTTTCTTCGGGACGCCCACTTCTCCCCGCAGACAACAGCTTCATCAGCCCCCAGCTGCAGCAGATCTTCGAGCGTGTCCGACAAAGCGCTGACTTCATGCCGCCCTCTCAGATGATGGTGCGTTGCTGTTGGGTGGGGCAGGGGGCTGCGAGGGAAGCCGCCGTTGCCCTCCGCCTGTGGTTGGGTGGGAGGGTTGGCATGGATGCTCTGAGCAGGGAAGTCCGGCTCAGCCGCCACACTGAGACGCTGCCAGTGCAGGAAGATGCCCGCAGGGTTTGCCTCAGTCCAGGTGGCAGCCTCTGCCGGTGTGACGCAGCTCTCCAACACGTTGCTTCAGGGACTCTGCTCTTCCCCTTCCAGGGCGTCCTGGTGGAAGAACTGGGTGCCGACTGGCGGGACAGAGTAGCCTCCTTTGAGGAAACGCCCTTTGCGGCCGCCTCCATCGGTCAAGTGCACCATGGGGTGCTGAAGGACGGGACCGAAGTGGCCGTGAAAATCCAGGTAGGCTCAGACGCGGAGACGTTGTCGGAATTTGAACCCGGGACTGTGCACGCAAGGAAGATGCTCTGGCTACAGGGCGAGGGCAGAGCCTGTAGGGAGAGACTTTGACTGCGAGACAAGTCTCTCGGTCTGCTGGGGTTGGAAGCCCTTGGCAGCCCTGCCGGTCCTGAGGTTCCCTCTCCCTCCTCTCCTCCTGCAGTACCCGGGCATTGCTCAGAGCATCCGGAGCGACGTGGATAACCTGTTGGCGGTGCTCAAGATGAGCATGATACTCCCAGAAGGTAAGGAGAGCCAAAGGGGGCCCATCTAGTCCCATCTTCTCTCTTCTTCTTTTTTGGAAAATCGTTTTTATTTGATTTTACAGGTATAAATTTATAACAAAACCAAATACATATCTGTCAGGAGGGCTGGGCTGGCTCCGTTAATTGATCGCCCGAAATAAGAGTCCAAGCCATGTAGCTCTTTAAGGCTTTAATCTAGGCTAATTGCTTTACAAGCGGAGCAGGTCGTAAAACTGACTCATCCATCATCATCATCAGATTCCGAAAGTGGATCTCTCTTTCTGTTTTCGCGCCAGGAAGCCCAGCGGGGGAAGCGGAAACACTTTGTCCTTCGCTTTTTCCGTTCCCCCTTTTTGTAACGAGGTCTCTGGCTGCTTAGCTCAAGCCTCTCCACCGCCCGCCCCCCTCTCCACTGCTTTGGCCCGAAGGGGAAGTGGATGAATCTGTCTTCAAGATCGGGGACTGCTCCCGGTAACTACTTAGTGCCGGACTGGAGGAGGGATGCAGCCCCCTGACAATATCCATATAGGGAGATTTATCTGAATCTCGAGACTCCCCCCCCCATCCCCTCCATGGGTCCTATTGTCAACATTTTCAACTGCATATTATTTCATAATCCATTTTATATCTATCCATATCATCCATAGTATTTGTTACATTACAAGTGAGATTAAAATCCTGTTTTCATCTGCTTACAGTGGTCTCCTAAATCTATTATAATTTCCCCCCCTTCTTTCTTGGAAGGTTTTGTCTTCTTGGTCCCTGAGCTTTCCAGTCAGTTTTGTAATTTCAGCGTAGTCTAATAGCTTGGTTTGCTATTCCTCTCTGGTAGGGACTCGATTTTTTCTTTCCCTCTCTGGGCTAATAGCATCCGTGCTGCTGTTGTCACATACATGAAGAGTCTTTTCTGTTCCTTTGGGATGTCGGTACCTACAATCCTATATAATAATCTCCCTGCGTGCACCGTCCGTGTGTCAGTGGAATTCGCAACTGCGCATGCGCCCCACTGACACAGGGATTGGACAGCTCTACTTTCCCCCCCCCCAACAGGGACGCAGGCATTGGAGCGGCCGGAGAGGGGGGGCGTGTCCGGGAGGCAGTGGTGGCGGCGCACGCGCGTTGTCAGTTGGGGAAGCGCCGCCGCCTTGCACGGAGCCTCCTCCTCCTCGAGAGCCCCTCCGCTCCCCGGGCGCGTCATCTTCGCCTCGCCCGCCGAGCCGCAGCTCCGGCAGCAGCAACAGCAGAGCGCAGCGGCCTGCTCCTCTGACGTGCGCGCCCGGCTCAGCAGCCCCGACGGGCGGCCGGCTGCTTGGGTGGGGCGATCGGTGGAGGGCCGTGAAGGCTGGGCTGCTGCTCCCTCGGACGGCTCGAGGGGAAGGAGGGCGGCGAGGTTTAAAAGGAAAGGAGGGTGGCCGCCGCTCCCCCCATATACTTTCTAGCGCCCGTTATCTTAACGGGCTTAATTTACTAGTTCCTAATAAGAAGGCTTCTGGGTGTTTTTTAAAAAAATAGAGGTTATTTAAAACATTTTTTTCCAGTTCATTGTATATCATTTCCCAGAAAGCCTTAATTGTCTTATACCACCACCACATATGATAAAAGGTACCTTCTTTTTCTTTACATTTCCAGCAGGTATTTGTACTTGTTTTATACATTTTTGCTAGCTTACTATGATTACTAGGAGTCAAATACCACTGACATATCATTTTCATCTAATTTTCTTTCAGCGAACAACATGCTTTGAATTTCAAATCTGTTTTCCATAACCTTTTCCAATCTGCAGTCTGAACGTTATGCCTCAAATCCCTTGCCCAGTGTACCATTACAGATTTAACCTGTTCACCTTTTGTATGCCTTTCCAAGAGCAATCTATACATTTTCGCATCTAGTTCATCTTCTCACAAGGGCCTACCAGGTAGCAACCTGCAAGCAGGACCTGAGCGCCAGAGCCCTCTCCTCCCTGAATTTGTCCCGTCCTCCTTGAGGTGGCTGGTCTTTCCCTCCTGCACCAGGGAGTTCCACAGTTTTGAGCTCTCTTGTGGGTGAGCAGCCTCTGCCCTTCTCTGCTTCCTTGCAGGCCTCTTTGCTGACAACACTCTGCAAGTGCTTCAGAAGGAGCTGGAGTGGGAATGCGACTACCAGCGGGAGGCTCAGTGCGCCCAGAAGTTCAGGTAAAGGGACCCCTGACCGTTAGGTACAGTCGCGGACGACTCTGGGGTTGCTGCGCTCATCTCGCTTTATTGGCCGAGGGAGCCGGCGTACAGCTTCCGGGTCATGTGGCCAGCATGACTAAGCCGCTTCTGGCGAACCAGAGCAGCGCATGGAAACGCCGTTTAACTTCCTGCCGGAGCGGTACCTATTTATCTACTTGCACTTTGACGTGCTTTCAAACTGCTAGGTTGGCAGGAGCTGGGACCGAGCAACGGGAGCTCACCCCGTCATGGGGATTCGAACCGCCGACCTTCCAATTGGCTAGCCCTAGGCTCAGTGGTTTAGACCACAGCGCCACCCGCGTCCCCCTAGTTAGTTGAGTACTAATCTTCCTATCAGGAAACCTAACTGTGGAGTTCTAATCAGGAACACAGCTAGAGTGCGGAGGGATGTTGTTAGGCGAATCTGACAGCTTGCTCAGGCTGGATTAAGAATGTGCCAAGAGCTGCAATTCCTGCGTTTCAGGGGGTTGGACTAGATGACCCTCGGGGGGTCCTTCCAACTCTTATCATTCTATGATTCTATGAAAAACTCAGCCTTGAGCTGATTGAAAGGAGGTGCTCTGTCCTTCTTGCTGAATCAGGCTCTGATAATGCAGACATGCCTTGGAAAACGCGACATAATTTCTGCGCTTGTGCAAAACGAAAGCGAGGGACGGCCTCTCTATAGGGCTGTGCGACTTGTAGACCTGAGGACGCCCCCTTTGGGGACTCTGCAGTGGCTGCTGCTGTGAGCGAGTGACGTTGCCTTAAGCATCACGGTGTCGTAGCTATTGAAGAAATCCCCGAAACTCCCCTCCGTCCTGGGACCCGGCAGGCTCCGGGTTCCCCTGGTGGCTTCTTCTCCTTGGTAGCCCCACATCTGGGCACAGCCAGGAAGGTGCCTTTTGGGACCAGGCTGGAGGACCCCTCTAGCCTCAGGACCAACCACCTTTTTTGGGGGGGTGGCTTGCGGCCCTCCCCCTCGGAGAGAGCCTCCTTACTGAAGCATCTCTTCCCCCAGGAGCCTCCTGGAAGGAGACCCGTTCTTCGAGGTGCCCAAGGTGGTAGAGGAGCTGTCCACCCACAGGGTCCTGTCGATGGAGCTGGCGGGGGGCGTCCCGCTGGACCGCTGCCAGGAGCTCAGCCAGGAGCTGCGGAACCAGGTGAGGCGGGGCCCAGAAACGCGGGGCTCTCCTTACGGAGAAAGCTTGGGTGGAGGAGGAGAGGCCCCTGTGTCAGTGGGTGGCTTTACCCCCCAAAACGGAGCGTCCCTATAGGAGAGCTTCCTAGCATTTGCCCCCTGTCAGGTTCTCTTATCGGTTGTTCAATAGAAATGCCAAGCCATTTGTCTTTAGTCTTTTTATTCAATGCCACGCTATTTACAGTGCAGAGCTCAGTTTATCATGTCTGCTCAGTTACTAGCAGAATCCGGAAGTGCCTCCCTCCTGTTTTGGCGCCAACACCAAAGCCTCGGCATCCAAGGCCTTCTCCTCCTACGTGAGATAGGTGCCGGAACTGACGCCTCCCCCTCCGAGAGAGCCTGCTGGGTGGTGCCAGGTCTCCCAGTAACTCCCTGGACACCTGGCACTCCCTGGCTCCCAGCCACTAACTGCTCCTCCCCCGAGACGGGACTGCCAGATTCACTCGGAAGATTAATCTGTTGTTAACACAGGTTGCGGCTCTCTGTAAACACTCAGAGCTGGACTGGCAGGGGTGGGCAGATCCCTGACACACACCCCACCAAGGCGGCCGCAGCCCCCTTTCCTGCCTGCCCAGGGAAAGCTGCCATGAGGCAGCCACCTGCAATAGGATGACCTCAAGGCTGCAGATTTCTGGGCCAAGGCATTAAAGGAAACATCTCCAATAACTGATGGAACTGTTGTGCCTTCTCTGTATTTGGCGCTTGGAAATTGATTTTCTGAAGCCAATAAAGAGATGGGGAAAACAAGGAGAATGTCTCTAGCTGAGGTTCTGGGAAACGCTTTAGCTAGTCATTCTGGACTAGTGGCGATCAAGAGTCTGGCAGGTAGCCCAGCCAGAAAAAAATAATAATCAGCCTCTAGTGGGATCTAGTAAAAGAGGAAGGGTTCTTGCAGTACAGTTTGATTTCACATCATTTATGAACGAGGAGGCAAACGGACGGATGGCCATTCCTGGTTACGCTAATGGGTACTGCGCATGTCCGACACGGACGCAGGGATTGGAGCAGGGATTGGAGAGGGGGCGTGTCCAGAAGGCAGCGGCGGCGCACGCGCGTTGTCAGTTGCACCAGCGCCGCTGCCTCGCACGGACATGGGGAGGATGGCTTCTTGCCGGGGTGCCCCTGTCCGCCTGCGCTCACCCGCTGCCACCGCCTCCGAGGCTGCCGAGGCCCACTGCTCGGGCTCCGGCTCGGGCTGCTGTTCCGGCGCCCCTCCGCGAGTCGCCCCCTCCTGCGGGCACCGCCGCTCACCGACCCGCCGCTCCCCGCTCGCCCATCCCGCCGCTCGGCTCCTCCGGCCGCTGCTTCTTCTCCTCCCGCGCAGCCCCTATGTTCTAGCGCCCGTTATCAACGGGCTAAATTCAACTAGTTGGTAATATTTTTAAAGTATTTATTAAGCCGCAATATTCGTGTTCCATGTCTGCCCTGCTGTCACCTAGTGCTTTTCTTCTGGTACCTTCTTTCTTATTTTCTTCCTGTGAATTTTGCCTTTTCTTCCATTAAAAGTATCTAAAAATAAAGGTGGGCTCCCTCTCTTCCTTCTCTCCGCAGATCTGTTCCCAAATCCTTCGCCTGTGCCTCCGAGAGGTCTTTGAGTTCCGCTTCATGCAGACGGATCCAAACTGGTCCAATTTTTTCTACGATGCCGAGAGGCACAAGGTGGGAGTTTGGGCTGGATTCCCGGGGTGAGGGGAGATGATTGCCGGGTGCGAGAGGCTGCAGACGCGTCTAACCCCTCAGCCTCGTTCCTCGCAGGTGACCCTGCTGGACTTTGGAGCCAGCCGAGACTTCAGCAAAGAGTTCACTGACAATTACATTGAGGTGAGTGCCGGTTATCTTCTCCTCCTCCTTTTACAGCATTTCACATCCCTCCTGGGATAGATGCCTCTTCAAGCTCTCTCCATCGTTCTCTGTTGTTTGCTTCCTGCATCCACACCAAACCCTGCTTTCTAGATTGTCCACCCATCACACAGGTGGGCACCCCCATTGGAAAGGGCAGGGTCTCCATACTAACAATACTTTAGTCCATCAGCCTGAGTCACCTCTAGCCTGCATGTGTCCATTTTAACTTCCTGGCCTTTTCCATCACCTCTGTAATTTGTTATCTCTGTCATTTTAATAAGAATAATAACATAAAGGTAAAGGGACCCCTGACCATTAGGTCCAGTCGCGGACGACTCTGGGGTTGTGGTGCTCATCTCGCGTTATTGGCCGAGGGAGCTGGCGTACAGCTTCCAGGTCATGTGGCCAGCATGACTAAGCCGCTTCTGGCGAACCAGAGCAGTGCACGGAAACGCCGTTTAACTTCCCACCTGAGCGGTACCTATTGATCTACTTGCACTTCGTGCTTTCGAACTGCTAGGTGGGCAGGAGCAGGGACAGAGCAACGGGAGCTCACCCCGTCGCGGGGATTCGACGGTTTAACCCACAGCGCCACCCGCGTCCCTAATAATAACATAGAGAATAATAATAATAATAATTCTATTGTTTATATGCCACCCATCTGACTGAGTTGCCCCTGCCACTCTAAGTGGCTCCAAACAAAATACTAAAAACACAATAAAACATCAGATCCCAAGGAGATAAAGAACTACATAACTTTTAGAAGACATCTGAAGGTAGCCTTGTATCGGGAAGTTTTCAATGGTTGATGTTTTGCTATGTTTTAGGGTATATATGCCATTAGCTGCTCAGAGTGGCTGAGGAAACCCAGCCAGATGGGCAGGGTATAAATAAAAGTATTATTATTATTATTATGCCTTCAGATGTCTTCTAAATGTCAAATAGTTGTTTGACATCTGACGGGAGGGCGTTCCACAGGGCAGGCTACCCAGAAGGCCATCTGCCTGATTCCTTGTAACCTCATTCCTCCATAATACACAAAATAATAATAATAAAATAATCCTAATAGCAGCACACACCCCACACATATAGCAGGTTGGGGAAGTGGGGCTCCAGTAGTGGCTATATAATGTCAGCCGCTGGCTAGAGCAGGGCTGAGCCCCCCAATATCCAGGGGAGAGTCACCCCCTCAGCCCCTCTCTTTCCTCTCTGCGAAGGTGGTGAGGGCCGCGGCGGACGGAGACCGGGCCAAAGTGCTGCAGAAGTCCAAAGACCTCAAGTTCATGACGGGGTTCGAGACCAAGGTGAGCGTGTCGGGAGGTTAATCTCACCAGCTGCCCCAGGCTGGGCAGGAACCAGCGTTTTGGGTTGGCCCTGGGGGGCCCTGGGCAGAGCGGGTGGATTTCAAGGGGCTGTGAGCCAGGAAGGGGACGGGCAGAAAGAGGTGGGGAGGTTTAAATCTCTCTTCCACCCTGCCACCGATCTGCTGCGATGGTCTTTGTCGCTGCCTGTCCACCTTAAGCTGGTTTAACAGTTGCAAAGTTTCTCAAGGCGCACCAGAGCTCTTGCTGCTTACAGAGAGGAGATTATAAAATGATAATCGTGGGAAGAGAGGAAAATTTCTCTCCTTCTCTCTCTCTCTCTCTCTCTCTCTCTCTCTCTCTCTCTCTCTCTCATAACTCTAGAACTCATGGTCATTGCAATGAAGCTGAATGCAGATAAAAGAAAGACTTGAAGCACATAAACTGTGGAACTCCCTGCCACAAGAGGTAGTGAAGGCCACCCACCTGGATGGCTTTAGAAAGGGCTTGCACTGGAGGAGGAGAGAGCTATTGGCATCTACTAGCCAGGATGGCTGGGCTCTGCCTTCGCAGTCACAGGCAGCAACACTTCTGGGCACCATTTGCTCTGAACCGCAGGGGAGGAGAGTCCCCTTATCCTTGTGGGTTTCCCCAAAGATGCATCATCTCCTTGGCCACTGTGGGAACAGGACTGGATGGGCCCCCTTTGGCCTGATCCAGCAGGCGCTTCTCACGTTCTTATGGAGCCTCCAGATCCAGCTGCAGTCTATCTGGAGTCCTCGGTTCTTTTGGGTAGAATAGGAGGCTGGGCTAGATGGGCCCCTTTGGGCCTGATCCCACAGCCAGGCTCTTCTTAGGAGGGCAAAGCCTGAGTCCCATACTGGCCGGAGTGGGGTGCCATTCTCTGCCCCCCCCTCCTCTGGGCAGTTCCTCTGCCATTGCTACCATTGGGCGATTTAGCTGGGGTGGGGGGCTGGCTTGTTTGTTTTAGATTCTTTGAAGGTTTTGTGGACATATCCCCACTTTTGAAGTTTAAAAAGAAAGAAAAGGGGGCAGCGACGAAGAATTCCTTCCTTGCACATCCCCTTCGCCTCCTCCAGCACCCACCCACCCCCAGCTCCATCCCATGTTGTGCGGCTGGGCCTGCCTAATCCTGCAAGGGTGCTGCACCCAGAAAAGGGGATCCTAACGCAATAGAGGAGAGCCCTGGGCCCAAGCCCTCCTTCCTGGCCAATTCAAGGTAGGGCAGCGCCCCCTAGTGAAACCCAGTGCCTCTATCTTTTGTGGCCAGCAAGTAAAGGTAAAAGTAAAGGGACCCCTGACCATTAGGTCCAGTCGTGACCGACTCTGGGGTTGTGGCGCTCATCTCGCTTTATTGGCCAAGTGAGCCGGCATACAGCTTCCGGGTCATGTGGCCAACATGACTAAGCTGCTTCTGGCGAACCAGAGCAGCGTACGGAAACGCCGTTTACCTTCCCGCCGGAGTGGTACCTATTTATCTACTTGCACTTTGACGTGCTTTCGAACTGCTAGGTGGGCAGGAGCAGGGACCGAGAAACGGGAGCTCACCCCATCGCGGGGATTCTAACCGCCGACCTTCTGATCGGCAAGCCCTAGGCTCTGTGGTTTAACCCACAGCGCCACCCGCGTCCCTGGCCAGCAAGTAGTTTCATTCTTTTATCTCTTTCCCTTTACTTATCAAAGCATTCAGTCTCCTCTTTCCCAGGCTAAACATTCCCAGCTCCTTCAACCGTTCCTCATCAGGCTTGGTTTCCAGACCCTTGGTCATCTCTTGTCTCCCTCCTTTACCCGCCTTCCGGCTTGTCAATGCCCTTCTTAAACTGTGGCATCCAGAACTGGACACAGGTTGGGGGTCGGACCAAGGCTGAAGAAAGTGGTAAAGGCAATCTGCGCATGCCCAGGAACCCCTCTTCCCCTTCCTGTCAGCCCCTGTGGCCCCTACCTGAGCAGCCCATCCCAGAAACACCTTGCCCTTGGACTGACCTCCCTGCTCCCTCCCTCCTTCTCCCGGCAGCTGTTTGAGGACGCCCATGTGGACGCCGTGATGATCCTGGGAGAGGCCTTCTCCACGCCGGGTCCCTTCGACTTCGGCACCCAGCGCACCACTCGCCGCATCCAGGACCTCATCCCCGTGATGCTGAAGCACCGCCTCAGCCCCCCTCCGGAGGAGAGCTACTCGCTGCACCGCAAGATCGCCGGATCCTTCCTCATCTGCGCCCGACTCGGGGCCGCCATCCCCTGCCGGGAGATGTTCGAAGAGGCCTATGCCCGATACTTGGCCGGGGAGCGCTCGGCCCCCATGGCTGGCAGGGTCTAGGGGGGTCCTCCACTGTTCCCATGAGTGGATCCCATGACTCGCCAGCTGGCCGGAACTCTCCGCAAGGGAGCCCTGACCATTCTGCTGCCGGGACAGCTTGTGGGGCAGGGGCCCTCTGCGGTGTTGGGGCAGCATCTCTGCCAAGCGGGGGTCTTTCTTCGGACCAGCCGCTGGCCGGTATTAGACCCTGACTCTTAACACAGCTGCCTGGCCTGGCATCTCCATCCCTGACCCCTCTGGTGGTCTCTTTGGAGCAAGCGAAGGGGTAGCGCCAGCCGGCTCTGCCCCACGCCCTCGCTTGGCCTCCTGCCCGCTCTCCTGCCCCCTCCAGGCCCGGCGTCCCTAGGGCAGCAAGAGCTGAGATGCCACCGTTGTGGCCAAATTGGAGAGGTTTGGCAGTGGTTCTCATTGCCAAGCAAAGAGGCTTGAAGAAGCTCAGCGATTTGGGGGCTGCCACTCTCCTGGGAATGATAAAGGAGCTTCGCTGCTGCCCCCCAAGGAGATCCAACCCTCCCCACATCCCTTTCCGGTTCCTAACTCCAGCCAGGAGAGTCCTGGCTTCCTCCGTCTGTGGCCTTTGAAGCAGGAGGACATGAGCGCTGTTAGACCGCCCTTGAGCTGGGGGCTCGTCCCACCCGTGGAAGGGACCCCTCCCCTCTTTCTGCTTTTAAAATATAAACTTTGGGTGTGACTTTAAACTGGGGCAGCTAGACGAAGGCTTAAGTGTTGTAAAAGAGAGAAAGGCAGCAAGAGATCTGGTGGGGGAGAGGGATCCATCTCTCCGCTTCCGGCAGAAGCAACTGGATCTCAGGCCTGACTTGGGTGGCCAAAGTGTGTGTGAGTGTCTGTATGTGTCTCTGCCCATTACAGCTACCCGGTTTTTTAAAATGAAACAAACGGTGTCTTGTGTGTTTTCTCTGCCATCCAAACGGGGAGGTGCTGAGGACCAGAAGAGCGAGCGGCTGTTCCTTGTGGGCCAAAAGTGGGCAGGAAAGCCGTGAGTTGCAGTTTGGGGGCATTTTTGCGCAGGGAGGGCCTCCCACCCTGGAGCGCCTAACACAGCCAACACCCAGTCTGGGAAACGGAAGTTGCTGGAACCGACCCTGTTGAGAGCCATTGTGGTGTAGTGGTTAAGAGTGGTAGACTCTATAAGGTTGATTTCTTACCAGTGAGGGTTGGGGATGAATTATGTGGCCCCTGTCCCAAGGGCCAGTTGCACCCATGGAAGCGGTCGTGTGGGCGCACGGGGCCAGGAAGATCTCGCAGCTAAACTGGTCTCGTGCTGTTAAGTATGAACAGCTGCATGCTTCCTGCCTTGCAGGGGGTTGGACTAGATGGCCCTTGGGGTCCCTTCCGACTCTACAATTCTGCGATTCCATCAGCTGAACTAGGAGGCTTGTGGCTCTTTCTGGGCGCCCCTCTCACATCATTTTGAGAGCCTGGGAGGGGAAGAAGGGGTGCCCCCAAGTCCCAGGAAACAGCCGCTGCAGCTCCAGTTTTGCTTAGCGGGGAGTTTCCAGTGTGGTGTAGTGGTTAAGAGCGGTAGACTCGTAATCTGGTGAACCAGGTTCGCACCTCCGCTCCTCCACATGCAGCTGCTGGGTGACCTTGGGCTAGTCACACTTCTCTGAAGTCTCTCAGCCCCACTCACCTCACAGAGTGTTTGTTGTGGGGGAGGAAGGGAAAGGAGATTGTGAGCCGCTTTGAGACTCCTTCGGGTAGGGATAAAGCGGGATATCAAATCCAATCTCTTCTTCTTCTCTTCTTCTGTTTGAGACCCCACCCCGGTGGAAAAGCGTCCTCTCTTCAGAAATTGGGAAATGGCCGGGGGGGGGCGGTGATCGGCTTTTCTGTTTTTTCAAAAAAGACCTAACAGATGAGAGCCCAAAACCTGAGAGGGGGTTAGCCTCCTGGACTCTCTAATGTTCAAGGGACATGAATGAAGCCAGATTTCCCAATGGCTCCTGCAAATTTAGCAAGGCTTTTCACTGTTTGGTATCTGTTTTTATTGGAGAAGGGACTCCTTTCTTTATATACAGTGGACCCTCGACTTACGAATGTAATCCGTTCCGACGAGAGCGTCGGAACTCGAAAAAATCGTAAGTCGAGTCCCCATAGGAATGCGTTGGAGAACGCATTCATACCTCGAAAAAATCTTCGCAAGTCGAAAAAACCCTATCTAAAGCGGCCGTGGCTTCCGATCGGAAGTCGAAAAAATTCGGAAGCGGCGGCCGCTTTGATCCCTCGTAAGTTGAAAAATACAGAAGTCGGGGCATTCGTAAGTCAAGGCATCACTGTATATAAAGAAGATTTTATATATAAAATCTTTTTTAAAGCTCAGATAAATGGTTTGATATTGTCCTGTGGCTCTGACGTCTTAGCCATAGCTGTCAACTTTCGGATTTGAAAATAAGGGATTTTTTTAAACTTTCGGATTTGAAAATAAAGGATGCCACTAGGGTGGTGCAATGACACCAAGTAGCCTCGCCACCCTGCGCTCCAGAGGCTGCGCACGAACGGGAGAGCGAAAGAGCGAGCGCGTAGACGGCAGGCTGGCTGGCTGGCTGGTTGGGCGTGAGGGTCTGGCTGCACAAGGCATGCAAGCTCCGCCCCCAGTCGGTCTCAGACTCCTTATTGGCAGCCGAGCAACGCAGCTGAGGAGCCTCCCTGGCCGGCAGGGAGGGAGAGGAGCTGCTTCCTTGGAAATCCGGGAAATTTAAGGGATATCAACAATCCGGGATAGCAGCGGGAGACGGCATTGGAATAAGGGAGTTTCCCACCAAAAAAAGGGAGGGTTGACAGCTATGGTCTTAGCTCCTCATCCTTGCTTTTATTTCTTTTAGGGCAAAGGGAGTGCCTGAAGAATGGAGAAGTTGAAAGTAAATGGGGAGAAACATAGCGCGTCTCATTAGACAATGGTCACATACTTGATGACCCCATCTGTGGGAAATTATATTAGGATAATCAAATCCAAAAGACAAAAGGAAATGAGAGAAAGGCGTATATAGAAACCAAGCTTAAGATTAGGAATAATTAAGGTAAGAGAGAGGGCAGCGCGGAAGGGAGAAAAGGAGGAGAAAAGAAAGGGGGAGGGAAAGGAGAAAGAAAACAGAAAGAGAGAGGGATAAAAAGAGGCAACTGGTTTCTGGGGAGAGGTTTCCCAGGACTAAAATGTGTTAGAAATGTGATTTACCTCCCTTGGAAGGCTCTTTCACCCAGCATGCAGTCAAATCCCCCCATGTTGAAAGACACACTAAAAACAGATTAAAAGACATAAGGGGAGTCCTTTATGCAGTCCATAGTTGAACTACGGAACTCCCTTCCCCAGGAAGCAGTGATGGCTATCAATGAGAATAGATTTAAAAGAGGATTGTGCAAATTGACAGAGGAAGAGAGGCCAGGATGGCTCTGCTCTGCCCCCCACAGTCGGAGGCAGCAGCAATGCTTCTGAATCCCAATGGCTGGAAACTGCAGGAAGGGAGAGTTGCTCTTGTGCTCAAATCCTGCTTACGGGTTTCCCATAATGTGCATCTGGCTGGCCCCTGTGAGAACTGGATCCTGGACTCAATGGGAGGCCCCCTTTGGCCTGATCCAGCCTGCTCAACTTATGTTCTGACTTCCCATTTATCCACCAGCCTCCCCACTCTGGCTGCACACCCCTTTTTAATCCAGCAGAGGGCAGAGCAGGTGTCTCCAGGCAGCTCAAGGAAGTGAGCTGAGCTGCACAGCAGAGCAGAGCAAAGGAATCATAGAATCGTAGAGTTGGAAGAGACCCCAAGGGCCATCCAGTCCAACCCCCTGCCAAGCAGGAAACACCATCAAAGCATTCCTGACAGGTGGCTGTCAAGCCTCTGCTTAAAGACCTCCAAAGAAGGAGACTCCACCACACTCCTTGGCAGCAAATTCCACTGTCGAACAGCTCTTACTGTCAGGAAGTTCTTTCTAATGTTTAGGTGGAATCTTCTTTCTTGTAGTTTGAATCCATTGCTCCGTGTCCGCTTCTCAGGAGCAGCAGAAAACAACCTTTCTCCCTCCTCTATATGACATCCTTTTATATATTTGAACATGGCGATCATATCACCCCTGAACCTTCTCTTCTCCAGGCTAAACATACCCAGCTCCCTAAGCCGTCCCTCATAAGGCATCGTTTCCAGGCCTTTGACCATTTTGGTTGCCCTCCTCTGGACACGTTCCAGCTTGTCAGTATCCTTCTTGAACTGTGGTGCCCAGAACTGGACACAGTATTCCAGGTGAGGTCTGACCAGAGCGGAATACAGTGCTACTATTACTCCCCTTGATCTAGATGCTATACTCCTATTGATGCAGCCCAGAAGTGCATTAAGGAAGCTACTTGAGGCACAGCCCTGTGCGGATTTTACCCAGGGATCGCTCCCCTTGTGTTTTCATGGGATTGACTGCCAATTGAACGGGCCAAGGGGGCCTGATCCAAGCACACACACGAGACCACCTCCGACCATCCTTGATCTCAGGACCACAAGTGGGTGCATAGAGACTGACAATCTTTGGAATTTCTCCCTCCTACGAAAACAGGAAGGTGGGTTTCACAAATCCAGGAACGGCAAAATAAAAAAGGACATTTTGCTTGCCTTCAGCTGAAGCTTAATGGCAGGCGTGTGCCAATCAATACCTCTAAAGTTCAATTATTTATACCTCCATTTCCCTACAATGGGGGGAGCCCCGATGGGAGCTGCTGCCGGTGGGCTCCGGTTTGGCTGGGCACGCAAATCTGCCTTGGGGGGGGGGGGTTGCTTCCTTTTTTATATAAAGACCCACTTGGCACCCTCTTCCTGTTCCAGGAAAGGAGCCATCCATAGGTTTAACCGCTCTTGCATCTCAGCAGATGTTTTTTCCAGCTAACAGCTGGTGATATTGGAATTGATCCATGCAGTTAATTTATATGAACTGCTCTGGGGGGTTAAAAGCAAGCGACTTCACAAAGATGTGTGTAATTATTATTATTATTATTATTATTATTATTATTATTATTATTTTAAAGGATATTGTGAAATCTATTTTAAAAGTGCAGAAACGGAGAAAAGCCCAGTCATGCCCATTCATAACACTGATTCCACTATGAAATAGATTTTCACTGTTTCACTTACTGGCCCTAGCAGGAATAACTTGACCAGTTAGCCCTGGTGATGTTCATTTACGCTGTATTTGATGCTGTTTTTAAGCTTTTTTTTTTTTTAAGTCGTTTTTAACCAATGTTTTAGATTTGTTGTTAGCCGCCCTGAGCCCGGTTTTTAAATCGGGAAGGGCGGGGTATAAATAAAACTTTATTATTATTATAGCCATCTAGGTTGGTGGCCTCCTGTGGGAGAGAGTTCCGCAGTTTAACTCTGCTCCATGAAGGGGGGCTTTCTGTCCTGAATTGGCCGACATTCAGCTGCGTTGGATGTCTGCGTAGGAAAGAGGGAGATAAGCTTTGCCCTCTCTCCTTTCTGCGTGCCTTGCCTCCTTTTGGAAACTTCCGTCCTGCTGCCTCTTCCTCGCCTTCTCTCCAGGCGAAAAAGCTCCGGCCTTCCTTTGAGGGAGAATCTCTTCATCGCCTGCCCTTTCCTCAACTCTTCCTCAGCAACACAATATCCTCTACAGAGCAATGTTTGCAAACGCCTGGGAGCGCTTTTGCTATTGTGCCGGGCTCAGGAGCTGCCCACTAACCAAACAAGAACTTTCCCTGACCTGATCCAGCAAGTGGCTTTATCCTGAGCCAGGCCACAGGCCTACCTGGCTCAATATTGCCCACCCTGGTTGGCAGCAGCAACCACCGCAGCTCTCCAGGATTCCAGCCAGTTAATTTCTCCAGCTCTGCCAGAAGACGCCAAGACGACTGAAGCCGAGCCTGTCGGCATGTGAAGGAGATCCTCTTATCACGTCTGCGTGAGCGTTTTGGAGCTGTTCCAGAGAACCGGATACTGTGGCTGAAGGGAGATGGGTTTTCAGGATCACTTCCACTTCGCACCTCGCACTCGCCTCCCCCAGCTGCCTCGCGAAGGCAAACGGCATCCAAACCGGCCCAGAGGTGTGGGGGGCTGCCTCCTGGCATGTTTGGCCCCAGAAGCAGTGTGGTGTAGCGGTTAGAGTGTTGCACTAGGGCCTGGGAGAGAGCAGGGTTCGAATTCTGCCACTCGGCAATGAAGCTCACTGGGTGTGGCCTCGGGGGGGGGGGTGGCCAGGCACTGTCTTCTCTCAGCCTAACCTACCTCATAGGGTTGTTGTGGGGATAAAACGGAGAATTATAAATGCCGCTTGGAGCTCTTCGGAGGAAAAGGTGTGGTATAAATGCAGAAATAAAACGAATAAGAGTGCATCAGAAGGAGATACATGGCCACCAGCCAAGCCAGAACATCCGGGGGGGGGGGGTTGTCCTGTTTTTTTTTCTGTTAAGGAAAAATTCCGTGCTCTTCGTGACCCCCTGGACCAAAGCACGCCAGGCACTCCTGTCTTCCACTGCCTCCCACAGTTTGGTCAAACTCATGTTGGTAGCTTCAAGAACGCTGTCCAACCATCTCGTCCTCTGTCGTCCCCTTCTCCTTGTGCCCGCCATCTTTCCCAACATCAGGGTCTTTTCCAGGGAGTCTTCTCTTCTCATGAGGTGGCCAAAGTATTGGAGCCTCAGCTTCAGGATCTGTCCTTCCAGTGAGCACTCAGGGCTGATTTCCTTCAGAATGGATAGGTTTGATCTTGCAGTCCATGGGACTCTCAAGAGTCTCCTCCAGCACCAGAATTCAAAAGCATCCATTCTTCGGCAATCGGCCTTTATGGTCCAGCTCTCACTTCCATACAACATCACTACTGGGAAAACCATAGCTTTAACTATACGGACCTTTGTCGGCAAGGTGATGTCTCTGCTTTTTAAGATGCTGTCTAGGTTTGTCATTGCTTTTCTCCCAAGAAGCAGGCGTCTTTTAACTACGTCACTAGCATGTCACAAATGGGGAGGCGTACACAAGGGTTACACAAGTTCAACATTAGGTCACTTGATCAGACACCTTTCCCAACACCTCTTAAGTACCCATACAATAAAACTCTTGACATCTCCTTGCCCTCAGGACTTGTCTGGAGATGGGCTTTCAGAACACCTGGCTTGTTCAACTGCCTCTGCGGGTGTCTATTGTTGCCCCCTTGGTCACTCCCTGGGTGGGGGGCCCTGTATGTGCTCTCACACTTGGTCTCAGTATGGCGGGATGCCCTCTTCCTGCTGCCTACTTGACTTCCCGCGTCTTTGTTCACGGAGGGAGGTGGAGCCTAAATTCACCTTTCTTTAAGGGTTAAAATGACATTGGAATGAGGAGAGTCGGTTAAAGTATGGATTTTCTATGAATTTATAAAGCTAGGTATCTTCCCCATAGCTGTCAACCCTCCCTTTTTTTGCGGGAAACTCCCTTATTCCAATGCTGTTTCCCGCTGCTATCCCGGATTGTTGATATCCCTTAAATTCCCCGGATTTCAAGGGAAGCAGCTCCTCTCCCTCCCTGCCGGCCAGGGAGGCTCCTCAGCTGCGTTGCTCGGCTGCCAATAAGGAGTCTGAGACTGAATGGGGGCGGAGCTTGCATGCCTTGTGCAGCCAGACCCTCACGCCCAACCAGACAGACAGCCTGCCTGCCGTCTACACGCTTGCTCTTTCGCTCACCCGTTCACGCGCAGCCTCTGGAGCGCAGGGTGGCGAGGCTACTTGGTGCCATTCCAGGGCCCTTGCGGCATCCCTTATTTTCAAATCCGAAAGCCTGAAAAAATCCCTTATTTTCAAATCCGAAAGTTGACAGCTATGATCTTCCCTGAGCTATCAAGTTGAAAGGATACATTTAGGCATAATATTTATAACATCGTAACAACTTTAAAGATGTGGTCCCCCCTTGACATTTCTGTAACATTTCCCAGAGAGAGAATCCACCTTGGCAGCTCTGTGGAGGGGTGAGCTGACCCCCAAGGTTGGTGTGTTCAGCTACTCTGGCAGAATTAAGAAGGCCAACAGAAGGACATTGTCATCATCATTGCAGGGGGTTGGACTAGATGACCCCTGGGGTCCCTTCCAAACACTACAGTTCTACAATCATTGCCTATTTGTGTGCCACCTTTCCATAGTTAAATCCATGCTCAAGATGGCTTACAACATGAAAAGATTCACATTCTTGCAAAAATGCAACAAAAGGAGTCATCGCAAGCAGTAAATAAAAATCAAACATGGAAGTCATAATAAGATCTAAAAGTTGTGATACCAACACACACACACACAAATCAATAGTAGCAAAATTAATATCTCCAAAATTGAAACTTTTGATAATCTTATCACGCTGATAGTCCTTCCTTGGACTTTGTTACTTTAACCAACCTACAGCTGTGCTCATTCAACGGGAATATCTTTTAGTTTTGTTTTTCGTCTTTTCATTTTCATGTGTTGTTATAACTGTTGCGCCTGTTTTAAATATGTTATAACATGAAATTTGTGTTTTACACACACACACAATTGAATATTGACCCCAACGAAAACCCATAAACGATACTGTCAGGGACATGCCCTCCCCTGCCAGTCTGGCACTGAGTGGGTACCGGCAGCCTCAGCCTTTGCTGTCGATGGACATGTCTCCCAGTGAGTCTTCCAGCTCCTCCCCGGGGGAGGAGGAGTTACATGGGGGCAGCCAAACGGGAAGGGGTCTCCAGGATGCTGCAGAGAGACCCAGCAACACTCAGCAGACTCACTCTGAGGGGGACATAGCTGTCAACCCTCCCTTTTTTGGTGGGAAACTCCCTTATTTCAATGCCGTTTCCCGTTGCTATCCCGGATTGTTGATATCCCTTCAATTTCCCGGATTTCAAAGGAAGCAGCTCCTCTCCCTCCCTGCCGGCCAGGGAGGCTCCTCAGCTGCGTTGCTCGGCTGCCAATAAGGAGTCTGAGACCGACTGGGGGCGGAGCTTGCATGCCTTGTGCAGCCAGACCCTCACGCCCAACCAGACAGACAGCCTGCCTGCCGTCTACGCGCTCGCTCTTTCGCTCTCCCGTTCGCGCGCAGCCTCTGGAGCGCAGGGTGACGAGGCTACTTGGTGCCATTTCACCGCCCTGGCGGCACCCCTTATTTTCAAATCCGAAAGTTTGAAAAAAATCCCTTATTTTCAAATCTGAAAGTTGACAGCTATGGAGGGGGAGACATCATTTCTGGCACCCGCTTTGCGCAAAGGGGTCAGGGGACCAAGGAGGCGGCACTTCAGAGTGCCGAGACTCTGGTGTTGGCGCCGCAACAGGAGGGAGGCACTTCCGGATTCTGCTAGCGACTAGGTGGTCATGTTTTAGGATAGCTCCGCACTGTACATACTTTGCACAATAAAATTAGTTGAAAGACAAGACGGACTTGGTCTTTACTCATGAGCAACTGTTATGGAATCTAACAGATACCCTGGCCCAAGAATCTGCAGCCCTTTGTGAGAAGCTTTGTCTGGCAGGACCCACAGCCAAGATGGTCAGGGAAAGTGCTGCAGCTGGATCAGGCTAAAGGCCCCTCTCCTTTGCTCTGCCAGCCAGATGCCTTTGGAAGACCACAAGCAGGGCAGGATCACAATAGATCCTTCCCCCAACCAAGCCCCTCTCCATCTCTGTTTCCCAGCAACTGGTATTTGGTGGCATTTGATCCTGGAAGCAGCCCATAAAGCCCCCTAGAGATGCTCCTTTGAGTCAACACTGCTCAGGAATAATAATAAAAAGCAAAACTCTTGCTGCTCTAACCAAGGGACCCACATTGCTTCCTTCCTGCTAAGCCCCTGTGAGGAATAAGGGCTACACTCCACACCACCAGCCACTATTTAGTTATTTCATGAAATAACTGATTGCAAAAAGAAGCCCAAAAAGCTCAGGGGTCAGCAAACCTTTTCAGCAGGGGGCCAGTCCACTGTCCCTCAGACCTTGTGGGGGGCCAGACTATATTTTTTGGGGGGAAATGAAAACAGGTTAAAAGTCGGGCCAGCATTTCTCAGCGTCTTGCCCAAACAAGAGTGTTTTTATAACAGGCAGTGAAAAAGAGTGCAGCGAAGATGCCTGTTTGATATCAATAGGCAGGGAGTTCCAAAGTGCCACACTAAATGGCCAGGTTCTTACAAGCAATCAGGAGTCAGGCAATCTCGTAGGTAAAGTGGTCCGAAGCTTGTTAACGGCTTTATATGCTAATTGTAACACCTTGAACCTGGCCCAGTAGTAAATGGGGAACCAGGGCAGATTTGAAGATATCTACCAGCAATTGTTCTTCAGCCTCCTGCACTGACCTTGGCTTCTGGGTCAAGTGGGAGGGAAGCCCCGCAAAGGGGGTCATCAGGGTCATCCAGTCCTTGTGCTAGGAGGAGGAAGAGTTATAAAGGGGCTGGTGGGACCTGGCTTGGCATGGAACTAGCACACAGACCCTGTTCTCTCTCCCCAGCAAACCACTCACTGAACAATATAGGAGGGTTGGCAGGAGCTGTGCGGTGCCTGAGCTCAGATCAATTGGGAATGCATTTAAGGCAAGAGCATTTAATGCCAGATCATCAATAAACCAATGCTGAGCACCCGGTTCTCTTCCAATTGCTGGGTAGAAGGAGGGCAAGAGAGGGCAGGGGCTGGTGCGTTGGCACACGCCGGCAAGGAAGCTTAGCCAACCGGAGGCTTCCTTTGCGCCTTGCAGTCACTCTCTCCTGTGGGTGGGCAGATAGTGGGGGGCATGGCAGGAAAATCATAGAATTATAAAGTTGGAAGGGATGCCCAAGGGTCATCTAGTTCAACCCCTTGCAATGCAGGGATAGCAGCTAAAGAATCCCTGGCAGATAATAAAAATAAAAATAAAAATAAAAATAAAAATAAAAATAAAAATAAAAATAAAAATAAAAATAAAAATAAAAATAAAAATAAAAATTTATTATTTATACCCTGCACATCTGGTTGGGTTTCCCCAGCCACTCTGGGCGGCTCCCAACAGAATGTTAAAAACACGATAAAACATCAAACATTAAAAACTCCTTGATGCAGGGCTGCCTTCAGATGTCTTCTAAAAGTCAGATAGTTGTTTATTTCCTTGACATCTGATGGGAGGGCATTCCACAGGGTGGGTGCCACCACCGATAAGGCCCTCTGCCTAGTTCCCTGTAACCTCACTTCTTGCAGGGAGGGAACTGCCAGAAGCCCCTTGGAGGAGGACCTCAGTGTCCGGGGCTGAACAATGGAGGTGGAGACGCTCCTTCAGGTATGGCCATCCAACATGTGTTTGAAAACATCTAACGAATTACAGAATTGTAGAGTTGGAAGGGATGCCCAATAAGAGTTTGTTGGAAGATAACAGAAGGTCCTTCTTCATGCAGCACGTAGTTGAAGTATGGAACTCCCTCCCACAGGAGGCAGTGGAGGCACCAATGCTTTGAATCCTGCTTGGACTACTGCAATGCGCTCTATGTGGGGCTACCTTTGAAGGTGACCCAGAAACTGCAACTAATCCAGAATGCAGCAGCTAGACTGGTGACTGGGAGCGGCCGCCGGGACCACATAACACCTGTCCTGAGAGATCTACATTGGCTCCCAGTACGTTTCCGAGCACAATTCAAAGTGTTGGTGCTGACCCTAAACGGCCTCGGTCCTGTATACCTGAAGGAGCGTCTCCACCCCCATCGTTCAGCCCGGACACTGAGATCCAGCGCCGAGGGCCTTCTGGCGGATCCCTCACTGCGAGAAGCAAAGCTACAGGGAACCAGGCAGAGGGCCTTCTCGGTAGTGGTCAAAGCAATAAACAACTACATGACCTTTAGAAAATACTTGAAGGCAGCCCTGTTTAGGGAAGTTTTTAATCTGTGATATTTTAATGTCTTTTGATATTTGTTGGAAGCCGCCCAGAGTGGCTGGGGGGACCCAGCCAGATGGGCGGGGTACAAATAAAAAATTATTATTATTATTATTATTATTATTGTTGTTGTTGTTGTTGTTGTTGTTGTTGTTGTTGTTGTTGTTGTTGCTGGTTTCCCATAGGCAACTGTGAGAACAGGACGCTCAAAGAGTTGGTCCTTGGACTTATCCAGCAGGCTCTTATGTTGTTATCTGTTTCAACTCCTACAATGCAGGAATCACAGCTAAAAAATCCCGGACAGATAGCCTTCCAGCCTCTGTTTGGTCTAGAAGCCCCTTTCCTCTGCCTTCCTCTATCCTCGCTCCTTTTGGGGCTTTGGGTCCTGCCTCCTCCCAGGTCACGGCCATCTCTTTCCTTCCACATCCCTCATCCACAAACCCTCAGACATTCCTCGGATTGTGGGCGCAGGCTCTCATCCGCCCAGCCCAAGCGTGGATGCAGACGTCTCCCACGGCCATATCAAATCTGAGTCACCTTGGCTGGGAGGGTCCCAGCTCTGCCTGGGCTGGAGAAATCTGTCGTTGTTGGTATCTGTCCATCCATCTTGGGAGTCAACAGAGGAGGAGTGCGCCTTTGTGGGAGAAGTCAGATTGTTGGAAGGTTGCAGCCAGCACCTGCTGCTGCTGTAAAGGTAAAGGGACCCCTAACCGTTAGGTCCAGTCGTGTCCGACTCTGGGGTTGCGGCGCTCATCTCGCTCTATAGGCCGAGGGAGCCAGCATTTGTCCGCAGACAGCTTCCGGGTCATGTGGCCAGCATGACTAAGCCGCTTCTGGCGAACCAGAGCAGCGCACGGAAACACCGTTTACCTTCCCGCCGGAGCGGTACCTATTTATCTACTTGCACTTTCACGTGCTTTTGAACTGCTAGGTGGGCAGGAGCAGGGACCGAGGAACGGGAGCTCACCCCGCCATCATGGGGATTTGAACTGCCAACCTTCTGATCCGCAAGCCCTTAGGCTCAGTGGTTTAGACCACAGCGCCACCCGCGCTGCTGCTGTAGGGACCCATAAAGAGAAATATTTAAAAGAGGAAGAAAGGGCGTCCAATGCACCGGCCATCAGGTTCAGGTCTTGGCAAAGGAGCAGGAGGGAGACAACAGCTAGGGCTGCCTCGGAAGGTGGTGACTCTCCTTGTTTTAAGCAGAAGTTGGATGGCCCTTCCAGTGGTTTTTTAGATGCACTGCAGGGGTTGAACTAGGTGGTCCCTGGGGTGCCTTGCAACTCTAAGTTTCTCTGACTTTATTATTCCAAACCATCTTTTCAGAACAAAATAAAAAAATTCCTTCCAGTAGCACCTTAGAGACCAACTAAGTTTGTTCTTGGTATGAGCTTTCGTGTGCATGCACACTTCTTCAGATACATTCTAAGAAGTATCTGAAGAAGTGTGCATGCACACGAAAGCTCATACCAAGAACAAACTTAGTTGGTCTCTAAGGTGCTACTGGAAGGAATTTTTTTATTTTGTTTTGACTATGACAGACCAACACGGCTATCTACCTGCATCTTTTCAGAGTTGTTTTAAAGGCTTTAAAGTGCTTTGAGGAGCAGTCCTTGTGAAGATACCATGAAGCTCTTTAAAAAGTGCCATGGCTGCCCTGGTCCACACACATACTTGCAGTTCTCTGCTGGGATTTCTTGCCTGACCCCTTTCCCTTCTTCCATTTCTCTCCCCCCTCCCCCCCCACTTTTCCTCCAAGGAGCTGAGGGCATGCAGAGCTTCCCCCCCCTCATTTAATCCCCATAACCACCCTGCGAGGTAGATTTGGCCGAGAGGCAGTGGCCGGCCCCCTCAAGGTCACACCCCATGGAGCTTCATGGCTGAGTGGGGATTCAAACCCTGGTCCCACAAGTCCTAGTCCGGCACTCTAACCACTATTCCACACTGCCTCTCACAGGTTCTCCTCCACAGCTCTGCTTCCTCTGGAAACTCCGCCTGGCCTTGCACTTCCTTGCCCCCACGCTGCCTTGGAGGGAGGAACCGGACCCTTGGACAAATTCTGCCCCGTGCCTGGGGCTTTCCCTCGCTGTGTTTGATCTCCACGGGCTTTTCCCTTTGAGTGCTTTCGGACCTTAATCCTCGCCGGATCCTCCATTCACAAACTAATCCCATCTGGGCAAGTGTTGCTCCCGGATTTAGGATTTTTAAGCGTCCAGCTGTTCGGAGGGGAGGCTGCGAGCTGCTTTGCAGGGTTGCCAACACTTTAGGATATTATTTATTGCATGTCACTGTCTGATGTGCACCAACCTAATGCCCTCTGGGGATGTTTTGGACTACGACTCCCATCAGCCCCCAGGGCAACATGGCTGTGATGCCTGGGAGCAGCGGTGCAGAACATCTGGCCGACTCCAGGCTGGAGAAGGCGTCTTTGAGGAGCAGCGCAAGAAGCATGGCAGATCCCTGCCCCGAATAAGAGGAATGTGCTCAATGTGGGGCTTCCCCCCTGTTCGATCTGGAAGCTATGGTTAGTGCAGGATGCTGCAGCGCAATTGCTGACAGGAGGGAGACCTTGTCAGCGTACAACACCTGTGCTCAGAGATCAGAGCCGGTTGCTGATTTGCTACGGGGCCAAGTTCAAGGTGTTACATTCCTGCATTGCAGGGGGTTAGACTGGATGGATGACCCTTGGGGGTCCTTTTCCAGCTCTACGAATCTGAATCCACACATACTTGGCTAAGGAAGGAAGGAGGGCCAGCCAGTTCGTTGGCCACCAGCCTCTGTCCATCGTTCCTCGGCATAACGGAAGGCGTGGCTCTCCTGGAGCAGCAGCCTTGGGTTCAAATCCTAAGATCCCTTTTGCACTAGGAACCCTGCGGGGCGGCCCCCGCCATATCGACGGGGCTCACCCCAGAGACAGGCTCCCCCCTCCGTCTACAGCTGCTCCTCTTTCCAGACTAATGCCCTTGAGCCATTCTGCAGCGGCTCCAACCGCCTGGCAGGGTTGGACCAGGCAACAGGCGCCTGAAGTGGGCAGCCAAGTCGTGGTGTGAATCCACTTCACATTCAGCCTGGAAGTGAGCTCAGCTCCCTTTGCACCTTTGCACCTTTCGCCCTTTGCACCTTTTCTGCTGGGCGGGGTCATGAGCAGACCTGGGACATCTTCTCGAACCGGACGTCCCTCTTTCACGGGAGAAATGGAGGGTACGGAATAGGGTGTTCCTATTTTCTTAGAATTATGATGCTGGAAGAGACTCTTGAGCATAGCTGTCAACTTTTAGATTTGAAAATAAGGGATTTTAAAAAACTTTCGGATTTGAAAATAAGGGATGCCGCCAGGGCGGTGCAATGGCACCAAGTAGCCTCGCCACCCTGCGCTCCAGAGGCTGCGTGCGAACGGGTGAGCGAAAGAGCGAGCGCGTAGATGGCAGGCAGGCTGTCTGTCTGGTTGGGCGTGAGGGTCTGGCTGCACAAGGCATGCAAGCTCTGCCCCCAGTCGGTCTCAGACTCCTTATTGGCAGCCGAGCAACGCAGCTGAGGAGCCTCCCTGGCCGGCAGGGAGGGAGAGGAGCTGCTTCCTTTGAAATCCGGGAAATTTAAGGGATATCAACAATCCGGGATAGCAGCGGGAAACGGTATTGGAATAAGGGAGTTTCCCGCCAAAAAAGGGAGTGTTGACAGCTATGGTGAGAGTCCCATAGACTGCAAGAAGTTCAAACCTCTCCATTCTGAAGGAAATCAGCCCGGAGTGCTCACTGGAAGGACAGATCCTGAAGCTGAGGCTCCAGTACTTTGGCCACCTCATGAGAAGAGAAGACTCCCTGGAAAAGACCCTGATGTTGGGAAAGATGCCGGGCACAAGGAGAAGGGGACGACAGAGGACGAGATGGTTGGACAGTGTTCTCGAAGCGACCAACATGAGTTTGACCAAACTGCGGGAGGCAGGGGAAGACAGGAGTGCCTGGCGTGCTCTGGTCCAGGGGGTCACAAAGAGTCGGACACTAATAAACGACTAAACAACAACAAATTTTCCTAGGAGGGAGTGGAATAGGAGAAACTTTGGAGGGGATGGAATAGGAGGTCCCTCTTCTCATCAGAGAAACGTTGAAGGGGATGTGGAGCACGGATCCTGCCCAAACTTTCTCTTTCTTTGCAGTTTTGGCTCCCCAGGTGCAGCCAGCTCCCCCGCCCCGCCAGCACACAGCTGGATTCAATCTAAGCATCCTCTTCCGGAAAAAGGAACCGCAGCTCTGAAAACGTGCGTCAAAGACGGAGCACCAGTGTTGGGGCTGACGGGAGAGGCAGATGGACGGGCCCCAGGTTTGCAGAGTCTGCCCTAGTGGCTGCGGGAGAGGGGCAGGCCCTTCCTAGCCTTTGCTCCCCCCCACCTCTGGCCTGGCACGGGTGGGGCTGGCGCAGCCTGTTTGTTTTGAGAGCAAACAATTCCTTCCCTTCCATCCTTTGTGGGACCCGCCCTGGCCGACAACAGCGGGCAACACCCAGGGGTGGGTGCCGAGGCACAGCGGGGGAGGCTGCACATCTGGGGACAAGGGCGGGGGAGGGTTTGCACCCATCCTCCCTCCTGCTCTGGCCTGGCATCTTCTTAAGGGTTCCTGGTTTCTGCCCAAGGGCAGGCGGGCGGCAGAGCCTATGCTGAAGAACCGCACAGAATGGACCTTGGGGTGCCTTGTCGCCGTTTTTTAACCCTCTCCCCCCAGCTGCCAAATTTATTTATTTTTATCTCATGAAATTTATACACCGCACGATTTTTATTTTTTTAAACCTCAAAGCGGTTTACAAAAAAAGGATAGAAGAATAAAGTTATCAATAAGCATTTAAGGCCTTCGGGATGTTAGACCAGCGATAGACGACAAACAGACCCAAACTCGCATCCGCTTTCTAAGCTGCTGGGGCGCTCAGCCAAGCGAGAATGTTCTAAGTAGGCGCTGCCTGTATCAAGAGGCAGGGAGTTCCAATGGTCCCGGTTCCGGCACACACACACACACACAAAAATAAGGGTTCGGAAAAAGGGTGATCCGCCCTTGGGGGTCACTCTAGGCGCGATTGTCCACAAGGCAAGTACAGAGCTTGGCTTCAGGGAAGCACCAAGGTGGGGTTCATTGCACCCCCTTTGCCTGTCCAGATCCAGGCAAGAATCAGGAAAAAGCGGCGGGGCAGAGAGGAGACAGGCGCCGTCCGCTGCGTTTTGCTGTGAAAGGGCTTCTGCGAGCATGTGCAGAGTGCCTCCCTTGGACCAGCCTTGAGAAAGAAGCCGGCGGGGCTTGCAAACGGGGTCAGAGAGCCTGGAACCCCGGGCACCTCTCCGCAGGCATAGGATTTGCATAGTCGCATCACGACGAGGTGGGCGGGCTGAGCGTCCGCTAATTTGCTAATTTGCATGCGGGTACGCGCGCGGACCAATAGCCTGCCTCGGTGGGTGGGGTCGGCAGAACTTTGTAAATAACACCGGGCGGGGAGAGAAGGAAGGAGAGAGCGAGAGCGCGGCGGTGACGTTTTTGCTTTTGCATATTCAGGAGCGCGGAGCCAATAAAAATCAGCGGAGGCGCGGGAGGCGGAGTTTTGCGGCGAGAAAAGAGCGCCTGCGAGGAAAGGGGCGTGTCCTCATTTGCATATCGAAGAGCCGCGGGGCGGGGCCCAGGCCAGCTGGACTCAAGGCGCGTGCGCGGAGGAGCCGAGGCAGCAGTGAGACGAGACGGGGCGTCCGCAGCGCGGAGAGAAGAGGCGGATCGGGCGGGGGGCTGGCGGAGGAGCAGCAGCAGCAGCCGGGGAGGGGCGGCCCAGGGCGGCAGCAGCGGAGGAGGAGGACCCGCGCCGGGCTCACCGTGGATGCGGAGCCGGGAAGAGGCGGCGGAGGAGGCGTCGGAGCCCCGCCGCACCCGGGTAAGGCGAAGCGGGCAGGGATGGGATGCAGGGATGGATGGGATGAGGGGGGCTGGGAGGGGAGTCTCCCCTTCTCTCTCCCTCCTCTTTTTCCGCGCACCAACGGCGCCCCCCCCTCCTCCCGCGACGCCTCTTTCCGGGGATCCCCGCCGCCCCCGCCTTTCCGCATCCCTCTCCCGCGCCCCCTCCCCTCCAAGAGATCCCTCCCTTCCTCCGCCTCCCACCGCGCGTCGAGTGACAGCTGCGAAGGGCACAGGCCCTCCGCTTGCTCCCCCCCTCAAAAAAGAAAAAGAAAAAAAAAGCAGCCTTGCTCGGAAATCAAAGCGGACGGAGGGGAGGGATCGCATCTCTCTGCCCGCCCCCCCCGCTCCGCCGCCGCCCCCTCCTCCTCCGGGGTTCGCTCCTTCCGTCGGCAGGCAGCGGCGCCCCCGGCTGAACAGGGCTGTGCCCCTTCTGCCTCGCCGGCCCCCCGATCGGGCCTCGCGGGATCGTGGTCGGGGAGGGGGTTGGGAGCAGTTGCCCCACCCAGTACTGGGCCGGGGGACGGAAGAATGGGGCTCCCCCCTAGCCAATACTTCAGGATCGACGTAACTGGGTGGGTGGGGTTAAGAGGGATTGCGCAGGGCCGGCCGTTTGGGGAGGGGGCCTTCTGGAAACCTTGCAAGCGCCGACCGTCCCCTCCCCGTTGTTCCAGAGAGATTCGGAGTGGAAATTCCCCGCCGATGCCAGGCAAAGGCCCATGGGGACATTTGGGGGGGGCTCTCCCCCCCTTGAGAAGTGCACAGGTTGGGTAACGGAAGAGGTGGTTTGTTGGGGGGGTGTCAAAGTCAATGTCGTGGGGAGTTGGTTTCCCCTTGGCAAAAAATGGCATGATGTGTCCTGCAAATAAGGTGGGGAGCATCTATCACCCCAAATGGCTAGTAGCATCGGGTGGAGCCCCTCGATTTCTCCGTTCTTGGCTGTCGGGGAGCACGAAGAGGTTCTGGGGTCCCCCACCCCAAGGGCTCCTTCGGGGCCTGTTGATGACTGCAGGTGACTCCCGGTGCGGGAAGGTGGGTGAGTCCTGGCTTCCTGCCTGGCAGAATGAACATATGGGTCTGACCTCCACCCCAACCGCTGGATTCGGAGGAGGCATGTGATTCGGGGTGGGGATCTCCCTCTGCCCTCCAAAGCTTGACTTTTGAAAGGATCTGCAGTGTAGAGCAGGTGGCCCCCAGCGAGCCACACCCGGCCCTTGCAGTGGGCAAAGGGGTCTGGGTGCTAATGACGCTTCAGCATTCCCTGGGCAGAGCACCAATGCAGATCCTGCCCTCTTCCTGCCGGGTGCCCAGGGCTTGGGGAGATTCCACCTTGCCTATTTTGAGGACAGTCTTGAACCCCTGGTTTTATTTTCCAGCTTCTCAATTTGCATTTTTTCAAGATAAGCTTTGAGGTCATCTTGTCCTAAGCCCCTCTGTGTCCAGGACCTGCTTTGTTTAAAATGCTGTGCCTCAGGTTAGATGGCAAGATAAGAGCATGGCCACCTCTGAACATGTGCAAAGTGAAGTTCTAATGCCCACCGACCCTGGTGCATCTGGGACTTCCGAGTGTCTTACTTCCAGATGTTCCTGTTTGAGCCGCAGCTCTCCCCACTCCGCCCCACTGCAGAGACAATCTTTCCTTAAAGGCCAGCTCAGGTTTGGATGTTCATGTCAGAGGTGGAGAGCTGTTGCTGCGAGTCAGTGTAGACAACACTGCTTTGTATGGAACAGGGGCCTGGCTAGGTTTAAGGAATCTTCCAGCCTTCCTCTCATTTTTTCTGTAAAATCTTAGCCAGGGGGAAGAGAGACTTGGAGTGGATTTGGAGAGCTCAGTAGCTTCTCAAGCAGAGCCTTGCGAAATGACAAGCACTCGCCAAGAGTGCCTCTGAGCACATTCAGAGCTCTTTTCCTTTCTCCTCTAAACATCTCCTTGGGCTCTGCTTGGAGGATGTTCTTCCTGTGGCCCTTCCAACTCAACATGCTGCTTTTTAGAAGATGAAAAAACTTTGGGAATCTGCCTCTCCATTCCACCGCAACCAGTGATTTTAGACTCTCTGGCTTCGCTCACTTCCAGATGCAGCCAGACAGTTGTGCTGCATTGTGTGTGTTAGAATATAGGACGAGCCTGCTGGATCAGGCCAAGATCCAGGATCCTGTGCTCTGAGTGGCCAAGAGCCCTCTCCCCTCCCATGGCTTCCAGCGACTGGGATTCATAAGCGTTTGTCCAGTCCTCTTTTAAAGCCACCTAGCCGGGAGGCCACCCCTGCCTCTTGTGGGAGGGAGTTCCACAGTTTAACTCTGTCCTGCGTTGAAGAAGGACTTCTTTTAATCCGTCCTGAGTCTTCCAGCATTTCTGCTTTGCTGGCTGTCCACAACTTCTGGCCCTACGAGAGAGGGATAAAAAAAGCTTTCTTCTTTCTCTGAGCCATGCATAATTTTCTGCTGAGTCCTGCCCCGATGGCCTTGTTAGGGATAGCTCTAGATTCCGGGAGGAATCTAGTCATAATCCAGTAGATCCCTGCCTTCTCGGGGTTGGCAGGATATCCCTAAGCTGGTGTTGGTGTGTGTGTTTGGGGGTGTTCCTGGGGAGGCCACCATCTGTCCCCCACCCCCAGGATCCCTCTGCCCCATGGAGAGGGGAAAACATCACTGCCAGAGCAAGTTGCCTGAATCCTGCCCTACTTGGGCATGTCATGCCTGGGCAATGCCAAAGGTGGACCACCTTGGCGATGTGGCGTACCTGGGACCATTAAGTGCCTGTTTCTCCCTCTATGGGGAGAATGTCCCCATAGACCAGGAGGACGTTCCCCTAAGGCCAGGTGTTTGCGGGGCATTACCATAGGATGCTGCCTCCTTCAGAGTCACACCATTGATCCACCCAGCTCAACATTGTCTGCAGGAGTGAAGGGGTTCCTTTGCCTCTCCGGAGGTTGATCGCCTCCCACCCCCCGCCAGCCCCAGTCCGGTGTGGCCATGGATGTGGCATCCAGGGATTTCTGCAGTGGTCTCCCCAGCCCTGGTCTGCCCTGGCTGGCAGCAGCCCCCTCGAGGATCCCGGGCAGGGAGATTCTCATCCCGACTTGGATGTGATGTTGGGCATTGAGTCTGGGTCCTGCACTCAGGCGCTCGGTTGCTTCGCTATGGCCTCTTCCCAAACGGAGGAGGAGAGGCATTTTGCACATGCCCAGAGGTACCATTCCAAGCCCTGGCACTGAACAGGAAGGGGGCTCCTCAGCTGCTCTGGAGACACTTCCTTTCCTTGCAATGATGCTCTTACTGTTTGGGGAAGGAAAAGGGAACAAGGAGAACAGACTGCGATTGATCCAGGCAGGGCTTGTCTAAGGGAGGTCCCAGATGTGGCCTTGGGGTGCGGGGAGGCCTTTTATCACCGTGGCTTCACCCTGTGAAGCTACTCTGAGTAGACAGGAGCAGCCCAAGGCCCCATGGCAAGAGCTTCCCAAGACCCCTTTGCCAAAAGCTGCAAAAGAGCCAGGTATGGCTCTGATGCTTATGGGGCAGTTCCGAAAGGGCACTGCTGCCTTGGTTTGCAGCTGATGGGGTTTGGGGGCATAGCTGTCAACTTTCGGATTTGAAAATAAGGGATTTTTCCAAGCTTTCGGATTTGAAAATAAGGGATGCCGCCAGGGCGGTGCAATGGCACCAAGTAGCCTCACCACCCTGCGCTCCAGAGGCTGCGCGCGAACGGGTGAGCGAAAGAGCGAGCGCATAGACGGCAGGCAGGCTGTCTGTCTGTCTGGTTGGGCGTGAGGGTCTGGCTGCACAAGGCATGCAAGCTCCGCCCCCTGTCGGTCTCAGACTCCTTATTGGCAGCCGAGCAACGCAGCTGAGGAGCCTCCCTGGCCGGCAGGGAGGGAGAGGAGCTGCTTCCTTTGAAATCCGGGAAATTTAAGGGATATCAACAATCCGGGATAGCAGCGGGAAACGGCATTGGAATAAGGGAGTTTCCCGGGGGGAAAGGGAGGGTTGACAGCTATGTTTGGGGGTGCATCTGAGACTTGCCATTCAGGTTACTCAGAAGCCTGGCCTTGTGATGGGTGGATACTGGCTGTGGTTCCCCAGTGGCGAGGGGAGGAGAATGTGCCGTCCTCTTCCCTGTGCTCTGGCAGGGCCAGGAGCCTGGCTCAGCTGTGTGTACATCATCCTGCCAGCGGCAGGGACCCTCCTCTTCCAGGGGGCAGGGGATTGTTTCCCTGCCCCTCCCATGTCTGGACGCAGAAGGGCAGCCGAGTTCATGGCTTCCCAGACCAAGGAGCCGGCAGGAAACTGGGAAATAAGCTGCAATTATTGCTGCCCATTAAGGAGGCCCAATTAGCTCCGGAGAGGCGCAGCTGCTGTTTCTCTGCCGCTTTCCTCCGCAGGGGGAGCGGAAGGACTCTTGGGGTCTCCCCTGGTGACGCAAGGGGAGATGGGAGCTAGGATTCCTGGGTTCTCTGCTGGGGGGGGGGAGGAGAGGATGTTTGGACAGGCCAGACTGCAGCACAAGGGCGGGGAATCCGGCTCCTGAGATTTGCTGGGTCTGTTTGGAGCAGACACAGTGGGCGGGTGGGAAAGAGGAGTCTGTTCCAGTTTGGCAGGCAGGGCGTGTGAGTCACTGGGCATCTGTTTTGCGATTATTATTTTTTGAAGGTGGGAGGGGGATTGTCCTCTCCCTAACCCTATGGGGCTGGTCACTCTTGTTCCCATTTTGCAGATGGGGTGATGAGGACTGTCGTGGCTTCTCCCTTTGGGGGCACGGCCCTTTAAGAGCCTGCTGGATCAGGCCAAACAGAACAGTCCAGCGTCGCAAGCAGGAATTGAGCACGGAAGCGCTCAGCCTTCCTGTGCTTTCCAGCAACTAATATCCAGAAGTATTACTTCCTCTGGCTGTGGGGGCAGAGCCATGGTGGGTAATAGCCATCAATCGCCGTCTCCCCATCTATGAATTGGTCTCATCCTCTTTTAAAGCCATGTGGTTTGTTCGTGGCCATCGCTTCCTCCTGTGGAAAGGAGTTCCACAGTTTAACCCTGTGCTCCATGGAGAAGGGACTATTGTGTTGCTTCTTCCTCCACTTTTCCCTAAACCCAACAATCCCAAATGCTGCAACCTCCCCCCCCCCCCGGGAAATCCCTCTGTGTCGTCCCCCTGCCTTGTTCCATTTATCCACTCCTTTCTTTATTTGCAGCCCCCACCCACCCACTTCCATGCTGGGGGAGGGGCAGCCTTTTGTATGCCAGGCTGGGTGGGGGTCCCATAGATTTTGCACGCCGGGTCAAGTCTGGGGCTGACTCCCCATGTCACCCTCCTGAAAGAGGAGTGGGTCTAAGGCAGACTGAGACTCTCCCCCACCTTGTCCTAACTGGGGGTCTCATCTCCAGTGCCATGGGGCCTGCGTCTTGCCTGGATGGAGGCTCTGCCCCCCTGCCGTTCCCTGGGGCTGTGATGGCTCTAAGTGGCTCAGAGGCGATTTCCCCAAATGACAAGAGGGGTCTCACAGGGGAAGGGGATCCCACGGCATCCGCACAGCTCTAGGGTTGCCCTCGGAGGGCGAGCAGGTACTTTGGGGGTGCCAAGGGGCAGCGAAGTGATTCTTGAGGCTTGCAGGAGGGCATCCAGGACAGCATCTATGGTTCTGGCAGTGCCAGTCGGGGGGAGAGTGGCAGCGGTGGCGCAGTGGTTAGAGTGCCAGACTGGGACCTGGAAGAGACCAGGGTTCGAATCCCCGCACCCAACCATGAAGCTCATGGAGTGAGGTCAGGCCAAGAGGCAGGGACCGGCCCCCAAGGTTACTCAGGGCAGGCTGGGGTAAGGCGCGACGACCCTGGTGAGTGGGGAGGTGCCCAGGTTGCAGGGTTGTTGTTTTTTGCTGGTCTGTGCCAGTCCAGAGTTGCCTTGATCCAACGGGGTGTGGGGTTGCTCTGATCCACAGTGGTGGAGGGGCTCAGTTGGCAGAGCATGAGACTCTTGATCTCAGAGTCGTGGGTTCAAGCCTCGCATTGGACAAAAGATTCCTGCGCTGCAGGGGGTTGGACTAGATGACCCTCCTGGCCCCTTCCAGCTCTGCGGTTCCAGGATTCTGCCCTTCACTGGCGCTGCTGTGGATGGCAGCCGGAATCTATCCCTGACCGAGGGAGCTGTGGCCTTTGCCCAAGGCAGTGGCTCTGGTCTGGCTGCCAAAGGGCGAAGACTGGAAATCCCAGGCGTGGATCTAGAGGGCGGGGGGGGGGGTCGCTGCCCCCAAAAGAGGGTGATGATACTGAGAGGGGAAGCAGCTCAGACACAGAACAGCTGCTCTGCCTGCAGAAGGTCTCAGGTTCAGGACCTAGCAGCCTTGCCAGGTACGGCCAGGAAAAGCTCCCTTGTCTGAAACTCAGGGTAGGCACTACTGAGCTACATGGACCGATGGCCTGGCTCTGTAGAAGGAGACTTCATGCATTGATCCTTCTCCACCTCGTTACACTCCAAGAAGCACAAAAGGGAAACAGTTGGCCTCAGAGTTCCTGGGTTTTAAGAAGTTTTTTTTGAGGCGGGAGTCTGCCAGGGGACTGAGCAAGTTGCTTTGATATTGGACTGCGATACGAAAGCCACTTTCCCCCCCAGAAGTATGGTTGGACCAAGGGGTGCTGAGTGCACTGGCTCCACAGCCTTTTATAAAATAATGGCTTTGCTTCAGCCCAGGTCCCCTCCCTCCTGGGCTGCAGCAATGATAAAGTCACAGAATCTTAGAGCTGGAAGGGACCCCTGGGGGTCATCCAGTCCAACCCCCTGCAATGCAGGAATCTCAGCTAAAGCATCCATGGCAGGTGGCCATCCAACCTCTGCTTAAAAACCTCCAAGGAAGGAGAGTCCACCACCTCTCATGGGAATCTGTTCCTCAGCTCTTACTGCCAGAAAGTTTTTCCGAATGTTTAGTCGGAATCTCCTTTCTTGTAACTTGAAGCCATAGGTTCTACCCTTCAGAGCAGGAGAAAACAAACTTGTTCCCTCTTCCATGTGACAGCCCTTAAGATATTTGAAGATGGCTATCCTATCTCCTCTTAGACTTCTATTTTCCAGGTTAAACATACCCAGCTCCTTCAATCCAGACCCTTGATCATCTTGGTTGCCCTCCTCTGCACACCTTCCAGCTTGTCAACAACCTTCTTAAATTGTGGTGCCCAGAACTGGACACAGTGTTCCTGACCAAGGCAGAAGAGAGCAGGACCATGACTTATCTTGGTAGACCACAAACTTGACATGAGTCAACAGTGTGATGCAGCAGCTAAAAAAGCCCATGCAATTCTGGGCTGCATCAATAGGAGTATAGCATCTAGATCAAGGGAAGTAATAGTACCACTGTATTCCGCTCTGGTCAGACCTCACCTGGAGTACTGTGTCCAGTTCTGGGCACCACAGTTCAAGAAGGATACTGACAAGCTGGAACGTGTCCAGAGGAGGGCAACCAAAAGGGTCAAAGGCCTGGAAACGATGCCTTATGAGGAACGGCTTAGGGAGCTGGGTATGTTTAGCCTGGAGAAGAGAAGGTTAAGGGGCGATATGATAGCCATGTTCAAATATATAAAAGGATGTCATATAGAGGACGGAGAAAGGTTGTTTTCTGCTGCTCCTGAGAAGCGGACACGGAGCAATGGATTCAAACTACAAGAAAGAAGATTCCACCTAAACATTAGGAAGAACTTCCTGACAGTAAGAGCTGTTTGACAGTGGAATTTGCTGCCAAGGAGTGTGGTGGAGTCTCCTTCTTTGGAGGTCTTTAAGCAGAGGCTTGACAGCCACCTGTCAGGAATGCTTGGATGGTGTTTCCTGCTTGGCAGGGGGTTGGACTGGATGGCCCTTGGGGTCTCTTCCAACTCTATGATTCTATGATTATCTTGATCTTGATCCAGACACTAGACCTCTGTTGAGGCAGCCGAGAATAGCACTAGCCGTTTTTGCTGCAGCTTCACACTGTTGTGTCAATGGGAGAGGTGGCAATACCCACTGTCAGCAGGGGCATCTTAGCCATAGAGGCTAGTGACGTGGGGCACCACTGCGCCAACTTCTGGAGGGCGCCAGGGAAGAGACGGAGGCTGGACACGGCGCCTCCTGGCATCAGTTCGCCATTCTCGTCGGCCTCTGCCATGCCGCGCCGCACCCGGAGCCTCCTCCCTGCTGGAGGAGTCCCCCTCCAGCTGCTGCCCGCCCGGAGGGAAACGGGGTGGGGGGCGACGGAGGGATCCCTGCGCCACGGCGCCAGATAAGCTTAAGACGGCCCTGACTGTCAGCACTGCAGGGTTGTTGTGTTGCAATGGGGGCAAGGAAGCTGAGGGGGAGAGGCCTCTCTTGGGTGTCTCTGAAGGGGGAGGGCAGGAGAGGACCTAGCTCAGTGATGGCTAACCTTGACACTCCAGATGTTTTGGAACTACAACTCCCATCATCTCCAGCTAACAGGACCAGTAGTCAGGGATGATGGGAGTTGTAGTCCCAAAACACCTGGAGTGTCAAGGTTAGCCATCACTGCACTAGCTGATCTCCGTGTCTCCAGGAAAACTCTCCAGCGGAGACATGGATAATGGTGGCGCTTCTCTCCCTCTCCACCCCCCCAACCCCCCCTGCTTTCTCCTAGAAGGCTGAGTGATGCGCAGAGAGGATGAAAGCCATGAAAGCCGATAAAAGCTGTTCCGTTAATGGGCCAGGGCGGAGGAGGCAGGCAGGAAGCCAGCAGAGAGGAGCTGGTGCAGGTACCAAATGCAGGAAGTGGCGTGAGGGGGGGGGAGAGGCGTCCCTTTGGACCCAGCTTGGAAGGGCATCTGCTTCCACGATCATAGGAGAGTTGAATCGGAAGGGGCCCCCAAGGGTCCTCTAGTCCAACCCCCTGCAATGCAGGAATCGCAACGGGAGAATTCCTGGCAGGTGGCCTTCCAACCTCTACTTGAAAGCCCCCCAAGAAGCTGCCAGAAAGTTCTTCCTAATGTTTAGCCGGAATCTCCTTGCTTGCAATTCGAACCCATCGTTTCAGCTCCTCCCCCCTGGAGCCACAGAGAGCGAGCTTTGCTCCATCTTCTTCCCCGTGAGGGTCCTTCAAGTATGTCACCTCTCTCCTTCCTGTACCTGCGAGGATCTGCATGGACCATCCGTCCTGGGGCTCCTGCAGCACCAGATGCCAGGATTTTATCCCAGGGAGGAGATACTGGCTAAATCTCAAAGAAGCGTAACAGCAAGCATGCACAGAGTGCCGGGCAGGTGTGGGGGACTCCCTGGTCCTGAATGGGGTAACTGTGCCCCTGAAGGACCAGGTGCGCAGCCTGGTAGTCATTTTGGACTCACAGCTGTCCATGGAGGTGCAGGTTAATTCTGTGTCCAGGGCGAATGTCTACCAGCTCCATCTGGTGCACAGGATAAGACCCTCCCTGCCCGAAGACTGTCTCGCCAGAGTGGTGCATGCTCTGGTTATCTCCCGCTTGGACTACTGCAATGCATTCTACGTGGGGCTACCTTTGAAGGTGACCCGGAAACTGCAATTAATCCAGAATGTGGCAGCTAGACTGGTGACTGGGAGCCGAGACCACATAACACCGGTCTGGAAAGACCTACATTGGCTCCCAGTACGTTTCCGAGCACAAGTCAAAGTGTTGGTGCTGACCTTTCAAGCCCTAAACAGTCTCGGCCCAGTATACCTGAAGGAACATCTCCACCCCCATCGTTCAGCCTGGACACTGATGTCCAGCTCCGAGGGCCTTCTGGCAGTTCCCTCCCTGCGAGAAGCGAAGTTACAGGAACCAGGCAGAGGGCCTTCTCGGTAGTGGCACCCGCCCTGTGGAACGCCCTCCCTTCAGAGGTCAAGGAAATAAACAACTATCTGACTTTTAGAAGACATCTGAAGGCAGCCTTGTTTAGGGAAGTTTTTCATGTTTGAAGTTTTATTCTTTTTTTAGTATTCTGCTGGGAGCTGCCCAGAGTGGCTGGGGAAAAACACCCAGATGGGCGGGGTATAAATATTATTATTATTATTACTACTACTACTAACTACTACTACGACATGGGTGGCGCTGTGGTCTAAACCACTGAGCCTCTTGGGCTTGCCAATCGGAAGGTTGGCGGTTCGAATCCCCGCGACAGAGTGAGCTCCCGTTGCTCGGTCCCTGCTCCTGCCAACCTAGCAGTTCAAAAGCACGTCAAAGTGCAAGTAGATAAATAGGTACTGCTCCGCCGGGAAGGTAAATGGCGTTTCCATGCGCTGCTCTGGTTCGCCAGAAGTGGCTTAGTCCTGCTGGCCACATGACCTGGAAGCTGTACGCTGGCTCTCGGCCAATAAAGCGAGATGAGCACCGCAACCCCAGAGTCGTCCGCGACTGGACCTAATGGTCAGGGGTCCCTTTACCTTTACTGCTACTACTACTAACTACTACTAGTGGGGGGGCGTGAGTTTTGAGCCCCAGCACCTATTAGAGCTCACTGTAGCCTCTGCCCAGGCTCCTAGCTCTGTGACTCACCCCACCACCCGTCTCTTTCGGTTTGTCCTGGGCTTGAAGGTCCCTGGAGGAGGAGACCTCCTATCCCCCTTTAGAGGGGGCACATCTGAGGACTCCCCACTCTCCCGGCCCACCCTCTTTGCTTGTCTGGGACTGGCTCCCATCTGCTGAGCCAGCGGCTGGTGGCAGCTGAGGAAACAATCCTGCCGTCCCCCCCCCCACTCCGCCTTTTGGCCAAATGTTTGCCCAGCCCCGGTACAGCTGGTGTGCTTGGACCAGGCACTGGGATGGGGGCAAAGAAACCGGGGGGGCTTGTCAGGACACACACACAGCTGTTGGCTCCCCAAACCCATTCAGGGGCAGCTGTCTTGCCCGACAACGGGTTGGGGTGCGCCCCCCCCCCCGCAGGATGCCCTTTTGTTTCAAACAGGTCTGGTGCAGCTGTTGCAAGGGAAAGTTTGACTTTGCAAAAAAAGAGAGATGGGGGGCTGCCTTTAAACCAGCCCCCTTCCCCATTCCCCGTGGAATCTGCTTGGGGGTCTCCATTCATTTTCTCTGCTCCTCGGCGCACCCCCTCCCCACCCCCCATCTGCACAAGAGGGGTCACGGGGGGGGGGCTGTAGCAGCCCAGTGTCTGTACCCCTTTTGTGTCTCTCCACAGCCGGCCGTCTGGTGGGCGTTGGGGGGAAAGATCGGCTTTGTGGCCATTGTGTGGGGCACACGCGCGTCACACAAAAGAGAACACTCGCCTCCCCCCCTCCTGCTTGTTCTCTTCTGTTGTCCTCGTCTGTGCTGGCTATTTTGGTGGGGGGTGCCTTTAACAGCTGGCCGGGGCCATCTGTGAGATGAGAGAAGCCGTGGGGTGGTGGCGGCGGTGGGGAGGGAGGTATCTGCAAGCTGCAGAGAGGCTGGTGCAGCAGGCAAAGGGGTCTCTGTGAACTTCCCCTGCAGCTCAGGAGTAAGAGTGAGGATCCGTGGTTTCCCTCTGCTGTGGGGGTTGGACTGGATGACCCCCCGGGGTCCCTTCCAACTCTGTGAACAATCATTCGCTGGGATTCCTGCTAGATTGCGAGATGACCCCTGGGGAACCTCCTGACTCCACAATTCAATGACCTGGGAAGGAGCCTTGGCAGTTAGCGGAGTTGGTGAGGGCATGGTGATAACGCACAGGTCATGGGTTTGATCCCCGTGTGGGTGCATTTTCCTTCATTGCAGGGGGTTGGACTAGATGACCCATGGCTCCCCTTCCAGCTCCTAGGATTCTATCATTCTAAACGGGAGCTCCAACCCCATCAGATTTGGGGTCCCTCCAGGCGGCAGCAATGCTCCGAGCTGGCCGAGATCTGTGAACTTGCAGCGGGTGGCCAAGGAATGTTGCAGCAAGCGAGAGAAAGGGGAAAGAGAAAAGTTGCTCTCCCTCTCTCCTTCACGCAGTGCAAACTGTGGAACTCCCTGCCACAGGAGGCAGAGATGGCCACCAACATGGGTCGCTTTAAAATTTGTTTAGTCGTGTCCGACTCTTCGTGACCCCACGGACCAGAGCACGCCAGGCACTCCTGTCTTCCCCTGCCTCCCGCAGTTTGGTCAGACTCATGTTGGTAGCTTCGAGAACACTGTCCAACCATCTCATCCTCTGCCGTCCCCTTCTCCTTGTGCCCTCAATCTTTCCCAACATCAGGGTCTTTTCCAGGGAGTCTTCTCTTCTCATGAGGTGGCCAAAGTATTGGAGCCTCAGCTTCAGGATCTGTCCTTCCAGTGAGCACTCAGGGCTGATTTCCTTCAGAATGGAGAGGTTTGATCTTCTTGCAGTCCATGGGACTCTCAAGAGTCTCCTCCAGCACCATAATTCAAAAGCATCAATTCTTCGGCGATCAGCCTTCTTTATGGTCCAGCTCTCACTTCCATACATCACTACTGGGGAAACCATATATTGAACTATATGAACCTTTGTCGGCAGACTAGGCAAATTCATGGAACGATGCTTCTGAATCCCATTTACTGGAAACCGCAGGAGGGGAGAGAATTCTTATGCTCAGATCCTGCGTGTGGGTCTCCCTTTGAGGCCCCTGGGAGAAGAGGTTGCTGGGCCAGAGGAGCCTCCTTGGGCCTGATCCAGCTGCCCTCCTGTCCAAGGCCTCTTGCTCAACTCCTGAGTGATGGCTCTTTTCGGCTTCATGGTCTCTTCCCCCCCCCCAAGAAATCCTACCCTCGATCCACCCCAGGGGATGCAGGCTGCGGCTAGGAGCCCTTTGTGGAGAATGTGGGGAAGGAGCTGACCCCTCCCCAGGAGATGGCTAAGTAGCTTTGACCTCCTGGCCTTGGGCCGGGTCAGGGGGGAGCAGCTGGGGGCACCCAGCCCCTTTTGTTGCAAAGACGGCCACTTCCCCACTTTGGTGGGGCTCCTGTGCGCTTAGCAGCCTTGCTGCAGGCAGAAATTTGCTGCCAGGGCAGCAGAGCCCCCTCCAGGAGGAAAAGGGGCAACGTTTCTCCCCCTTCCCCTGCAAAGAAGTAGGTGGGTGGGGGCTCTGCTGTGTTGTACCATTTGCAGGTTTAATGCTCAACTGTGGCAGGGGGCAGGAGTTCAGCGCTAGGACTTTGCCTTGTGAGACTGCTCTTTCCACCAGTGTTCGAAATTTGCCGGGCACATTTTGCGCCTGGCTACCGGCCACTCGCGACCAGGTGAAGATGCCCAGGTGTTGGGATGTCGCCTGACATCTCCACCATCTGGAGGGGCCTGTCTGGGAATTCTACGATCTGGACTGTTTTCTCACACCAGCAACACATCCTGTCGAATTCTGTCCGCGATACTTTATCTGCACCTTCAGAATGAATTTCAGGAACCCAAAAGTCATATTGAAAACTTCGTGCCAAATGGCAACTAGCCATTCCGCTTTGGCGACTGGAAACCCTGATTTAAGAAGCCACTATGGCACCTGAGTTTCTGTCTCCCAGCCTCTGTCTGTGCATCTCTGAGTCTTCCAGGGTCCTAGGTCTCCCCCTAAAGGTAAAGGGACCCCTGACCATTAGGTCCAGTCGCGAACGACTGGGGTTGCGGCGCTCATCTCGCTTTACTGGCCAAGGGAGCCGGCGTCCAGCTTCCAGGTCATGTGGCCAGCATGACTAAGCCGCTTCTGGCGAACCAGAGCAGCGCATGGAAACACCGTTTACCTTCCCGCTGGAGTGGTACCTATTTATCTACTTGCACTGACATGCTTTTGAACTGCTAGGTTGGCAGGAGCAGGGACCGAGCAGTGGGAGCTCACCCCGTCGCGGGGATTTGAACCGCCGACCTTCTGATCGGCAAGCCCTAGGCTCTGTGGTTTAGACCACAGGTGTCGCTACCCTGTGGTTTAGACCACAGCGCCACCCGCGTCCCTAGGTCTCCCCCTAGCAGCTCCCATCTGGGCTGCAAGGACTCTCTCTCTCTCTCTCTCTCTCTCTCTCTCTCTCTCTCTCTCTCTCTCTCTCTCTCTCTGTGTGTGTGTGTGTGTGTGTGTGTGTGTGTGTGTGTGTGTTTTCCTTTCCTCTGCATGCGATTGAGGCGTCCCAGTTAAATCAGCCAGGGCAAGATCAAGGGGGGGGGGGCGCATGCTCAGAGACAGTTATAAAAGCCCAGGCCTCCTCCTGCCTCCTTCCTGATGCTCCTTTGATCTTGGGGATGTGAAATTTGCTGGAGATTTGCCTCCCAGTAAATCCTTGCCAAAAGGGCGGTGGGGGGGAGGCAACCCCCCCCATACGTTGCCGTGTTTCAGTCCCTGCTCCTCTTTCTTCCTTGAGCATGTAAGATATTCTTTGTGGGCTTAGAGACGGCGGCCGGGTGGGTGGGTCCACCCACCCCTCACCTCCCATCTGCCCGGGGGACGGGACGGGACGGGACCCCTGGGGTTATTTATCCCTTGCTCTGCCAGAGGCTGCCGGGTCTCCTGAGATTTTGGTGAGCTGCCTTCTGGGGTCGTGGCAGCCCTCCCTGCTGGGACTCCTGCCTCCCCTTCTCCTTTGGGGTCCTCAGGGATGCTGAGCCCGGCCTGTTCTCTCCCTGCCCCCTTTTGCAGGCCCAGGGGGGTCAGCGATGAACAAGCTGCGGCAGAGCCTGAGGCGGAAGAAGCCAGCCTACGTCCCGGAGGCCAGTCGCCCCCACCAGTGGCAGGCCGATGAGGAAGCCGTCCGGAAGGGGCGCTGTAGTTTCCCAGTGCGGGTGAGTCTGGCGAGGGGCACCGGGCGGGGGGTGGGGAGCTGGACGGAGCAGAAGGAGGGGGGGGATGCCTTTATTTTACCTTGTGAGATCTATACGCCGCTTCTTTTTAAGGCGGCAGCTCAAAAGCCGTTTACAGGAAGAATGAAGCGATCCGTACAAATAACTCCTTGAAATATTCGAAAGGTAAAATTGGGCAATGAATGGAAAACGGATTAAAACTCGCACAAGTCTCGGGAAGGCTTTCCCCAAACGGAAATGGTTTTTTGTTTTTTTGTTTTTTTGCCAAGCGCTGCAAATTGTATGGCAAAGGCGCCTGATACCAAGAGGCAGGGAGTTCCACAGTAGGGTGGGTCATAAAAAACTTTTTTTTGAAAATGTTTCCTCCCTTGATCTTATCTCAGGTGTATGGTATAAACATAGTTAAATTTCAAATTTGGGACAAATCGGTTAATATTTAGACCCTGCTCCTACAAATTGAAATTTTGCCTCACCACGAGTGATAAAAACATAGGAATTTAACTCATTTAATTCTCAGTATGTTAAATTGTGAACTAATAAATAATAGTAGTTGCATACTATTATTTTCAGCAATATTTTTTTATTTAAGATAAAACATGTTGATAATGTACATGAAAATGATAATGCACGTTCAACCATTTCTCAGAGAAAAAGACCTAGTGAGTCAACTTGAAGCAGTTGCTTGTGATGGGACAAACACAAACATAGGTGCCCAGGGAGGAATTAACCATCTTATTGAAATGAGACATTGGCCGACCATTGCAATGGAATATTTGCCTCCTTCATGCCAATGAACTGCCTCTACGACATCTCATCATTGAACTAGATGGACCCACATCTGTGGCTAAAACCTTTTCAGGGCCTATTGGGAAATTACTGCCCAGTGTCACCGATTTGCCAGTTGTTGAATACAAATGCTTTGCACGATCAGATTCAATCCCAGAATACGCCTGAGATAAGATCAAGGGAGGAAACATTTTCGAAAAAAAGTTTTTTATGACCCACCCTATTCCACAGGGTTGCGCTGCCACACTCAGGATCAAGTGCTAATAGTTACCCTTTGAATCTGGTCCTGTGGCAAATCAGGAAGCAGCGTGGATCTCTGGGCAGCAATGCTTTGACGTTGGTGACGGGGACTTGCTCCCGTCAGCAATCGTGCTGCAGTATTCTCCACTGCCTGCAGCTTCCAGGCGCAAGGGGAGCCCCACAGAGAGGCCGCTGTGGCAGTCCAGCCTTGAAGAAACCCGCGCATCAACTTCTGTGGCCAAGCTTTCCTGGTCCTTGGAATGGTTTCCGGTCCCTTGGGGGATCTTTCGTCGCTTTGTCGGGTCCGGATCCCAGCTCAGCCCGGGATTTCTGCCCAGGCTCTCTGCCAGACCCAGTGCCTTTCCTATCTGTGAAATGAAAATATCAGTGTCGACCCCGAGTGATGGTCAGGGAGGCGAGTCCAGCCGCCTGGACTCTGCTCTAGGAACATGTGCATGTGTGCGCTTGGGGAGGAGAGTATAAAGAAGTGTGCCTCTGAGCATGTGCAGAGTGCCCATTCCTCCACTGTGAATTGCCAGGGCTTGGTTTTCAAAGCAGGTGGGAGCTCCGTTATCCAAATATCCATCGTGGATGCGATTTGGATGCTCACGTCCGTCTTCTCGGCCTTTGACTAGGGGGGTGGGGGTGGGGGGTGTTCGGAACAGGAAGCAAAAGCCTTGCTTCTTTCTTTCTTTGGATGGCGGCTAACAGATTGAGGTTGAATCCTGACAAGACATAAGTACTGTTTTTGGGGGACAGGGTGCGAGCGGGCGTGGGGGACTCCCTGGTCCTGAACGGGGTTACTGTGCCCCTGAAGGACCAGGTGCGCAGCCTGGGAGTCATTCTGGACTCACAGCTGTCCATGGAGGCGCAGGTTAATTCTGTGTCCAGGGCAGCTGTCTGCCAGCTCCATCTGGTACGCAGGATGAGACCCTCCCTGCCCGCGGACTGTCTCACCAGAGTGGTGCATGCTCTGGTTATCTCCCGCTTGGACTACTGCAATGCGCTCTATGTGGGGCTACCTTTGAAGGTGACCCGGAAATTGCAATTAATCCAGAATGCGGCAGCTAGACTGGTGACTGGGAGCGGCCGCCGAGACCACATAACACCGGTCCTGAGAGATCTACATTGGCTCCCAGTACGTTTCCGAGCACAATTCAAAATGTTGGTGCTGACCTTTAAAGCCCTAAACAGCCTCGGTCCTGTATACCTGAAGGAGCGTCTCCACCCCCACCGTTCAGCCCAGACACTGAGATCCAGCGCCGAGGGCCTTCTGGCGGTTCCCTCACTGCGAGAAGCCAAGTTACAGGGAACCAGGCAGAGGGCCTTCTCGGTAGTGGCGCCCGCCCTGTGGAACGCCCTCCCATCAGAGGTTAAAGGGATCAACAACTATATGACATTTAGAAAATACCTCAAGGCAGCCCTATTTAGGGAAGTTTTTAATTTGTGATATTTTAATGTATTTTTGTGTCTGTTGGAGGCCGTCCAGAGTGGCTGGGGGGACCCGGCCAGATGGGCGTGGTACAAATAAAAAATTATTATTATTATTATTATTATTATTATTATTATTATTATCTTTATTTCATAATTTTTTACGCTGCTTGATTGTTTTGAAAAAATGGAGCAGTCTGCAAAAAGAAAAGAAAAGGATAAAGCGATAGAATTATCAGTAAGAAGGATGAATAACAATTTAAGACTTTTGAAAAGTTTTAAATACCCTTAGACTAAAAGCAGGTTGAAGCTCTCGTCAACCTGGGCAGGTTGTCTAAACTAAAATGGGTTTAAGCCCATGCTGAAAGGAGTACAGTAAAGGCACCACTGCTATTATTATTATTATTATTATTATTATTATTATTATTATGTTTGTTTATTAGCACCCCGCTCATCTGACTGGGTTGCCCCACCCGCTCTAGGCAGCTTGTTATCAAGTGGCAGGGAGTTCCAAAGTGTAGGTTCCACCAGACGGAAATATGGATTTCTTAGAAACATGGAGAGCTCTGCCGATCCGGGGTCGCATGTGGAGGAAGGAGATTTCACGGGTGGTTCCCAAGTTTAAAGGGCTTTATACCCTAACTAGTGGACGTTCAGCCCGTTAAATTAACGGGCACTAGAACATATGTGGTCAAACATTTGTAAAAACAGCACTTATTTCCCTCAGGTAAGTGGGTTTAGGACAGCAGCCTTCAGGTAAGGCAGCCGGGCCTCATCCTGCGGCGCGTCCGAGAGAAGCTGTGAGGGAAACTGGCGGCGGCTCCTGCTCCCACTGCTGCCTCCTCCCCTTTCCTTGCCTCCTCCCGGCGGCGGCGGCTACCCAGAGCGCTGCACAGCCACGGCCAGGCAGGCGCGAGGAACGGGCCTCAACCGCCGCTTCCTCCTCCTCTTCCTCCTCCTGCGGGCCCAAGTCCACCAGAGGCTGCGGGCGAGGGCGACGCTCCATCCCCGGCGGCGCGGCTACAGCACCCACTACTACTCCTTACCCCTGGGCCCCGGCTGAGGAAGCGGCGCCGTCGCGGCCCAGCATGCGAGTGTGAGATGTTTCGCCCGTCGGCGGCGGCAGCGGCTCCTGACTGGGCCCAGAAGTCTCTGCGCTCCAATCCCTGTGTCCGTGGGGCACATGCGCAGTAGCGCAATCCCACGGACACAGGGACACGACGCAGAGACACTTGGACTTTATTATATAGGATAGCGATACCTTGTCCTGAGTCCCTCCTTGCTTCCGCAGTACCTGGGTCATGCCGAAGTAGCGGAGTCTCGGGGAATGCACGTTTGTGAAGAAGCCGTGAAGAAGCTGAAAGCGGTGAGTTGTTGTTGGGGGGTCTCTCAGGGGGGGCGTCTGGGTCTGTGCTGTCTGTGGCTCTCTCCAGGAAACGCATGGGGAGGGGGCAGAGAAGAGGCCGGGGGGGGGCTACCTGTGTGTGGAGCAGGCACTGGCTGCTCTGGTAGGGCCTCTCTGCCCTGCGACGTGGAATTGTGGAGTTGGAAGGGGCACCCAAAGGTCCTCTAGTCCAACCCCTTTGCAATGTGGGGAATGGGTCATGTGTGTTTCGTGGCAGGGGGTGGGGTGGGTCCTGGGAAAGCGTCACAGCAGATCTGTGCAGTTGCCTGACGGGGTTGCCATGTGACTCAGCGTCATAAAGCAGATGGTCAAAAGGGAAATAAAAAAAACAGGGAGAATCTTTAAAAATTGCATGTTTTTAATTTTTGCGATTTGAAGGTTTCTATCTAGAAAGCAGAGTTTTCCCTCCTTGTCATTCTGGACAGAGAGTTGGGCAGGGATGGGGAGACTTCTATGCCCTCATTAATTAGAAGGTTGAATTTTGCTCGGATTTTATATTTCTATCCTACCTTTCCAGCAACAAATGTTGAGCTCAGAGTGGCTCCCAGTGATCACAAAAGCATTGAAAAAACAGCCAGCATTGCAATCACTGTGCTGTCAAACACAATAACATATAAATACAGCAAAACAGCAACTGATTCATTGAAATGATTTTTGCAATTCAATACAGTCTTAGTCATTTGAAATATCAGAACCTCAAAAATCATTCGCCGAAACGATTAATACAGAGCTAAAGAAACCAGAGTGACTTGAGCAGATGAGCTTTAACCATTTGCGTTAGTTAAATCTTCCAAAATGTAGAGGCAGCATCACGTAGTGGTTAGTGTCGGACAAGGACCTGGGAGACCAGTCGCTGCCTCTCAGACTAACCTACCTCGCAGGGAGGTTGTGGGGATTAGATGAGGACGGGGAGGGCCATGTCTGCCGCTTTGAGCTCCTTGGAGAAAAAGGTGGGGTGTAAACGCAGTAAACTGATAAAACCCCACAGGACGAAATCCATAGTATTATTGATGAAGGGAGAGAGAGGTTGGAGGTTATGGAGGCAGCAAGGTCTCTGCTGCCCCCTGCAGCTTTTTAAAAGTAATAACAGCAACAAGCATTTTAAAAGGTAAAGGTAAAGGGACCCCTGACCATTAGGTCCAGTCGCGGACGATTCTGGAGTTGTGGCGCTCATCTCGCACTATTGGCCGAGGGAGCCGGTGTACAGCTTCCGGGTCATGTGGCCAGCATTACTAAGCCGCTTCTGGCGAACCAGAGCAGCGCACGGATACGCCGTTTACCTTCCCGCCGGAGCGGTTCCTATTTATCTACTTGCACTTTGACGTGCTTTCGAACTGCTAGGTGGGCAGGAGCAGGGACCGAGCAATGGGAGCTCACCCCATCACAGGGATTCGAACCGCCGACCTTCTGATCGGCAAGCCCTAGGCTCTGTGGTTTAACCCACAGCGCCACCCGCATTTTACTGTACCTCGGGTTAAGTATGCTTCAGGTTAAGAACTCCACTAAGAACAGAAATCGTGCTCTGGCGGCGCAGTGGCAGCAGGAGGTCCCATTAGCTAAAGTGGTGCTTCAGGTTAAGAACGGACCTCCGGAACGAATTAAGTACTTAACCCGAGGTACCACTGTATTTTAATTTTAAAAAGTGGAGCCAATTTTAAATTGGGAGATGCCTTCTTAGTTAAGATCTAAGCAGAGTCAAGCCAACCGACATCTTTTTAAACCCAATGTTTTGTGTTTTAATGCCTCCATTCTGTTTCAAACCCTTCTCCTCTCCCACTCTTGGTTCCCAAACTTAATCCGTTTCGGAAGTCCAATTCCAAAACCAAAGCGTTCCAAAACCAAGGCGCGCTTTCCCCTAGAAAGTAATGCAAAAAAGGGATTAATCCGTTCCAGACTTTTAAAAACAACCCCTAAAACAGCAATTCAACATGAATTTTACTATCTATTGAGACCATTGATCCATAAAATGAAAGCAGTACTCAATGTACTGTACTATAAAATAAATAAGACAGTATTGTAGATGATAAAAATTAAAATTAAATTCCCCCCCCCCTTCCCTGTACTGATTTCGGCAGTCACACCATCAATCAGTAGCTGAACTGGGTTCCACACAGTCACAGAAACAAATTGATCGAAAAAGCTTCAAAAACAAACACAAAATAAATAGCAGAAACGAAAGCTCCAAACTGAATCAGTTCTGGAAGTCCATTTGACTTCTGAAATGTCCAAAAACCAAGGCACAGCTTCTGATTGGCGCAGGCGCCCCAGAAACTATAGCTGACAGCCTCACCGGATGTTTGGCTTCCGCAAAACGTTTGAAAACCGGAACACTTACAGTGGAACCCAGGGTTACGCACGCGATCCGTTCCGGGTCATGGTGCGTAACACGGGTGTGCATAACACGAGCGCACCAAAAAAAACAACAACCCAGAAGTTTGCGGGTTTTTGCGCTTCTGCGCATGCGCGGACTGCGTAGAACGCTTCTGCGCACCCGCGCGTCACGGAGGACTTCCGGATCGCTGTGGTGAGTATCCAGAACGTACGCATCCTGCAGCGTACGTAACCCGGGGTTCCACTGTACTTCTGGGTTTTTGGAGTTTGAGAACCAAGGCCTTTGAGAAGCAAGGTATCAATGTATACCCAAAGGGGCTTTTCACACATGCTATGGGGCACAGACTACCGTATTTTCCCCTCCATAACACGAACTTTTTTCCTCCTAAAAAGGAAGGGGGAAAGTCTGTGCGCGTTATGGAGCGAAGGCACTGGGCGCCGCTTCTGCTGCTGCCCGCCTCTGACACTCGCAAGAGATCGGAGCCGGGGCTGAGAGAGGCACAGCGCAGCGCAGCGCAGCACCTCTCTCAGCCCTGGCTCCGATCCCTGCTCTGGCAAGCGTCAGAGGCGGGCAGCAGCAGAAGCCTGCTTTTGGGATTGGCAGGCTGTGCTAGTTCCTCCACCACCACCCCGCGCTGCGCGCTGATCCCAAAAGCCTGCTTCTGCTGCTGCCCACCTCTGACGCTCACTGAGAGAGGTGCTGGGCTGCGCTGAGATCTCCGATCTCTTCCTTCCTTCCTTCCACAGCAGTCGTAAGCAGAGGGATGCCTCTGCGACCGGAGCCATGGCTCCCGGCGGGGTGGGAGAGGAACGGACAGCCCAAAAGCAGCGCTTTTGGGATGTCTGTTCCTTTCCCCCCCACCCTTCCGTGCCCGCCAGGACAGCAGGAAAGGGGGCGGGAAAGGAAGGGACAGCCCGAAAGCAGCGCTTTCGGGATGTCCGTTCCTCCCCCGCCCCTGGAGAGCACAAGGAGGGAGGGAGGGAGATGCTTCCCCCCCTCTCTCCTTCCTTCCTTCCTTCCTTCCTTCCTTCCTTCCTTCTCTCTCTTCCCTCCCTCCCTCCCAGCCTTTTAGAGGAGGAAAACCAGAAAAAAATATTTTTCTTATTTTCTTCCTCTAAAAACGAGGTGCGCGTTATGGTCCGGTGCGCGTTATGGAGCGAAAAATATGGTGCTCAGCCAGGGGGGAAGGAGCTGTTTGCCGTCCTGGGATCAGCAGGACCAGACATGTTTATGTGCATCTAAACCTCAGGTGGGCATATTGTGCCACGCCCTTTCCCCAACATCTGGTGCCCTCCAGATGTTGCCAACCCTTTGGCTCTGACCTTCTGCCCCGCTGGCTGAGGCTGCTGGGAATTGTCGTCCAGAACAACTTTGTCGGTGGGGGGAGATTGTGGCCCCTGGTTGCAGCCAGCAGGCAACAACCGGTGCCATCTCTGAAGCCCAGGAGGGCACAAGCAAATAAATGCATTGTCTCCTCCCTGCACCCCAAAAGAAAACCAGAGAGCCTGAGGGGCTGAGGTGGAGTTCTGTTAACTTTCCTGCCCTCCCTCTCGTTGCCCCCTCCCAATAGAGCGGCCGCAAATCGGTGAAGTCCGTGCTTTGGGTCTCGGCGGATGGCCTGAGAGTTGTGGACGACAAGACCAAGGTACGAAGTTGCCGTGGCTCAGCAGCAGAGCGCCTGCTCTGGATACGGAAGGTTCTGGGTTCAAGTGAGGCTCTTTGTGGCTTCCCGGGAGAGCTACGGCGGAGCCCCGGAAGCTGCCTTCCGCTGGCCCCCAAGGGCTCCTTGTGCTCCAGCGTCAAAGCGGCGGCGTGGAGGAGCTTTTGCCTTGGGGAAGAGCAACCTCTGGGCATGTGCAGAGAACGGCTTCCGCTCGCATGATGCAAGCTCTCCCTTCTGCAGTGTCACGCCCGCCCTCTCCCTTTTCCCTTCTGCCAGGATCTCATCGTGGACCAGACGATTGAGAAGGTCTCCTTCTGTGCCCCAGACCGCAACTTTGACAAAGCCTTCTCCTACATCTGCCGGGACGGGACCACGCGGCGCTGGATCTGCCACTGCTTCCTGGCGCTGAAGGACTCGGTGGGTGGCGCCAGGGGGGCATCGGGCAGGCGGGGGGGGGCACACAGACTTTGCATATGGAGATCTGATTTTATTGCATTGGTACCGCACCTTTTCCTCAATGGGGCTCACGGTGTGGTTTGCTTTCGTTCTCGCTTCATTATGCATTTTGTGTCCTCACTTTGCATTTTTAGGTTGCGAACTTGCCCTGTGCAGGGGGGTAGCATACCGCTTGGCTACCGGGGGCGGCAAGCCAAGCGGCACCCCTGGGGGCGGGGCGTCGCTCCGTGCGCATGACGTCACGACACAGGCATGCGCACGGAGCGACGCCTCCGCCCCTTGCCCCCATGCCGCGGCATTTTTCGCTGCTGAATTGGGGGGGGGGAAGGAAAACAAAGCAGGCGCCCTCCCTGCTTTGACACCCCCTCCTGGGTGGCCCGCCCCCTCCTCCATGCCGCGGCTCCGCCCAGGGAGCCCAGCGGCTTTTTTCGCCCCTGAAAGGGAAGGAAGGCTATTTTCGGCGCTGCCGGGGCAGAGCCACAGGGGCAGCCAGCGAGGGGGGGTGTCACGTCAGCGACAAGCGTGACACCCCTCCTCGCTGGCCGCCCCTGCGGCTCCGCCCCGGCAGCGAAAATAGCCTTTTTTTTAAAAAAAAAGAAAAGCCCAGGGCTGCTTTGGAGGCGCGGGGGGCGGACCCCCCGCCCCAAGTGTCACCCCAACCAGGGCACTGCCCGAGGCGTACCGCCCCCCCCCCCCGCCCCCTTGCTACGCCCCTGGCCCTGTGGTCCTTGGATGAAGGGCGGAATATAAACTTAATAAATGATAATAATAATAATAATAATAATCACAGAATCATAGAATTGGAGAGCTGGAAGGGACCCCAAGGGGTCATCGAATGCAGCTCCCTGCAGCAGCAATAATAATAATATAATAATAATAATAATAATAATAAATTTATAATAATAAATGTACATGGTTCTCTCCCTTCCTCATTTAATCCCCACAACAACCCCGTGAGGTAGGTCAGGGACCGGCCCCCCAGGTCACTCCATGAGCTTCATAGTTGGGTGCGGGGATTCGAACCCTGGTCTCTTCCAGGTCCCAGTCTTGGCACTCTAACCACTGCACCACCGCTGCCACTCTCCCCCCGACCGGCACTGCCAGAACCATAGATGCTGTCCTGGATGCCCTCCTGCAATGGGCGAAGCCTCAAGAATCACTTCGCTGCCCCTTGGCACCCCCAAAGTACCTGCTCGCCCTCCGAGGGCAACCCTAGAGGATGCCGTGGGGTCCCCTTCCCCTGTGAGACCCCTCTTGTCATTTGGTGAAAAGGATCAGGTTTAAAGCCTTCAACGCAGCCCTTCTCTTCAGAGAGTCGCCATCTCTCTCATCCCAACCTACCTCGCAGGGTTGTTGTGGGGATTAAATAAGGAGGGGGGGAAACGTTCTTCAGCAAATGTCCCATAAATTTGCGTAGCCCTTTCTCAAAGCTGTCTTAAGTGAGAGGCTGTTGCTGCATCTTGTGCTAGGGAGTTCCGCAGGTTATCCACCGCCCAGCATTTGGCGTGGTACGTGGGCGCAGGGGCCCTCCATCCTCCTCAGCCAGTGCGATGGCTGCCTCCCCCCCCCCCGCCTTCCCTCTGGGCTGCTCTAACAGCCTCGCCCGCCTCTTCCCCTCGCAGGGAGAGCGCTTGAGCCACGCCGTGGGATGTGCCTTTGCCGCTTGCCTGGAGCGCAAGCAGAAGCGGGAGAAGGAGTGTGGCGTCACGGCCTCCTTCGACGCCACCCGCACCAGCTTTGCCCGCGAAGGCTCCTTCCGCCTGCCGGGACCCCCTGCCTCCACCAGCCGACCCTCGGGAGCAAGACCCCCGCAGGACAGGAAGAAAGGTAAAACCCCGGGTGCTAAGAGCAGACGACCAGGATCAGGCCAGCGGGGGCCCATCTAGTCCAGCATTTCCTTCTCACACTGGCCAAATACCCCAAAGAACCGAGGAATCTAGATAGACTGCCTCTGCAGCTGGAGGTTCCATAAGAGCACCAGAAGAGCCTGGCTTGCTGGATCAGGCCCATGTCCCATCGAATCCAGCCTCTCACAGTGGCCAACCAGAGGCCCATTATGAGAAACATTGCAAGCAGGATTCGAACACAAGCCCTTCTCCCCTCCTTTGGTTTCCAGCAATTGCCATTCAGAAGCATTTACTGCCTCCAACTGTAGAAGCAGAGCACGGCCCTTGAAAGGCCTCTCCTCCTCCGTGACCAGCCCTCTTTCAAAGCCATCCCTGCCGCCTGTGGGAGGGAGTTCCGCAGTTTAACTCTGGCACTGGGTGAAAAAGCCTTCTCTTTTATCTGTCCAGCCGTCAGGTTCATGGCACAAGTTCCAGTCTTAGGAGATACGGAAGGGAATAAAAAAAAACTGTCCACTTTCTCCTTTCCGTGCATAAATCGTATAAAGGTGGCCCCCTCCCCAAGACCCCAAAATGTGGGCACTTCAGGGGGGCGGGGGGAGGAGGTGGCAACCAGGGAAAGCTGTGCCAAGACCCCTTTGCAAGAGAAGCGTGAGGTCCTGGGTTCGAGTGCCCTCCTCTAAATCTTTGCTTCCCCCCCCTTCAGCTGAAGCGGCGACTGTTCCTGCGCCCCCCTCCCCAGCTCCCGCCCAGCCGGGCAGCGCCTCCCCCCCGCAGGGGGCCACGTCTCCGGAGGAGAAGGCCGAGGTGGGGGGCGCCCACGCCATCCCACGCCGGCATGCGCCCCTGGAGCAGCTGGTGCGCCAAGGCTCCTTCCGGGGCTTCCCCACCCTCAGCCAGAAAAACTCTCCCTTCAAGAGGCAGCTCTCCTTGCGGCTGAACGAGCTTCCCTCTACCCTGCAGCGCAGGGGGGACGCAGGTGAGGAACGGGGGGGGCGGCAGAGGGAGGTGAAGCGTGGGGGGGCGCCTCCTGAGACCCTTTGGGTGCAAGCGTGTCATTCCATGGAGGTTTTCAAATGCGCTTCCTCAATGGAGCATCCACATGCCATGGCAGTCTACCCTGTGATTACCCTGGTGGGATAAACCATGCCAGGGGAGGGTGAAAAACAGTTGTTGGGTTTTTTTGTTCCGTTTTTGGAAATAATTCTTTTCTGTTTCATTTCCTACCGTATATCAGGCGTGGCCAACTCTCAAGAGATTGCGATCTACTTTCAGATTTAAAAGTTGTTGAGCTTTTTTTAGGGAGGGGAAAAGCCCCGGGTTTTTTTAGGGGACAAAGGGGTAAAGTCACTCACAAAAAGATCTAGTTACAGGTAGGTAGCCGTGTTGGTCTGCCGTAGTCGAAACCAAATAAAAAAATTCCTTCCAGTAGCACCTTAGAGACCAACTAAGTTTGTTCTTGGCATGAGCTTTCGTGTGCATGCACACTTCTTCAGATACACTGAAACAGAAGTCACCAGACCCTTAACACGGACACTGGCACCAGAGCCTGCAATAAACCCAGATGCCAACTTTGCTGCCACATACACCCGGACAACACCATTACTGGCCCCGACAACATCAAACATACCATCTCAGGACTATTTGGTTGCTCATCGTCTAACATTGTGTATGCCATCAAATGCCAACAGTGCCCTTCAGCTCTCTATATTGGACAAACAGGCCAAACCCTACGCCAAAGGATAAATGGACATAAATCTGACATCAGGAATCACAAGACAGAGAAACCAGTAGGAGAACACTTCAATCTCCCAGGACACTCTATACAAGATCTCAAAGTAGCTGTCTTATTGCAAAGGAATTTCAGAAATAGACTGGAAAGAGAAGTTGCTGAATTGCAACTCATTACCAAACTTAAAACCATGGAGAGACCTGGTCTGAACAAAGACATTGGATTCTTATCTCATTATACATGACAAAGCTATTGTTAGCCATCTCATCCCTTGCTTTTTCCTGTAAGACTAATTGCAGTGTTAACAGTCGTCAGCAGGTTTACCACAGCTATCAACCTATCACCCATTCCCACCACCCCTCTGAGTAATACCCCTCCCCACCCTCTCACTATATATAAGGGTCTGGTGACTTCTGTCTCAGTGTATCTGAAGACGTGTGCATGCACACGAAAGCTCATACCAAGAACAAACTTAGTTGGTCTCTAAGGTGCTACTGGAAGGAATTATTTTATTTTTTATTTTGCATTTTTAACAGATATTTAAAATTTATATTGTTTTAATTCTGTTAGTTTTCAATTACTTTTTAATGGTGATCTATAGTTTTAGCTTTTTCTGTCTTTTTTTTACCTATAAGCTGTCTTGGCAAAAAAAAAAAAGCGGGTATGAATTTGCTTTTTTTATTTCATAAAAGTTATGCACCGCTTGAGGGTAGACCTCAGCACAGTTTACAAAAAGCGATGCAATTATCAATTTGAATTTTTTTCTGACAGTGGTAATTAAAAACATACAAAAAGTTAAGACTTAAAACATGCATCAAACATCTAGGTAAGGCTTGTGGGGAGACTGAGGTCCGGGGTTTGTGTGTATGGTCAGGGGGGGCCCTCTTGATGGGGATGCTAGTTGGGAAATGTGGGGCGCAAGCTGCTTTGGGGGGGCCAGGCCCTTCTGAAATCCCTCCTCCCCTCCCTCCCACCAGTCACTGAGCTCGACTCGACTCCCAACGGTGACTCCGACAGCATCACTGCCCTCTGCAGCCAGATCGACTCCTCGCTCACCCAGCCGGCCGGGGAGCCCCCCAATGGCACCCCGCTTAACGGCACCCCTGGACCCACGGCAGCTGCAATGCCCATGGAAGGGGGCAGCACAGGTATGTTGCCACCGCCCCTCCCCAGAAAGGCCTCTGCCCCACAGACTGGGAGGTGCAAAACTTGGCTTGGCTAGCAGTGAAGGGCGGAAGGATCTTCGGGGTTTTAGTAGACCACAAGCCAGCCGAGAGATGCAGCTGCAAAAAAGGCGGATGCTATTCCAGTCTGCATCCACAGAAGTCGAGTGTCGTGATCAAGGGAAGTCAGAGTCCCGCTCTCTTCTGCCTTGGTCAGACCACACCTGGAATACTGTGCCCATTTCTTGGCACCACAATTTAAGGATATTGGCAAGCTGGATGGTGTGCAGAGGAGGGCCTGGAAACTAAGCCTGATGAGGAACGGTTGAAGGAGCTGGGCATGCTTAGCCTGGGAAAGAGGAGACTGAGAGGAGATATGAGAGCCATCTTCAGATATCTCAAGGGCTGTCACATGAAAGATGGAGCAAGCTTGTTTTCTCCCACTTCGGGGAAGGGGAGGACGCTATCCTGGATTCGAGTTACAAGAAAGTATTGCAGATATTAATATTCTCCGGTTGTTGTTTAGTCGTTTAGTCGTGTCTGACTCTTCGTGACCCCATGGACCAGAGCACGCCATATTCTGCAGCACAGATGCATAAAAACCGACTCCTTTTGGGATGTAACGTTGCACAGACCCATCAGTTTGTTCAAAACTTTACTTGCAGAACTTTCTTCAAAACTGCACGACAACATCAAAGATACATCCAGATAATTCCATAAGAGAGAGACTTATCCAAGCATACACTCGGCATCTTCTTAGAAGTATTGCATAGTTCAAAACAGACTTGCAATCGAAGGTCTCTCTCTCTCTCTCTTCACAGCCTCCATTAGCCTGGAGCTGTTTGCTCTCCTTCCAGGAGAGTCATTTATCCTTCCTTCTTTCCGCACTGACTGGGAACAAAAGACTAACGCAGGGTTTCCCACACTTGGGTGTCCTGCTGTTTTCAGACTACAGTTCCCATCATCCCTGACCGGTGGTCTTGCTAGCTGGGGATGATGGGAGTTGTAGTACAAAAACAGCTGGACGCCCAAGTTTGGGAAAACACTGGACTAAAGGCAGCTCCTTTTCAAAATGGAGATTTGCAACCAAATAGCTTTTGTCACGTGTTCAAAGGCACCCACTTCGTTTGAGAGCAGAGAATATCTGACAGCTAATTACCATATTTTTCGCTCCATGAGACACACTTTTTTCCTCCTAAAAAGTAAGGGGAAATGTCTGTGCATCTTATGGAGCGAATGTGTGGTCCCTGGAGCTGAACTGTCCAGGGGCAAAAGCAGATCGTGCTTTTTTAAAAAAAAGAGAGAGAAGGGGGTGTTGAAAGGAAGCCCCCTGAGCAGCTGCTCAGCAAACGATCTGGGAGAGAGATAAGGGAGAGAGATTCCAGCCCCGCCCCCTTGCAGAGGGAGGCTGTTTCCCCAGCGACATGGGACTGGCTGATTAGATTATCTGTCTGGAAACTGTAGAAATGGCTTCCTGAAGCTGCAGAACTGTGAGTTAAACCCCATAAAGCAGGGTTTTTCCCCTTTGCAAAGTAAGCTCAACAACTTTGAGCTGATCCTCAAAAAATGGGGCTTTTCTCCTTTGCAAAAGAAGCTGCAGAAATTTGAGCTGATCCTCAAAAAATGGGGCTTTTCCCCTCTAAAAACTAGGTGCATCCCATGGTCAGGTGCGCCTTATAGAGCGAAAAATACGGTATGCACCAGCTAAACTCTGGTGGGATTTCCCCGGAGTTAGCGGACACACAAGCCAGGCACTCTCCAGTTCAGTGTCGATACCACGCTCGGCAGAAAGGAGATGTCCTTTCTGGCGGAGGGTGGGTGGTCATCTGCCATGGAGAGTCCTGCCTGGCAGGGGGTTGGGCTAGATGACCCCCGGGGGACCCCCCAACCCTACGACTCCTCCTCTCCCGTTCTCCTGGACTGAGCTGCTTTTCTCTTCTCTCTCTTGCCCTCTGCAGGTCCCTCGGCCGGAGCCCCCGTCACCCCCCCGTTCCAGCCAGGCCACAAGCGGACACCCTCGGAAGCCGAGCGCTGGCTGCAGGAAGTGGCCAAGGCTGCGAAGGCCCAGCAGCAGCAGCAGCAGCAGCAGGTGGTGCCCATGGCGCTGCCCCCTCCGCTGCCCGCCTTCCCCCTCAGCTACGACCTGGGCATGTATGTGCCGCCCCCTCCTCAAATGCCGCCGGCTTTCCTCCCCATGGGCTTGCCCTACCCCCCGGGGATGCCCTACGCTGCTGCCGCCGCCGCACCTACCTTGCCCGTGGTGGGCATCACGCCCTCCCAGATGGTGGCCAACGCCTTCTGCTCTGCCACGCAGGCGCCCGCCACAAACTTGGGGGCCAAGGCCAGCCCCTTCCCGCAGAACCTGCTGGGCCCGGCCCGGCCCAGACCCAACGGCGGCTCCTGGCCCCCCGAGCAGAGCCTGCCGGCACCCCCCGCCCCCCACCAGGACCCCCCCACAGACCCCTTTGAGGCACAGTGGGCAGCGCTGGAGTCCCGGGCTCCTTCTGCCACCCCGAACCCCTTCTCCGGCGACCAGCAGAAAACCTTCGAGATCGAGCTGTGACCGCCGCGTTTTAGCAACTTGGACTGCTGGGGGGGCCGCCCTGCTCTCCTTTCCGGCCCCCTCCCTGTCACAAAGTCTCGCCTGGGGGTGGTCAACGTTCTCTGGATCCGTTTCCCATAAGCCCCAGGGGCTGGCATCGCCAACGGCCCGGGGATTTGGGGAGCCCCCTGTAGGCTTTTTCTTGCTTCTGGTGGGATGTCCCTCCTTGTCTGGTTGGGGGGGCTCAGTTTATTTCTCTCTTCCTCCCCAGAGGAAACAAAAGAGGGGGCCGAGGTGCGGGTGCAGGGGGGGGGCCCTTCTCTTGCCATAACGTCCGGAGTTTTTGCCCCTGGGCATTTGGGGCGACGGTGGATCCAGCTGGCCTGGCGCTGCCTCTGTCTGTGCTTCCTTTTCTCCCAAAGACCCCTGGCTTCTCCCGACCCGGCTGCCTTCTGCAGAGCCCCCCCCTGCCCCCCCTATATAATCCATTCCTCAGGCAGCACCTTGTGGGCGACAGAGTCATTCTTGGGAGGGCTCGAATCCCTGCAGCAGGGAGTTCCCCAGCTCTCTGAGCACATTAAACGCCTCTCCTCGCAGCCCTGAAGCAGAAGCCTTCCAGAAACACTGGGCGAGTGGCAGAGTCATGACCCATTTTGGGTGGTCAAGGTCCCTCAAGGCCCTCCAGTGGCGGAAGTGGGGGCGGGGAAACGTTGCTTCTTCCTCCCTTACTGCTTAGTAGGCTTCTGTGCATTTCCGGGGGGGGGGGCAATCTCACCTGGCACAATATTTAGAGCTGATCATGCCCAAGCAAACTGTTTTAACTCACTTTTGTCCGGTGGGAAACGTCCGGTGTTCTTAAACGACATTCCCAGCTGCGAATGGCGCTCGGATTACAGGGAATCTGTGGGGTGAGGCGACGGACACCCCCACTTCGAAGCTGCTGATTTTAGGAATCTGCCCGATCGACAGGGACGTGGATAAAATTGGTGGGAGATCGGGGCGGGGCTGGGCTTGTGGGTTTCCTACCTTCCTCCTCCCCCCTTAATTATTTGATCTCCGTTGGATTTTATTTAGGAACGGGGGGGGGGGAGGATAAAAGCCCATAGGATGTAAAATTATATTGGATTTTTGCAAGGGAATCATGTTGATTTTTTATTTATTTTTTAACCGTGCCTCAAATTCCAGGACTGGAACTGAACAATTTCAAAATGTGGTTGCAGAAAACAACAACAACCCCCCCCCATGGTTGTGCTGCAGGAAAAGTGTGAATGTTGGGAGAGGGAGTGGGGGGGGAGATTTTGGTTCTGCAGCTGCAGAGAGCCAGGCATTTGGGGGGGGGGAAAGGAAGTATGATGGAGCTGGACTGCCTCCCCCCCCCCTCCAGAAACCCAGATGTTGGACTGCAGGTTCAGTTTAAGAAGAATCAAGCCACACTACTGCCGTTTGGGGTCTGTGCCCCCCCCCCAAAGGCTGTGATGGAGCTGGTGAGCCTGGTTCCATTTGCATGGGGTGGGGCGGGGGCACACATCACGCTTGATGCCCCCCCCCCAACTGAGTAGCCATTCCTTCCTCTGCCCCCTCCCATCTAGAGACCACCTGGGTCACATACGGGGTGGGGTGGGGTGGGAGGGGGCTCTGGTTCTCCTTGCCCCCCCAACTGCCTGGACACAGAAACCCCCCCCCCCCCGCTTTCTATTTTCTATCTTATTTCCAAATGTTTTGTATCTAAGAATTCCACATATTTGTATTATATAATAAATGACAAAATAAAGCCAGTAATATAATAGCCCAAATTTGAGGATTGTCTGTTTATGTGGAGGTTTTTTTGTCTGTCCGTCCCCAGGGAGCAGCGGGAGGAACTTGGGGGGACGGGCTGGGCGTTTTGTAATAATAATAATAATAAATAATAAATTTTATTTATACCCCGCCCTTCCCAGCCGAAACCGGGCTCAGGGCGGCTAACACCAATAAAATTACAATAAAATATAAAAGAAAGAAAAACAATTAATTAAAATACAGATTAAAATACAATTTAAAATTTAAGTTACAGGTAGGTAGCCGTGTTGGTCTGTCATAGCCAAAACAAAGTAAAAAATAAAAAAATTCCTTCCAGTAGCACCTTAGAGACCAACTAAGTTTGTTATTGGTATAAGCTTTCGTGTGCATGCACAGTGTGCATGCACACGAAAGCTTATACCAATAACAAACACGGACACTGGCACCAGAGCCTGCAATAAACCCAGATGCCAACTTTGCTGCCACATACACCCGGACAACACCATTACTGGCCCCAACAACATCAAACATACCATCTCAGGACTATTTAATTGCTCATCGTCTAACATTGTGTATGCCATCAAATGCCAACAGTGCCCTTCAGCTCTCTATATTGGACAAACAGGCCAAACGCCAAAGGATAAATGGACATAAATCTGACATCAGGAATCACAAGACAGAGAAACCAGTAGGAGAACACTTCAATCTCCCAGGACACTCTATACAAGATCTCAAAGTAGCTGTCTTATTGCAAAGGAATTTCAGAAATAGACTGGAAAGAGAAGTTGCTGAATTGCTTCTCATTACCAAACTTAAAACCATGGAGAGACCTGGTCTGAATAGAGACATTGGATTCTTATCTCATACATGACAAAGCTATTTTTAACCTTCTCATCCCTTGCTTTTTCCTGTAAGACTAATTGCCAGTCGTTAACAGTCGTCAACAGGTTTACCACAGCTATCAGCCTATCACTCATTCCCACCACCCTTCTGAGTAATACCCCTCCCACCTCTCACTATATTCTCACTATATTCCTGTGACTTCCAGTTTTTGGCTATTAGGATTCTGGCTGCTGTTGTGGCATACATAAAGAAAGTCCTATAACATTTTGGGATTTCCTGACTTACAATTTTTTCCATTTCCAAAAATAAGGAACTTCTAGGTGAGCTTCTAATATTTTGCTTTCAAAAAACTTCCGGGCATTTTGGAGGAGGAGAGCAGCTGGACACACACACACACACACACACACACACAAAACAACAACACACACACACACACACACACAGTTGCACAAACACACCTCTGCCAGCAGGCAGCCCGCTTTTCATTTTCATCCTGCAGCATGAAATGGGTAATAAATCACAACAGTTCCCACAAAAAAATCACGAGAGCCTTTTAAAAGCCATGATAGAAGGAGCAAATGAGCTTCTCGTCCCCTGTGTTTGGGATCCTGTGTACATTTCTGGTTGCTTCTCTGCAAAAAAAAAGGATGTTGTAAAAGGTAAAGGGACCCCTGCCATTAGGTCCAGTCGTGACCGACTCTGGGGTTGCGGCGCTCATCTCGCATTATTGGCCGAGGGAGCCGGCGTACAGCTTCCGGGTCATGTGGCCAGCAGGACTAAGCTGCTTCTGGTGAACCAGAGCAGCGCACGGAAACACTGTTTACCTTCCCTCTGGAGTGGTACCTATTTATCTACTTGCTCTTTGACGTGCTTTCAAACTGCTAGGTGGGCAGGAGCTGGGACCGAGCGACAAGAGCTCACCCCGTCGCAGGGATTCAAACCGCCGACCTTCTGATCAGCAAGCCCTAGGCTCTGTGGTTTAGACCACAGAGGAGTTGGGGAAAGTTCAGAAAACGGCAAGTGTTCTGGCACGACTCCCCGTGAGGAAAGGTTGTGGCGTTTGAGACTTTTTGGAGATAAGGCAAGTAAGGCGCCGGGGCAGTAGTATATAAAATTATGCCTGGAATGGAAAAAGTAGAGAAAAGGTTTTTTCCCCCTTTTTCTCTCAAAGCATCTGTACTCCTGAGCAAGCGATGGAACTGAAGGCTGGAAGATTCAGGAAAGTTGGAAGAAAGTCCTTCACGAAGCCAATAGTTAAACTGTGGAACTCCCTCCCACAAGAGTCCCAATAACTAGGATGGCTTTAAAAGAGGATTGGGCAAATTCATGGAGGGCTTGGGGTGGCTACTGGCCAGGATGAATGTTTTCCTGCTCTAACCCTCCTCTCAGGTTTCCAGTAACGGACATCGGGCTGGACACTGGGAGAAGAGGATGCTGGCCTGATCTTAGGTTCTTAAGCACAAAGTTCCTTGGAAGGAAGTGTGCCGCTTATTGGTTTATTTTACAAAATGTTTATACGGCTTGGTTGTAAGGGAAACCTCAAAGCGGTTTGCAAAACGATAAAACATTAAAATCAATTTTTTAAAATTCAGAACATATGAAAGCAAAAATACTAAAACGAGTTGAAGTGGCCTCAACCTTCTTAAGCATTTGGGGCTCCTTGACACCCCAGATGTTTTGGAACTACAACTCCCATCATCCCTAGCTAACAGGATCAGTGGTCAGGGATGATGGGAGTTGTAGTCCCAAAACATCTGGAGTGTCAAGGTTCGCCATCACTGCTAGGGGGACGGAAAGCTAGCTCTAGAACTCCTTTTCCTTTTCCCCCTGAAATCTTTTTATTTACTGAGTTTTACGTTGCAAATTTTAGATTTAAACATCAACACCATCATTTAGGATTCCCTGAATCCTTTGACTCTCCTCTGCCCTTCCATGGTTACCATTATCAATCTCTCATCAACTGCTTCACTTATTTTTCTTAATCCATTTTTTACCTTAATTTTTAGTACATTACAAGTGTCACTCAAATCCTGCCAAAGTTTTTAGTTGTTTACAGTGTTCCCTTAAAAGCACTGTAAATTTCCCCCATTCCTTCTTAAAGTAGTTCTCTTCCTGGTTTCTGATTTTCCTGATCATTTTTGCCATTTCGGCGTAGTCCATCATCTTCATCAACCATTTGTCTCTGGTCGGGACTTTTTATCTTCTTTCCATCTCTGGGCCAGTAGTATCCAGGCTGCTGTGGTTGCATAAAATAAATGGTATTTTCTGCTCCTTGGGTATCTCTGCACCTAAAATTCCTAATAAAAAAGCCTCTGGTCTAGAACTCCTTTTCCATGCCAGCTTGCCTCTGAGGATATGCAGAGTGCCCATAGGCAGAGCCAGGCAACCCTGGACGTCTCTTTTCAAGGCTTTTAGGTTTCCTTTTAGGTCTTCTTGCCCCTAGTCCCCACATTGGCATCCTGCAGCCCCCACCCCATAATAATGTGGGGCTCCCCACCTAGCAGGGGCCTGGGGGCAGACAGAGAGGCTCAACTGACCCTGAAACAGGAGTGGAAGGACGCTGACAAGGACTCTGAGCATGTACAGAGTGCTGGACCCTGAGCAGCTCTCAAATTTGCATTTGGGGCACACTGGTTGGCTTGAGCTGCGGGACTTCTGTTTTAGAAATTTGACGTTAGCGGGATGGGATGTGCCCAAAGTGACCCTAAAGAATATATGTATCGGCTGCACACACACAAATATGACCCCCCCACCCCCAAATAAATTCCTTCTCCCCACCCAGCAGAATCTAGTTCTCGAAGGAGGCTGGAGAAGGCAGGTGTGTGGGGTTCTTGGGGGACAGGGGGCGGGTGGGTGTGGGGGACTCCCTGATCCTGAATGGGGCAACTGTGCCCCTGAAGGACAAGGTGCGCAGCCTGGGAGTCATTTTGGACTCACAGCTGTCCATGGAGGCGCAGGTTAATTCTGTGTCCAGGGCAGCTGTCTACCAGCTCCATCTGGTATGCAGGCTGAGACCCTCCCTGCCCGCAGACTGTCTCGCCAGAGTGGTGCATTCTCTAGCATAGCTGTCAACTTTCGGATTTGAAAATAAGGGATTTTTTCCAAACTTTCGGATTTGAAAATAAGGGATGCCGCCAGGGCGGTGCAATGGCACCAAGTAGCCTTGCCAACCTGCGCTCCAGAGGCTGCGCGCAAACGGGTGAGCGAAAGAGCGAGCGCGTAGACGGCAGGCAGGCTGTCTGTCTGGTTGGGCGTGAGGGTCTGGCTGCGCAAGGCATGCAAGCTCCGCCCCCAGTCGGTCTCAGACTCCTTATTGGCAGCCGAGCAACGCAGCTGAGGAGCCTCCCTGGCCGGCAGGGAGGGAGAGGAGCTGCTTCCTTGGAAATCCGGGAAATTTAAGGGATATCAACAATCCGGGATAGCAGCGGGAAACGGCATTGGAATAAGGGAGTTTCCCGCAAAAAAAGAGAGGGTTGACAGCTATGTGCTCTAGTCATCTCCCGCTTGGATTACTACAATGCGCTCTACGTGGGGCTACCTTTGATGGTGACCCGGAAACTACAACTAATCCAGACTGGTGACTGGGAGCGACCACTGGGAACACACAACACTGGTCCTGAAAGACCTACATTGGCTCCCAGTACGTTTCCGAGCACAATTCAAAGTGTTGGTGCTGACCTTTAAAGCCCTAAACAGCCTTGGTCCTGTATACCTGAAGGAGCGTCTCCACCCCCATCGTTCAGCCCGGACACTGAGGTCCAGCGCCGAGGGCCTTCTGGTGGTTCCCTCATTGCGAGAAGTGAGGTTACAGGGAACCAGGCAGAGGGCCTTCTCGGTAGTGGCGCCTGCCCTGTGGAACGCCCTCCCAGCAGATGTCAAGGAAATAAGCAACTATTTTACTTTTAAAAGACAACTGAAGGCAGCCCTGTTTAGGGAAGTTTTTAATGTTTGATGCTGTATTGTTTTCAATATTCGGTTGAAAGCCGTCCAGAGTGGCTGGGGAAACCAGCCAGATGGGCGTGGTATAAATAATAAATTATTATTATTATATTATTATTTTTTGGGGGGGAGGGTTTCCCCTGCAGTCCTCCTGGTGTTGCTACTGCTCCCAGAATCACCCCTGACCTTTGACCCTGCTGGCTAATGGGGGGGGGGTCCAACCACGTATCTAGGGCCACAGGATTCTGTTGGGAAATGCCCTGGTCACCTTGGGGGGGGGGGAAGTGCTAAGGAATTCTCCATGCACAGGCACGCCCCCCCATCTGTAGGTAAATGGGGCAGTGTGTGATGGGCTCAGGAGGTCCTGCCCCCCCCACCCGCAGCTCCTGCTGCTTCTATGCCTGGGCTCTGAACTGGGGAGGGAAAATGCACTCTGCACTCGTTTCGGAGCACCCTCGTCTTCAGCGCAGCTTCCCCATTTCCTGGGTTGGGCATTCCAGAGAGGTTGGTGGGACCGGGGGGGGGGGGCTTGGAATTAAGGCGAGATTCCAGAACCCCCTTCTTTCTACACAATCGAATTACCAGCACACCCAAAAAATAATAACCCCACACAGAGAGGTCTTCTAGCTTGGAGATCAAAGAAAGCCAGGGTTTAGGATTCCTTCCATCCCTCCTACACCCCAGTAATTGATGATAAGAAGCCCCCCCCAAATCTGTTTCTGACCCCTGCACCTGCTTTGAGGACGGGGGAGAGATGCTTCTGCAACCGCCTTCCTTGAAATGCAATTGCACAAAAGTGCGCGCTAACCAGATGCAAACTGCATTTTTATTTATTTATTTCAGTGCAATTTATACGCTCTCCTTCCCACCCCCCTCTCTTTTTTCCCCATCCCGCACCCAACCTCCCTCTCAGCTGTCAAACGCAAGGCCCTCTGGGAGCTGTAGTCCCCTGGTGGCAGCCGCCTGGCACTCCCCCCACCCCACTCCCCGCGGCTTGCAAAGGAAGGAGAGAAAAAATAATAATGCAAAACAGAAACAAGAAAAAAAGAAGTGGGGTGGGTGGGGGGGAGAGGAGAGGAAGGTTTCTGTGCAACCCTGGGACTACATTCCCCATGGTGCACCGGGGCTCAAAGGAGCTGGGCTGTGATTGGGCCCCCCCTTCCTGCAGGCTGCTGGAGAATGAATAAAATTGTACAGTATATTCTGATGTGAGAGGTTTAAAAAAAAAAAGCAAAAGAAAGAAAGAAAGAAAAGGAGAAAAAAAATTCTCTCTGCTCCTCCAACCCGCCAGCCCTGGAAGGCAGAGGGACCTCCACATCTTCCCAAAATGGCTACAGCTGTGCACAAGCCTATCAAATGGTGAGTGGGTGCCCCACATCTGGGGGGTGGCAGGTCCCCCCTCCCCCAGGCATGGGGGGCAGGCGAGCAAGGAGGAGCGGGATGGGATGCCTCGCCTTCCCCGTCTCCCCTCGGCGTGGATGGCTTTGCAGGGCGAGCGGCGGGCAGCCGAGGGGCTCCGGCGTCGCGGCTCCTGGTCCTTGCGAGGGAGGGAGGGAGGGAGAGAGGGAGGGAGGGCGAAGGGGGGCGGAGTGGGGGTGGGTGAGGGGCTCGGGATGGGAGAGGCCGGCCGGCCTTCCATTGCAGCCACACGGTGCAGGTGGGGGGCGGCTGCTGCTGCCTCCAGAGGGGCACGCCGGAGATGGGCGCACCGGGCGAGGGTGCCCGCCTGCGCGCGCCCCTGTACAAAGCGCCCGGCAGTTGTGGTTGGCGGGGGCGCCTTGGGGAGGAGAGGCACCCCGGGGGGCAGCGCGAGGGTCCTGGGCGTGCAGGGTGCCCGCCGGTGTTGTGTCTGGGTGCCCCCCGCGCGTGCCAAAAGGGGTCTTGCACAACCGGCAGCTGGGCATGCACGGGCTCCAAGGGAACAGGTGTGCGGAGGTGGGGTGGGGTGGGGGTCACCTCGGCCGCCCCAGCCCCCCGCCACCTCTGCGCCCCTTCCCGATTGCCCCTGTTGTCAGAGGGTCTGTGTGCAAAGGGATGGAGCATCTGGGGTGGGGTTTGTTTTTCTTCCCTCCCTCCCTCCGCCCCCCCCCCCCACCAAACCAGGATTCAGGAGCTAAAGGCCAGAGCCGCTTGGCCTCCCAGTCCCGGGGGGTGTTTAACAATTGCCAACATTTTAATGTGAAGGTCTGGTTTCCAAAAAAAAAAACGGGACAGAGCTGGGTGCCAAGGCTGTGCCCCGGAGCGCACCCTTCCGGATTGGAAAGGCAGTCTGCCCCTCTGAGGCGCTTGTGGGATGGTAGGGATTGGTCATTGGCGAGGGGAAGGCCCTCTGTGCATGGCCAGAGACACTCTTATCATTACTGTGAGCTGTCCTGAAGCCTGAAAGCAGGGGGAGCTCTCGCACACATCCACCCCTTGGAGTGCCAACCAGTCTGCTCTTCCTGGACCCCTTGCTTTGCGTTTTGTCATAGAATTGTAGAGTCGGAAGGGGCCCCCAAAGGACATCTAGTCCAACCCCCTACAATGCAGGAATCTTGGCTAAAGAACCCCTGACCTCTGTTTAAAAACCTCAAATGAAGGAGGGTCCACCGCCTTCCTAGGGAGTCAAACGGCTCTTACCACCAGAAAGTTCATCAGAATCTCCTTTCTTGTAACTTGAATCTATTGGTTCAGGATAAAACAAGCTGGTCTCCCTCTTCCGTGGGATTATAGCCCTTCCGATATTTGAAGGTGCCTACCCTACCTGCTCTCAGTCTTCTCTTTTCCGGGCTGCACATCCCCAACTCCCTCAACCGCTCCTCATAAGGCTGGCCACCTTCCCTGCCAGAGCTCCTTCTCCATTCTGGAGCCCTGTCCTCACTTTGTGGCAAGTGGTTCCACAGGTGAACCCGCCTCTCCCCCTCGCCTGCCTTGCCCTTCTGCAGTACAGAGAGGGATACTCCTCAGACACACACACACCCCATACACCCCAGGCCAGCTATTTCCTGGTGGCTCCATCAAGGCAATCCTTCTGATGCAGTGCAGAGTTAAACTATGGAACTCCCTCCCACCGGAGGCAGGGATGGCTTTAGAAGAGGACTGGCCAGGATGGCTCTGCTCTGCCCCCAGTAAATGCTTCTGCAAACCGCAGGAGGGGAGAGAGCTCTTGCGGTCAAATCCTGCTTTGTGGGCTTACTACAGGCACCTGGTTGGCCACTGTGAGAACAGGATGCTGGCCCCATCCTGCAGGCTCTTCTTAAGGGCCCGGGGCACACATCTGCATGTTTGCATATGAGAAGTTATACATACAGATGCAATTTCCTTCTGACTTTTGCGGGTGGGGGGACAAATTCTGGCTGGCAGGGCATCCTCTGTGCTATGGGATGGTGTCAACAGGTTTTCTGAGCCTGGGACGCTGAATGTGGTGGATTGGGCCCTCCTCTGCTCCACCCACGATCTGTGGTTTGTGTACCCTGGAAATCTGAGAGGGCTCTGGATGGATTAAGATGGCTTTGTTGGGGAGAGGGGAGCTGCCTCTCTGGCCCTGGGTTTTAAACAAAAATGTTGCTTATAGTACATTTTATTTTGAATAAAGAGGGAAATGAACAGGAGATCTGGGCCCCTTGCAAAAAGCCAGAGTTTCAGGTCTCCTGTGCTACCCCCTCCACAACATCCCTAGGCCCCACATGTTCTTTGTTACTGCCCTAGAACCAAAAAGGGATGTGGGTCACCTCCCCTCCACCCATATCTATGTTTGCAGTTGTTTATTTGGAGAGAGTCTGCCTTGTGATTGAGCATCTCGCTGCAGTGGCGCAGCCAGCCAGGCTCTTTGGGCTTTTCAGTGTTTTGCAACCAGATCCTTGCTGGTTTGCGCTTGATCTTCCCTGAGGCTTCTTTTGGTAGAGTTCCAGGTCAGAGACGTCTCCAGGTTTTGCTGCTTTGCCTCTTTGTCAGCAAACGTGTGAGGGATTCGGGGTTGAGTTTCTGTTGCTTCATACGTTTGGCCTTTAAGTAGGGCAATAACGGAGCAGCTGTTGAACTTCTTGCTGGAGCTCAGCTGCAGTTTAATCAGCACGAGCTTTGCAAGAGCTCAGCTGCAGTTTAATCAGCACGAGCTTTGCAAGAGCTCAGCTGCAGTTTAATCAGCACGAGCTTTGCAAGAGCTCAGCTGCAGTTTAATCAGCACGAGCTTTGCAAGAGCTCAGCTGCAGTTTAATCAGCACGAGCTTTGCAAGAGCTCAGCTGCAGTTTAATCAGCACGAGCTTTGCAAGAGCTCAGCTGCAGTTTAATCAGCACGAGCTTTGCAAGAGCTCAGCTGCAGTTTAATCAGCACGAGCTTTGCAAGAGCTCAGCTGCAGTTTAATCAGCACGAGCTTTGCAAGAGCTCAGCTGCAGTTTAATCAGCATGAGCTTTGCAAGAGCTCAGCTGCAGTTTAATCAGCACGAGCTTTGCAAGAGCTCAGCTGCAGTTTAATCAGCACGAGCTTTGTAAGAGCTCAGCTGCAGTTTAATCAGCACGAGCTTTGCAAGAGCTCAGCTGCAGTTTAATCAGCACGAGCTTTGCAAGAGCTCAGCTGCAGCTCAGTTCAGCTTGCCAAGCAGAAAACACTTACGCCTTGCAAGGTGTAAATATGACAACAACAACAACAACAACAAGACAACTGTCTCAGTGATCTTGGCTCTTAAGAGAGGTGTAGAAACGTGGGCCTGTCTCCTTACAGTTTAGGCGAAGATTTCTACCGGGAAGCCATTGAGCACTGCCGCAGCTACAATGCCCGGCTATGCGCAGAGCGGAGCATGCGCCTGCCCTTCCTCGACTCGCAGACGGGGGTCGCCCAGAACAACTGCTACATCTGGATGGAGAAGACTCACCGGGGACCAGGTACGGGGTCTAGGGGCTGAGGGTGCTCCCTGAGGAGGGCACCCTGTGCTGGACGCTGTACATAGAGGCATTGGGGGGGGGGTCCGCATGTGTGTCCGGAGGAGGGTGGGGGGGTAGGGAAGAAGGAATGTGCAGCAGCCACGAAAAAGGCAAATTCCATGCAAGGGATCCTTAAGCAAGCAATTGAAAATAAAAAAAATGCAGGTATCTTAATGTCCTTAAACAAATCTGTTGTGTGGAATAATGCATTTGGAATAAACGGATCCAGTTCTGGTCGCCTTGACTCGAAAAGGATACTGCACCAAAATCGTCAAGGGGGTGAAGTGTTTGGGACTCCAAGGAAGGTGGCAACATCTGGGACTTTAGTTGGGAGAAAAGTAAACGGATCGTGCTATGGAATGGAGGACGGAGGAAAGTTTTCCTCCCTTTCTCCTAACGCTGAAACTCTTGGACAAAGTTAATCTGTGGAACTCCCTCCCACTAGAGGCAGGGATGGCCGCCAACATGGATGGCTTTAAAAGGGGATTGGAGAAACTCATGGAGGAGGAGAGGGCCATGGAGGGCTTCCATCCAAGACGGCTATGCTCTGCCTCCCCAGTTGGAGGCAGTCATGCTTCTGAATCCTAGTTGTACTGGAAACCACAGAAAGGAAGAGTGTTTGCCTTGAGTTCAAATCCTGCTTGCAGGTTTCCCACAGGCAGCCTGGGCTAGATGGGCCCTGGGCCAGATCCAGTAATCCATTCTCATGTTCTTAAGGAACTGCGTGAAGGGGAGGCAAAAGGCAGCCAGGAAGCTGAGAGACAGAGAACTTTGACCTCATATGGACTAGAGGCTTGAAGGTGGCATTGGAGAGACGCAGTCTGGGATGCAGACGGTTGTCCCCATTGTCTTGACTCTTCCTCTTGCAAAGTAGCTGGGCAAAAACGAAAATCTAGTTTTGCCTCCGTGGCGGAAAATGACAAGGGATTTCAAGGGGATAAATGGACGGCAGGTAGCCATAGCTGTTCAGCCCAGGCCCCCCACCCAGTTTTGTGGGTGGGTATTTTGCCGCTAACCTGCCCCTCCTTTAGGGCTGGCTCCGGGCCAGATCTACACATACCCGGCTCGCTGTTGGCGGAAGAAGCGGCGGCTCAACATCCTGGAGGATCCTCGCCTGCGGCCTTGTGAGTTCAAGATTGGTAAGGAGTGGGTGGGCAGGCAGGGTGGGGGGTGCCAGGGCAAGTGTGGCCTCTGCATCGGGCTGTGGAGCCCAAAGGGGTCCTGAGGGTCATCTAGACCAACCCCCGGCAGGGCAGGAATCGCAGGGGATGGGCTGTGTGTGTGTGTGTGTGTGTGTGTGTGTGTGTGTGTGTGTGTTTGGAGAGGGGGTGTCCGGTGCCCCACCAGGAAAGTAAGAGCGCTTGGGAGAGGTGGCTCCTCCCACACTCCGGTTTAAACCAGGCTTCAGCTCCAGCTGCTGATGGAGACTCATAATTCAGAGGGTCAGGACCATAGCTGTCAACCCTCCCTTTTTTTGCAGGAAACTCCCTTATTCCAATGCCGTTTCCCGCTGCTATCCCGGATTGTTGATATCCCTTAAATTTCCCGGATTTCAAAGGAAGCAGCTCCTCTCCCTCCCTGCCGGCCAGGGAGGCTCCTCAGCTGCCAATAAGGAGCCTGAGACCGACTGGGGGCGGAGCTTGCATGCCTTGTGCAGCCAGACCCTCGCGCCCAACCAGACAGACAGAGCCTGCCTGCCATCTATGCACTCGCTCTTTCACTCACCCGTTCGCGCGCAGCCTCTGGAGCGCAGGGTGGCGAGGCTACTTGGTGCCATTGCACCGCCCTGGCGGCATCCCTTATTTTCAAATCTGAAAGTTTGGGGGAAATCCCTTATTTTCAAATCCGAAAGTTGACAGCTATGGTCAGGACAAGGAGGCTGCAGTCCTTGTGGTCTGAAGAAGTCAGGACAGTTCAGAGAAGCAACAGGAGCCCTGCAGGATCTCAGTCTAGTAAGGTTTGCAGATCAGAAGCAGAGCGGAGCAAGGAAAATATGTAAGATTGTAGCTAAAATACAGTGCCAGAATGTTCACATCATTATTTTGGCCTTTTAGCAAAGATTTGGGGAGCCTGTGGCTTCTCTCCGTTCTCGAGACGCTTAGTCCTGGGTGTGGCATCTGGAAGGAAGGCCCCTCTCTGAGACCCTGGGTAGCCTGCCATGTCCGTGTCGAGCAGGGGGGACCTGGGGGTCCTTAGCCCCAGAGCAGCCCTTGAGACCCCTTCCCTAGGCTGCACACTCCCTGGCCCCTGGACACACCCCTCTGTGCTATACCAGAGATTATCTTTTACTCCTCCAGCCCCTGTTTGCCTCCCACTTGCCTCTAAGCATCCCTCTAGGTAATAATAGAATTGTAGGATAGCAGAGCTGGAAGGGACCCCCAAGAGTCATCTACTCCAACCCCCTGCAGTGCAGAAATCAACTCCACCCCAGGGGTGGTCTAGACCCTTCCCCAAGCTGATGGCCTGCAGGAGATTAGGATGACCGCTTCCCCCAGCCAGCCCCCAGGTGGCTACTGGCTAGCTGGGGGCTGGGGGGAATTGTAGTTGCCACCTGGGGGGTGCCCAGGTTGGCCGGAAGCCGGCCCTGGAGAGTCGGGGTCTGCATATGTGTGACTGTGTGTAGAGCATGGGTAGGCAAACTAAGCCCCGGGGGCCGGATCCGGCCCAATCGCCTTCTCAATCCGGCCCGCGGACGGTCTGGGAATCAGTGTGTTTTTTCCATGAGTAGAATGTGTCCTTTTATTTAAAATGCATCTCTGGGTTATTTGTGGGGCATAGGAATTCGTTCTTTCCCCCACAAAAAATATAGTCCGGCCCCCCACAAGGTCTAAGGGGCAGTGGACCGGCCCCCTGCTGAAAAAGTTTGCTGACCCTTGGTGTAGAGGGTCTCTGTGTTGATCAGATTCAGTCAGAAAGGATGAATTGGCGGTTTCTCTCCTCCCCCAGACTGTGAGCCCCCCTTGAAGAAGGAGGGGGGGCTGCCCGAAGGTCCCGTCCTGGAAGCCTTGTTGTGCGCCGAGACGGGAGACAAGAAGCCAGAGCTGAAGGAGGAAGAGCTCATCCTGGACTGTCCGGTGAGAGAAGCAAGAACCCCCCACCCCAACCGCCAGACCCATGGCTCACCCCTAAGCATGCCTAGTTGAACTGTGGAACTCCCTGCCACAGGAGGCAGGGATTGGCGTTAAAGGAGACTGGGCAAAGTCATGGAAGAGGAGAGGGCTATGGATGGGTTAGATGCTCTGCCACCACAGATGGAGGCAGTGATGCTTCCGAATGTCAGTCGCTGGGAACCACAGGAAGAGGTAGCGCTCCTGTGTTCAAATCCTGCTTGCAGGTTTCCCATATAACAGTCATCTGCTTGGCCACTGTGAGAACAAGAGGCTGGACTAGACGGTCCAGTCACCAGGACCGTACTATGTTGTTGTGGAACCTCCAGCTCCAGGGGCAGTCTACCTGGATTCCTTGGTTCTATGGGGCATTTGGTCCCTGGGAGGACAGGAGGCTGGACTAGACTTTGGCCTGACCTAGAAAGCAGTCCTTGGGTGCTCATGAAGAATCCAGTCAGAGCAGCGATCATTGGGTAGCCTGCCTCCTAGGGCTGTTGTGCCGTTGACTGCGAGAGGAGGGGTCCCTGCCCCTCTCACTTCTCTCTCTCTCTCTCTCTCTCTCTCTCACACACACACACACACACACACACACACACACACACACTTTGCAGAAGGCGCCGATTGGGGAATTTCTCCACGACTTGGACACGGATGACCTGGAGGATGATGTCCCTCGCCGGAAGAACAAGGCGAAGAGCAAGGTGGGGCAAGGAAAGGGGGCAGGCAGGGGGGAAAGGTTGTAACCTTCTCAAGCCCCCAGCCTGAAGATCCAGCAGGCCCTTCACTGTTAAAGCAATGACGGCTCAACGAAGCCTCCAGAGACAGGGGCAGTCTACCTGCGAGTGCCCAAGGCAGGGCCTCAGCAGCAGGGCAAGGCCAAGGTTTGCTTGGGGGCTTCTCAGAAGCAACTAGCCAGCCCCTGTCAGGGAAAGGAAGCGGGAGCAGGTGGCCTTGCTTCCGTCCAACCCTGCAAGGCTGGTTTTCTTGGGCTCGGCGCATGGGAGCAGGGTAGTTGGGAGTGTGGAGAGTGAGGATGCAGACTCAAGTGCCCCAGAGTGCATGCAGAGTGCTGCCGCTCCCCTCACCCTCTTCCTGGAGCAGAGGGCAGGGGCAGAGAGCAGAAAGCACCTGCTCTGCAGTGCAGGCGGCCCCCGGATCAACCCCCGCCGGCCTCTCCAGGGCTGGGAAAGGGTCCCTCTCTGAAGCCCCTGGGAGCCTGCTGCTGCCGGTCAGAGTAGATGACCCAGAGCTGGAGGGACCGGTGTCGTGGCTGGGCGTAGGGCACTTTGGGTGGGTATCATAGATTCGTAGAGCTGCAAGAGACCCCATGGGGTCATCTAGTCCAACCCCCTGCAATGCACGTTGGGCCGGGGGAGGAGCCCCCTTAGGGGGGCATCCGAGGATTTCCGCCCTCCCCAAAGACAGGCCTGCAAAGCAGCTGCCAGCTGTGCTGGGACAACAGGTGCAAAACTCCTGCCAGGCGGCATCCCTCTCTCCTTTCTCCTCTTGGCTCCAGAAATCTGGGGCCCTCAAGCGCAGTGGGGGGCCCCTGACAAAAGGCAGCCCCCTGTGAAAATGAGGGTCCTCATCTGCTACCACTGAACCTCCGGCCCTTTTTTGTGTGCAAAGTGGGCCTGCCCCCCCCACTCCTCCTCCTCTTCCAAAAGCACGCAAAGTAGGTCAGCCTCTTTTAGGATTGGCGTCTGCTCAAATCGCATTCCTTAATCTGTGTTTAAAGCTGGAAACCACAGAGGCATGTTTTTGGATTTCTACCAGATCAGGTTGAATTTGCCTTTTGTTCTGCCCCCCTCCCCCCCGCCTTGTTATTTTGCATTTCGACTTCTGCATTTCGACCTTAACCGACTTGCAGCTCACCTCTTGCAAAGCTCAGGCTGCTGATCTCGGTTCATCGGAAGCTCAGGGAATTCGGGCCCTGCTTTTGCCGAGTTCCCCCCGGTTGGTTGGGATAATTGCCGGGGAAACTTTGCAATGAAAACATTGAAGCTGGGTGCTGAACCAGCTGACAGACCCTTCTTAGGTCCTTATGGAGCCTCCAAGCCCAGACATAGTCTATCTGGATTCTGAGGTTCCATGGGATATTTGGCCACTGTGAGAACAGGAGGCTGGACAAGATGGGCTCCACTGGGCCTGATCCAGCTGTCTAGTTTCATGTTCTCATGAGCTCAAATCAGACAAAACTGGCCGATCCGGGCGCATGAGGTCTAGGAGCTTGCTTTTTATTTAAAAACAGAATGTATCAGCACTGAGACCAGCCTGTCTCTCTTCCCCACGCCCAGGCCTACGGCATCGGGGGTCTGCGGAAGAGGCAGGACGCGGCGCTGCTGGAAGACCGAGACAAGCCGTATGTCTGCGACAGTGAGTGCCCCTTTGATGGCGGTTTTGGGCAAGGGGTGGAGGTGGGTCGCAGTGGGGCCAAGTGAGTGCTGCTGCTGCCGCTTCCGGGCTCAGGAGACGCAGCCCCCAGGGATGTCTTCAAACGCTTAGAGACCTGCTTTGAGCCTGGGGGGCTGAATGGGCAGCTCTGTGGGTCTGGAGGACTTTGGGGTGGAAGCAGGGGGGGGCCAAGAGCCAGGGATTCTGTGGAGGATGTGGGGAAGCTGCTGGGAGTGCAGAATGCTGCAGCGCAATTGCTGAGCAGAGACAGGTCTTGTCCGCATGTAACTCCGATGCTCAGAGATCTGTTGCCAATTTGCTCCTGGGCCGAGTTCCAGGAGTTATTCTTAGTATATTGGTTGTAAGTTGCTTTGGGCTAACAAATTTAATAAATATAACCGTGATAAATAAATAAGAACCCTTAAGCGCTTGGGACCAGTTTCCTGTGAGATTGAATTGGCCCTGCCACAAAATCCCCATTCTGCATTTGGAAGAACTCCATCATTTAGTGTGGCAGCACCTACACTTCGGAACTCCCTGCCTCTTGATATCAAGCAGGCGCCTTCGCCGCAATCTTTGCAAACCTGTCTGGATTTTATTGTTTTATCCTTTAGTAAAGCGCTTAGAGGTTTCTTTTCGCAGTCGAGTGGTACATGAATTTTATGAAACAGAGAGATAAATAAGTTGTCGTCCAGGAACGCCTGGAGTAGACCCCTTACTGGGAGATGGGAGTGGGGCGGGGAGGGGAATTGGGGACAGGGCTGCATTAGAGGCAGGGTGTGGACTCTCTTCCAGGGGGTTAAGGGCAGGGGTTGCCTCTGCCAGGGGATGGAACCCCCGCACCCCCGTTTTGAGAAAGTCCCCTGGGTGCCAGCTCAGTGACAGGGCACATGCTTTGGATGCAGAGGGTTCCGGGTTCAATTCCTGCCGAAATCTCCAGTTACAGATGGGAGAGAGCCCCAAGTTCTGGAGGGTTGCTGCCAGCCAGTGTTGACAGCACTGAACTAGATGGGCCAGTGGCATAAGGGAGCTTCCTATGTTCCTGTGCCCTGTGGGTTCTTTTCACCTGCCAGGGGTTCTTGAGCCTGCATGGCGGGGCAGGGGGGTTGGGCTGGATGACCCTCAGGGTTCCCCTTCCAGCTCCACAATTCTACGCTTCTTCTTCTTCCTTTTCAGTCTGTGGGAAGCGCTACAAGAACCGCCCGGGACTGAGCTACCACTACACTCACACGCACCTGGCAGAGGAGGAGGGCGAAGAGGGCCCTGAACGCCACACCCTCCCCTTCCATCGCAAGAACAACCACAAACGTGAGTGACCCTCCCTGGCCAACTCTCCTTTGGCTGCAGGGAACGCTTCCCCCCCCCACCCGAAAGAACCCCCTTTCTCACAAATGCACAGCTCCACCTGGGCTACTTTGCACCCACCCCACCCCTGGACTGGTCTGGACTGGCGTTGCGTCAGTTGAGCTTCTCCTCTTCCCAAAGCTCAGCTTCACATTAGATGCCTTTGCATTTTTTGGGGGGGGGTGCAGGGAAGTTACCCCAAACTCCCCCGCTAGGCTGCAAAGGACAGAAGGATAAGGAGGATTAATAGTACCACTGTATTCCGCTCTGGTCAGACCTCACCTGGAATACTGTGTCCAGTTCTGGTCACCACAGTTCAAGAAGGATACTGACAAGCTGGAACGTGTCCAGAGGAGGGCAACCAAAATGGTCAAAGGCCTGGAAACGATGCCTTATGTGGAACGGCTTAGGGAGCTGGGTATGTTTAGCCTGGAGAAGAGAAGGTTAAGGGGTGATATGATAGCCATGTTCAAATATATAAAAGGATGTCATATAGAGGAGGGAGAAAGGTTGTTTTCTGCTGCTCCAGAGAAGCGGACACGGAGCAATGGATTCAAACTACAAGAAAGAAGATTCCACCTAAACATTAGGAAGAACTTCCTGACAGTAAGAGCTGTTCGACAGTGGAATTTGCTGCCAAGGAGTGTGGTGGAGTCTCCTTCTTTGGAGGTCTTTAAGCAGAGGCTTGACAGCCACCTGTCAGGAATGCTTTGATGGTGTTTCCTGCTTGGCAGGGGGTTGGACTGGATGGCCCTTGGGGTCTCGTCCAACTCTATGATTCTATGATTATAACGATAATTAACAAATTCCGCTAGAAATTTGCATTTAGCCTGCAGCTCAGTAGCAGAACATCCGCTTTGCATAGCTTTGAGAGTGTGGGGCAATGGTTAGAGTGTCCGGCTAGGACCTGGGAGGGATCAGGGTTCAAATCCCCACTCACTGGCCATGAAACTCCCCTGGTGACTAGAGCAGTCGCTGCCTCGCTCGGCCTAACCTACCTCGCAGGGTTGTTGTTGCTGCGGAGATTAAATGAGAACTAGGACTTGGGGAACACCCAGGGTTCAAGTCCCCACTCCTTGGCCACGGAGCTCCCTGGGTGACCTTGGGCTCGTCACGGTCCCGCTCGGCCTAGCCTACTTGGCAGGGTTGTTGTGAAGATGAAACGGGGAGGAGGAGAACCACCATATAAATGCAACGAAGGAACGAATGAGCAGGCCTCCAGCATCTCCAGCTAAGGAAATGGCTTTGGTCTGAAACCAGGAGAGCCGCCGCAGGACTACATCTCCCATCAGTCTCGGCGGCGGTGGCTGGGGAGGATGGGAATTGTAGTCCACAGCATCTCAAGGGCACCAGGTGGGCAGAGGTTGCTGAGAATAATAATAATAATAATAATAATAATAATAATAATAATAATAATAATTTATTATTTGTACCCCGTCCATCTGGCTGGGTCTCCCCAGCCACTCTGGGCGGCTTCCAGCAACATTAAAATACATTAACACATCACAGATTAAAAACTTCCCTAAACAGGGCTGCCTTCAGGTGTTTTCTAAATGTCATGTAGTTGTTTATCTCTTTGACCTCTGCTGGCAGGCGTTCCACAGGGCGGGCGCCACCACCGAGAAGGCCCTCTGCCTGGTTCCCTGTAGCTTTGCTTCTCGCAGTGAGGGAACCACCAGAAGGCCCTCGGCGCTGGACCTCAGTGTCTGGGCTGAACGGTGGGGGCGGAGACGCTCCTTCAGGTATACAGAACCGAGGCCGTTTAGGGCTTGAAAGGTCAGCACCAACACTTTGAATTGTGCTCGGAAACGTACTGGGAGCCAATGCAGATCTCTCAGGACCGGTGTTATGTGGTCCCGGCTCCCAGTCACCAGTCTAGCTGCCGCATTCTGGATTAATTGCAGTTTCCGGGTCACCTTCAAAGGTAGCCCCACGTAGAGTGCATGGCAGTAGTCCAAGCGGGAGATAACCAGTGCATGCACCACTCTGGCGAGACAGTCTGCGGGCAGGGAGGGTCTCATCCTGTGCACCAGATGGAGCTGGTAGACAGCTGCCCTGGACACAGAATTAACCTGCACCTCCATGCCCAGCTAGATGGACCAAAGTGCATGAGTCTGTCCGAGAAGCGAGCGAAGAGGCTCTGCTGCCTAAAGGGGAATATTTTATCCCTATGGGATAATCTTGGAGGATTGTGGCTTTGATGCCCGCCTCGGGGGGGCAGTGGGTGTTCCTGATGCTGTTTCCTGGGTGGGCGGCCTTTGCCCCCCTTGCTGGCATGATCCGGAGGCCTCTTCCTCTCTCCCTGCGATGCAGGAGACAGGGGCAGCCTTGCTCAAGGGGGTGGGTCAGCCTGGTGCCCCAGTTCGATGCCAAGCCCCCGCCCCCCGGGCCCAGGAAAGGTCTGCCTTGGCGAGGGGTTGCCAGCTGGTCTGACTCAGCAGCAGAAGCCCTAAGCTAAGTGGGTGCCTGCTGGCAGCTTCTGGTCTTTCTTCCATGCCAGAGATCCTTAGGAAAGGAGCTGAAAACAAAGCCCAGCCCATTTCACAACGCCGCCGTTATGCAATGCGTGAACACATTTGGGATGCCCCGTGTACGGTCGTGGCTGCTTCGCCTCAAAAGCAGAGCCAGGAAAGATGGGCAGCTAAACAAGGGTGGAGCCGCTCCCCTGCGAGGGCATTTTGTGCTTCCCTGGTTTCTGGAAACTGTGATAAGTTTATTATTTTTATTATTAGTTTATAAAATTATGCACAGCAGATAGAGAAACGCTTCCCTCCCTCTCTCATAACACTTGGACTTCTGGCCATGCAAGGAAGCGGAATGGGGGAAGGTTGGCGACAGACTCCTCCATGCAGCACAGAGTGAAGCTGTGGAACTCCCTCCCACTGGAGGCAGGAATGACCACCAACTTCTGCCCTCCACAGTCGGAGGAAGCGATGCTCCCGGATGCCAGTTTCTGGAAACCCCAGGAGGGGAGAGTTGCTCTCGTGCTCGGATCCTGCTTGCGGGTTTCCCAGAATGGGCATCTGTTTGGCCGCTGGGAGAACAGGATCCCGGACTGGTTGAGCCTTTGCAAGGCTCTTCTGATGTTCCAAACACAGCTACATCCCAATTGCAGAAACACTCCCGGCTTCTTGCAGAAGCTCCACCTCTGCTAGGCTGTTGCATGTTAAGATTACATACATACATTTGGTTGAATTAGCATATGCAAAGTGCAATTACTGGGTGTCTTCACAGGCCTTGAGATGGTGGCTGCACTGTTCCTTTCCCTTCCTCTTCCTTGCTCCCCCCCCTCACTGAGTGAGGGTCTTCATTTTTAACACCCCCACCCACCTGCCGATGAGGTTGCCACGGCAACCTGGTGGGTGGAGTTGGCAGGTATAATATTTCCCCCGTTTGGTCTGATTTATCATTTCAATTAAGTTGGAGACGCTTGGAGGAGCCTTGCGGTTGGCGGGGGTTGTTGTGAGGAGGGGTCCTGGGGTGGGGGTGGGGAGACAGCCCTGAGGGAGGGAGCAGCTGATCTGCAAACAGGGGAGAGGGAGAGGAGGTATTGTCTGGTGCTGGTGCTTCTGATGGGTGGGTGTGTTGGGGGGAGCCAGCTCCAGGGGGCTGTGGGTGCTTTGCCACCCACAATAATATATTTGTGGGGACTGCCCCCCCCAAGTCAATGGGCAAAGCTGAAGCCCTTCCTTGCGGGCACCCACAATCTTCAGCATGAGACGGCGCCTATGCCGGGGTGGGTGCCTTTGTGTGAATGCACACAGAGGTCCGGCTTCCGAAGGCTCAATTTGTGTGAAGGCACACGGAGGCCTCTTGATTCTGAAAAGTCGTGTGTGTGTGTGTGTGTGTGTGTGAGAGAGAGAGAGAGTGAAAATCCTTCCTTGGAGGTCAGAAATGAAAAACAAGTGGCATTGATGTTTATAGACACAGAGAAGGCCTTTGACAATGTTTCATGGACTTTTATGAAGAAGACAATAGAAATGATGAACTTTGGGGAGGTATTTGGCAGAGGTATTGAGGCAATCTATTCAGAACAACAGGCCATGCTGATTGTGAGCAATGTGGTAACTGAAAAGTGTGAAATAATGAAGGGGACAACATAAGGATGTCCCCTGTCACTGTTATTATTTATTTTGCCCACCTGTCAGTAGTCCTTCCGCTGCGATCCCTGCATTTCAGGGGGTTGGTGTGGATGACCCTTGCGGGCGTCTTCCAACTGTACAATTCTATGATGCCATGAAAACTCTGTGCAACTTTCTGAATATCCAATGCTCTCTGTGTTGTGTTGTGTTTTGTGTTGTGCTGTGCTGTGCTGTGTTCTGTGTGAGAATCTATGTCCCATCGGCTGAGTCCCATCTCTGTGAATTATGAGATCGAAGCAGTGTGCTCTCTGTGTTGTGTGTTCTACATGTGATGGAAGGGAAGTTTGTTTTCAGGGAGGGGGCGGGCAGGCGCATAACACACCCCAGCAACTATCTAGGAATCTGCTGTCTAGTATGCCATTTAAAATTGCTGTGTGTGAGAGTGCACTGAGGCAATGGGGGGGGGGAGTGTGTGTGTGTGTGTGTGTGTGTGTGTGTGTGCATTGCTAAGGGAGACTGAATGGATATGATTTTTCCCCTCCCCCCTTTTTTGAGGAGGGGGGGACATTGTGGGGGGCATGAATTGCACAAGGAAACGGTGGGGTTGGCGGAAGTCTAGCTTTCAAAGCTTGGGGTGGAGACAGAGAGAGAGAGAGAGAGAGAGAGAGAGAGAGAGAGAGAGAGAGAGAGAGAGAGAGAGTTCTCTCCTGCCCCCCCCAACTAACATGCATCCCATCCTTTTTTTCTAGACAGTTGCCATGGCGACCACCAGTGCATACTGATGCAGTTGGATCTGCACAAAGAGCAGGAGATTGGGGGAAGGGACTTGGTTAGCACCACAATCTCTGGAGAAAGAGGGCCAGGACGCCTGGGTCCCCCTCCCCACCTCGGGTGGTTGGAGGGTGGGCAGGAAGTCGCCCCATTCTGACCCAGAGGGCTGGGCCTGCTTTTCTCTGGGCCTTGGAGGCTCAATCCTAGAACGGGTTTTGCCTGCTTCTTAGCCGCCAGTGCCTCTTTTTCTCTTGCCCCACCCCCCTTGCACCCCCCAATTACAGTGCCAAAGACTCACTTCCGTGCCCCTCCACCCCACAAAACCCCTCCATCCTTTCACAAAGCTCCCCCCCCTTTACATATTAATTTATTTGCTTGCCGATTCCAAAGGTGCAGATATATATATATATATATTTATTTATTTTTTTAAAAACCCCCGATTCCTTTATTGGAAACTGACCGGACTGGCTTCTGCTCACGCGGCTGATTTTATGTGCTCCATGTTGTGTATTGATTCAAAGGTTATCTCTGTATTACTATTGTCTGTAAAGTAACTGCATTCCTGTTCCAGAAGGAACAGCTTCTATTGGTTTATTCAAGCTGCTGTATTTGGATCCTCAGCTTTATTGGTTCCCACCAAAAAGCTGCTGTGTGATTGCTTGAGATTGTTCCCTCCAAAATGTATCTTTTCCTTGCCATGTCTCTGTCCCTATAAATGTAGCCCCCCTCCCTCCTTCCCTCAGTCTTGTCTTGTTGCCTGAATAAAGAGTTGTTACATGAAGACGCTGTCTCCTTGCCTGCAATGTCAGAGAGCTGAAATCACTAGCTGAAATCATTAGCCCCACGCTACTACAACTGGCGACGAAGGTGGGATCCGGAATGCTGAGGAGCAGTTAAACGCAGCCTGCCTCAGGGTCCGGATTGCAGCACAGGACAAGACTCACTGGCCAGCTGAGAAGACGACCCCACCGCTTGGAGAATGGAGAATCCAAGGGTATGGGAGCCCTTCCAGCCATCAGAGCCCCACCTATGGGAAGACTACGTTGAACGCTTCGAGTTCTTCGCGGCGGCTCAAGGAATCACTGATGCCGGCAAAAGAAGGGCCACGTTCCTGAGTTGCTGTGGGCCTGAGACCTTCAAGCTGGCCAAGGCATTGCTCGCCCCAGCGAAGCTGAGTGAGACATCTCTCAAGGATATTCTTGCCTGCCTAACAAGCCACCTGGCGCCTACCGAGACCAAAATGGCCCGGCGGATGGAGTTCCATAAGAGGCAGCAGCGCACTGGAGAGTCTGTGGCCGCATTTCTAGCTGAACTCCGGAAGCTTGCTCAGCACTGTGGCTTTCAAAATCTGGAAGAGACTCTCCTGGATCGATTTGTAGGGGGCTTGAGCAGCAAAAAGGCCCGAAGACGCATTGTGGCCAAAGAAGAGGTTACCCTTGCTTCCGCCTTGAAGGAGGCCACTGCTACGGAGAATTATGAAAGAGAGGAGCGTGAGGCCAGTTGCAAGGTCACCAAGCCGCAGAAAGAAGCTGCGCATGCCATGGATGAGCTAGTGGTCAGTCCGAGTCAGAGCCCAGTCCGCGGAGTCGAGTCGGTGCGTCAGGCTGGCACAGCGCACAAGGATCGCCGAAGCGCTTGCCCAGGCTGTGGCGGGAACCATGAGCGGAAGGATTGCCGTTTCCGTGATGCTAGGTGTAGAACATGCAGAAAGACTGGACACATCGCCAGGGTCTGTAGATCAGCGACGTCAGGAGCAACTGGATCACCTAGATCGGCGTTTCGCAGACCATCCACCGCGACTCATCTCCTAGAGGACTGCAACTACCTCACGGAAATCAATGGGAAGACCGTGCAGTTCCCAGCGCAAGGCAAGACACATGTGAAGGTGAAGATTGAGGGTCAGCCGTGCAACATGGAGGTGGACTCCGGATCTGGATTCACCATCGTTTCGGACCAGACCGCGAGGACGTTTTTCCCTGGGGGTAAGTTGCCCTCTCTGGAGCCCTTCCCGACAACCTTGCAATCATACTCAGCGGGCCGCATCCACATTCTGGGAATGTGTGCCGTGAAAGTACAGTTCCGGGACAAACAGGCTGTGCTCAAACTGGTGATTGCAGAGGGGAGTCGCCCCAGTCTCCTGGGCACTGACTGGTTCCCCGCCCTGGGACTGAGTATATCAGGGCTTAATTCAATCCAAACCTCCCCTGAGATGGGCGAGGCGTTATGCAAGGAATTTGCTGAACTCTTTAATGGGAAACTGGGTTGTTATAAAGGGCCCCCAATTGACTTTGAGCTGGACCCCGGGGTGGCCCCAATCCGACTCAAACCAAGGCGAGTGCCGTTTGCACTGCAACCCAAGATTGAGGCAGAACTGGATAAATTGGTCAAGCAGGGAGTTCTCTCACCCGTGGACTCTGCCAAGTGGGAAACTCCAATAGTTACACCCCTTAAAGCTAATGGGGAAGTTAGGATCTGTGCAGATTACAAATGTACTATCAATAAGGCACTCAGGGGAAACTCATACCCCATTCCAGTCGTCTCACAGCTGTTGGCAAAACTGGCTGGGGGCAAGGTTTTCGCCAAAATTGACCTAGCACAAGCTTACCAACAGCTGCCAGTAACCCCACAATCAGCAGAAGCACAGACTATCGTAACTCAGAAAGGGGCGTTCAGAGTTAACAGATTACAGTTTGGAGTTTGTGTGGCACCAGGGATTTTTCAAGGGTTAATGGAGCGCCTGTTAAGGGGTCTGCCGGGGGTCTTGCCATTTTTTGATGACGTTCTGATTGCTGGAAAAGACCCCCAGGAACTGACTGAGCGTGTCCGTGCAGTGTTACTCAAGTTCAAGGAGGTGGGGCTGCAACTGAAAAAGGAAAAATGCAGTTTTGGGGTGCCAACTGTGGACTTCTTGGGTTTTAAAATTGACGCAGCAGGCATCCACCCCACGGAGGCTAAAATTAAGGCCATCACTGAAGCACCACGCCCACAGAACAAGACGGAGTTGCAGTCATTCCTGGGACTTATTAACTTTTATCACTCATTCTTACCCCAGAAAGCTTCGGTAGCTGAACCGTTGCATAGATTATTGCAGAAAAAGAATGTGTGGCGTTGGGGTCAGGCACAGCAGAAGGCTTTTGACTCCTTGCGAGGAATGCTGACTAGCAGGAGCGTCCTTGCTCATTATGATGAGTCGAAGCCACTGGTCCTGGCATGTGATGCCTCTCAATATGGGCTGGGGGCTGTGCTGAGTCATAGGGAACCGGATGGGTCGGAAAAGCCCATCTCTTTCTATTCCCGTACGTTGTCGCCCACGGAGCGCAACTATGCTCAAATTGATAAAGAAGCACTGGCAATTGTGGCAGGGATCAAAAAGTTCTATGACTATGTGTATGGTCGCCATTTCTCCATTGAAACGGACCACAAGCCACTGTTAGGGTTGTTCAACCCAAACAAACAAACGCCACAAATCCTCTCCCCCAGAATGTTGCGCTGGTCTATATTTCTGAATGGGTTCCAGTACACCCTGACCCATGTGCCGGGAAAAAGGTTGGGCCACGCTGATGCATTGAGTCGATTGCCCCTTCCTGGTGGGAGCGATGCGGATCCTGCCCCAGCGGAACGCATCATGATGCTAGAAACGCTTCCGGGGGCCCCTGTAACTGCTACTGAAATAGCTAAGAGAACAAGGAAAGATGCCGTTCTCTCCCGTGTGCTCACTTGGGTGGGGAGGGGGTGGCCAGGTGGCCCGCATGAAGAAAAATTCAGGCCTTATGCAACAAGGCAGCATGAGTTATCCTTGCACAAGGGTTGTCTCCTGTGGGGAGACAGGGTGATCATCCCAGCACCACTGAGAAACAGGGTTCTAGAGACGCTTCACATGGGACATCCGGGAATGGTCAGGATGAAGTCTCTAGCCCGATGTTATGTGTGGTGGCCGGGAATGGACCATGAGGTTGAACAGTGGGTACGGACATGCAAGGCATGCCAAGAGGTGCGCCCAGAAGTGGCCAGAGCACCGGTCCACTGGTGGGAGCAGTCCAGGACTCCCTGGAGCCGGCTGCACATAGATTTTGCTGGGCCATTACAAGGGAAGGTTTTTTTGGTTATAGTTGATGCGTATTCCAAATGGTTAGAAGTAGCTATGGTGCCCAGCATGTCATCAGCCGCAGTGATCAAAGTGTTGAGACGGCTGTTTGCGACCCACGGGTTGCCCGAGACCATCGTGTCAGATAATGGAGCAGCTTTTGTATCTCAAGAATTCAGGGCATTCTTGGCAGATAACTTCATAAGAGGGGTCACATCAGCTCCCTTTCACCCATCCTCCAATGGGCAGGCTGAGCGCATGGTACGAACAGCCAAAGGATCCATTGCGCGTTTAATGGAGGGTGACTGGTCGGCTCGCATCGCCCGAATGTTGTTTTTGCAGCATGCGACGCCGTGTACTGCTACGGGCAAGTCGCCAGCGGAGCTGCTCCTAGGTAGAAGGCTGGTAACGGTGCTGGATTACGTCCACCCAGACAAGGTGCCAAACCACAATTCAAGAGCACCCCCACAGGCCGAGAGTGACACAACAAGGTATCTCGCCCCTGAAGATCTGGTCTGGGTGAGAAACTATGCACGAGGTCCACGGTGGGTGGCAGGTGTGATCACCCGGGCTAGTGGACCTGTGTCCTATTACGTAACTTTGGAAAATGGGCAGGTTTGGAGGAGACATATAGATCAGCTGAGGCGCCGGGCGCCCAGCAGGGAGGAGTCGGATGCGGAGAATGTACAGGCTGAGGATACTCCTCCCCCTGCTAATGACACACAGCTGCAAGGCCAGAGTGGAAATGGCCCAGAGATGCAGGCACCAGAGGTTTCAGCAAATGAACCTGGTCCTGCTAGTCCTCATGAGGATGAGGAACAGGTAGGGGACTCTGAGCTGTCTGAAACTCCCTCTGTTCCTGACACAACGACTACAATAGCCCCTCCACCGCAGGTAATACCTAATCCTGTACCTGCCACACCTGTTGTCAGGAGGTCAAGAAGAAGTCGCAGCACCCCACAGTATCTAAGGGATTACGTGTGTTGTGCTCACTAGGGGGGAAGGGGTGTTGTGTATTGATTCAAAGGTTATCTCTGTATTACTATTGTCTGTAAAGTAACTGCATTCCTGTTCCAGAAGGAACAGCTTCTATTGGTTTATTCAAGCTGCTGTATTTGGATCCTCAGCTTTATTGGTTCCCACCAAAAAGCTGCTGTGTGATTGCTTGAGATTGTTCCCTCCAAAATGTATCTTTTCCTTGCCATGTCTCTGTCCCTATAAATGTAGCCCCCCTCCCTCCTTCCCTCAGTCTTGTCTTGTTGCCTGAATAAAGAGTTGTTACATGAAGACGCTGTCTCCTTGCCTGCAATGTCAGAGAGCTGAAATCACTAGCTGAAATCATTAGCCCCACGCTACTACACTCCATTTTTATTTATTTCCCCCCCTCCTGCTTATTTCCATTTTTTATATTATATATATATCTTTTTGCATGTCTGGCTTCCTCCAGAGTTTTACAAAGAGCTGAACTGGGCCCCCGAGAGCCAGCGCAGGCACACAGGTAAAACCATCCCTGTGAGGCGGGGAGGCAGGAGGAGGAGGTGGCCGTGGCAAGTGTGCCTGGTGTTCCCTTCCGCCCTCCGTCTCCTGGGGGGGGGGCAGCTGAGGCGTCCAGGTTCGAGTCCTGGGGGGGCCACCCTTTTCTTGCCTCGGTTCCCCCTACTCACCCTGCCAGGCGCTTCTCCAGGGTTGTGGTGACCCACCTGCGGGGGGGGGGGGCTCTTGTTTGAGAGAGGCCCCCCTTGAACCAAACCCAAAGTCTTCCTCCTTCTGCAACCAGGAGAGATTAAATTCCTCTGTCTGGGGGGTGGCCGCTCCCTGCTTTGCTGATTTCGTTCCGCTCCTGCGATTCGGGTGCATTTCGAATTAATTTGGGCTGCAGGGCAAGGGGAAGGGAGGCCTCAGGAAAGTTTGGCCTTGAGGACTAGACACTTAGGGCACAGATGACGAAATGGAAACTGCATGGGCTGTACAATCCTTTGTGATGGATGCATGTGTTCATGGGCTGCTAAGCCCCCTGGCGGCAGGATTGCTGCCCCTGCATGTACCCGGGGTGGGGCAGTAGCACACCCAAGCCGGCTTGCTGACAGTCTCCGTGTGAGGTGATGATGGCGCAGTGGGGCGTTTGTCATGTGTGAAAGGAAGCGTCAGCCCCCTTCCCCAGCTGCATGTGGACCAGCAAAAGCCCTGCATCGCAGTGGGTTGGGCTGGATGACCCTGGGGACCCCTCCCAGCTGTACTATTCTGTGATGCTGCGAAAACTCTCCATGCACTGGGAGGAGGAGGAGGCGAATGTGTGGGCAGGCAGGCAGGAGTGGGGCTCCCCCTCTCCTGCCTGGGGGTGGCTGGAGGAGGGAGGGGGATGCTGGGGGGTGCACAGGGGGGCCTGTGTGGCTCCCCCCTTGATTTCGGCCTCTCCTTGCTGTTGTCTTACAGCTAAGAAAGCACCGGACGGCACAGTCATACCAAACGGTTATTGTGATTTCTGTCTAGGCGGCTCCAAGAAGACCGGCTGCCCCGAGGATCTCATCTCCTGCGCGGATTGTGGCCGTTCAGGTGAGGCCGGGGGCTGGTGGGCGAAGTAGGGGGAAGGGCGTGGCCCCATGCGGGGCAGAGCAGTGGGGGAACCTGCCCCCAGGGTATAAACGAGGAGCAGCATTAGAGAATCTCAGAGTTGGAAGGGACACTCAAGGGCCGTCTAGTCCAGCCCCCTGCAATGCAGGAATCGCAGCTAAAAGAATCCCTGACCCTCTAACCTCTGCTCTGAAACCTCCCAAGAAGAATGGTCCACAGAGCGTTTCTCAAACCGCAGGTCTCATCCGCAGATCAGGTGCACAGCAGCAGGAGGCAGAAGATCCCTGAGCACATGCAGAGTGCCATGGCGGGTGGGTGTGTTCTTTGAGGTGTGTAGCTTTGCGGGTGGCGCTGTGGGTTAAACCACAGAGCCTAGGGCTTGCCGATCAGAAGGTCGGCGGTTCGAATCCCCGCGACGGGGTGAGCTCCCGTTGCTTGGTCCTAGCTCCTGCCAATCTAGCAGTTCGAAAGCACGTCAAAGTGCAAGTAGATAAATAGGTACCGCTCCGGCGGGAAGGTAAACGCAGTTTCCGTGTGCTGCTCTGGTTCGCCAGAAGCGACTTAGTCATGCTGGCCACATGACCCGGAAGCTGTACGCTGGCTCCCTCGGCCAATAATGCGAGATGAGCGCCGCAACCCCAGAGTTGGTCACAACTGGACCTAATGGTCAGGGGTCCCTTTACCTTTACCTTTTAGCTTTGCTAGAGACAAGCAACGTGGTCCAACACAGCTGTGCCACAAAGGGCTTTTGTCAGCTTGGGAAAAAAATGACCCAGTTCTGGTTATCTGTGCTTAGCTAAAGTGGACTGGCTACTGCTGTGTTTTATACATTGGGCTTCCCTTGAAGAGTGTCTGGAAACGCTGAGGGCAGTGAGGTTAACTGGGATGTGCTGTCAGCCACCATCTCCCTCCAGCATTCAGGAGCCATTGCTTGACCCCCCCCCCTTCGTTGCCACACGATAATTTGGAGGGCTAAAACCACCGCCAGTCTGGAGCCTCTGGATCCAGTCCAGCCTGTTTTCCCAGTGGCCAACGAGGTGCCCCTTATGGGAAACCTACAAGCAGGACCTGAGCACAAGAATCTGGTCCTTCATGAAGGAGCCTAGTCCTCTTTCTGAGCCCTCCGAGCTGGTGGGCACCACTGCCTCCTGCAGCAGGGAGTTCCATAGTTGAATTCTGAAGAAAGGCTTTCTTTTATCTGAATCAGGCAGAAAAACTTCTCTCTCTCACCACATTATCCGAGTCATGCCTGATTTTCATCCGCTTCCATCAGGTCGCCTCATACTTCCCTCTCAACTAAAAAGCCCGGGGATGCTGCAGGTTTTCCTCCTGGAGGAGTTGCTCCCTCCCTTTTCCGAACCCAGGGGCGTAGCGACGGGGGGGGGGGGCGGGCCGCCCCGGGTTCCACCCCAGAGGGGGGTGACACTTTTTTTTAAAAAAAAATTGTTTTTTTTAAAAAAATTTTTTTTTGATTTTTTTTTTAAATTTTAACTTCATTGAAAAAAAGAGATAATACACACACACACACACACACACACACACACACACACACACACACACACACCTCACAAAGTGGCGCCATCAGAGGGGGGTGACAGTTTTTATTTTTTTTAATTTTTTTATTTATTTTAACTTTATTGAAAAAAAGAGATAGTAGACACACACACACAAAACCCCCACACCTCACAAAGTGGCACCATCAGAGGGGGGGTGACACTTTTTATTTTTATTTATTTTTATTTATTTATTTATTTTTTATTTTAACTTTATTGAAAAAAAAGAGATAATAGACACACACACACAAAACCCCCCCACCTCGCAAAGTGGCACCATCAGAGGGGGGTGACACTTTTTAATTTTTTTTAAAAAAATTTAAATTAAAGTGGTGGGGGGGGGTTGACAAAAAAAATTCCGCCCCGGGTACCACCGGGGCTTGCTACGCCTCTGTCCGAACCTTTCCCACCTCTGCAACATCCTTCTTGAGTGCGGCCAGAACTGCACACTTTCAGACAATAGGCGTTTGACCCCGGAGTGGACTCCCTCGGAAGGTGGTACTCTCCTTTGCGGGAGGTTTTGAAGCAGAGGCTTTGCGGGCAACTGCCAGGGTTGCTTGGAAGTCTTAAAGAGCTTTTCCTGCAATGGACAGCTGGCCCATTCATTAATTCCTCCCATTTATATTCTACCTTTACCCCCCCTAGAAGCTCCCCCCCCTCATTTGATCCCCACAATAACCCCCCTGCAAGGGAGGTGAGGCTGAGAGGGGCAGGAGCTTCCCTCAGAGCCGAGTGGCGGAATTTGAACCCTGGTCTCTCCCACAGAGCCTAGGGCTTGCCGATCAGAAGGTCGGCGGTTCGAATCCCCGCGACGGGGTGAGCTCCCGTTGCTCGGTCCCTGCTCCTGCCAACCTAGCAGTTCGAAAGCACGTCAAAGTGCAAGTAGATAAATAGGAACCGCTCTGGTGGGAAGGCAAACGGCGTTTCCGTGCACTGCTCTGGTTCGCCAGAAGCGGCTTAGTCATGCTGGCCACATGACCCGGAAGCTGTACGCCGGCTCCCTCGGCCAGTAAAGCGAGATGAGCGCCGCAATCCCAGAGTCGGACACGACTGGACCTAATGGTCAGGGGTCCCTTTACCTTTACTCTCCCACGTCCTAGTCTGACGCTCTAACCGCTGCACCCGCTGGCTGGCTGCTCCTGCATGGACTCACGCGCTGCTCTCTCTCTCTGTCTCCCTCTCTCTCGTGCTCAGGGCACCCATCCTGCCTGCAGTTCACCGTCAACATGACAGCTGCTGTGCGGACTTACCGGTGGCAGTGCATCGAGTGCAAGAGCTGCAGCCTTTGCGGCACCTCCGAGAACGACGTACGTGAGCCGGCTGGGCCTGGATCTGACCGCCTCCCCCCACCCCACCCCACCGGGACTCCCCTCCCCATCATCTCCCCAGCCTCTGCCTTCCCATCCTCAGAATGCCTTTTTGGTCTATCTAGTCTTGGGATTGATCACCTGCCCTTAAGGAGAGCCTGTGGGATCAGGCCAGGGGCTCCTCTAAGCCAGCCCCCTGTGACCACCCAGGTGACCCTTATGGGAAGCCCGCAAAGAGGTTTTGGGTGCAAGAACAGCTCTCCCCTCCTGCGGTTTCCTGCAACTGGGATGCAGCAGTACTGGGCAGGGCAGGGCAGAACTTCATGGCTCACAGCCTTCCAGCCCACAGCTGTCAACCCTTCCTTTTTTTGCGGGAAACTCCCTTATTCCAAGGCCGTTTCCCGCTGCTATCCCGGATTGTTGGTATCCCTTAAATTTCCCGGATTTCAAAGGAAGCAGCTCCTCTCCCTCCCTCCCTGCCGGCCAGGGAGGCTCCTCAGCTGCGTTGCTTGGCTGCCAATAAGGAGTCTGAGACTGAATGGGGGCGGAGCTTGCATGCCTTGTGCAGCCAGACCCTCACGCCCAACCAGCCAGCCACCCTGCCTGCCGTCTAGGCGCTCGCTCTTTCGCTCACCTGTTCGCGCGCAGCCTGTGGAGCGCAGGGTGGCGAGGCTACTTGGTGCCATTGCAGGGCCCTGGCGGCATCCCTTATTTTCAAATCTGAAAGTTTGGGAAAATCCCTTATTTTCAATCTGAAAGTTGACAGCTATGTTCCAGATCCGTCTTTGCCAGAAATTTGTCTCCACCTCTTTTAAAGCCATCCAGGTCTGTGGCCATCCTTGCCTCCTGCGGGAGAGAGTTCCGCAGTTTTAACTCTGCGCTGTGCAAAGGACTTTTTAAAATTTTCTCTGTCCTGAATCTTTTCCCTTGGGGAAGAAGTACAGTTTAGGGGATGGAGACTCGCTTTACCTGCAGAAGCTCCCCCCCCCCCCGGTGGAATCATGGAATAGTAGAGTTGGAAGGGACCACTCAGGGCCATCTAGCCCAACCCCCTGCCAAGGCAGGAATCTTTTGCCCAAGGTTGGGGCTTGAACCCACAACCCTGAAGATTAAGAATCTGATGCTCTGCTAGCTGAGCTCTCCCAAGAGATTTGTGTTTGCGGAAGACGCTCCCTGTGGAGAGACTGCTCAGTCCATAGTCCACCCTGGCGGAGCAGTGTTTCCATGGCCTTCCCTCTCTCCCTCTTTTCCTGCTGCAGGACCAGCTGCTGTTCTGCGACGACTGCGACCGGGGCTACCACATGTACTGCCTGAACCCACCCATGGCTGAGCCCCCCGAAGGTGAGGAGGGACCCCGCCCTGGGCAAGGCGGCTTGGTGGGGAGGGGGCAGGGGGAGCTTCTCAGAAAAGGCACCCCCATCTGATGCAATGTAGCATTGCATGTACCATATTTTTCGCTCCATAAGACGCACTTTTTTCCCTCCTAAAAAGTAAGGGGAAATGTCTGTGCGTCTTATGGAGCGAATGCGTGGTCCCTGGAGCCAAATTGCCTAGGGGCCAAAAGCAGATGGTGCTCTTTTTTTTACAAAGAGAGAAGAGGGTGTTGAAAGGAAGCAGCTGAACAGCTGTTTAGCAAGCGATCGGGGAGAGAGATAAGGCTCCCTTTCCAGCCCCGCCCCCTTGCCCAGGCCTCTGTTGTTGAATGCAGAGGGAGGCTGTTTGTTTCCCCAGCGACATGTGACTGGCTGATTAGATTATCTGTCTGGAAACTGTAGAAATGGCTCCCTTTCCTGTAGGACTAGAAGCTGCAAACTGTGTGTTGAACCCCATAAAAATGGGGCTTTTCCCTTTGCAAAAGAAGCTGCACCACTTTGAGCTGATCCTCAAAAAAGCAGGGCTTTCCCCTTTGCAAAAGAAGCTGCACCACTTTGAGCTGATCTTCAAAAAAAACAGGGCTTCCCCCCTTTCCTCCTCTAAAAACTAGGTGCGTCTTATGTTCAGGTGCGTCTTATGGAGCGAAAAATACGGTACATTGCAATGTAGCCGAAGCAAAATTCCAAGTACCTGTATGTTGGGAAATGTACTTGGCCAATAAATTATTCCTATTCTCTGCCTTTCTCTACTCTCCATTTCCAGGAACCTGGAGCTGCCACCTGTGCTTGCGGCAGCTGAAGGAGAAGGCGTCTGCCTACATCACCCTGACCTAGGCTGGGGGCCCGTTGCCCACCCCTTTTCCCGTCCTTGCCCCCCCTCCATGCCCTTAGCCGTGATGGTGCTGAGCCCTGCCAGGCCTCGGGGCGTTTGTTGCCCTCTCGCCTGCCACAAGAACCTTTTCTTCTCCCCCCCCCATCTCCCCCCCCCAGCTGCAGCAGCGGGGACCAAACCCTGCCTGCGTCTCCTCCTGGCCGTCACCAAAACTCGACTCAAAAGCCATAAATGCCAGGCGTAGGCAGCTGGCAGCACAGCCCCTTGCCCCCCTCGGCTGCCTGGGATGGGAAGCCCCTTGCCCACCCTCTAGATGCATGTGAAAGTGGGCAGGTCCCCCCCACCCGCAAGACAAGCCCCCTGGGAGGATGAAGCCCCCTCCTCCCTCACTTGGGCTGCAACCCAGTTCTCTGCTTCCGTCTCTTTCGGAAACTGGCACAACCTCTGAAAAGAAGGCAGCCGGCCGGAGGAATTAAGCTTCTCAAAGGCCAGTGGAGTGTAGGGGGGGGCAGGATGAAGAGCAATGGTTTTTTTGGGGTTGACTGGCTGCAGCAATGGGATGAAAGGGGTTCGCAGCTGGAGCTGGCAGGGCAAGGGGAGGGGGTCGGAAGGGGTGGGTGGGTGATGCTCAGCTGTCACAAGGCAGGATTGTTTTTCAGTGTTGCTGGATTTTACAAATGGGGGGGGAATGAAAACTTGAAGGGGGGAAAAATACCCCCGGAAAAGGGGGTTAGGGTGGGGAAACTACAGTCCCCCAAAATAAAAAAAATGTGTCGGGGTTGGGAAGAGGCAGCCCCAGGGGGCCACTAGAGGCTAGCAGGGGTCGTTCCCACTAAGCCCCCCCCCTTGTGTACATGGTGTTGTTCTGTTGCCTGCATCTGCTAATGTGCTTGGATTGTTCTGTGCATTAAATGTGGTCTGAATTACAGCGGCCGCTGCTCCTTCTTTTGCCGCCTCCCCTAGTCATGGTGTCAAGTTCCAGGTGTGTCTAGACTGATGTTGTGGGGGGCGGAGGGGGGGGGAGAGAAAAAGATGGAGGGGCAGCCCCCCCCCCTCCCACAAGGCGCTGCCATCATCCTCATCCTTGCACCTGGCAAGGCAAGGCTGGTGTCTTCCAGCAAGAGCGGTTGCCATGACAACAGGACAGGAAGAGGAGGATGTTTGGGTACCAGGCTGAAGATGCTGCCCCCCCCTTTGCCTTGACACTCAGGCAAAATCTGGGGTCTCTGTGCAAGAGAGAGAGAGAAGAAGGAAAAGGAAGGAAGGAAAAGAGAGAGGAGGGGTGCTGCTCAAGGAATCACACAGGGTTTTCTACGAAATGTTTGTTTTATTTCTCTCCTTCCCCACCCCAACACCCAGAGGTGTGTCCCCCCTCCCCCAAAGAAACTATCATTGAGGATTCCAGAGAATTATACCAGGGGATTTATTCTTTTTTTTTTCTTTTTACAAAAGGCTGGTGGTTGTTCTTTCCTATCAGCAATTTTTAAGACAAAAAATAATAATTAAATAAGACAGATCTGATCCCAAAACATTCTTATAAAATTAACACAAGAAACAACTCACACAACACGACTGACAAAAAAAATAATGAAGGCAAGCCGCCCCCCCACTCCTCCCACCCCCCCGGGGGGGGGGGCTCCCACGTCACAGAGAGGAACGCTAAAGGATAGATTTATTCTTTTTTAAAAGTGGGAACGGAGGGAAGACAATAATCCGTACAAATTGCAGTGAGATAACTGGTACAAAATTAAGGAAGAGTTTTGGGGAAGGGGGGTGCTGCCCGCTCCACATGTGGGGTGGCGCTGGAGGAGCCTCGCGGTGATGTGGGGCAGGCGGGGTGGGGTGGGGGGCTTTGCCACTTCTGGCTGCGACTCTCCCTGGGCACCCCTAAGTTGGCTCTGGAGAAGGTGGAGAAGGCTCTATGGCTCTATGGGCGGGGAGCCGGGGGGGGGGGACACAGGCTCCTGAAAGGCCGAGCTGGGAGTGCAAAAGGGGTAGCACCCCGGGGAGTTAAGACGATCATGGTGCAAGTTCCTGGGATGCTCGGAGATTCCTCCCCACTTTCCTGGCTACCCCGCCCCTGCAAAAAACCACATTTTTTCTTGCAGCAATTCCAACGGCCCTTGGTCCACCCCCCACCACTCCGGGAAGGGCAGGTAATGGAAGGCCTTGTCATTGTCAGGGAAGGAAGACGGCCTGAGCCAGAAAGCCCCCCCCCACCCCTGGGTGGGTCTGGGGTTTGCATAGTTCAGACGCTGGCTTGGCAACTTGGCGAGGGGGGCACAACATCACAGTGCACAACCTGCGCCCTATGCTAGCAGCCAGAAGTGCCCCCTCAGGCTCCCCTTTCTCAGGCTGGAAGAAGCCGCAGCCCTGCTGGCCCCCCCCCCCAGGCCTCCAGGACACCCCCTACCCTGAGCCCAGCCGGAAAAGGGGTCTTGTTCCTCCTGCAATGGACCCCTCCTGCTCAAAGCGCCCCTGGTCCGGACCATGTGCTTTTAACACACAACAACAACAGCAATAACAACAATTCTGCAAACAGAGAGAAGCCGCAACAGGGTCTGTGTTTCACAACCACTTCCTTATTGCCGAAGAGTCGCTCAGGCACAGGGGTGCCCGGGGTGGGGTGGGGTGGGGGCACCAGAGGTGGGAAACGTGGGAGGCCCCGATTCCCAGGCGGAGCTGGAGGGAAGGGTGGCCCCCAATGGCAGGACCGCCTGTTGCCACACAAGAGAGGCAAGCGCCCCCCCAGGCCAGTGGGGCAGGGGCACCACTCCTGCCCCGATGCCCAGGACCGTCCATGTCCCCCGGCCTGCTCCCAAAGTGTGGCTCCCCACCTCTGCTGCCGCTGTGCAACTGTGGGGGGCAGTGTGTGTGTCTGTGTGTGTGTGTGTGCTGAGTTCTGAGGCATGCACAGAGGGCGGGTGGGTGGAATTACAAACAGTACCATTTATACAAATATAGTGTTTTATAAAGAACATATACATTTAAACTTTTTTTTCTTTTAACTTCCTGAGCCACTCCCATCCTTGCGTTCCCTAGAAAATAATTTAGTCGTGAGAAAGTGCTCTTTTGAGATTCTCGGTGGTCTCGCTCGAGCCCCCACCCCGAGTCTGTCGAGTGCCAAGGCGCCCCCTGGTGGCGAGCCAGGATGGGCAGAGGAGGCCCCCTTCCCTGCTCTGGGTGGGTGAGCCCAGGTGCCCGTATCGCAGTTCTCTTGGCAAACGCCCAAGGAAGCACCTGAGAGTACGCTGTGGCAAGAGGTGCCCTGGGCCCCGAGCGCCACGCCTGGCGCCAGGTTGGGAAGCGGGCACGCGGGAGGAGAGGGGGCTCTGCTCCCTAAGGAAGAAGGAGGGAGGCTGGCCAGGGCGTTGTTGGGGTCCCGCACCAGAGGAGCCTCCGCCAGCAGGCCCCCCCATCTCTCGCTTCCAAGAAGCCCCCCTCTCCGGCGGCTCACAGCTCCTTCTTCTCCACGGCGCTGGAGAAGATCTCAGCGAACTTCCGCAGCTGCTCGTTGGCCGTCTGGGACTCCTCCTGCAGGCGCTGGTTGTTGTGGCGCAAGTTGGCCACCTCTGCCTGCAAGACCACCTTGTCCTGCTTCTCCTGGGAAAAAGAGAGAGGAAGGTGGGGATCGGGGCCGCTGGAGGGGTGTGTGCAGGAACAGCCTGCGGGATCAGGCCAGTGGTCCTACCTCGCCCAGCATCCTCTTCTCAACAGGGGCCAAATACCCCCAAGAACTTAGGAACGCAGATAGACTGCCTCTGCAGCTGGAGGCCCCGTAAGAGCCTAAGAGGAGCCTGGCTGCTGGATTGGGCCAAATCTAGTCCAGCATCCTGTTCTCACAGAGGCTAACCTGATGCCCCCAATGGGAATCCCACAAGCAGGATCCGAGCACAAGAGCAACTCTTTCCAGCCCCTGGGGTTCAGAAGCATGGTTGCCTCTGGCTGTGAAGGAGCCACCCAAAGCCCTCTCCTCCTCTGTGAATTTGCCCAGTCCCCCTTTAAAGCCATCCCTGCCTCCTGCAGCAGGGAGTTCCGCAGTGTAACTAAGCACGGTGTCAATATGTCTTTCGTTTCGTCTTTCGAATCTTCCGTGAGTTCTAGGGAGAAGCCCCCTTCCTCTGCACAGAGATGAGGTGGGGCCTCTCCATCGCTGGAGCTTCGATGGCCATCTATCGTGGACACTTTGGCTGCGATGCCTGCGTTCCAGGGGGTCAGACTAGATGATCCCTGGGGTGCCTCCCAACTCTATTCTATGAAGCAGGAGGCAGGCACGGCGGCTCAGAGTCAAGCCGCACCACCGCATGAGAGGAGAACCCAGGAGTCCGGGCTCCTTCTCGCCCCTTGTCTGTCGACTTTCTGGGGGTTCTTCTGCTGCCCCTCCCCACCCCCAAGTAAGCATCCCAACCAAACACCCCTTTAAATGAGGGCGGCATTTCAGGTGGGGTGGCTTCGCCCTAGGCAGTCCCAGGGCCTGGTGGGGAAAGAGCCCTCCCCCCTTTGAGCCATTCCCCTGGGAGGGGGGGGGCAATCTTACTTTCTGCAGGTCGCTATGGAGCTGCTTCAACATGGCCTCCAGCTGGTAGACTTTGCCCGTCAGGTCCACAGAGGGCTCCTCGCTGTGGAGGGAGGGGGGAGCAGAGCGTCAAGAGGCAGCATGGCGCAGTGGTTAGAGCATTGTACCAGAGGCTTGGGAGAAACCAGGGTCCAAATCTCCCCCACTCGGCCATTGCCAAGCTCATGGCATGGGACCTTTTCTCAGCCTAGCCTACCTTGCAGAGTGGTGGTTGTGTCAGAAGCAACAAATACAATATGAAAAACTTTATGGAATGATTCAAAACATCAAAACTAACAAACTGAAGTCTCTGGACTTTCAGGGACGTGGGTGGTGCTGTGGGTTAAACCGCAGAGCCTAGGGCTTGCTGATCAGAAGGTCGGCAGTTCGAATCCCCGCGACGGGGTGAGCTCCCGTTGCTCAGTCCCTGCTCCTGCCCACCTAGCAGTTCCAAAGCACGTCAAAGTGCAAGTAGATAAATAGGTACCGCTCCGGCGGGAAGGTAAACGGCGTTTCCGTGCGCTGCTCTGGTTCGCCAGAAGCGGCTTTGTCATGCTGGCCACATGACCCGGAAGCTGTACGCCGGCTTTCGGCCAATAAAGCGAGATGAGCGCCGCAACCCCAGAGTCGTCCGTGACTGGACCTAATGGTCAGGGGTCCCTTTACTTTAGGCCCTGGGGGAGACCAGGGTGGGTGGGGGGAGTTAAATGAGAAGGGGGGAGAGCTGTGTTGGAGGTCACCTTGAGCTCCTTGGAGGAAAAGGCAGAATATAAATGGAGCAAATGGATGGATGAAATAATTGGAGAAAACGAGGGCATAGAGCCCTCCTCGGAAGACAGGAGCAAAAGGGGCTGCGCAGCCGCTTCACAGAGTTTGGGGGGACGGCTGGAATCCAGATTGGAAGAGGCCCTTCCTGGCAGCTCTCCAGGCTCTGTGGAAGGACCCCCCCCCTTCTTCCTGGAAGGGCCCAGATGCATTTGGAGGGGAGGGCAAGGCAGCTGGGATGGAGGAGGGAGGGAGGGAGCAGGCCAGAAGGCAAAGCAGCGCCTGGATCTCAGCCCCCCCCCCCGGTGTGAGAGCAGAGCCCCCTTGCCAAGACCTCCAGCCACCCGGCCGGTGCCCTGATCCCAAAATGTCCAGAAGCAGGTTGAGATGGAAGCGCTCCCCCCCCCAAACAACCCCCAGAGCTGTGTAAAAAGCCCATTATTTTAGCTTGATTCCCCTCTACCCTGGGCATCCAGAGAAAGTGTACCTGCAGCTCCCTCCCCCTCATTTTTGTTGCCCCCCCCCCGAGACCTTGCTCCCCCAGTGCCACAGGGAGAAGCAGGAGAGGAAGCCCAGCACCCCCGACCTCCGAAGGGCCCAGGTTTAGTGCCAGAAACACGCTCCTGGCGGGGCAATCGAAGGCGGGGGCCCACCTTCCCCAAACATAAAAGCGAAGGGTTGGAGAAAGGGGCTTCTGCCGGGAGGGGGTGTCTCTCTCACCTCATGGTGGGTGTCGTGCGGGGCGTCAGCTGCCTCTCCAGGCTCAGGTGCCCCAGGACGGGGCTGTGGGCAGAGGGCACGTCCGGGCTCAGCGTGGCGTCATGCAGGGAGAAGAGGGAGACGGCTCTTTGCACTGCGAGAGGAGCAGGAGGAGGGTTTTGCAGCGCGGCCATCCCCACCAGGCAAAATAACAGCCCCCCCTACCCCTTCCTGGCAGAGCCCACCACCCCTTTTTTCTGCAGGCATTGAGGCTGGCAGGGCTATGGGGCAGAGAGTCCCCCCTGGCCCCTGCCTGCCTGAGGGGGGCAGGGGGTGTGTGCCCTTCTCTGCACGCCGCAAACAGCGGAACTCCCTCCCACAGGAGGCAGCGGAGTGGGCAAACTCATGGGGCGGAATGGTGTCGACGGCGAGGAGCGCCAAGGGCCGTGGTCTGCCCTCCTGGAAATGGCAGGAGGGGAGGGGGCTCTTGCGCTCAAATCCTGCTTGCAAGTTCCCGAAAGGCAACTGTTCAGCCACTGGAGGATGAAACGGACCATTGGCCTGATCCAGCTGGGCTAATCTTATGGACCCATGGAACCTCCAGGTCCAGAGGCAGTCTATCTAGAATAACATTTGAAGCTTTCTTATGTTTTTATATGTGTTGGAAGCGGCCCAAATAATAATAATAATAATAATAATAATAATAATAATAATAATAATTCACAGGTTCTTAGGGCCAGGTGATAACCCACCTGGTGCCGCTGCTAGAGCCTTCGGAGCGCAGAAGCGGAGAATGGTGTCCCAGCCCGTTTTCCGAGGCTGCAGGTGCAGCTGGCCCAGCCCTGTGGGGCTCAAACCGGCCGGGCGACGCACTGGGCCCGGCCCTTCCCTGGCAGGCAGCCACTGGGATTTGCTGCTGCCGCTTCAACGGGCAACTTGGGATTCGGGTTCTGCAAGAGCTTTGGGCCTGGAGGAGTCGGGGCGTTTGCTCCCTCCGAGCTGAGGGCAAAGGCCGAGGCTCCCGTGCCCTGGGCATCTCAGCGCTGCCTGCCTGGAACCTGCTGCCACCGCCATTGAGCATCAAAGAGGCTCCCCCCCCCAGCGCTTGCCCTCCCCACTCACCCAATTAGCCGCTTCTTCAGCAAAGCCTCTCACCTCCCCATTCAACACGCCCCCCCCAGCAACTGCTGAGCTCTTCCACTCCCCCAGCACTGTGATCATCCCCTCCCTTCTGCCTTTCCCTCAATTAAAACAGCCAAGTGCTAATTAAGGCAGAGACGCTGAACTTCAAGGCACAAGAGGCTAAATATAGAAAGCATGAAATGTCAAGAGGCAGGGAGTTGCCAGGGTGCGTGGTCTGGAAGCCTCAGCCGAGATTCCTGGGTTGGACTAGATGGCCCTTGGGGTCCCTTCCAACTCTGGTTCCAGGGGGAAAGAGAGGGAAATGCTGGGGGGAGGCAGGGGGGTCCCTGCTCCCCACAGCATCAGATAATTCTGGGGAGAACACAGTACTCGTTGGTGGTGACCCCCCAGCACCTGGCCAGCTTTAAAACCCCTCTCCCCACAGCCTTTGTATGCCCCACACCCATGGGTGCTGTGCGTTGCCAGGCCCCCTGGACCAGGCCAGGGACTCTGCCCTGCCAGGGAACAGGTGCAGATGCCACCAGCTCTGTGCCCGCAGACCCCTGGGCTGAGAAAGCAGCATCGCCTTTAAACACTTGCAGCTCCCGTCCCGAGACGGAGCTGCCCGTCTCGTTGCCAGGCCCTGGATTGATGGGTCAGCTCCCTCTCTGTCTTCCAAGCCATAGGGCAGAAGGGCAGGGGGCTGCTGCAAAGGGCAACAGGAGAAAGGGCCCCTCACCCCTTCCGTGGCCGCAGGGCACCCGAGGGAGACCGGGGTGCTTCCTGGAGGGCTCTGCCCGCTCCTACCTTTCCCCGCCGGGCTGCCGGGCACCAGAACAGAGCTGGAGGGGCACAGGTGGGCTGAGCAGCGTGCGGCCGACTCCGGAAGCCAAGGGCCCGTCTCCCTCCTCTGTGCTCGGCCGAGTGGCGGCTCCGCTCTGGTGTCGGGAGGCAGGCAGGCAGGCAGGGAGGGTGGGGCCGGCGTCGTGACGCAGATGGCAGGCCTGAGCAGATTGCCAAACCTCCTTCCTCCCCCCCCCCCCCGGCCGGCAGGGAGGTGGCTGATCCTCCTTGCTGCCAAGGGAGATCCCTGCTGGGAGCCGGGCGCTGCCTGGGCACGCAGCCGCCCTCCGCCCCCCTGCCCTACTTTCGGCTCACGCAGAGGCAAAGCGGCGAGAGCCTCTGCTCCTCCTCCAGCCCAAAGGAAAGCAGGTCACGGAGGCAGGCGGCTCCCCCAGGGGCAGAAACCGCAGCCAGATCCTCATTAGCTTGCCTGGCTGGAAATGGAAGCAGCGGTGCAAGGGAGCGGGGAGGGAGGGGGCTCAGGGGCTCAACCGGGTCACTCGCAACCCACGGTGGCATTTTACGCATTGTGGCTCGGCTGTTACTCCTCTACCGATTATAATTTTGCAAGCAAATTTCTGGCGTCTGGATAGTCGGAAGGATTGTGGAATATCGCTCCATTTGATGTTGTTTATTTGAAAATCATTTTTAAAAAATTATGACTTTACATGCACCGGATCAGATGCTACAAGGCGTGCAAATCCTCGCTGTTACGTTTTATTGTGTTTTCCAGCTTGTGCATTATGGACAGGCAGTGTGCAAATTAAAACTGAAATGGAAGCGCTGGGGCAGAAGCAGGCTGGGGCTTTGCAGACAAGCGGCTCAGCCGAGAGGCCAGCAGGGGTGGGGGCTAATCCAGGGGTGGGGGCTAATCCAGGATGCTGGCGACCAGGAAGAAGGGGTGAGTGTCTGGGAAGGCTAAGCCCAGGGCAGACGGCAAGCACAGTTGGATTTTTCTTTCATTTTTTCAAGGGGGAAACTGACTCTCTCTCTCTGCCCCCCCCCAATCCATTACAAATGCAGTGCCCCTCTTTCCCAGATCCAAGCACATTTATTCATTCGGGTTGGTTTTTTTTTTTCATTTCAGGAAATTTACACACGGCTTGATCGTAAAACAAAAACCCTCAAGGTGGTTTACGAAGAGAAAAGATGAAAGCAGAAAACCGAGAAAGGTTTAAAACAGAAAGATGCAATAGACCAGGCATGTCCAACAGGTAGATCGTGATCTACCAGTAGATCACTGGACGTCTGTGGTAGATCACTGGCTCCCCCCAAAGAAGCTGAACAACTGTGGCTCCCCCCCAAAAAAGCTCAATATTTTACTTCCTCCCTGAAAAAACTCAACAACTTTGACCCGAACCCCAAAAACGTGGGTAGATCACTTCCAGTTTTTAACTCTGTGAGTAGATCGCAGTCTCTTGGGAGTTGGCCACCCCTGAAATAGACTAAAAACAGGTCAAAACTCACGCCAGGTTTCTAAGCATCTGGGTGAGGCTTGTCTAAACAAAGACGTGTTTTAAGTAGGCACCCAAAAGGAGACTGCTTGGTATCAAAAGGCAGGGAGTTCCAAAGTTCAGGCGTGGCCAGACTAGAAACGACCGAGCTCTTACGAAGGTGGAGCAGGCATTCCCTGGCCCCTGTAGCAGCGCCCGTTCTGCGGATCCAAGTGGTTGAGTGGGCATGGATGGGCGAAGGCCACCTCGCAGGTAAACTGGCCCCAACTGGTTGAGGGGTTTCTATACAGACAGTAACACTGACCCAGGAGCAAATGCGCCTCCAGTGTAGATATCCCAGCAAAGGGATTTCATGCCTCGCTCTCGCCAGCAACCGCGCTGCAGCATTCTGCACTGACTGCCGCTTCCGGGAATCCAGCCTTGAACTCAGCAACGCATGACTTAAGACAGGGGTGTCCAGCTTCCAGGAGACTGCGATCTACTCCCACTATAAATATCTGAAGAAGTGTGCATGCACACGAAAGCTCATACCAAGAACAAACTGAGTTGGTCTCTAAGGTGATACTGGAAGGAATTTTTTTATTTTTTATTTTGTTATAAATAAACTGGCAGTGATCTACCCATTGGATTGACTAGAGTTGTTGAGCTTTTTTGAGGGGGAGGGAATCGGGGGGGGGTCACGCGATTGACCAGGGACACCCCGCGATTGACCGGTAGATCGCGATCAACCTGTTGGACACCCCTGGCTTAAGAGATCCCTAGAGCTGCCCTGGCAGGCCCTGAGGGGTCTGGAGATCTCAGTCTCCACCTTGGCCCTCCGTTTGACTTTGAAGACGAGCCTCCTTCTCCAAGCAACGGCTTCAGGTCTGCACCGCCATGAAGGCAGCAAGGGCACCAGGAGAGAGGGGAAGAAGAAGAAGAAGAGAAGAGTTTGGATTTGATATCCCGCTTTATCACTACCCGAAGGAGTCTCAAAGCGGCTCACATTCTCCTTTCCCTTCCTCCCCCACAACAAACACTCTGTGAGGTGAGTGGGGCTGAGAGACTTCAGAGAAGTGGGACTAGCCCAAGGTCACCCAGCAGCTGCAGGTGGAGGAGCGGAGACGCGAACCCGGTTCACCAGATTACGAGTCTACCGCTCTTAACCACTACACCACACTGGAAACTCCCCGCTAAGCAAAACTGGAGCTGCAGCGGCAGTTTCCTGGGACTTGGGGACGCCCCTTCTTCCCCTCCCAGGCTCTCAAAATGATGTGAGAGGGGCGCCCAGAAAGAGCCACAAGCCTCCTAGTTCAGCTGATGGAATTGCAGAATTGTAGAGTTGGGAGGGACCCCAAGGGCCATCTAGTCCAACCCCCTGCAAGGCAGGAAGCATGCAGCTGTTCATACTTAACAGCATGAGACCAGTTTAGCTGCGAGATCTTCCTGGCCCCCTGTGCGCCCACTCGACCGCTTCCATGGGTGCAACTGGCCCTTGGGACAGGGGCCACATAATTCATCCCCAACCCTCACTTGTAAGAAATCAACCTTATAGAGTGGTGGTGGCAACACGTCGGAACTCCCTGCCTTTTGACGTCAGGCAGGCGCCTTCACGGCACTGTTTTCAGCTAAAACCATATTTCTTGTGAGTCTTTTAGTCTATTGTCATTCAAACTTTTTTGACAAAGTCGGTTAAATCATTGCTCTTAGCTGTTCTTAAGTGACAATCTTACGCTTTCATCTTTTCTGTAAATGGCTCTGATAACGATCAAGCAGCGCATAAATTTTAGGAGATAAAAGTAATTCACGAAAGAAGGTGCTCAGGTGCAGCCAGGATCCTTGCGAGGCCACAAGCTGCTCCCAGAATAGAACCCAGGAGCCGGCCTCCTTGAGGACTAGAGACCCTGCACCAGCCAAGCACAGGCCCCGGGGAGCCTCTGCCCCAGCGCAGGGAGGGTCAAGCCCCCCGGAAGCCCCCTGGCAACCACTTCCACACGCAGGCATCTGGCCACGCTCCCTAGGGAGGCGGAGAGGTCAGTGGGGGGGGAGGGAGGGGCTCCGGCCCTTTCGCCACCAGCCTTCCCTACCTTCATAGGCCTTGGCTGCGTTGACCAAGCTGGACCACTCTAGGCCGGCGGCCGTGTCCGGAAGGGGCATCAGGCCCGGGTCAATGCGCCGCAGAGGCTTCTCCCGCACGTCTGTCAATGAGAGCTCAGAGGCCGAAATGGCGCCTGCAGGGAGAGCAACGGCCTCATCAGACGGATGCCAACGTCTCCCCAGACAAGAGCACCCTCCCTGCCAAGCGCGCCCGGATTGGAGGTCCGCCTCCCGTCCCTGCCAGGTGGAACCAGAGCCAAGAAGCAGCCTCTCCAGTCAGCAGCAGAGGTTGTTGTTCTGGGGAGCCAGTGGGGGGCAGTGTCAACTAGGCCCCGGGAGAGACCAGGGTTCAAATCCTGCCACATGGCCAGAAAGTCGCCACCTCTCTTGGCTCAGGCTACCTCCCAGGGTTGTTGTTGTTGTGATTAGAGGAGGGGTGAACCATGTACACCACCTCGCCTCTTGGGGGGGGGGTTCCCTCTTTGGCTCACAATAGACCGGGGGGGGGGGCTTAAAAGGATGGTTGGCCTGGAGAAAGTGGACAGAGAAAAGCTTTTCTTCCTCTCACGGTGCTCGAACTTGTAGCACAAACTGTGGAACTCCCTCCCACAGGAGGCAATTAAGGCCACCCACCTGGATGTCTTTAAAAAAGAGGCTTGGGCAAATTCACAGAGGATGTGCTCCCCAGAAAGCGGAACTCACCCTTCCTCTCCGAGAGGCCCCCGTTGCTGGGGGTGGGGTGCTGCTTCCGCACGGGGAGGGTGCTGAAGGTGCTGGTGAAGAGCACGTCCCCCGGCAGGGGCTGCTCAAAGCCGTAGGCGCTGGCATAGCTGGGGTCCCGCCTCCCGCTGCACAGGCTCTCGTCCGACAGCGTCCTCTGCAGGGTCTTCTGGGGGGACTGAGGGCAGGAGGAGAGACCCGGTCAGAGGAGACTCGGGAGAGGATAGGCGCGCTGAGACCGGGGACTCTCTTTCTCCCACAGAGACGCTCCTGGGAGGCCCCATGAGCAAAGAGGATGGAGAGCGCATCACCTGGAATCATAAGAGTGGAAAGAGACCCCTGGGGGCCATCTAGTCCAGCCCCCTGAAATAACGCAGGAATTACAATGGGCTTAGAAAGGAGGAAGGGACCCAGGTGGCGCTGTGGGTTAAACCAAAGAGCCTAGGGCTTGCTGATCAGAAGGTCGGCGGTTCGAATCCCTGTGACGGGGTGAGCTCCCGTTTCTCGGTCCCTGCTCCTGCCCACCTAGCAGTTCGAAAGCACGTCAAAGTGCAAGTAGATAAATAGGTACCGCTCCGGCGGGAAGGTAAACGGCGTTTCCGTGCGCTGATCTGGTTCGCCAGAAGCGGCTTAGTCATGCTGGCCACATGACCTGGAAGCTGTACGCCGGCTCCCTCGGCCAATAAAGCGAGATGAGCGCCGCAACCCCAGAGTCGGACACGACTGGACCTAATGGTCAGGGGTCCCTGTACCTTTACCTTTAGAAAGGAGTCCCGCACCTTTCCAGGGAGTCCGTTCCACTGTCAAAACAGCTCAGAAAAGCCTTCCCAAAGAATTCCCTTTCCTGTCATTGGAACCCCTTGGTTCGGATCCCAACCTCTGGAGCCGCAGAAAACAAGCTTGTTCCCTCTCCCATGGGACGGCCCTCCAGGTATTTGAAGAGGGCTGTCACTTCTCTGCGAGTGACCTCATGGGGTCATCTAGTCCAACCCCCTGCAACGCAGGAATCTCAACTGAAGCATCTGTTCCAGGTGGCAATTCCTCGTGAGGCTTAACTTTCCAGTCCCTTGGTCACCCTCCTCTGCACACCTCCAAGTTGCCAACATCCTCCTTAAATTGTGGTGCCCAGAACTGGACACAGTATTCCAAGTGTGGTCTGACCAAGGCAAAATAGAGAGGGACTTCGACTTCCCTTGATCTGGACCAGGCGTTGGCAACGTTATCCGGCCGTGGGCCGGATCGATCCCACCGAGCTCGCCCGTGGGCCGGACATGCGCAGCGCGATACCGGAAATCGCGTCTGCGCATATCCCCTGTTATGATTTTTGTCCAAGCCGAGCGGCGACAGCTGTAGCGAGGCCGGTCTGACTTTTGCCTGTCTCACTCAGCCGTGAGAAAGCTGCCTTATCTGTTTTCCTACATGGAATGTTTATGTTTTACTATACTATTGTAATCCTAGCCTTTGTGCTCTCTCTTCTGGCTTGCAATGATGCCGGACAGACGGTTTTATGGCAGCTCTGTTATTGAGCTGGCAGCAGAGATTCTCTCTGCACTTTCCTACAATAAATAGTTTAGCTTTAATTCATGGCTTGTGTGTGTTGTTCTTCATGCTGGGAACAATCACATATGACTGCGCCACCGGACTACTCCAGTAGCCGGGGATGTGCGCACACGGCTTTGCTCTGGCTTTGGGGCAGTCTCACAAACTGCCCCAGGCGGGGTATTTCCAGGCGCCTGCACAGAAGCGATTTTCGGGTCAGGGCATGTCCCCGGTGCCGGAAATTGCTTCTGCGCAAGCCCAGACGCCTGCGCAGAAGCGATTTTTGGCGTCTGCGCGAGTCCCCACGCCATGCCGGTTTAGCACAGCGCGCAGGGGACTTGCCGAGTGGGCGGCTCGTGGGCCGGATTAACTGGCTTCATGGGCCGCATCCGGGCCACGGGCCAGAGGTTGCCGATGCCTGATCTGGACCCTAGACTTCTGTGGATGCAGCCTGGAATAGCATTCGCTTGTTTTGCTGCTGCATCCCGCGGGTGACTCATGCCAAGAGCTTCCTAATCGCCCCGTTTTGCTTCCTGGGCTCTGGGAAGGTAGCACGAAACAGCGGCTGGGCCCTCTCGCTTTCCCTCCCCCCAGCTCACCATTTATTCATTTCCCTGCAGCGTTGCAAGAGCCCTAAGGAAATCACGCGGTGAGTTGCGCGTCTGCGGGACTCTGCCTGCTGCCAGCCCCGCTCTTCCTCCCAAGCTCACCAAATCTCTCTCCTGCTCTGCGGAGCCGCCGTCCATGATGATCAGCTTCTTCAGGTCGTCCTCAATGGTGGACTTGTAGGTCTTGCGTGGGGAGCGGAGGTCGCGCAGGGAGGCCCTCAGCCGCGGCTGCCCAAAGACGTTCTTGGTGTTCAGGTCCACTTGCCTGGGAGGGTGGGGAGAGAAAAGGGGGCGATGGAGGGATCCTTTGGAAAAGTCCCATACAACCAGAGACTTTGCGCCTGGGGGAAGTAGGAAGCCCTGAACATTTATTTTTTAGATGCCCCTTTTATGACGAGGTACGCAGGGACACCATTGCCCCCTTATCGGAGAGGCTTGCTGACCTTCCAGATAAGCTTAAACGCCCTCATTTTAGGCAAAGTTCAAAAGACAATCTGGGTGTCGCCAGATTCTGCGCGCAGATTTGCAGGCGCAGTCTATCCTCCCGGAACAAACTAGTCTGCGGGGGAAATAGTGAGCCCCCAGGGTGATAGGGTCAATCTGTACGTCTCCACCCCCATCGTTCAGCCCGGACACTGAGGTCCAGTGCCGAGGGCCTTCTGGCGGTTCCCTCACCACGAGAAGCCAAGTTACAGGGAACCAGGCAGAGGGCCTTCTCGGTAGTGGCACCCGCCCTGTGGAACGCCCTCCCTTCAGATGTCAAAGAGAACAACAACTATCAGACCTTTAGAAGACATCTGAAGGCAGCCCTGTTTAGGGAGGCTTTTAATGTTTTATAGATTATTGTATTTTAATGTTCTGTTGAAAGCCGCCCCGAGTGGCTGGGGAAACCCAGCCAGATGGGCGGGGTATAAATAATAAATTATTATTATTATTATTATAATTATTATTATATTATCATTATTATTATTATTATTATATCTCAAATTTTAAACTTCTCACATGTTTGTTTAATTTTATTTTAAGTCCTAAGCTGTTTGCTGTATATTGTTTTAAATGCATATTTTACTTTTGTGAAAGCCGTCCTATATGTGCCTTTTGAGCTGGTTTATAACCGTAATAAACAAATGAATGAATGAATAGGGGCGATGGAGAGGAGAGGCTGCAGCATTTGGGGCTTTTTCACTTAGCGGAGAGTCAGCATGGCAGGAGGCAAGTTTTCCTCCTAACAGTAGAACTCAGGGAATGTTGGGAGACTTAGCACAGGTGAAAGGAATCCCTCCTTCAAGCAGATTTAATCTGTGGAACTCCCTCCCACAGGAGGCAGCGGTGGCCACCGACTTGGGTGGCTTTAAAAGAGGAAGGGACAGATTCAAGTTGGAGGAGGGGGCTATCAAAGGCTCCTCTGCCCTGTCTCCACAGTCGGAGGCGGTAATGCTCCCAAACACCAGTCGCTGGAAACCACAAGAGAGGAGAGTTGCTGTTGTGCTCAGATCCTGCTTGCGAGTTTTCCCCCCAAACAGGCAACTGGTTGGCCCCTGTGAGAACAGGGTGCTGGAACAGATGGGCCTCATTTGGCCTGATCCAGCACATCCTCTTCCGCAAGGGCTTCCTCCCCCCGACTTCACTGGCCTTTCAGAAGAAGAAGAGGAGGAGTTTGGATTTGATTGAGGTTGAATCCTGACAAGACAGAAGTACTGTTTTGGGGGGGACAGGGTGCGAGCGGGTGTGGGGGACTCCCTGGTCCTGAATGGGGTAACTGTGCCCCTGAAGGACCAGGTGTGCAGCCTGGGAGTCATTTTGGACTCACAGCTGTCCATGGAGGCGCAGATCAATTCTGTGTCCAGGACGGCTGTCTACCAGCTCCATCTGGTACGCAGGCTGAGACCCTCCCTGCCCGCAGACTGTCTCGCCAGAGTGGTGCATGCTCTAGTTATCTCCCGCTTGGACTACTGCAATGCGCTCTACGTGGGGCTACCTTTGAAGGTGACCCGGAAACTGCAATTAATCCAGAATGCGGCAGCTAGACTGGTGACTGGGAGCGGCCGCCGGGACCACATAACACCGGTCCTGAGAGAACTACACTGGCTCCCAGTACGTTTCCGAGCACAATTCAAAGTGTTGGTGCTGACCTTTAAAGCCCTAAACGGCCTCGGTCCTGTATACCTGAAGGAGCGTCTCCACCCCCACCGTTCAGCCCGGACACTGAGGTCCAGCTCCGAGGGCCTTCTGGCAGTTCCCTCAGTGCGAGAAGCAAAGCTACAGGGAACCAGGCAGAGGGCCTTCTCGGTAGTGGCGCCCGCCCTGTGGAACGCCCTCCCACCAGATGTCAAAGAGAAAAACAACTACATCACCTTTAGAAAATACTTGAAGGCAGCCCTGTTTAGGGAAGTTTTTAATCTGTGATTTTGATGTATTTTAATATCTGTTGGAGGCCGCCCAGAGTGGCTGGGGAGACCCAGCCAGATGGGCGGGGTACATGTAACAAATTATTATTATTATTATTGATATCCCGATTTATCACTACCCGAAGAAGTCTCAAAGCGGCTCACATTCTCCTTTCCCTTCCTCCCCCACAACAAACACTCTGTGAGGTGAGTTGGGCTGCGAGACTTCAGAGAGGTGTGACTAGCCCAAGGTCACCCAGCAGCTGCATGGGGAGGAGAGGAGACGCGAACCCGGTTCACCAGATTACGAGTCCACCGCTCTTAACCACTACACCACACTGGCTCTCTGAGCACACCTCAGGAGCCACCTGGTTGGCCACCCTGCCCCCCCACGCCCCAGACGCAGGCCAAACGGCAGAGCAGCAGGACCGCCTTCATCCGTCCAATGGGAGCTGATCCGTTCAAAGGCTGCTGTGGCGGATCTGTCTCCTTGCCCCCCAGCCCCCAACCCCAGGCAGGAGGGCTGGCGAGAGCGCTGCACATGCTCAGAGGCCCTCTCCTCTTCACCTCTGCCTTGCACAATCCAGGGGTGAGCCCTAAAGAGACCTCAAAAACCAAGCCCAGCTTCGGATGCGCCTCCCTCTCCCCGCCCCAAGCAGGAGAAGGCAACAGGAGAGAGAAGCAAGAGCCAAGGGAGGGATTCCCCCCCCCCCCGTTTGTGCCAAGCCCCCTACTCACTTCTTGGGGTCTGCAAAGGCCGTGGGCCTGGCGGGGGTCTCCTCGCCCCTCTTCCATCCGGCCGGGAGGGGCTTGCTCCTGCCGCTCTGCTTGGAGAAGAAGGACTTGGGCACGGAGGCCGAGAGCTGGAAGGAGCTGGACTGCGGCATGTGGGGGGCCCGTGGGGCGTCGGCCGGGGGCGCCTTGTACACCTGGGCGGGGTACGTGGCCCTGCCGCTGCTGTGGCTGAAAAACGGAGGAGGCTTGGTTCACCATGGGGAGAGAGGGGGGGGGGACACAGGCAGAGATGGCCAGACACACAGCTCCCTTGCAAGAGGGCAGGAGCTCCGTGGGGAGAGGCCACCTGAACAAAGGGGTCTTGCTCGTTCAGCTGCTACCTGGGACCTGGCGTGCTTGTGGGGAATGGCCACCAGGGGGCAGGAGGAGCTGCTGCTTTAGGACGCCCGTTTGGGGGTGATTTCGGGGAGGAGGTTGGGTGGCGCTGGGTTAAAAACCCAGTGTTTTCCATGGTGCATGTTTTAAGCATCATCATTACTATATTTGTTCATATCCCACTTTTCTCCCCGCACAGGGACTCAAGGCGGTTTACAGCTAAAGTAAGAACAGCCACAAACAGAAGGGGGAAAAAAATTAAGCATTAACAGAATAGCTGTATCTATATTAAAACATGCAGAATCATGACAATGAAAACATCGTCAGCCTGCTTAATGCCTCCTCCTAAGATGTCAAGGGAATAAACAACTATTTGACTTTTAGAAGACACCTGAATCCTGAAACATCCAAGCTTATAGCACTGCTTCCCCCCATCCCTGAAATGCATCTGCCTTAGGAGCGTCTCCACCCCCACCGTTCAGCCCGGACACTGAGATCCAGCGCCGAGGGCCTTCTGGCGGTTCCCTCACTGCGAGAAGCGAGGTTACAGGGAACCAGATAGAGGGCCTTCTCGGTAGTGGCGCCCGCCCTGTGGAACGCCCTTCCAGCAGATGTCAAGGAAATAAGCAGCTATCCTATTTTTAAAAGACATCTGAAGGCAGCCCTGTTTAGGGAAGTTTTTCATATTTAATGCTGTATTGTTTTAATAATTTTGTTGGGAGCCGCCCAGAGCAGCTGGGGCAACCCAGCCGGATCGGGTATGTATGTATGTATGTATGTATGTATGTATGTATGTATGTATAAATAAACAAACAAATAAATAAAAATAATAATATTATTATTATTAAAGGGAAGGAGGGAAGTCCAGGAGATTCTTTGGAATCTTGTTTTTGTGTTGTATGTTGGATATGTGACTGTGAAAATTTAATCTGAAAAACCAAATCAATCAATTAATAATAATAATATGATTATCAGCATTGAATGAATAATATTATTATGATTATGATTATCATCATCATCACGGCACCAGCCTTTCCGTTATCCGAGAGGGGCAGGGAGGAGCAAGAAGGCCATGAAGAGGGTTGGACTAGATGAACCCTGGGTTCCCTTCCAACTCTGCAATTCTATGGTTCTAGCAGGGGCACCTGGGAGAGAGGGGGCCAGCCCCAGAGAGACCCCGCTCACCTTGGCTGCTTGAAGTGGTGGTTCCCGCTGCCGCCCCGGGCAGCCCCTCCAGAGCCCACCCCAAAGGCCTTGGGGCCGTGGTAGCCCCAGCTCTGCCCGCCAGAGCCGACGGCCGGAGACGCGTCCCGGCGCTTGCCACTGCCCGCCGCCTCGTGCAGGGCGCCTCCGAAGGGGGCCGGGGCCTTGGTGGCGGGCTTGTCCCTGCGCGAGGAGGACTTGGCGCTGGTGGCGTCGATGCCGCTGTCGCTGGAGCCCCCCTTGGCCAGGGGGTCCGGGTCGGCCTCGGCGGGGTCGGGCGTGTCGAACCAGCGCTCGTCGCTGTGGCTGCTGGAGGCGTTGCTGGAGAGGGTGTTGCTGCTGGAGTGGCTGCTGGAGTACTGGCCCTCGCCCTGCAAGCGGGGAAGAAGACAAGAGGAAGAGTTTGGATTTGATATCCCGCTTTATCACTACCCGAAGGAGTCTCCAAGCGGCAAACATTCTCCTTTCCCTTCCTCCCCCACAACCAACACTCTGGGAGGTGGGTTGGGCTGAGAGACTTCAGAGAAGTGGGACTAGCCCAAGGTCACCCAGCAGCTGCATGTGGAGGAGCGGGGAAGCGAACCCGGTTCACCAGATTACGAGTCCACCGCTCTTAACCACTACACCACACTGGCTCTCAAGGGGAGAGCAAGGGTGTCAGGCGCGGCCTGCGGAGGGGGAGGGGGCCCCCCCCGGAGCCCACCCAGCTCACCTTGGAGTGCCGGTTGGGAGAGTCCTTGCCCGCCAGCTCCTGCCTGCTCGGCCGCTTGCTGCCAGACGGTGCCGGAGCCCTGGGCTGGGCCGGCACATGCCAAAGAGGCTCTGCCAAGGTCAAGGGAGGCCGGGAGTCACACCGTCAGAAAGAACCCCTTGTTCACACCCACACACCCCAGCCTGCCCCCCCTCAGGGGATCAAGGGCCCCCCAGCAGCCACATGCTCCAAGAATGGATTCATGGCTGCTAGATCAGGCCAAGGGCAGCCCAGATGCCCTAAGGGGAAGTCCTCCAGCAGCATTCGAACACAAAACCCTCTGCCCTCCTGCGGCTTCCAGACGCTGGCATTCGTGAGAGGGGCACCCTTCAGCCAGGTCCGAGGCGTGAGAGGAGGGGCTGGGGCTTGGGGTGGGGTGGGGGGCACGACAGGCCTGTGCTTCTCTCATGAAGCCCCCTTTCCTTGCCCAGAGGCCAGGGCAAGAGCTGCCACCTCGGCCTCCCCTCCCCTCCCCTTTATCCCCACAACAACCCTGTGAGGTTGGTTACCTCCCCAAATCACCCACATGGGAGCATAGTCTCAACCTGCAGGTGACGGGGGGCAGGCAAGTGAACACCCCCTTCCTTGGATGAACCACCAGAAGCCTGACCCAGATACCTCCCGCCCGCCCGCCTGCCCCATGGCTGCGTCCTCAGAAGCCCCAGGGAACGGTCTCTCTGGGTGCACCGAAGGCAGCTATGAGTCACCTGCCAGGGTTTCTTGAGTTGCGATTCCTTGCAACTCAAGGGGTTGGACTAGATGACTCCTGGGGGTCCCGCCCAACTCCCCCATTTTACGATTCCATAAAGGGCTGAGCCCAACTCAGCCCCACAACCCGCCGCCCCCTGGAAGCCCCGCTCCCCCTTACCAGGCTTGGGCCTCTCCATGGTGCTCTCCTGGCTGGCCCCCCCTCCGGAGGAGGAGCAGGAGTCCCCATTGGAGGCTGCCTCGTGGGCATAGAGGGGGTCGAAGGGCATCAGGGGCCGCTGCGCTTGTGGGGCTGCATACCTGTGGGTGGAACTGGCAGAGAAAGGGGAGAAGGAATGAGGCGGGCGGCAGCTCAAGATGGCAAACTGAGGCTGGTCGGGGGAGGGGGGGGAGGTAACACCACCCAGCCTGCCTCCCGTTCATTAGCAGGTTTTAAAAATACCAAATTTGTGGCGGGGAGGGGGGAGAGGGAAGGAGGGGAATGAAGACACACAGCTCCTCAGTTCGGTGGCCCAGGCAACGGAGGCACAGCCCAGAAGGTGGCAAGGGGGGGAGAGATGCAGAAGGGGCAAGGGCAGGCTTAGCACACAGCCCCCCAACCACTGTTCTCCAGTCCCTCCACACCCCCAGAGCAGCAACGCTCCACGGCCAAACCTCTCGGGGCAGGAGCTCCAGCGGAAGACTCAAGTCCCAGGCCAGAGGAAGAAGATGCCCTCTTCCCCAGTCAGGTGGGCAGGGGGCAGCAAGGGCACCCCCCCAGACCCTCCTCCTCTCTCCAGCTTCAGAGGAAGAGAGAGCAAGGAGAGGTTGCAGCAGGGCCAGGTTGTTGAGGCCCTGACTGGCGCCCTGCGAGGGTCCCCATTGCACCAGGTGTGCCAGCTGACGGCTAATGCCAACCAGGTTGGATGGAGTGGCAGTGACGGCCCCCTGGGGAAAGGGAGATGAGAGCTGCTCTTGGGCACCATGCCAGGATGCCAGCCAGCGCCTCAAGTTCAGCCTGCTGGCCCTTTGCCTTGCCCTTCCTGGCTCAACCCCTTCACTGCCCTCTCCGAAGCGGACCAGCGCATGCCAGGCTGACATGCCAGGCTCCTCCACACGCCAAGTGCTGCCCGTCTGGCTCATGCCCCCCTCGTGCTCAGGGCGGGGCCTGGCACTGAAGCCTCCGAGTGTTTTGCAGCGGGCACCGTTTGCACGGAGTCACCACGAAGGGGGGGAATAAAGAGAGAAAAGGAGAAGGAGGGTGCAAAAATGCCCGTTCCAAGCTGAGGCCCAAACACCTCCACCCGCCCACTTCGCAGGGTATCACAAGGTGCCAGCCAAACCTTCTCAGCCACTCGGCACCTTTTGTCACACGCTGCAGCGCCAAGAAAAACCTGCACCAACCAAGGAAGTCACAGGAAACAGGTAGGTACCTCTGCAGCTCTGTTACTTCTTGTCCCGATTTCTTTCACAGCTGCTTGCCATGCAGGGTGAAGGGTGATGCCCCCTGCCCTGCTGCCCCCCACCCTACCTGGCGAGATGCCCCTGCTGGAGTGGGGAGGGGGGGGGGAATCTTCAGCAGCCTGGGAACGAAGGCCAGAGCTCCCAGGACTGGGGCCCCACCAACTCTCTGCGCTGAGAATCGAACCCTCCGCCCTTCCGCACTCCCTTGCCCGGTTGCCACGTGAGAAACGGATGTGCAGAGACATACACACACACCCCGCCGTGCCTACCTTTCCGGAGATGGCTTGTAGCGGGCGTAGGCCACCCCCGCCGCTGCCCCCGAGGAGCCTGGCATGGAGAAGCTGCCCGAGGGCTGGCGGTAGGACAGGATCCTCTCTGCTCCAGGCTGGGAGGAAGAGAGAGCCTTGGGGGTCTCTGGGAAGCTCACTGGCCTGGCGGGCGGGAGGCAGAGAGAGAGAGAGAGAGAGAGAGAGAGAGAGATGCATCAGGAGGAGGAGGAAGAGGAACTTCAGCGCTCTCCCGGGTGCCCAGCAGCGCCTCGGCAGGCAGCTCCGCGGAGCCACACATGCGGCTGACACCAGAGCCTTTTCTGAGCATCCTTAGCAGAGAGATAATGGAGCAATTAGCCAAGGGGGGGGGAGGCAATGGGAGAAGAAAAGAGCCTTGAGTCATGACCCACGGGGCACATGCGCTCTGCGGCAGGACCATCCTAAGGGCGCTGGCGGGCAGGGAGAGGTTGGATGCAGCAGCAACAGGAGGGGGAGAAGAAGAAGAGTTTGGATTTGATATCCCGCTTTATCACTCCCCTTCAGGAGTCTCCAAGCGGCTCACATTCTCCTTTCCCTTCCTCCCCCACAACAAACACTCTGTGAGGTGAGGGGCTGAGAGTGTGAAGTGGGACTAGCCCAAGGTCACCCAGCAGCTGCATGTGGAGGAGCGGGGAATCGAACCTGGTTCACCAGATTATGAGTCCACTGCTCTTAACCACTACACCACACTGGCTCTCTCTTCCTTGGGCTGCCAGGGGGGCAGAAAAGGAGCAAGCCAAGCGCCCCCCCCCACGCCCGACCCTCCTCCTCCTCCTCACCTCTTGCCATGCAGGGGCTGGGGCTCTCGGTAAGGGGCCACGGCGCTCTGCTTCGGGGTCCTGGTCAGGGACTGGGACTGGCTGTGGCTCGGCTGCGAGGAGCCGTGGGTGGCAGAGCTGTTCCACTGCCAGGCGGAGTTGCTGCGGTAGGGGGGCCGGTAGCCCACCGGCAGGCTCTCCTGCTCCCCCTTGGCCTCCAGGGTGCTCATCTTGAAGGACTCGGCCCAGCCCCTGCAGAGGGAGAGAGCAGAGCAGAGGGGCACTGAGCAAAGCTCTCCACCGTCTGCACGCCACGGGGTTGGGCTAGATGACCCTCCGGACCCCTTCCGGCTCTTCCTTTAGAGCCATCAAAAGTTGGGCCCCATGGCCTCCACCAGGCCAGAGGCAACGTAAGCAGATCCAAGAGGACCCACCTAGCCCCGCATCCTGTCCTCGTGGTGACCAGATACCCCCTAAGAACGCAGGAATCGTGATAGACTGCCATTGGACCTGGAGGCTCCACAATGACGTAAGAAGACCTCGGCTGCTGGATCAGAACCAGACTCCTATTTTCACAGGGGCCAACCAGATAAGGGCAAGGTAAACCCGCAAGCGGGAGCTTAGCACAAGAGCCCTCTCCGCTCCTCCTGTGACTTCCAGCAACTAGCACTCAGGAGCATCGCTGCCTCCAACTGTGAAGGCAGAGCATGGTCATCCTGGCTAAGTGCCATCGACAGCCCTCCCCTCCCCTCCCCTCCTCCTCCTCCATGGATTTGTCTCATCCTCTTTTATTTTATTTTATTTTTTTTAAATTTCTTTTTTATTGAGTTTTTACCACAAACACATATCACAATCACTTCACCATCAACCATACATACTAACAAACAAACTAACAAACAAATCCCTACTAACAAACAACCAAACAAAATTACATATCAACAAATAAACAATTAAAATTCGTTACATAGTCAAAATTATATATATTCTTTCCATACAATACTATAAAAAAATTTCAATGTGTATTAACATATTCATAGAAGACTTCCCTTAGCTTCTCTCCATTAAGTCAAATAAAAATCAGAACAAAAATGTAAAAGATATCCGACTCTGACACCCATGTTTATATAGTTATAAAACATTCATTTAACTTCCTATATTTAGTTATTCTCAATACTTTTCCAGATTAGACGGGAATTAATCTGTTACAAGCGTCGTATTGATGTTACACCGTTCTTTCACATATTGCAAAAATTTACTCCATTCCTCTACATACTTTCCCCTCGGGTTATCTTTAATTTTGTCTCATCCTCTTTTAAAGGCTGGTGGCCATCCCTGCCTCCTGCGGGAGGGAGTTCCACAGTTCAACACTGAGCTGCATGAGGAAGGACTTTCTGTTATCTGAGTCATGCACGTGGCAGGGACTGCCAAGATGTGCGGCTTATGAAACAAGGAGAGAGACATGTGCTCAGAGAGATGGTGGGGAGCTGTGCTCATTGACCCCCCCACCCACACACACTTTGCAGCTCCAATCTTCCCGCCTGATGTAAGAACTTCCATGCAATTCTCGGAAGCAGAGAATCACCATGCTGAGTCAACCTTTGCAAAGACCTCTTGCCATTACTCACGCTCCACCCCCCCCATTCGGCACTTGTCTCTGGGCTGCCCCCCAACCCCAAAAGGAGCCCCCTCTTTTCTGGCTCTCTCTTGGGAGACCCCAGGAGGGTTCAAGGCCAGCGGCCACCTCTGCACCAAACCAGAACTTCCTGCGTAGCGGGGAAGGCTGGATTTCAGAACGGGAGAGGCAGCCTCGAGGGCCAGGCTCCGCCGGAGGATGGAGACACCCTCCTGCCTCGTGGTGGGCTTCCCCTGGCCAAATGGGTCTTGCACCTCTTGCACCCATTCCCCTGGGGTGCTACTGTTTGCTCGGGGGGGGGGGACAGCACATGTGAGCTGCAGATTTCACTCACCCAGGCAAGTCTCTAGCAAAAGCGAGCATCTGAGTCCTCCCTCCGCCAGCTACGCAGCTGGATCTCCAAAAAGCAGCGGTGGGAAGGATGAAGTCACCGGCAACAAGCCTTGGCAGGGAGAGGTCCTCTCCCCCCCCCCCCGGCAACACCTAGCGCTGGAGCCGGCTTCAAGGGCCCCGACAGGACCACCCCGCTCAAATTTCAAGGCCGCCAATACCTGCCTCTGCTGGGGGAGCCCCACTGCCCACCCCCTTGGCTCCGTGGAGAGGAAGGGCAAGGATCAGCCTCAGGGTCAGTTCAGGCATTGTGCTCTGGCGCTCCGTTCGGCACCGGCAACTTGGCTGGGAGGGCGGGGGGAGGGCGGGCTTGCCGGCAAGCCGAGGGGTGCCTCAGCTTGCTCTCCCAACCACACCTGGCGAATCAGACAGGAAGCTGGAGAGGCCAAGGGCACAGCTGGGGCTGGCGAGGATGCCACTTAACTCTTTGCAGGCTGCGGCAGATGCATCCGCCTCCTCTAGAGGAGGTGAGTAAGAGCAGCCCACTCGCAGGCGGGAGCGGAAAGGGGCCGTGCGGGGTGGAGGACTTCCCAAAAAGGGGAGTCTGGGAAAAGCCAGCATGCAAACGCTTGCTCTCGCTGTCCTCACCCCCGCAGCCTCGCTCGCTGTAAACGCAACTTTTTGCATCCAAAAGTGCCTTAGGAGGAGCTTAAAAAACAGGAACCACAGCTTCCGGCCGGATGCTGAAGTCACACCTGAGATGCATGTTTGCAGGACGCACCCTCTTCCCATGGCCACGATTTGTTCAGGCGGCTTTTAATTCTGGATTCTAAAGTGCCGTAAGCTGCCCTGGGGACGTGCCGGTGAAGGGCAGGTAATAAATCTATCAACAACAACAACAACACCACTAATGTTACAGATGGGAGACTGAGTCGGCGACCTGCCTGTGGTCAGCTGTGGCAAAGGTGACATGCAAACCCAGAAACACCCCCCACCCTCACCCCCAAAAAGGGTCCATGTGTAAAACTCTTCCCCACCGCTTGGCCATGCTGCCTTCTGGAAATAACCGTCCGGATGCTGTTTGGCGCAGGATCACCGTCAAGAGGACAATGGCTTAAGAACCAGAAGTAACTCCATCTCTACCTCCCGCCGACTTTGGGACTTCTCGCTCACCAGAACAAGAGTGGGTTCAGTAAGAAACAGGATATCAACCACCGGTCTTACAACGACTCCCTCCCAAGCACCCACCGACTAGAACAGGGGTAGGCAACCTAAGGCCCAGGGGCCTGATGCGGCCCAATCGCCTTCTCAATCCGGCCCTCGGACGGTCCGGGAATCAGCGTGTTTTTACATGAGTAGAATGTGTGCTTTTATTTAAAATGCATCTCTGGGTTATTTGTGGGGCATAGGAATTCGTTCTCCTCCCCCCCACCCCCCAAAAAATATAGTCCGGCCATCACATGGTCTGAGGGACGGTGGACCAGCCCATGGCTGAAAAAGGTTGCTGACCCCTGGACTAAAACCTGGGAGAGATGATGCGCAGGGGCCGGGCTCTGTGCTGCCCCCCCCCGCCCCAGACCCTGCGCATGAGCTGGGGACCGTTCCCTCCTGCTCTGGCGACTGGGAGGCCAGAAGCGGATCTGAATCCTGAACCGACATCCGAAACGGCTCCTCGCTCTCCTCCCCCAGACTCCTCAGGCGCAAAACAGCTGTAAGCCGGCATGGTTACGTTCCAGCGATGCAGGGCGCGGCCCAGATTCCCCCCCCCCCCGGGAGCCCTCATTCCTGAGCAATGCAGTCAGTCCTGAGGAGGGTGTCAGCACACCCGTCCACGCTCTCTCCATTAGCCTCTGCTCCTGGGAAACGGGCGGAAAGCATCGTCCCAAGACAGAATGGCCAAGCCTTTGGAAGAACAAGTCTTGTTGGAGCAGGACCAGCAAGGCTTCTGCAGGGTCAAGTCACAGAATCCTAGAACTGCAGAGTTGGTAAGGGAACCCTACAGTCATCTAGTCCAACCCCCTGCAGTGGCTAACCCATAGCTGTCAACTTTTGGATTTGAAAATAAGGGATTTTTTCAAACTTTCGGATTTGAAACTAAGGGATGCCAAGAGGGCGGTGCAATGGCACCAAGTAGCCTCGCCACCCTGCGCTCCAGAGGCTGCGAACGGGAGAGCGAAAGAGCGAGCGCGTAGACGGCAGGCAGTCTGGCTGTCTGGTTGGGCGTGAGGGTCTGGCTGCACAAGGCATGCAAGCTCCGTCCCCAGTTGGTCTCAGGCTCCTTATTGGCAGCCGAGCAACGCAGCTGAGGAGCCTCCCTGGCCGGCAGGGAGGGAGAGGAGCTGCTTCCTTTGAAATCCGGGAAATTTAAGGGATATCAACAATCTGGGATAGCAGCGGGAAACGGCATTGGAATACGGGAGTTTCCCGCAAAAAAAAAAACGGGAAGGTTGACAGCTATGGGCTAACCTGAAGGAGCGTCTCCACCCCCATCGTTCAACCTGGATACTGAGGTCCAGCCCCGAGGGCCTTCTGGCAGTTCCCTCCCTGCGAGAAGCGAGGTTACAGGGAACCAGGCAGAGGGCCTTCTCGGTAGTGGCGCCCGCCCTGTGGAACGCCCTGCCACCAGATGTCAAGGAAATAAACAACTATCTGACTTTTAGAAGACATCCGAAGGCAGCCCTGTTTAGGGAAGTTTTTAATATTATGTTTTATTCTGTTTTTAATCTGTTGGGAGCCGCCCAGGGTGGCTGGGGAAACTCAGCCAGATGGGCGGGGTATAAATAAATAAATTATTATTATTATTAGGTTCTATAAGCATATGGAAAGGGGTGATGCAGGAAGTTCTGTGTACTTAAGACTCTCCAAAAGCCACTGATCAAGTCCCTCACCAAAGACTCTTGAGTAAGCGTAGCAGACACAGATTAACAGGAGAGGGCCTGTCATGGGACTCAGTTCTACAGCTGCAAATAAAACGTTGTAAGCGTGTTGTAAAGTGCAATAAACAAACGTGACACTAGGTGGCGATTGTTAGCCTTATGGCAAATTCAATACATTTTTCAATATGTTAAAAAAAAAAAAAAGCATTTCCACAGCGTTTTTTTACATGTGTCTATATTCCACCACGGACTGGTAACGGATTAAGGAACAGGAGAACCAGAGAACAGGATGGAGGTCTGTGGAAAGTGGAGCCCCTCAAGGATCGCTTGGGCTAACTTGCTAACTTGTTCACAAATGACCTGGAGCTGGAGGAGAGCAGCAAGGGGGCCAGATTTGCAGATCACATACAGGAACAAAAAGGGATCGTGGGGAATTGAAACTAGAGTAATGTGAAGCCCATTGGCTCAAAATATTTCCTCACTTGACATGTATTCAGGGCAGTGTGGCTAACCTTGGCACTCCAGATGTTTTGGGACTACAACTCCCATCATCCCTGACCACTGGTCCTGTTAGCTAGGGATGATGGGAGTTGTAGTTCCAAAACAGCGGGAGTGCCAAGGTTAGCCACCACTGGTTTAGGGGGAGCTGGAACTGGCAGTGACTGGCCAGGAATGAGATCGTGGGGTTGTACTGAATAAGCAAACTCCAAACATTGACCTAGCCATTCTGACTTCCGTGCACAAAGCTTATTGCAGAGATTAGATGGCAGTCAGTCTTTATTGAGTCTTTATCTTCACTGAGTATTTGTTCTGATTGGTTTATGGGGCGCTTAGACAACACTTAGCCTCCATCCTGCCTCTTTCCTGGTTTCCAGGTTTCCCCCCATGGCTCATCCACCTGCCCCACATTTCTCAATGCATTTCTCTGCCACTTTCCAAACTGCAAGAAATCTCTTTTGAAGCATGGATCTGTTGCGCTAGGGAGACAAAGGCCACAAGACACCCAAACTCCCCTCTCCCTGCTGCTCCACCACTTGAGCAAGGGGTGAGGTCAAGCGACTACCTCCCCACACACCCTGAGACCTCCTGGGCCTGCAGCAACTGGGACCATAGGGTGAAGGTAGGCAATTAATAACCGTAGCAGCAAACAGTTAAAGGTAAAGGTAAAGGGTCCCCTGACCATTAGGTCCAGTCGCAGACAACTCTGGGGTTGTGGTGCTCATCTCGCTTTACTGGCCAAGGGAGCCGGCGTACAGCTTCCAGGTCATGTGGCCAGCATGACTAAACCGTTTCTGGCAAACCAGAGCAGTGCACGGAAATGCCGTTTACCTTTCTGCCAGAGTGGTACCTATTTATCTACTTGCACTTTGACATGCTTTCGAACTGCTAGGTTGGCAGGAGCTGGGACCGAGCAACGGGAGCTCACCCCTTTGCGGGGAATCGAATCGCCGACCTTCTGATCAGCAAGCCCTAGGCTCTGTGATTTAACCCACAGCGCCACCCGCGTCCCCCAGGCCTAAATGGATATGTTGCTTGAGGCAGAATTGAGCGTCCACTGCAACATCAGCCACAAGCCTTGCCCATCACTCACGGGGACAGTAATGGAGACCCGGGCGCCACCCAAATGATGCTGGGACTCCAACTCCTATTAGTCCTAGTCGGCACGGCCAATATGGGAGCTGTAGTCTAACTGAACTTCAGCACAGCCACAGCTTCTCCTGGGAGAAGACCCTTCCTCAGGAGCAGGGGGGGGTCTCCTCCGCCGGAGGCTGCACAAGCTGCCTTGTAGATCAGGCACTGACAACACAGCTCCCACGGCCCCTGCCAGCTCTGTGATGAGCAGCGGGCAGAGGCGGCTTTCCCATAGGGCTTAGTGGCTCATTGCGCCAGGGCGCCGGCCTCTCGGGGGTGCCCCAGCGGGCCTCCCCTTTCCCTGCACTCCTCCAGATGGTTGGCGGGACGCAACGAGCCACTAAGCCCTATGGCTCCGCCGCCACCACCTCCTCTCCCTCGCCCTGATTGGCGCGCGCTTCTTTCCTTCCTACCCTCCTCGGCCCGCCTCCCCTCTGTGGGTGGGCGCATGCGTCAGTGGCGCTGCTGCTGCTGCAGCTTGAGCTAATCCTTCTGGGCAAGCCACAAGCCGGCCACTTCTGTGGGCGGCAGCTCCCAGGGCTATGAAGTGGCCCCGAGTTCTAAATACTGAGAGGGGGGAGCGCCGGAGGGATTTTTGCGCCACGGCGTGGGATGTGCTCAAGACGGCCCTGGCAGCGGAAGCAAAAGTGTGCAAAAGGGGTCCATGCGAGGCCACTGCCCGTCCTTGGCACAGCGCAACGTTTTGGTGCAGAAAAGACAGCTGTGTGGAGCCACAGGAGTCCTTTTGCTAGTGGCAGCCTGCCAGGCGTTGGACGCAAAGCAAGGCCGATGTTTACCTGCGAGGGACCCCATCCTCGTGCGGAGGGACGATGACCACCTTCACCGTCACGGAGGTGCGCAGCCAGTCGATCATCTGGTCGTGGCTGAGCGTGACCACAGCCACCTTGCAGATCTCCACCAGCCGGCTGCCCTGGCGCAGCCCCGCCTGCCAGGCAAAGCCGTAGTCCTCCACCTCGGCCACCGTCCCGTCAAACTTCACGTGGAAGCCCAGCTGCCCCAGCCCGTTCCTCCGCAGCGTCATCTCCACCGTCTCGCAGCCAGAGGTCATGACCTAGGGAAAGGGTCGGAAGGGACAAAGAAGCGTGGAACCGTAAGGGAACCCGAGGGTCAACTGGTCCAACCCCCCGAATTGCAGGGACCACAAGGAAAGAACCCCCAACAGGTGGCCGCTCAGCCTCTGCTTAAGGATAGTGTCAGGGATGTGCCCACCCCTGCCAGTCCGGCACTGAGTGGCTACCGGCAGCCTCAGCCTTTGCTGTCGACGGACTCGTCTCCCAGTGAGTCTGCCAGCTCCTCCTCGGGGGAGGAACGGTTGCCGGGAGGGAGCCAGGGGGTGAGAGGTCTCCAGGAAGATGCCGAGAGACCTAGCACCACTCAGCGGACCCACTCGGGGGGGGGGCACACCGTTTCCGGTGCCTGCGTTACGCAGAGGGGTCAGGGGAGGAAGGAGGCGGCACTTTAGGGTGCCGAGACTCTTGTGTTGGCGCCGGAACAGGAGGGGGGCACTTCCGGATTCTGCTAGTGACTAGACGGTCATGTTTAGGAACAGCTCTGCACTGTACATACTTGCACAATAAAATAGTTGAAAGACAAGAAGGACTTGGTGTTTACTCACGAGCAACCGTTAAGGGAACCTGACAGATAGCCCCCCATCTTCCAGCAGCAGGCGGTGAAATTTTTCGTAGGGGAACAGTTAGGGCCAGAGGCGCCGGTTTGCGAGGATGATTGGTGTGTGTGTGTGTGTGTGTGTGCGACGTCGCATGTGTGATGTTGTGACGTCCCAATGTTGCACGTGTGAGCATCATGCCTCTCTCCCTGAGCCAGGCAGAAGCTTCCCAGGGTTTGGGAAGGAGATGCCGGGCTTTAACACTTTAATTTACTGGGAACATTTAGGGGACCAGCCTAGCCCCCCCCCAGTCCACCAACCGCATGCCACTGCCACCTTCCGAAGGAGTCCATTCCGCTCTGTAGCGGCTCTGACCATCACAAAGTTATTCCTAAGCTTTAGTTGCAATCTCCTTTTCTGCCCCCCCCCAAATTTATTTATTTATTTATTTATACTTTTCAGGTTTATATATTTCATTAATTTTACAATCATTTTAACATTTCAAAGCTTGACTTCCTTCCCCCTCTTTCTGCGGTTCCTTAAATTTATTTTTTAATATCTTCTGCATATCCAAATTCATTTAATTGCCTACTTTAAATATATACCCTTATGAAACTGCAGGTTATTACAATAACCCTGCCAATGTTTTTACCTGCTTGCCATTTATCTGTAAATATTCAATAGACCATTTTCCATTCTTTTATAAAACGTTTATTATCTTGATTTCTCTGACCATCAGGAAGTTATTCCTAAACTTTAGTCCAGGCACCCCCAACCTGCGGCCCTCCAGATGTTCTGGCCTACAACTCCCATGATCCCTAGCTAACAGGACCAGTGGTCAGGGATGGTGGGAATTGTAGTCCCAAAACATCTGGAGGGCCGAAGTTTGGGGATGCCTGCTTCAGTCGCAATCTCCTTTCCTGTCATTTGAAGACGCTGGCTTAAGTCCTGCCCTCTGGAGCAGAAGAAAGCTCCCACCTCCATGGGACAGCCTTTCAGATATTTAAAGAGGGCTCTCACATCACCCCCCCCCCAGTCCTCTTTCTCCCAACTCCCTCTACCACTCCTCCTAAATAAGGCTTGGGGGCTACATAACACCGGTCCTGAGAGATCTACATTGGCTCCCAGTACGTTTCCGAGCACAATTCAAAGTGTCAGAGCTGACCTTTAAAGCCCAAAATGGCCTCAGTCCAGTATATCTGAAGGAACGTCTCCACCCACATTGTTCAGCCGGTCCAGCTCCGAGGGCCTTCTGGTGGTTCCCTCACTGCGAGAAGCAAAGCTGCAGGGAACCAGGCAGAGGGCCTTCTCGGTAGTGGCACCCGCCCTGTGGAACGCCCTCCCAGCAGAGGTCAAAGAGATTAATAATAATAATAATAATAATAATAATAATAATAATAATAATTTTTTATTTGTACCCCGCCCATCTGGCCAGGTCTCCCCAGCCACTCTGGGCGGCTTCCAACAAATATTAAAATACATCAAAATCACAAGTTAAAAACTTCCCTAAACAGGGCTGCCTAACAACTACCGGTATCTTACATTCAGAAAATACCTCAAGGCAGCCCTGTTTAGGGAAGTTTTTAACCTGTGATTTTGATGTATTTTAATATCTGTTGGAGGCCGTCCAGAGTGGCTGGGGAGACCCAGTCAGATGGGCGGGGTACAAATAATAAATTATTATTATTATTATTATTATTATTATTATTATTATTATTATTATTTCCAGACTTGGTTTCGAACTCGCCTCTGCTCCACGCAAGCAAGCAAAGGGCCCAAGGATCCAAGGGTGCTACCCTGACTCAATGTGGCCGCCACTGACCTTCAGCCGCTGCACAATCTCCTTGATGTCCTCCGGGTTGCCCTCCAGGGCCCGGATGAAAATGTGGTCCCCGCGCCCGTAGAAGACCTTGATGCTGAACGTGTCTGGCGTCCACCCGATTACGTCCGCGCAAAAGCAGTTGAAGACCACCTCCTTGGTGCCCAGGTCCAAGAGGACGACAAACTCGTTGGAGATGCCCAGGATGCACTCGATCTCCAGCCCCTGGGTGTAATCCTGCGCCTGTACGTGCCACGCAATGGCCCCGGCGCTGTGCTGCTCGGCCCCCGGCCGGGCTTTCGTCTTCTCCTTCTTCTTGGAGGCCAGCGAGATCAGGTTGAACTTGCCCGTGGAGTCGATGGGCGTGCTGGTGACGCAGTTCTCCGCCAGGTCCTTCAGATACTCCTGCCGCGTCCGCGTGGCCATCGTGTGGAACTTGTCCGACTTGTGGGCCGCGTTCTCGGCATTGATCACCTTGGCCAGTAGGAAGTCCCGGAAGACGTCGGATTTGTGGAAGGCAGCTCGGCTGGGGATGGCTGGCCCAAAGGGAGGGACGTCTTTGGAGCGGGTCACCGCCACGCTGGGGACACGGAAGGAGAGAGGGGGGAAGCACAGCTTGGACCAAGCAGGAGGCAGGAGCCAGCCGGCAGTAAATCACACCATGGGAGTTGACTCGCTATTAGCAAAAACACACACAGGCTTGTGATTCCTGGGCTGGACGATCCTTGGGGTCCCTTCCAATGCTATGATTCTATGACTTGGCTGAGGGTCAGGCCTCATGAGCCCAGCAGTTTATCCCTGGTAGGTCTTGCCCCATGGATCAGTTGCCCAGACTGAAAGTTCCCACCTCCCCACAGCCGTCTCAGTCTCCACCTCTCCAGGGTTTTCCCCAAGCAATCAGAGACTTAGCCTGCATGAAGCCAACCTCCCCTCCGCCCTTTTCATGCCTCTCCTGGTTCTGGGAGACCACCCAGGCCACTTCACCAGCCAAACTCATCTCTGCATCTTAGAATCATAGAATCATAGAATTGGAAGAGACCCCAACGGCCATCCAGTCCAACCCCCTGCCAAGCAGGAAACACCATCAAAGCATTCCTGACAGGTGGCTGTCAAGCCTCTGCTTAAAGACCTCCAAAGAAGGAGACTCCACCACACTCCTTGGCAGCAAGTTCCACTGTCGAACAGCTCTTACTGTCAGGAAGTTCTTTCTAATGTTTAGGTGGAATCTTCTTTCTTGTAGTTTGAATCCATTGCTCCGTGTCCGCTTCTCTGGAGCAGCAGAAAACAACCTTTCTCCCTCCTCTATATGACATCCTTTTATATATTTGAACATGGCTATCATATCACCCCTTAACCTTCTCTTCTCCAGGCTAAACATACCCAGCTCCCTAAGCCGTTCCTCATAAGGCATCGTTTCCAGGCCTTGGACCATTTTGGTTGCCCTCCTCTGGACACGTTCCAGCTTGTCAGTATCCTTCTTGAACTGTGGTGCCCAGAACTGGACACAGTATTCCAGGTGAGGTCTGACCAGAGCGGAATACAGTGGTACTATTACTTCCCTTGATCTAGATGCTATACTCCTATTAATGCAGCCCAGAATTGCATTGGCTTTTTTAGCTGCTGCATCACACTGTTGACTCTTGGCATGCCTCTTCTCTTGCCTCTGAATCTGGACCTCTTGCTGCCACAGACCCTTCCTGTTTCAGCTGAATGATGTTGTGATGACCTCATGTGACGGGCGGAAGGGTGGCCCCGCCCACTCATCAAATTTGGCCCTGGTCACCTCAAAAGCTCACTTGGCCCATAGGATAAACATTCCTCCTGACTAGCGTCAGCTCTGCCTGGGGGGCTTCCTCCCTCCTGCCAGACCCTTCTAGAACGACTTCTGCAGGGGGTTGGACTAGATGACCCTGGGACCCATTCCAACTGCACCATTTGATGATTCTGCCAGAGAGTCTGTGGGACGAGCCTGGGGCCCCTTTCGGGGAGGGGGTGTTACCTGTAGCAAACGTTCTCTGTGCAGGGATTCTGGGCCCGGACGATGATGAAGACATGCTGGAAATGGGAACGGATGTTCTGGGGGGTAAAGGGCAGGGCCCCCGGCTCCTGGAAGATGATGGTGACAATGTCGTTCCCAATGTGCCTCTTCCTGAGCAGCTGGCGGAGGAAGGAGGAGACAGACAGAGGGGGTCTCAGTTAGTCATTTGAAGTGTTCCTCAAACGCATTTTCATCCAGACCCAGGGCCACGTGTGGAAATAATAATAATAATAATAATAATAATAATAAAATTTTATTTATACCCCGCCCTTCCCGGTTCAAAAACCGGGCTCAGGGCGGCTAACAACAAATACAAAACAATGATAAAAAACAGCTAAAAACAGCATAAAAAACAAACATCAGTGGGATCACCAGGGCTAACTGGTTAGTCTTGCTAGGCCAGTAATGAGACCAGGGAAGAATTTTAATGTGGGGACGCAGAAGGGTTTCTTCAGAAAAAAGGAATAGGGGATCAGGCTAGATTGAAGGCCAGGCGGAATAGCTCTGTCTTACAGGTCCTGCGGAAGGAGATCAGGTCCCGCAGGGCCCTAGTCTCGTGGGACAGAGCATTCCACCAGGTCGGAGCCAACACTGAAAAAGCCCTGGCCCTTGTGGAGGATAATCTGGCTTCTTTGGGGCCCGGGGCCCTTAAGCTATTGTTACAGTCCGATCACATCCTGCATGGGGGTTTGTGCCCAAGGGTTCCACATATGCAGAAGAATGCACATCCTCAAACCACCCCTGTGCCAGCGTCCCTGAGCTTCTATCTGGAGCAGGCCTTGACCCCAAAAGGAAGGCAGAGAGCTTAAAAGCTCGCCTTGCCCCATGTGCTCCAAGCACAAATAGCGCTTTTAAGCTCTCTGCCTTGCTTGCATCCAACCCCCTGGCCGTCATTCGTGTAAGGTTTTGACATTGCACAAGTTAACTAACAAGCTTCCAACAAAATGTTAAAAATATAGTATTAGAAATACAACAAAACATCAGACATTAAAAACTTCCCTAAACACATAAGGTACTGTACTAGGGCAGTAAGAAAGCAACACATAACGGGAGCTGAGAACAACGCCCCAAATCTCAATAGACCTCTGTGTCCAGATAATAATAATTATTATTATTATTTGTACCCCGCCCATCTGGCTGGGTCTCCCCAGCCACTCTGGGTGGCTTCCAGCAAACATTAAAATACATTAACACATCACAGATTAAAAACATCCCTAAACAGGGCTGCCTTCAGGTGTTTTCTAAATGTCATGTAGTTGTTGGTCCCTTTAAGCTCTGCTGGGAGGGCGTTCCACAGGGCGGGCGCCACTACCGAGAAGGCCCTCTGCCTGGTTCCCTGTAGCTTTGCTTCTCGCAGTGAGGGAACTGCCAGAAGGCCCTCGGAGCTGGACCTCAGTGTCTGGGCTGAACAGTGGGGGTGGAGACGCTCCTTCAGGTATACAGGACCGAGGCCATTTAGGGCTTTAAAGGTCAGCACCAACACTTTGAATTGTGCTCGGAAACGTACTGGGAGCCAATGTAGTTCTCTCAGGACCAGTGTTATGTGGTCCCGGCGGCCACTCCCAGTCACCAGTCTAGCTGCCGCATTCTGGATTACCGTAATTGCAGTTTCCGGGTCACCTTCAAAGGTAGCCCCACGTAGAGCGCATTGCAGTAGTCCAAGCGGGAGATAACCAGAGCATGCACCACTCTGGCGAGACAGTCTGCGGGCAGGGAGGGTCTCAGCCTGTGGTAGACAGCCGTCCTGGACACAGAATTAACCTGCGCTTCCATGGACAGCTGTGAGTCCAAAATGACTCCCAGGCTGCACACCTGGTCCTTCAGGGGCACAGTTACCCAGATGGGGCAGTGGGAGGGAAGAAGAGAGCAGAAAAGCTCGAGAGGTCCAGGTGGTGCCAGTGCAGCACAACTGAGGGCATCCCTGAATGCAAGAACACATTTGGACACGCAGCCAAGGGGCGCTGGATATGCGACAAAGGAGGCGGGATTGCCTGTTTATGATATTCCATTCCACCTTAAGGGCAGACATGAGACTGTTGCATGTCACATGTCTGCGTAACGTCCCAGCACTGGGAACATCCGTTTTGTGTGTAGCTTTTGCTTTGGACATGAAGGAGATCAGACATGTTTTCTCTTTGTCCTGATGTACAGGTGAAACTCAAAAAATTAGAATATTGTGGAAAAGTCCATTTATGTAAGCAATTGTTTTCATTAGCTACTGGAGTTTAATATATGAGATAGACTCATGACATGCCAAGCAAGATATGTCAAGCCTTTATTTGTTATAATTGTGATGATTATGGCGTGCAGCTGATGAGCACCCCAAAGTTGAAATTGTTACTTTGGGGTTCTCATCAGCTGTACGCCATAATCATCACAATTATAACAAATAAAGGCTTGACATATCTTGCTTGGCATGTCATGAGTCTATCTCATATATTAGTTTCACCTTTTAAGTTGAGTTACAGGTAGATAGCCGTGTTGGTCTGTCATAGTCAAAACAAAATAAAAAAATTCCTTCCAGTAGCACCTTAGAGACCAACTAAGTTTGTTCTTGTTGGTCTCTAAGGTGCTACTGGAAGGAATTTTTTTATTTTGTTTTGACTATGACAGACCAACACGGCTATCTACCTGTAACTGTTGACGACTGTTGACGACCGCAATTAGTCTTACAGGAAAAAGCAAGGGGTGAGAAGGTTAATACCCCTCCCCACCCCCTCACTATATATAAGGATCTGGTGACTTCTGTTTCAGTGTATCTGAAGAAGTGTGCATGCACACGAAAGCTCATACCAAGAACAAACTTAGTTGGTCTCTAAGGTGCTACTGGAAGGAATTTTTTTATTTTGTTTTAAGTTGAATTACTGAAAGAAATGACCCTTTCCACGATATTTTAATTTTTCGAGTTTCACCTGTATGCTTAATAAAATGCTTGTAAATACGCTCACACAAGCCTTCCGCACCACTTCTGTTACGCAACGGACCCTGCAGATAGCATGCCCGGCTTTTTGAATCTCGGGTCGCTGAATTTGGCTGCTCCAGGGATCGGACGTTGACTGGCAGTTTGGCCGGTAGGGCGTAAGCCAGCTGGGGGCCTGCCAGATGCCCCTGTTTCCCTGGTAATGTGCCAACATTGCCAGGACCCCCCCGGAAGGCCACAGCCGCCCCCTCAGAACATGTCTGGCGATCCTTGCTCTCAGAGGGGACCCAACGCTTTCATTTCATTTTCCGGTGTCAGGGATCTGCCCGCCCCTGCCAGTCCAGCTCTGAGCGTTTATAGAGAGCCGCAACCTGTGTTAACAACAGATTCATCTTCGAGTGAAAACGGCAGTCCCTTCTCGGGGGAGGAGCAGTTAGTGGCTGGGAGCCAGGGAGTGCCAGGTGTCGAAAGAGATAGTGGGAGACCTGGCACCACCCAGCAGACTCGTGCGGAGGGGGAAGCGTTAGTTCCGGCGCAGATCTCACGTAGGAGAAGGCAGCAATTTAGGATGCCGAAACTTTGGTGTTGGCGCCAAAACAGGAGGGAGGCACTTCCGGATTCTGCTAGTGACTGAGCAGACATGATAAGACTGAGCTCTGCACTGTAAATAGTGCAGAGACTTAAAGACAAATGGCTTTGGCATTTCTATTGAACAACCGATAAGAGAACCTGACATCCGGTTTAATTTGAACACCGCTTTTCTCCTAAGTTGCTAGAACACAAGGCGGTTTTGCAAGCTGCAGAACCAACAAAATAGACAGCGAAGATCCCACATCTTATAACAATCTGACCAAATAAGTCATTTTTTTTAAAAAAAGAAAATGCAACCCCCCACTTTCGTGGAGCCTATGCCTTACCTGCTGCCTATTGTTGGGGGTGTAGGGAAGCATCGTGGAGACGTGGAACATGATCTCGTAGCCCTGGTAGGTGGTGTAGAGAGAGTGGGTGCCCGTGGAGTCAGCTGGAAGGCAAAAGCAAGCAGGAGGGAGGCTCAGGAGGGAATGGCAGCGGGGACCAGTGGGTGGAGAGGAGGGATGGGCTAGGCGGCTCCTGGCCACCTTCACAGCCTCTCCTCCCCCCCTCCCCGGAGCAGCCAGAGAGAGTTGGGGAACGGGAGGTTTTGGGGGAACAGAGAGCAGCCGGCAGACCTGCCAGTCTTTCTGCCTGCCCCCCTTGCCCCCATCAAATGGCCGGAGGGACTTACTTTTGGTGTCCAGCTGGGCGGCATACTTGTCGAAGCCCCTGAGGCACACCTTCTCTCCCAGCAGCGCCAGGAACTCCTCAAAGGCAGGCCCGGCTTCTTCGTTGTTATACATCTCCTCCTCGGAGCTCTGGTCGGCTTTGCAGTACAAGACGCCCACCTTGTGCTTGCGGCAGAGCTGAGAGGGCAGAAGAAATAAACACAGCCGGGTGAGAAGTGCCAAGCGGGGGGGGGGCCCACTGGGCAGAGGCCTCGCGGGAGACACTTCCCGTGCCACGCGTCGCAGGATCCGGCCACGATGGGGCCAGCCTCCTTCTTCCCAGACTGGCAGAAGGGCAGAAGCCGGGAAGTGCATGTTCAGAGAATTGAGACCGTAGCTGGAACAGGCCACAAAGGGGAGTCCAGCACCCCGAAGGCTAATCCTGCAAGCAGGACCCGAGCAGAACAGCAGCGCAGGGAGAACAAGGCCCCTGCGGCTCAAAGTCCTCGGCAGCCATCTCCTCTGCCATCGATTTGTCTATCCTTGCCACCCAAGTTGAGGCCACCCCTGCCTCCCAGGCAATGGAGTTTCAGAGTTTGTGCCTGCTGCCCGAAGAAGGACTTTCTCTTGGATCTCCCCACACTCAGCTTCTGTCCTGCAGTCAATTGGAAGCTGCGTCGGACGTCCGGCTTCCAAAAATCGCTCGAAAACCGGAAGACTCACTTCCGGCTTTTGATCGTTCAGGAGCCAATTTGTTCGGGAGCCAAGGCGTTTGAGATCCAAGGTATGACTGTACCATAGCTGTCAACTTTCGGATTTGAAAATAAGGGATGCCGCAAGGGCGGTGCAATGGCACCAAGTAGCCTCGCCACCCTGCGCTCCAGAGGCTGCGCGTGAACGGGTGAGCGAAAGAGCGAGCGCATAGACGGCAGGCAGGCTGTCTGTCTGGTTGGGCGTGAGGGTCTGGCTGCACAAGGCATGCAAGCTCCGCCCCCAGTTGGTCTCAGACTCCTTATTGGCAGCCGAGCAACGCAGCTGAGGAGCCTCCCTGGCCGGCAGGGAGGGAGAGGAGCTGCTTCCTTTGAAATCCGGGAAATTTAAGGGATATCAACAATCCGGGATAGCAGCGGGAAACGGCATTGGAATAAGGCAGTTTCCCGCAAAAAAAGGAAGGTTGACAGCTATGGACTGTACATCCTTTTGGAGGCGAGGCAACCGGAGCGGCAGGCAGTAGGATGGCTGCCCCTGAATCCGGTGGATCTCTCCTGCTCCCTGAATCTGCCTCATCCCCTTTCAGAGCCCTCATTGCCCATCCCATTTTGCATCAGATAATCCCACAAATTGCTGACATGTCTTTCCTTCTGATACCCCCAAGTTCTAGGGAGGCTTTTAATGTTTTATAGATTATTGTATTTTAATGCTCTGTTGAAAGCCGCCCAGAGTGGCTGGGGTATAAATAATAAATTATTATTATTATTATTATTAGGCACATGCATGTTTCTCTCCTCCCCCCGTCTCTTGCACCTCACCCCACTGACCAGGGAGCAAGGACGGAAGAGGGGCCAATGCCCACCCCCACCCACCGGCCACCCCACCCCCACCTCCCCCCAGCTCGCTCACCCCTTGCTCGTCCAGCTTCCGCAGCTGCTCCGTGACTTTGGGGACGCTCAAGGCGAGGCGGAGACAGTGGATGTTCAGCTCGGGGACCACGTGCTCCAGCACGTCCTTGAGGGGGAGCCCGCGGACGGTGCCGTGCTTGGTGGAGGTGGGCGTGGCATCCTCGAGGATGGAGCCGCGGAGGGTGGTCAGCTGCAAGGAGAGAGAGTCTGGTCAGAGGAGGCGGGGGGAGCCTTCCCGGCCAGTGTGGTGTAGTTGTTAAGAGCGGTAGACTCGTAATCTGGTGAACCGGGTTCGCGTCTCCGCTCCTCCACATGCAGCTGCTGGGTGACCTTGGGCTAGTCACACTTCTCTGAAGTCTCTCAGCCCCACTCATCTCACAGAGGGTTTGTTGTGGGGGAGGAAGGGAAAGGAGAATGTGAGCCGCTTTGAGACCTTTGGGTGGTGATATCAAATCCAAACTCTTCTTCTTCTTTTCCTGTCCGGACCTGCCACGTGGGTTGAGCTAACCGACACGGATCGCTTAGTGGTGGCTCCCACCCTGCACGGATCGCTTAGTGGTGGCTCCCGCGGAGCGGAAAGCCAGTGTCTGAAACCGGCCCAACAGGGCAGGCTGCCTGCCAGGCACCCGGGAAGAGAGGCTGCCCACATGGCTCGGGAGCAGGGTCCCCTGGAGACAATGCTTTCCTGCTGGCACTAAAACAAGCTGGCATCGTGGTGGCCTCAGGACCAGAACTCACAGGGCCAGGATTGCCTCATGGTTGTGGGAGGGGGCGCAGGGGCACTGGAAAGGAAGTGGCAGGGGCTGGGTGGCATGCCAAGGGCCCCAGCTGAGCAAGGATGGCCAATGAAGCTACATAAAAGGGTCCCCACGGGCACTTTCTGGATGAAGCCTTTTAGAATGGCCACCTTTAGAATCACAGAAACGTAGAGTTGGAAGGGACCCCCAGGGTCATCCAGTCCAACCCCCTGCGATGCAGGAATCTCAGCTGAAGCATCCACGACAGATGGACTTCCAAGCTCTGCTTAAAAACCTCCAATGAAGGAGAGCCCACCACCTCCCGAGGGAGTCTGCATCACGCAAGCGCAAATCCTGGGAAAGCAAGCTCAGCTTGCTCAAGAGATTTGGGACAGACCCAGGTTCAAATCCCAGTACGTTTCTGCATTTCCGGGGGTTGGCCTAGATGACCCTTTGAGTCCCCTTCCAACCCCACAATTCTATGATTCTCGGCCACTCTGTCAGCCTCAGTTCCCAGTCTCAGAAATGGGTATACTGCCACAGGGAAGTTGCCATTCGCACAAGAGGGCTCTTGCGGAGAGGATGGGGGTCCCAACTCAAGAATCTCCGACCGGAGACCTCCACAAGCAAAGCTAGAGAAGGCCCTGGAGGGGGGTGAGTTGTGGGCGTTGGACCCCCTGAGCCAGGTGGGTCCAGGAGGAGATGTCAGCGTTTGGGGCAGTGGGGAAAGACCTTTCTTGGGCCAAGCAAAACATAACATAAACACTTATTGCAGTGTCTGGAACTCTGGATGGCTGGACGTGAAGCAGGCAGAAGGCCAGGAAGAGAGGACAAAACTCTGGGGCTTGCTGCTGAACCTGTGAGGCCGGCACCTGCCCCATTTTGGTGTCAGAGTGATGGAAGAGAGAGAGGCAGCCTCGAGACATACCTCAGGGCCACACAAATGCCCAATTCTGAACATTTAAAGCTTTGTCTCCAATTCACTTTGCACATTTCAGAGCTTTGCGAATAGAGATTGAGAAACAGAGAGCTGGAAGAGGGGATGTTTGGGCTCCAGTTTTCAAATAGTCCCCTAAGCAAGGTGGCTTCTTGCAGGGAAGACTGTTCACTTTCCCTAGATAATGGAAATATGTATCTTGAGAAGGGCAGTCGGTTCAAACAGTGTTTTGGAAGCTCTCGCAGATAAATGGTCTGGAGAGCTGCGGAACGGATTCTGCAGAGCATCTTGGAATCCATGCTTTTGCTCTGAGGTTGCAAAAAAAAAAATCCAGAGCAAAGGACCCCTGGGAAGGCGGGAGGCCAGCCTATGAGCCCCATGGAGACCCCAGCCTCAGAGCAGTCAAGGCCTGCTCTCCCCCCCCCCCTTATTCACGAGGCCCGCTGCTGGTGTGCTCCTCCTCCTCCGGCTGAAGCAGCAAATGCAGGCTCTGCGCTGAGCTGCAATGCCCTCTGCTGGACTCTGGGGAGATCCTCACAGCTCAGAGACTGGAGGCGAGAGCAATGGCTGCTTAGGACCCCCGGCCACGCTAGTGACCCCTCTTTTCAGAGCACAGCAACATGCGGGGGAAGGCAACTGCTTTCCACAGGAAGCTGCCTTATATCAATTCTTCCTCAGAAGGTGGGGGACTTGCCTTCGTCAGAGGTTTTTAAGCAGAGGTCAAAACAAAACAAAAATTCCTTCCAGTAGCACCTTAGTTGGTCTAACGCAGGTGGCGCTGTGGGTTAAACCACAGAACCTAGGGCTTGCCGATCAGAAGGTCGGCGGTTCAAATCCCCACGATGGGGTGAGCTCCCATTGCTCGGTCCCTGCTCCTGCCAACCTAGCAGTTCGAAAGCATGTCAAAGTGCAAGTAGATAAATAGGAAGCGCTCCGGCGGGAAGGTAAATGGCGTTTCCGTGCGCTGCTCTGGTTCGCCAGAAGCGGCTTAGTCATGCTGGCCACATGACCTGGAAGCTGTACGTCAGCTCCCTCGGCCAGTAAAGCGAGATGAGCGCCACAACCCCAGAGTCGGACACGACTGGACCTAACGGTCAGGGGTCCCTTTACTTTTTATGATCTGCCTACCTGCTAACATCATGGGGGTGAAGCCAATGAGCAGGGCTCCAGCCTCACAGGTGCTGGGATCGTCCTGGTGGGACTGACCTTTGCAAGCCAAAGGACTGAACCCTCTGCAATCAGCTAGTGAGCAGAGGGTAGATAAGGGTCTGGCCTGCCCACCAGAAAAGGATCCCGTTCCAATGCGAACAAGCAAGATGCAAAAGGGTGGCTTCTCCGGGCCCCGCAGCTCAGCGCCCACTTTGCAGAGAAGGCAGCCTGGCAGATGAGCCCCCCAATGCCGCCAAGTCGCCCAAAGAGGCTGCAGAGGAGCCAGGAGGGCCGTGGGGGAGAACTACTGCCGCTTCCCAATGGAAGCATCCTAACAGAGACAGCCCTCCCTGTTCTATCCACAGCAGCTGGCATGGCAGAGGTTTACTGGGGCGGTGTGTGTCCTGGATTAGACCAGGAGCGCCCGAGAACATGCAGGCACCACCCGAAGCTTTCCCTGAGTCAAGCAAAGCACCGCTTTTGAGCAGGAGGTGCTGTTATCCGACACAAACACAAGCCGAAGTGCAAAAGCAGCCTTGGGCTTCCCAGGACCAGGCACTCGGCTCAGAGAGATGTTGCTCTGCTGCCCAGCAGTGAGGGGCAACCGAGGGGCAAAGTGCCCACACCCTTCGGCACACAATTTCTGTGGGACAGAGAGCCACATGTTCCCCCCCCCTCGGTGGATTCTGTGGCTTCTTCCAAAGCCCTCCCCAAAGCTCAGCATTCCTCCCCACCCCCCTCACTGTCAGCCTCCAAGGGACATAGGCTAGACTCTCACTCTGCAGACATTTGCGGAGGAAGCGGACGCACCGCATGAACCCTGGGAACTTGGTGGGACAGGACAAAGGCCAGCGGGGAAGGAGCTAAAGCCTGGGAAGGAAGTGGACCCAAGAAGAGGCTGGCTGATGGATCAGACCAGAGAGCCCTCAAGCCCAGCGTCCGGCTCTCACAGTGGTCAGCCAGAGGGAAAATCAAGAAAATTAAGAAAATTAAGAGGAGGGTGCTAGGGAAATTGAGAACACAACAAGGCCTCCAGCAAGAATCAGCAGCAGACCCTCTAGCAGAAGCTCTGGGGAAGTCAATGCCAGGCAGGAACACAAGAACCGCAGAACTGTCGATGTGCAAGGGGCCCCCAAAGGTCATCCAGTCCAACCACCTGGAACGCAGTAATAGCTGAAGAATCTCTGACAGGAGGACCAACTTCTGCTTAGAAACCTCCAATGAAGGAAAGTCCACCACCTCCGGAGTAAGACTCTCCTCCGTGGGCGGTTTTTAAACAAAAGCTGGAAACGGCCTTATAAAGGGAGTTGGACCGTTGGATGCATCTAGCCCAATGCTGCCCACACTGACTGGCAGAAGCGGCTCTCCAGGGTTCCAGGCAGGGACATTGCCAGCCCTTCCCAGATATACTGGTGATTGAATTGGGGCTTTCTGGGTGCAAGGAGGTGCGCCACCCCTGAGCCACGGGCCTTGAGTTTGTTAAAATCTAGTTCTAGTTACAGGTAGGTAGCCGTGTTGGTCTGCCGTAGTCGAAACAAAATAAAAAAATTCCTTCCAGTAGCATCTTAAAGGTAAAGGGTAAAGACCATTAGGTTCAGTCGTGACCGACTCTGGGGTTGCGGCGCTCATCTCGCATTATTGGCTGAGGGAGCCGGCGTACAGCTTCCAGGTCATGTGGCCAGCATGACAAAGCCGCTTCTGGCGAACCAGAGCAGTGCACGGAAACGCCGTTTACCTTCCCGCCGGAGCGGTACCTATTTATCTACTTGCACTTTGACGTGCTTTCAAACTGCTAGGTTGGCAGGAGCAGGGACCGAGCAACGGGAGCTCACCCCGTTGAGGGGATTCGAACCGCCGACCTTCTGATCGGCAAGCCCTAGGCTCTGTGGTTTAACCCACAGCGCCACCCGCGTCCTTAGAAACCAACTAAGTTTGTTATTGGTATGAGCTTTCGTGTGCATGCACACTTCTTCAGATAAAGTGCATGCACACTTCTTTAAAATCTAGTGACGGTTTTGAAAGATATGAAACCGCTTCTGCTGCGTTCAGAGCGCTGCACCTTGAACTCCTTAAGAGGCAGGCGTGTTCTTCAAACACAGGCAGCTAACGGCAACATCCCTCCTGGGCAGAGGAGGGCACTGAATTCTGCAGGAGTGTGATGCCATAGAGTTGTAGAGTTGGAAGGGGCCCCAAAGGGACATCTAGTCCAACCCCCTGCAATGCAGGAATCTCTGCTAAAATATCAGAGCCGCCGCCCCCCAATAGTCATTCAGAGCAGGGTCTTCAGTGCGGCTTCCCCCCTCTGGCGGAACAGCATCCCGGTCAAGATACGAGAGGCGCCCACTCTATGGAAACCAGGCAAGATACAGTGGTACCTTGGTTTACAGCCATAATCCGTTCCGGAGGTCCATTTACAAAACAAGGCGCGCTTTCGCCAATGGGGCCTCCCAAAAAAATTTGTTCATAATCCAAAAAAATAAATAAATGGGTTGTGATCCAAAAAAAGGTTGCAAACTGGGACACGCACTTCCGGGTTTGACGTGTTTGTAATCCAAGACGTATGCAAACCAAGGGAACACTGTATACCGTATTTTTCGCTCCATAAGACACACTTTTTCCCTCCTAAAAAGTAAGGGGAAATGTCTGTGCACCTTATGGAGCGAATGTGTGGTCCATGGAGCTGGACTGCCCAGGGGCAAAAGCAGATCGTGCTTTTTTTAAAAAAAGAGAGAGGGGGGAGAGAGAGAGAGAGAGAGAGAGAGAGAGAGAGAGAGAGAGAGAGAGAGAGAGAAGGGGGTGTTGAAAGGAAGCCCCCTGAGCAGCTGCTCAGCAAACGATCGGGGAGAGAGATAAGGGAGAGAGATTCCAGCCCCGCCCCCTTGCAGAGGGAGGCTTTTCCCCCAGAGACATGTGACTGGCTGATTAGATTATCTGTCTGGAAACTGTAGAAATGGCTTCCTGAAGCTGCAGAACTGTGAGTTAAACCCCATAAAACAGGATTTTTTCCCTTTGCAAAGTAAGCTCAACAACTTTGAGCTGATCCACAAAAAATGAGGCTTTTATCCTTTGTAAAAGAAGCTGCAGAAATTTGAGCTGATCCTCAAAAAATGGGGCTTTTCTCCTTTGCAAAAGAAGCTGCAGAAATTTGAGCTGATCCTCAAAAAAATGAGGCTTTTCCCCTCTAAAAACTAGGTGCGTCCTATGGTCAGGTGCGCCTTATAGAGCGAAAAATACGGTATTTGTCTTGACAAGCTTTTCCAGTTGGGTGAAAAGGCCTCGGCTGCAGGTTTCATAAGAATACAGGTTTTTTTAAAAGCCCTTATCGTTGGATGTTTTTGTTTTCAAAACTATCTTTAAGCTGCTCCTCTGTGAACAGCCTTGAGACGCACGCGGAAGGCGATCCGTAGAGGAACAAAGCAGCACCCGCAGCAACCTACCTCGCTGGTTCGGAAGATGATCCTGTACTGGTACTGAGGCCCGTGCTCTCGGTGGTCCTCCAGCTTCTCTCGCCGGATGCTGACGGCCACCGGACCCAGCTTCTCGTCCACCCCAAAGTAGTTGGCATGCTCTGCAGAGAGAAAGAGAGGGAAGGGGGGCACTTTGGGTATTCATCCAGAACAGCACACACACACACACACACACACACACACACACACACACACACAGCATTCTGGAAAACACAGGAGCCAAATTTTGGCTGAGCCCAGCGGTGCCAAAAGTGGGCAGTAATTTGGGGTACTTTGGAATAACCTAGTGGGGTGCTAAGAGGCAAGGAGGTGATTGAGGGGGAGCATGGGAGGCCGAACCCTCCAAGTGCATGGATCACTTGTTCCTGCCTTGCAGCGGGCTGGACTAGAAGACCTCTGGGGTCCCCTCCAACTTCGCAATTCTAGGACGGAACACTTTCCTCACTTCATATTTGAAGTTCTCCTGCTCTTGTTGCTTTCAAACCTATTTCTTTGTACTGTACTTACGATGCTGAGTTGTCACAAGAGAGCCAGTCACTTGTAATAGCGGTTGATTAGCTTATTACTTGGTTATTATGCATCTGTGGCAGGTGAAAGTTTGTTTATGTTCACGCTATGAATTTCCCCCCCACCCTTGTGCTTTTTGTAGGAACGCCTAACAATATTTTTCATGCAATACTCTTTGCTGAACGCTCTTTTCCTTTTTAGCTAAGAATATCAGATCAGACCACAGTTTAAAAATGTCTGCCATAGTCCAAAGTTAATTCCATTTTCACTGTGTGTGTTTCTCTTTCTTACATACTGGGCCAAGTGAATTGTTGCAAGAGCAAGCTACAGTCCAGCGATGTACAGGTGAAACTTGAAAAATTAGAATATTGTGGAAAACTCCATTTATGTAAGCAATTGTTTTCATTAGCTACTGGAGTTTAATATATGAGATAGACTCGAGACATGCAAAGCGAGATATGTCAAGCCTTTATTTGTTATAATTGTGATGATTATGGCGTACAGCTGATGAGAACCCCAAAGTTGAAATTGTTACTTTGGGGTTCTCATCAGCTGTACTCCATAATCATCACAATTATAACAAATAAAGGCTTGACATATCTCGCTTTGCATGTCATGAGTCTATCTCATATATTTGTTTCACCTTTTAAGTTGAATTACTGAAAGAAATGAACCTTTCCACTATATTCTAATTTTTCGAGTTTCACCTGTAGTTGAGATCAACGAACTGTAGCGTTGGAAAGCCACCTGGGGGGTCATCTAGTCCAATCCCCGGCGAAGAGACATTCCGTTGTGGCAACCGTAACCTAGATTTAAGGTGCCAGTTGGCACCTAGCTTATATATCTGAATTTCTAACACTGCTGTCAGGGATTCTTAAAGAAACCAATCCAAGCTTTGCTTAAAAACTTCCAAGGAAGGAGAGTCCCCTGCCTTCCAAGGTCACAGAACTCTAGAGCTGTCGAGGAAATAAACAACTATCTGACTTTTAGAAGACATCCGAAGGCAGCCTTGTGTTGGGAAGCTTTTCCATGTTTGACTGTGCTTAATGTTTTTAATCTGTCGAAAGCTGCTCAGAGAGGCTGGGATAACCCACCCAGATGGGCAACATATAAACAAACAATTATTATTATTATTATTATTATTATTATTATTATTATTAAGAACCCCAAGGGGTTCTTGTGGTGGAGTGGTGGAGTCTCCTTCTTTGGAGGTCTTTAAGCAGAGGCTTGACAGCCACCTGTCAGGAATGCTTTGATGGTGTTTCCTGCTTGGCAGGGGGTTGGACTGGATGGCCCTTGGGGTCTCTTCCAACTCTAGGATTCTATGATTCATCTAGTCCAAGCCCCTGGAGAAGAGACATTCCATTGTGCTTGGCTTCTCTATCTGCCTTTCCAACATTGCACATAAATCCATCATAAATCCACTTTTGGAAGACATCTGAAGGCCACCCTGTATAGGGAAATTTTTAATGTCTAATGTTTTACAATTTTTAATGTGCTGGAAGCCGCCCAGAGTGGCTGGGGAAACACAGCAGGATGGGCGGGGTATAAATAATAATAATAATAAATAATAATAATAATATTAACAACAACAACAAAAATTCTGTTGGGAGACGCCCAGAGTGGCTGGGGAAACCCAGCAGGATGGCAGGGTATAAATAATAAAATTATTTTTTTTGTTGTCGTTATCATCGTCGTCGTCATCATCATAATCAAATAAAGAAGCTAAGCAAATTCCTGAGCAATGTCCCGGTTGCCACAGGAGCAACGCAAGACCCTCCCTCCTCCCCCTGCCCCACCCTGCCAGGGCAACCCACCTTTGCCGCAGAAGTGCTCCTGGTAGTATCGAGCGCCCAGGTCGACGTGCTCGATGCTGTAGTGCTTCAGCCCGTGCCACGTTGCGCTGCAGCTCCTTAGGCACCTCCAGGACGGAGACGCTGGCGTTGGTGCAGCACGGGGCGGGGGACGCCTCCGCGAAGCCGCCCCCCTCCTGCCGCCTCCCCGCCAGGAGAGCCGAGGGAGGCGGGCGAGGCCCGCAAGAAGCTGACGTCGCGCTCGCGCTCCCCGCCCACCTCGTTGCGGAAGTGCGGGCAGCTGAGCAGGAGCCCGTTGCTGCGGCTGTCCCCGGGGTCGTGCCCCAGGTGCTCCTTGAAGTTCGGGTCCTCGGAGCCGAGGAAGGGGGCCGCTGCTGCCACAGGCTCCGGGGGACCGCAGGCCCGTGAGGCGGAGGAGACGGCTGAAGCGGCCGAGGCCCCCGTGGCGGTGTTCCTCCTTTGGCGCCACGTAGGCCCGCCGTGCTACCACCTCGTTGAGGTCGAAGAGCATGCTCTGGACATCGTAGTGCGCGAATCTCTTCTGGCACAGCCAGGGCCGCCCGCCTGCGTCCTCGGGATCCGGAGGGCCGCCCTTGCCACCTTCGGGGTCCCCCCGGCCGCTCCGCAGCTTCCGGAAGATGGAGTCCCCGCCGCCCACATCGCCCCGGGGTCCCTTCTTGCGGGACTTCTCCTTGGGCTGCAGGGGGGAACTCGTCCGCGCCCAGGAGCGACAGCGCCTGCTGCTCACTCCGGGCTTCGGCTTTGCTGCTGGTCCGTGCCGCGCGGAAAGACCCCGCCTGCTCCTTCCGCCGCGCCGCCTTCCCGCTGCGAAACTCATCCAGCATTTCGTAGAAGCTTTGCTCCGAGACACCCTGAACGTCGATGGAGGAGGTGCTCCCATACTCCCGGAAAATGGGCAGCTTGGCGCCAGCCCCCCGGGGCTCAAACGCCTCCTGTGGGTCGCACTCGCTGAGTGTGATCTCGCTGCTGCTCCGGTTCCGCAGAGGCAGGAAGCCCCGGGCCGGGGACCGCGGCCAGCCGTCAGGGAACTCCGTGTCCCTTAGAGCGCCGCCGGGCCAGGCGCTGGAAGCCCCGGGATGCCCCGGGGAAGGCGGCCCCATTCTGGAAGCCCCCGGGAGCCTGTGGTTGGCGTCTCCAGGTCTCTCGAAGTGCTGCTGGTGGCAGTGGTGGGATCTTTCAGCCCTTCTCTCTTTGGGGGCCAGTCGGCAATCCTGGCCCGCACGCCCATTTTGGGCATGGCCGGGGTGGCCGTTGCCGGCCGCGAGGAAACGGGCGCCTCAGCCTGCGCGGCACAGCCATTCTGGGCCCAGAACCCTGGGGAGTAATAGTCGCCGCCTTTCAATCCGGGGCCCCCCACGTCGCCGCTCTCGTGAACAGGCCGGTACGATGTCATAGTCCAAGGCAAGTGAGGAATCCGACTCCCTGTTCGAAGGGGCCACTCATCCCCATCGGGGGATGCAGACGTCAGCCGTGACTGGGGGGCGTGGCGCCATGGGACGCCAACCCGCGAGAGCCCCCCTCGGGGCTCCCTGCTGGGGGACCGCCCCCTGCGGCCATCGCACTGGCAGGCAATCCTCGAGGCGCCCCGGCATTTGCAGGAGGAGGCAGCTGGGGAGGAGGGCCGTCAGAGCTTCTTCCAGCAAACCCCAGGCTAATCCGGTGACGTTAACCGCGGGAACATTTCACTCTGGGCCATCCCTGCAGGAGAGGAGGAAAGGAAAGAAAGAGAGGTTAGCAAGGGAGCCCCTGCTCATGTCACCGGCAGCTTCAGATTCACAGAATGATGGAATTGTGGATTTGGAAGGAACCCCCAAGGGCCATCTAGCCGAACCCCCTACAATGCAGGAACCACAGGTCAAGAATCCCTGGCAGGCAGCCTTCCAACCTCTGTGTAAAAGCCTCCGGTGAAGGAGAGTCCGCCACCTTTCAAGGACGTCTGACCTTCCGTCAAACAGCTCCTATCCTCAGAAAGTTCCTCCTAATGTTTAGTCGGAGTCACACGCTGGCAAGCTCAAACTCCATAGCCACGAGGGACTCGCAACTCCACCCCACCCCTCCGCTGTTCCTGGGAACATGATGCGCAAAGCAGACTCAGAAGTCCGGACAGAGTGTAGGCGGCAGGGGCTCCAAAGGACGTTTGAGCTCTTTCCTGCTCTTCGCAGAGAGCCAGTAGATGCCATTGTCCACGGATGCCAGGCGAGCCCAGCAGCATCACGCCATCTCAGAAACCCTATTGGAGCACCTGGAATTATGTCCCAACCATTTCACGCACTCTCCTAAGAACAAAATGAAAAAATTCCTTCCAGTAGCACCTTAGAGACCAACTAAGTTTGTTCTTGGTATGAGCTTTTGTGTGCATGCACAAAAAAGTGTGTGTATCTGAAGAAGTGTGCATGCACACGAAAGCTCATAACAAGAACAAACTTAAGGTAAAGGTAAAGGGACCCCTGACCATTTGATCCAGTCGTGTCTGACTCTGGGGTTGCGGCGCTCATCTCGCTTTATTGGCCGAGAGCCGGCGTACAGCTTCCGGGTCATGTGGCCAGCATGACTAAGCCGCTTCTGGCGAACCAGAGCAGCGCACGGAAACGCCGTTTACCTTCCCGCCGGACCGGTTCCTATTTATCTACTTGCACTTTGACGTGCTTTCGAACTGCTAGGTGGGCAGGAGCTGGGACTGAACAACGGGAGCTCACCACGTCGCAGGGATTCGAACTGCCGACCTTCTGATCAGCAAGCCCTAGGCCCTGTGGTTTAACCCACAGCGCCACCTGAGTCCCTAGAACAAACTTAGTTGGTCTCTAAGGTGCTACTGGAAGGAATTTTTTTATTTTGTTTCGACTACGGCAGACCAACATGGCTACCTACCTCCTAAGAACGTAAGACAAGTCTGCTGGATCAGGCCCAAGTCCAACATCCTGTTCTCACAGCAGCCAACCAGATGCCCCACTGGAAAGGAGGATTCGAACACAAGACCCCTCTCCCCTCCTGTGGTTTCCAGCAACTGTGTTTGACGGCAGAGCAGAGGCATAGCTGCTGTTATCTAGTCGTACCTCTGGTTACGCTTGCTTCAGGTTGCGTTCGTCACGGGATACGAACGCGCCGAACCCGGAAGTACCGGAACGGGTTACTTCCAGGTTCGGCAATTCGCGCATGCGCAGACGCGCAAAATGACATCACGCGCATGTGCAGAAGCGCCGAATCGTGCTGCGCACATGCGCAGGTGCGGCGCATCATGTTGCATTCTGCTCATGTTGCGAACGGGGCTCCGGAACGGATCCCGTTCTCAACCAGAGGTACCGCTGTATTACATTTGTATCCCACCCTATCCCCGTGGATCTCAGGGCGGTTCACAACGTAAAAAGCCCTCTCCTCCATGAATGAGCCTGGGAGAGGCTGTGGGGCTGGCAGCATCAGGGGCTGGAGTCCCCTGCAAAGCCTGGGACTGAAACCACTTGGACTACTGCAATGCGCTCTACGTGGGGCTACCTTTGAAGGTGACCCGGAAACTGCAATTAATCCAGAATGCGGCAGCTAGACTGGTGACTGGGAGTGGCCGCCGGGACCACATAACACCGGTCCTGAGAGATCTACATTGGCTCCCAGTACGTTTCCGAGCACAATTCAAAGTGTTGGTGCTGACCTTTAAAGCCCTAAACGGCCTCAGTCCTGTATACCTGAAGGAGCGTCTCCACCCCCATCGTTCAGCCCGGACACTGAGATCCAGCGCCGAGGGTCTTCTGGCGGTTCCCTCATTGCGAGAGGTGAGGTTACAGGGAACCAGGCAGAGGGCCTTCTCAGTAGTGGCGCCCGCCCTGTGGAACGCCCTCCCATCAGAGGTCAAAGCAATCAACAACTATATAACATTTAGGAAATACCTGAAGGCAGCCCTGTTTAGGGAAGTTTTTAATATTTAATGCTGTATTGTTTTAACATTTGACTGTAAGCCGCCAGATGGGCGGGGTAAAAATAATAAATTATTATTATTATATATTATTATAACCACAACTCCAGCCTGCACAGGAAAGCAGGAAGTTGGCACTTTACACAGAGTCAGGATCTTGGTCCTCTGAGCTCAGGACTGCCTACACTGGCTGACATCGATAGTCCTCCTGGGTCTCACGATGGGAATCTTCTCCCCACCTAGAGATGCTGCCGCCAAACGTCGCCCCTTCCCCATACGCAAGAAGATAAAGGACACATTCACACAGTTCCTAGTTAAACTGCGGGACTCCTTCCCGCAGGAGGCGGAGAAGGCCACCAACTTGGATGGCTTTGAAAAAGGACTGGGCAAATTTACGGGGGAGGAGAGGGCTACTAGCCGCGAGGGCTAGGCTCTGCCTCGCATACTTCTGAATCCCTGCTGCTGGAAACCGCAGGAGGGGAGGGAGCTCTCGCACTCGGATCCTGCTTGCATGTTTCCCCCAACTGTTCAGCCCCTGTGAGAACAGGAGCCTGCGCTAGATGGGCCACTGGGCTGATGCACCAAGATCTTCTTAAGTTCTTAGGAGAGAGAAGCTACCGTACTTTTCGCTCCATAACGCGCACTTTTTTCCTCCTAAAAAGGAAGGGGGAAAGTCTGTGCGCGTTATGGAGCGAAGGCACTGGCCGGCAGCGGGATCCCTCGGCTGCCACAGCAGTCGTAAGCAGAGGGATGCCTCTGCGACCGGAGCCATGGCTCCCGGCGGGGCGGGAGAGGAACGGACAGCCCAAAAGCAGCGCTTTTGGGATGTCTGTTCCTTTCCCCCCCACCCTTCCGTGCCCGCCAGGACAGCGGGAAAGGGGGCGGGAAAGGAAGGGACAGTCCGAAAGCAGCGCTTTCGGGATGTCCGTTCCTCCCCCGCCCCTGGAGAGCACAAGGAGGGAGGGAGGGAGATGCTTCCCCCCCTCTCCTTCCTTCCTTCCTTCCTTCCTTCCTTCCTTCCTTCCTTCCTTCCTTCCTTCCTTCCTTCTCTCTTCCCTCCCTCCCTCCCTCGCAGCCTTTTAGAGGAGGGAAACCAGACAAAAATATTTTTCTTGTTTTCCTCCTCTAAAAACGAGGTGTGTGTTATGGTCCGGTGCGCATTATGGAGCGAAAAATACGGTACATGCTTTGCCCGTGTCCTGCCTGCAACCCTCTGGGGCAGAAATCCCCAGCCTTGCTCTAATCGTCCCCACAAAGCAAAGCCTCAACTCAGAAATAATATAATGACTAGATTAGAAAAGATAAATCACTTTACATATATAAAAAGTAAGAGTAATCTATGAGAAGAAATTACTGGAAATTAGGATTAAGAAATTGAAACGCAGTGAGGGGTGACGTGAGGAAGTCCCCTTTTTACCATGATTAAGCAATATGAAATTAAGTATTAGTATGATCTATGTTGTGTTTTTTTCCCCTAGGCATTATGTATTTGTATGTGTTGTTTTGTGTGTTTTGTTTTATTTTTGTGAAAAACTCAATAAATATTATTTAAAAAAACAAAACAAAGCAAAGCAAAGCCTCAACTGCGCCCCTTCCACACCCCTCCCTCCCTTTTCCACACAGACGCAAGCTGCTTTTTAGAAATGTCAGGCTGGGGGTGTGTGGCCCACGTTCCTCATCCCAGGCTCCTACCCAGAGCATGGCAGCGTTCTCTCACCCAGGAGGCACAGATCTGTACTTTCACACCCTGCCACCAACCTGCTGGGGGGTGGGGGGAGATGGCAGGAGGCCTCGCAGAGCCAACCCCCCAGCCCTGCGCTGTGTTTGTGTGCTCCTCTTAATTTATTCCACCAGCCCCCCTCAAATGCTCCCCACCCAGGTGGGTGGGTGGGTGTCTCTAGTGATGGCAGCAGCCACCAACCCACCTGGCAAGGAGGCTCCCCACCCCACAAAAGCCCCTTTGTCCGGCTCTGGGAACAGGGCACCTTGGCAGGGCCACCGCTACCCTCCTTGGCAGCCTCACCGTGTCTCCCTTGGCTCGGGCGCCCAGGGCCCTGTGAAGCCGGGGCAGCTTGGGTGACGCCACCCTCGCAGGTGGGGAGTTTCCTCCCGTGGCACAGGGATGCCCCGAGGTCACGCAGAAGCGGCCTTCAACCAGCTTCCCTCTCGCCATGCTGGGGCTTGCTAGGTTCAATGAGGGCAGAGGAAGCTCTTCTGCCATGTTGGCATCATAGGAAGAGCCTGCAGGATGAGGCCGCATCTAGTCCAGCGGCTCTCCCAGGGGCCAAACAGTTGCCTGTGGGGGAGACAGAAACTCTCCCCTCCTGCGGTTTCCAGCAACTGAGATTCAGAAAGATTGCTGCTTGCAGCTGCAGAGGCAGAACAGTTATTATCATGGCTAGCCAGGGTGGATAAAAATCAACGATTAAAAAAAAAAAAAATCAAAAAAATCGGATTTTTTTTTATTTAAATTGGATTTTTAAAATAAAATGCTTTTGGAGGAAAAATCTTTCTAAATATAGTCTTCTATTTAAGTTACATTGTAGTCCAAAGGCTATTCATCAGGAAAGAAGGATTTGTTTTAAGTTTATCAAGTGTGCTAAAACTCAGTCTAAGTTTTTTTAAAAAAATGTTTAACTACATCAGTTAACAAACATGGATACATATGTTATCATGTTATTGTTTTAGTTAAATAAATTGTTTAAATGGTTATTAAGGAAATGATTATTTTTCTCCTTCCAATAAAGTACAGCAGAAAAGTTGTCCAAATATAAACAGTTAACTTATTAAACCTCACCATAATTTCATAATTATCTGTCTATGTATTTCTAGTAGTATAACCAAATCAGTAATTTTTGATATAACTGTAAAAACTACTCTGAAAATTTATTATTCCAAAAATGAAACCTTCATATGGTTGTAAATATTAAGATTATACCAGCAAGAATGAGTCTTTCTGTAAAAAAAATATTTAAATCAAGTCTTACTGACTAGTGATTTAAATCAAGCCTTACTGACTAGTGATTTAAATCATGATTTAAATCAAATCCACCCTGTGGCTAGCAGACACTGATAGCCTTGCCTTCCATAAATTTGTCTAGTCCTATTTTATAGCGACCTGGGTTGGTGGCCTTATCATGGCTGGCAGCCATCAGCAGCCCTCTCCTCCGTGAACTTGTCTGATCTTCTTTTCAAGTTAGTGGCCATCGCCACCTCCTGTGGCAGGGAGTTCCACAGTTTGCGCTGCGAACATACGCGCTTTATTCAATCCGTCCTGACTCTCCCAACATTCAGCTTCGTGGGATGCCCGCGGGTTCTGGCGTTATGAGAGGGGGAGAAGACCTTCCCCCTCTCTGCACCGTTTTATAATGCCACCTCTTCCTCGCCTCTTCTCTGCGGGCCAGAGAGGGTCAGGTGTCCGCAAGGAAGGGGAATCATAGAATCATAGAGTTGGAAGAGACCAAGGGCCATCCAGTCCAACCCCCTGCCAAGCAGGAAACACCATCCAAGCATTCCTGACAGGTGGCTGTCAAGCCTCTGCTTAAAGACCTCCAAAGAAGGAGACTCCACCACACTCCTTGGCAGCAAATTCCACTGTCGAACAGCTCTTACTGTCAGGAAGTTCTTCCTAATGTTTAGGTGGAATCTTCTTTCTTGTAGTTTGAATCCATTGCTCCGTGTCCGCTTCTCTGGAGCAGCAGAAAACAACCTTTCTCCCTCCTCTATATGACATCCTTTTATATATTTGAACATGGCTATCATATCACCCCTTCACCTTCTCTTCTCCAGGCTAAACATACCCAGCTCCCTAAGCCGTTCCTCATAAGGCATCGTTTCCAGGCCTTTGACCATTTTGGTTGCCCTCCTCTGGACACGTTCCAGCTTGTCAGTATCCTTCTTGAACTGTGGTGCCCAGAACTGGACACAGTATTCCAGGTGAGGTCTGACCAGAGCGGAATACAGTGGTACTATTACTTCCGTCCTGTTCACTGCCTGAGCAGTGTGCACTTGCAGTGCCGGAGAGGCTGCCTCGACTCCACAACGGCACCGCCTGCCTCTTTCGAGAAAACCTGACCAGCTTCCAAGCTGCATATTTGTCAAGGGCGCAGTGCTCTAAGCGAACAACCCTGGGCTGCCGGAAGTTCAGGTCCCACAAGCCAGTTCAGTTCAATTCAATAGCTTTATTGTTCTAGCCCAAGGCCATGACAACTTCGTAGCAATAGTATTGATGAAATAATGCAGAACAGACATCCATGAGACAAACCGACATCCGGGCACGAGAGACAGAAGATACCAGATGCAGCAGCGAGCTTAAATTACAGATTTAGACCTCCAAAGCACCAAAACAGCTTACAGAGATTTTATCTAACTCATTTTTTCCTGGGCTTTTTCTTGCGGTCAATGCATAAAGAGCCACTTCCTGCACTACAAAGCTATTATCATCCCTCAGAAGGAAGTGAACTGTTTCGGCCGGGTGAACCTGCTTTCTTTTGCGAGCAAAGGTTCCCGAAAGCGATCTCTTGGGTCTCCGTATAAGGGGCAGGCTAACAGATGGCAAGAGGTGTCTTCCACCTGAAGGCTGCCCACAAACTCAAAAGCCTGTCTGCTTGCGGGGACTGTGTTGCAGGGGCTAACACAAGCCACGTGCAAACGCTCTGCACAAAGCCACAGGAGCTCCATTCAAAGGAGAGACACAGCACAAGCCTGTTGCCAGCATGGTGCCCTGCAGATGTGCTCGGGCAACAAGTCCCATCAGCCCCTGCCCACAGGACAAGATGCTCAGGGATGATGGAATCTGTAGCCCAGCGACATCTGCTGGGCAATGTCTTCATGATAAAGTTCTAACTCTGGTAGGGCAAAGCCTCCCCTCTCCCTTGGGTCTATAAGTATTTGATGTCTGATTCTTGGTTTTCTTCCATTCCAAATAAACCTAGCGATGTCTTTCCCTCCAGCTTTTAAAGCATTTCATTCCTCCCAATACTGGAATGGTTTGGAACAGGAAAATCATTTTTGGTAGAATGTTCATTTTGACTACTGAAATCCTGCCCCAATGGGAGAGGTGGAGTCTATTGCAGGGCAATGCCTTCGCCACCGGCCTTCTCTGGGCAGAGACGATTCCCCAAACTTCCCACCCGGCTCACGTAGAGGGGAGCAAACAGTACACCCCGAGTTTGTGTTGAGCGGGCAGAGATGTGCCCACAGCAGGCAGGTGCTGCAGCGGCAATCTCCGAGCTCTGTGATGAGCCTGCCTCCGCTGCCCAAACCCCCTGCCTGGCACAGCTGGCACCCAGCGCATGCCACCTGTCATCCAGGAAAACAAGATGCAGCACTGCTGCTTCTGGGAGTCAAGCCCACATGGAGAACGCCTGGGCTCCCAAACTCTGGCTGCCTCTGCTGTTCCCCCACAAGACACAGATATACATTTGTCACAAGCCACAGTCACAAAAACGAAGTCACAAGCCACAGTCACAAGTCAGTCCCATAAAACGAAGAACAAGTCACAGTCAAAAAAACGAAAAAGCCACACAAACAAGAAAAATAGCAAAAACAAAAGCTCCAAGTAGCACTTCTGTGTTGCGTGGGTGCTCGGGACTCAACAGCCGACAGACTCAACAGGAAGCGGAACATGTTCTGCTTCCAAGGCAAAGTTCACAAACCAGAACACCTACTTCCGGGTTTGCAGGGTTCTGTTTCCAAGTTGTTCATAAACTAAACTGTTCTAAAACCAAGGTACCACTGTATCTGTGTTGCACGGCTGCAAGGGGATATAATGGGTGGTTTTTGGCAGAGTTATGTCCCAGCCTGGCAGGGCCCTTTCTCCTCCCCCCCCCCCATGGAGCCAGGGCAGAGCAGGGAGGGGCAGGGAGTGCGGGAACGACAACTGCCAGGAGTCACCGTAAATGTCTGGACCCCCTTCCTGGGCTGACCTACTTTGCAGGGCGCTCAGAGCAGAGGGCTGTCTTGCTCCCAAGCTGCCAATTGGGGGGGGGGGTCACTACCTTCAAGGTGCTCTTTCGCCTTCACTTGGGGGGGGTTATGGAACAGAAGGAGCTTTCTGGAAGACCCCCTTCCCTCTGAATGATATTTAAGCCAGGCTCCTGGGAACGCAGCAAGACTAGGGCTAGGAACTCTATTGCCAGTTAACTCTCGTTTTGCTTTGTATTTAAGCCTAGATTGTGGTTTTGTTTTGTTTTTGGCAAAGGGAGACGTAATATTGAATTTCATGCTTGCCAAATTGTTGATTTTGGGTCATTTTTTAATTTACTGACATGCTCGGTGTTTTATATATTTGTATTTCCAATGCTCTGCATTTCAATGTTTGGAATGTTTGCTGTAAGCTACTCTGGGTGCAAGGGACGCAGGTGGTGCTGTGGGTTAAACCACAGAGCCTAGGGCTTGCCGATCAGAAGGTTGGTGGTTCGAATCCCTGCGACAGGGTGAGCTCCCGTTGCTCGGTCCCTGCTCCTGCCAACCTAGCAGTTCAAAAGCATGTCAAAGTGCAATTAGATAAATAGGTACCGCTGCAGAGGGAAGGTAAACGGCGTTTCCATGCGCTGCTCTAGTTCGCCAGAAGCAGCTTAGTCATGCTGGCCACATGACCTGGAAGCTGTACGCCGGCTCCCTCGGCCAATAAAGCGAGATGAGCGCCGCAACCCCAGAGTCGGACATGACTGGACCTAATGGTCAGGGGTCCCTTTACCTTATTCTGGGTGCAGCTCCTGGTGGGAAAGTGGCATCTAAGGAAACTCAATCCATCATAGTTAGAGGGTAGTGCTAATAACACCAAGGCTGCAGGTTCAATCCCTGTGTGGGACGGCTGCATATTCCTGCATTGCAGGGGGTTGGACTAGATGACCCACGAGGTCCCTTCCAACTCTACGATTCTATGATTGTATCAGGGGAACCTCCGGTGCAAACAGCCACTTGAGACACCCACACCCGGGCTCGCCCTATGAAGCCTCTTCTGGGGATGAGGGAAACGGCTTGCTAGGAGGCCAGCGGCACCCTGGGAAACAGCTTTAACCGAAGCGACCCTGGCGGGAGGGAGAGAGGGAGGCGGGTAGCCGAGATAATTCAAGACGACAACCTTCATGCAGAATCATCCCCGGCTGCTGATCCGTTTGCGGCCGCCCCACAAAGAAAATTGCAGTGTCTGATTTCATTTGGGGGAATCGCGGGACTTGTCAACTCCAAAGTCTCCTCAGGCTCAGCAGGACCCTGGGAAGCACATTTGCTCCCCCCCCCCCAAAAAAAATACAGCAACGGGAGGATTCCTCAGCCTGCCTCTGCCAGGAAGGAGCAAGCAGCCCAGCTCCAGGCCTTGCTCTGTGGCCTGCATGCCTCATTTTGCACCTGGCCATCGGCCACCTGCGACCAAGTGAAGATGCCCAGGTGCCAAGTTGTCGCCTGACGTCTCCACCATCTGGAGGTGCATCCTGGGGATCCTTGGATCTGGACTGTTTTCTCACACTCAGACCACATCCTGTGGAATTCTATTGGCTGGATTTTGTCTGCACCACCAGAATGAATTTCAGGGACCCAAAGTTGTATAGAAAAATACGACTTTCAAGTCGTCTGGCCCAAAATGGCAACTAGGTGCTCCATTCTGGCAACGGTAACCCTGGTTTGGTGGACGGTAACCATTTGGTGACGAACATCCAAGCTTCTAGCACTGCTTCCCCCCATCCCTGAAATCTGCCTTAGGAGCGTCTCCACCCCCATCGTTCAGCCCGGACACTGAGATCCAGCGCAGAGGGCCTTCTGGCGGTTCCCTCCTTGCAAGAAGTGAGGTTACAGGGAACCAGGCAGAGGGCCTTCTCGGTAGTGGCACCCGCCCTGTGGAACGCCCTCCCACCGGATGTCAAGGAAATAAGCAGCTATCCTATTTTTAAAAGACATCTGAAGGCAGCCCTCTTTAGGGAAGTTTTTAATGTTTAATGCTCTATTGTTTTTAACACTTGATTGGGAGTCGCCCAGAGTGCCTGGGAAAACTCAGCCAGATGGACAGGGTACAAATAAAAAATTATTATTATTATTATTATTATTATTATTATTATTCACATTCTGCTGCATGTTGAAGACATACTTCCAGACACCCTCTGACCACGGACAGCAAAAGCTTTTCCTTTTTTAGGGGTAGTCGATTGCATGCTGCTTCTGCCCAGAAGCATTTTACCTGCTTTTACAGTTGCATGCAAACGGTTCTGCTTCTTTTATTTGCTTATAATTGCACGGCCACAATGCTGTCACCCGCTCTGGGACCTTCCAGAGAAGGGCGGGTAAGAAACCCTGCAAATAATAAACCATTCAGCAAGAGTCATGCCGGGACAAAAACGGTTGTTGTGGAGACGTTCTGAGCTTTGCATAGCAATGCCGCAGGCCACACCCCTCGCATTCCAGATTTTGGCTTGCATTTCCCCCTACAGTTATGTCCACCCAAATGTGCATGGGGGGGGTGGAGGTGGGGAGAAGAGACAGGAGGTGACAAAGCGTTGTGCCCCCACGACAAATCTGCCAGTCTTCTCAAAGTGCCACAAGATGGTTTCATGCCCCAGGCCTAACTCCCTTGGCCGGCCAGTCGCTGGGAGCTCAGCCAGCTTTGGGAAAATTCAATCACAGTCGCTTCTCGTCTCTGACATGCGTTAAGGAGCGCAAGAGCGCATGTCAGCGCCCCAACAAGGTGACATCAGCAATTCGAAGCTGGCAACCACCACATCGTTCAGACGCTCTCCTTGAACTTTTGGTATTCAATGTATTTGGTATTTTGTGTGCCTTATATCCTATATAATAATCTTGCTCTGTCCGTACGTACCACTTTCCGTGTGTCACAGGAATTCGGCACTGCGCGTGCGTTCCTGTGACACACGGATTGGACGACGGGAGAGGGGGGCGTGTCCGAGAGGCAGCGGCGGCGCACGCGCGTTCTCAGTTGCGCCAGCGCCGCTGCCTCGCACGGACATGGCGAGGCTGCCGAGGCCCACTCCCACCGCCGCCTTTACTGCTGGCCAAAGCGCGGGGGAAGCCGGCCGCAGCTGCTGCTGCTTCAGCGACAGCCGCCAAAAGAGAAAAGCCGCGCTTGCCAAGATCCACCCTCGCCCGCCGGGTCGGTAGATGGGCAGCGGTTTGGCGGCGTCTAGCGCCCAGCCTCGGAAGGAGAGTTTGATCATTGTCTCCCCCTCACAATAACACCCCGGGGCCGGGCTGGGGGGGGAGTGTGTGTCAGGGGGGACCACCTCACTATGGCCTCGCCGCTGCCGCCTCCCAGCCGCTCCTGGACCGGCTCCCGGCTGCAACCTGCTGTCCGTGCCCAGCTCGCACGCTTCACTGCGGCGGCAGCAGCAGCAGCTCTTCGCCGGCCGCTCCAAACTCTGTGCCTGCGCGGCGGCAAGCGCTAACTCCGGCTCCGGCTCCGACCTCCTCCCTCTTCCCGCCTCACCACACACAAAAACGCACGCAGGCGCGCGCTCTGGCCCTCCTCGCCGGACGGCCGGTCGCGCCACCCGCCTCCGCCATCTCAAGCGCGCAGCACAGGCAAGCAGGACCAGCGAGCGAGCCTCGGGTGGCGCCGGCCCGGGAGGCGTTGCTTGCAGCGCCAGCCGCCCGTCCTTTTGCTGCTGCTGCTGGGAAGCCTCCGAGCCCCGGGAGGCTGCGCGCGGCGTCCTCCAGGATGCGGGAGCCGAGGGGGCGCCCCGGGGGGGAGGGAAGGGGAACCCCCTCCTCTGCAGGGGGGCTCGAGGGCCTTGATCCAGATGGGCCCCCACCAACACCGCCACTGCCATCTCCCCCGGTGGAGAGGGGGGGAAAGCTCTGTGAGGAAGGTGCAAGAGGAGGGGAAGGGGACATGGAGGTGAGGCAAGAAAGGCAGGAGGAGAAGGGGAAGGGCCGGCGCAAGCAGAAATGGGGCTGTGGGGCAGGAGGGGCTGGAGAGTGAGAAACGAAAGCGGCATGGGGCAGGAGGGGCTGGTGAGTGTGCGGAATATGGGGCTGCAGTGCATGGGATGTTGAGGGGCCATGGGGCAGGAGAGGCTGGTTAGTCTGGGAGGATATGGGGCAGGAGGGGTGGGGTGGGATAATAGGGGTATGGGGTAGGAGCACGTGGTGAGTGACAGTATGGGGCAGGAGAGGCTGGTTAGTCTGGGAGGATATAGGGCTGGAGGGGTGGGGTTGGGGTATGGGGCAGGAGGGGCTGGTGAGTAAAGTAAACGACAGGAGGCACTGGTGAGCGTGTGAGGATATGGGGCAGGAGGGGTGTGGGCGTTATGAGGCAGGAGGGGCTACTGAGTATGGGAGTATGGGGCAGGATGAGTGGGGTGTTGGGGGTATGGGGCAGGAGGGGGTCGGATGTGGGGAGTTTGGGGCAGGAGGGGCTGGTGAATGTAGTGGGATATGGGGCAGGAGGGGTTGGTGAGTGTAGCAGGGGTATACGGCTAGAGGAGTGAGCGGCTATTGAGCGAGAGAAAGGAAAATGGAAGTATGGGGCAGGAGAGAGTGTGGGGGTGTGAATTAGCAGGGGATGAGAGGAAAGGTGGCAGGGTGTGAGAGAGAAGTGGGTGTAGACACAGAGAGCCAAACTATGTGGAAATGTGGGAAGTAGGGGGGAGATAGGGGGATGCAGCGTTTTTGCACATGCGGATGCGAGATGTGGGGGGGGGATAGAGAAGAAGTCTGCCATATCACATGTAATCTAGCGCCCATTATCTTAACGGGCTTAATTTACTAGTTATACATAATATCATACTACACATATTATTGTGAGTTTGAATCTGTATCTTTGTTTGAAATTATAATTTTTGTTCTAATCTGTAACTGCATTTAAGACTGTAATTCTTAACAGAATATATACCCTATTTGATTTTGACTCACAAGTAGATATTATTTCTTTTGTTGAAACTTCTGGCCAGAGTTCTTGGTATAGCTATTTATTTCGGCAACCACCACATAGCTTAGGGCTGACTCATAGAACTGTAGAGTTGGAAGGGACCCCAAGGGTCATCCAGTCCAACCCCCTGCAATGGAGGAATCACAACTACAGCATCCCTGGCAGGTGGCTGCCCAACCTCTGCTTAAAAACCTCCACCAAAGGCACCCTTTGCTAGCCAAGCCAGCTGTGCTAGTTGCCCCCCTGCCTTCAGATTAAAGGCACACCGCAAGAAAAACGGGGCTCTTGGGGGTCACCTGGCTTGGGAGAACGCACACAACAAGGTCCATTTGAAGCACACCCCAAGAGGAAATAACAACAACAACAACAACAACAACAACAACAACTCTTTATTATTTATACCCCGCCCATCTGGGTGGGTTTCCCCAGCCACTCTGGGTGGCTTCCAACAAAATATTAAAAATACAATAACACATCAGACATTAAAAACTTCCCTAACAGGGCTACCTGCCTCCCCCCAAGCCAAATAAAAAACCCTCTGTGTTGCAATTTTCAAACAGAAACCAAAAACGAGCAACACGACGGACAATGAAAGTAGTATATATATTTTTCTTTTCTTGTTTAATAACAGAAAGACAACGTTACAGGTAGATAGCCGTGTTGGTCTGTCATTGTCAAAACAAAATAAAAAAATTCCTTCCAGTAGCACCTTAGAGTCTCTAAGGTGCTACTGGAAGAAAGACAACGGACAGTGATCCGGTATTGACACTGTATGAATATGACCACTGCTCCTTGAAAACTTTCATTGTATGTTGAGTTATATGCTGAAGAAGACGTACACGAAACAGTGTCAATACCGGATCACTGTCCGTTGTCTTTCTGCTATTATACAAGAAAAGAAAAAAATATATACTACTTTCATTGGCTGTCGTGTCCCCCAAGCCAAGCCTGGAGACCTGCCCCCCCCAAGAAAAAATAAGGGGGTGGGCTTATCCAGAGGCCTTGAGATGGGAGAAGTAGGAAGAGGGGGCTGCAAAGCTGCCCGTGGAGGACTCAGGCATGGATGGATCGCCTATTAAAAATGCTCACCAGGGTCGATTTTTCCGGCAGAACGAAAGGAGGGAGGGAGCACCCATTTAAGCAATTCTTCAAACAATGACCCTTGCACGGGAAGGCCGAGAACAGGTGCCACCCTCCCTCCCCAGCCATGGAGTCAGATAGCCAAGCAGCAGCAGCAATGCCTGGAAACAACCACACGGAAATATTCAAGTTTTCTCCAAAGGCAATTAAAACAGACTGAATTACCGGTAATCAGGAAAGAGTAGGAAATGGCTCTGTCTTTCAGAGAGGGACTCACAGGCAGGCCAGGCCTCAGAGGGGAAGGAGGTGGGACTCAAGGAATGGAAAAATATACAATGGCCTCTCCAAGTCAAAAGTTCACAGCCCAGAAGCCAAAAGCCCCGAACTAAGGGCTGAGTGGGAGGAGACCCTTGAGAGTCCCATGGACTGCAAGAAGATCAAACCTCTCCATTCTTAAAGAAATCAGCCCTGAGTGCTCACTAGAAGGACAGATCCTGAGGTTAAGGCTCCAGTACTTTGGCCACCTCATGAGAAGAGAAGACTCCCTAGAAAAGACCCTGATGTTGGGAAAGATGGAGGGCACAAGGAGAAGGGGACGACAGAGGACGAGATGGTGGGACAGTGTTCTCGAAGCTACTAACATGAGTTTGGCCAAACTGCGAGAGGCAGTGGAAGACAGGAGTGCCTGGCGTGCTCTGGTCAATGGGGTCATGAAGAGTCGGGCACGACTGAACAACTGAACAACAACAAGGGCTGAGTGAGCATTTTGGCTTAATTAGCCCAAAGGCAGCGGCTGCCCCCTTGCAAGCAGCTGCGACACCCGGAAAGAGCCGGACAACCCGGGGGCTTGAAGGTATATCTGGAATTTCCTGAAATACAGGCATGCATTGCAATACGTTGGACGCGCTGTTTTTTGACAAGCACCATGAGAAGAGGGCTTTCAAAGGCTTCCCCTGCAGCAAAGAGAGCTCCCCGGATTTCTTAAAGAAATCACCGAAGTGGCAGGTCTCCTGGCTTGCTGGAACGGTTTGCAAAACAACAACACCACCCCAATTCCACAGCCACTGCAGTTTCCTCGCACCCCACTATATTGAGATGAAGATGATTTATTACTGGCCCTTCACCCGAGGGTCCCCAGACGGGTCGCAAAGATCTAAAATAAAACATTAATTGCTTTTTTAAAAACAACTTTGCAATTGCAAACACACACACACACACACACACACACACAAAACACCACAGTAACACCTAATAAGAAGCGACAAGAGATCATACCATTGCTTATATTAATAATAATAATAATAATAAATTTTATTTATACCCCGCCCTCCCCAGCCAGAACCGGGCTCAGGGCGGCTAACATCAACAAAGATTGCAGTAGAATATAAAACCATTAGTTAAAATACAAGTTAAAAGCCAGTTTAAAATGCCGATTCATTTAGCGCCCATAAACAAAACCAAGGGGAGGAAACCATCAAACTGTGTCCAACCCGAAGGCCAGGTGGAACAACTCTGTCTTGCAGGCCCTGCGGAAAGGTGTCAAATCCCGCAGGGCCCTGGTCTCTTGTGACAGAGTGTTCCACCAAGTTGGGGCCAGAACTGAAAAGGCCCTGGCCCTGGCTGACACCAGTCTGACAGCCTTGTGGCTCGGGACCTCCAGCAGGTTATTATTTGTAGACCTTAAGGTCCTTTGCGGGGCATACTGGGAGAGGCGGTCCTGTAGGTACGAGGGTCCTAGGCCGCATAAGGCCTAGATTAGATTTAGAATGATTTCCAGTCTTTCGGTGTTAGAAGCCTTCGAGTTTGTTTTCTCAAAGGAGATTACTTTCCCCATGCCAAACGCCCCCCAGGAGTGGATCCCCCGCCACCCACACACATATGCTGCATTTATGCTCACAAATGCAACTGGCTTGCAGGTCTGCATTTTATTCCTCACTGCAGGGGGCTGGGCTAGATGGCCCCTGGGGTGCCTTCCAACTCTGTGATTCTAACTTCTAGGTAAGAAGCAACGATTAAACCAGCGATGGCCACCGACCCGGCTGGCTATAAAAGAAGATGAGAAGACGGCTGTCAATGTCTACTAGCTAGGAAGGCTGAGCCACAGCCTACAGCTTCTGGAAACAAGAGGAGCGGAGAGCGATGCTCTCGCACTCGGATCCTGCTTGCAGATTTCCCATAATGGGCATCTGGGGTCTGCCACTGTGAGAACAGGATGCTGGACTGGGGGGGGGGGCTGGCTGGATCCAGCAGGCTCTTCTTTTGCTCTTAATAAATCCTCCTGCCCTCTTATGGACCTTTTTCATGAAAGGGAAAATGAACTCAGTAAATCTGGATTTGAAAATTGAAAAAAAACAAAATTGGCTTATAGAATAGCTGGATGTTAATGAGTGAATACTATATTTAGCTAACAGAGTACCGAAGTCTTATCTCCCCCCCCCCAATTTTCTTTTCATCCTCTTATTCCTTTCTTTACCTTTCCCCCCTCCTTTTCCCTTCTGTTCCTTTTAAAAACATTTTATTTTATTCTGGTGCATTATAACTAAGATCATGGCCACTGGTCCCATCACCTCCTGGCAAATAGAAGGGGAAGAAATGGAGGCAGCGAGAGATTTCACTTTCTTGGGCTCCATGATCACTGCAGATGGTGACAGCAGTCACGAAATTAGAAGACGCCTGCTTCTTGGGAGAAAAGCAATGACAAACCTAGACAGCATCTTAAAAAGCAGAGACATCACCTTGCCAACAAAGGTCCGTATAGTTAAAGCTGTGGTTTTCCCAGTAGTAATGTACGGAAGTGAGAGCTGGACCATCAAGAAGACTGATCGCCGAAGAATTGATGCTTTTGAATTATGGTGCTGGAGGAGACTCTTGAGAGTCCCATGGACTGCAAGAAGATCAAACCTATCCATTCTGAAGGAAATCAGCCCTGAGTGCTCACTGGAAGGACAGATCCTGAAGCTGAGGCTCCAATACTTTGGCCACCTCATGAGAAGAGAAGACTCCCTGGAAAAGACCCTGATGCTGGGAAAGATGGAGGGCACAAGGAGAAGGGGACGACAGAGGACGAGATGGTTGGACAGTGTTCTTGAAACTACCAACATGAGTCTGACCAAACTGCTGGAGGCAGTGGAAGACAGGAGTGCCTGGCGTGATCTGGTCCATGGGGTCACGAAGAGTCGGACACGACTAAACAACAACAATTATAAAAAGAAACTTCGCATTGGGTGTGGACTTCTGCATATCCTTGGACAAGTATCAATAAAAACAGGTATGAAAAATAAAAGGAAAATAATTCCTCCTCCCTCCAAGGGGTGCAGGACCACAGCAAACCTGCTCTGGCCACCATGTTCCTTGGCAGACATGTCTCTCCACGCAGCTTCTTTGCCTGCCCCTGCTCTGCCCACCATCGGGACCCTGGCACCCGTCTGATTCTCGGAGCCACCCCAGTCCCAGGAGACTGTTAGCCAGCACTACGTTGCCTTGGCCTGTATGGCATGGGGTTCAACTAGAGCAGTGTTCCCCAACCTTGGGCCTCCAGCTGTTTTCAGACTACAATTCCCATCATCCCTGACCACTGGTCTTGCTAGCGAGGGATGATGGGAGTTGTAGTCTCAAAACATCTGGAGGTCCCAGTTTAGGGGTGCCTGCACTAGTTACAAGGGTGTGTTTGTGTGTGTGAAGTTTCTCAGAGGGGCAGCATTGGGGAGAGCATGCTTAACCCTTTCCCGGCAGGCACACCCTCTTCTTCCTCACCCAAGGGAATCTCTCCTGTGGGCAAGAAAGCAGATGGGGGACAATTTTGATCTCAAGCAGCCTGCAGGGAAACGGTTAATTGCTCCTTCCCAAGGGTTGGGGGGGGATGAGTAATTAACTGTTTAATTGCCAGCCACTTAAGACCAAAACTGTCCCCCATCTGCTTTCTTGCCCACAGGGGAGACTTCCACTTCCCAGAGTTCATCTGCTACGCACAATGACAGATGCAGTCCTTCTTTGGCTGTGGCTTTAAAACGCTGCAAAGGAAATTATGGTTTGGATTTCCAGCTCCAAATCCCCAACACACACACACACACACACACACACACACACACACACACACACCTCCCACCCTCAAATTCAGCAGCTCAACAGCATGCAGAAGCTTCGTGCTCCTTTAAATCGCAGAATCATAGAGTTAGAGGGGATCCCAAGGACCATCTAGTCCAGCCCGCTGAAATGCAGGAATGTGCAGCTGCCCCAGATGGGGATCGAACTCACAACCTTGGCATTCTCTGCACCACGCTCTAACCAACTGAGTGATGCCGCCACCTCAGTTTAAAATCCTCCAAGGAAGAAGAGTCCACAAATATCCGAGGGAGTCCCTTGACTCCTGGCACTCGTAAGGCGCCAAACTAGCATTCCCAGCCCAGCTGGAAAGGGAGGGAGCTTTGCACCCAGGACAGAAATCCAGGCACCTGCAACAGCTGCTGCCCCTCTAGCCACACCTGAGCACAGCCGGGTGCTCCTCAGTCCTGACTCAACTCTAAGGGGCTTCAGAAAGGACTCGGCACCCAGGGCTTGCAAGCCAGGGCCAGTGCTGACCTCAGCCACAGAAAAGGGAAAGGCCAAACCACTAATGCACCTCTGCCACCCTGCAAACCGCGGAAGTCCTCTGTTACCATAGAAACCTGGAGCAGCCCAGCCAGAAGGTTCAAAGTCCCGGCCTCCTGATCCGATCGATTCCTCTTGCAACCTGCCTGCAACCAAGCGGTGATTTATGGCCGGGCTCTGGAGGGCTGTGCAGGTCAGAGCTCAGCCGTGGTCCGTGCCACGAGAACGCCACCCCCTGCGGTGGCCAAACACCATGAGGCTTCTTTTCCACCAGCCTTCCAGGTTGCTTAACTCCCATCATTATGCACCCTGGTAACTCCTGACAAAAGGCAACCAATTGCTCAGTAGGTGGTGCATAGAATTATAGGGCAGGAAGGTACACCCAGGGGCCATCTAGTCCAACCCCCTGCAATGCAAAGAATCTCAGCTAAAGCATCCCTGACAGATGGCCAGCCAACCTCTGATTGAAAAGCCTCCAGTGAAGCCCATCGCCTTCAGAGGGAGTCTGTCCCACTCTCAGACAGCTCTTGCTGCCAGGAGGTTCTTCCTTAGGCTTAGTTGGAATCTCCTTCCTTGCCACTGAAAGCCATGGGTTCGGGTCCTGCCCTCTAAAGCAGCAGAAAACAAGCTTGCTCTGTCTTCCACAGAGCAGCCCTTAAGATATCGGAAGATGGCTCTCATATTTGTAATGGATGCTCTAGCTGCGTTGCTGGATATTTCAAATTGCTGTGACTTCCCTGAGTTGCATTTATTGTCTTGATGAATTTGTGAAGCTGTTGTTTTGCTTTACCTCTATGTTCCTGAGTGTGATACCATGGTGCCCGCAACGCTTGCTGCTTTCTCAATGCTATCGTGTGCCACTTTTGAGCTCAACAGCCGTTGCTGGAAAAAGTTGGAAATGCAGGTATCAAATCACTGGACTAGATGACCCTCGGGGGGTCCCTTCCAACTCTATGAGTCTATGAAATCCTGTGCTGCTGCAGAGCCAAGGAAGCGCACAGCTCACCATACCGACTGAGGTCCCCAGGCTGCAAAAAGCACTTTGCGTGTGTCTCTCTGCCGCCCTGCCGAGGTAGGCCAGTCCCAGAAGAGCCTTGTTGCATGTGGGGGATATAGAGGGCCGAGGGACGGTGCCTTTGATTCGCCAAAGCAGAGAGGCCTGGCAAGACGGTAAGAGGCCACCCAACACAGCCCTGGGTGCAAAAACGGGGGCTGGTGACCCTTCCCCGGGGTCCGAGGCTTCACCCAAAGACCCCTGGTGGTCCGACATGGCCTCCACTGGGAGGAACCTGGGCTGCCACTGGCTCACTTCTGTGTGTTTGCCGAAAATCATATCCCGATGGCAAAATGGGCTGGACGGGCGCCTGGCCTGGCCTCTTGCTTCCCAACGGCCTCACTGCCGCATCACACTCTGGGTAGGAGCAGCAGCCCCTATGCCCAGAACGACCCAGCTGGCCGTCCCCGCCAAAGCCTTTGCAACTTTTTGCCGCAGCCCAAAAAAACCTCCTTTGCAGAGGAAAGAGAGCGAGATGGAGCCTGAAAGGGGCCAGAGGGAGGTTAGCGCCTGCCTTGCGCACAGCAGCCACAGGTGCTCCTCGGTGCCGGCAGAGGGGCACAAGGAGGGGGTCAAGAGCCTTGCAGGCCAGGAAGAGCAGTGGGATTCACACACACACACACACCCTGCAGCAGCAGCTGAGCTCCGGCTGAGCTCCCTCAGTCAAGCCAACCTCTCTTGCACGCTGTATCCCTGGCGGCGGCGGCGGCGGCAGCCGCAGCAGCTTAGGGGAGAGCAGACAGAGCAACCCGTCTGCAGACAGCCCAAATCCCCTCTTCCTCCAAGTCAATCCCCAAGCCAGACTCCTCAAGCAGAAGCCCCCCAACCCTTGAAAAAAAAATAGCCATTTTTTGCAAAGCACACAAGCCGGACAGGCTCTGCCGACTCCGGGGGTGTGAGTGCCCAGGAACATCTGCCATGGCCCATCCAGTCCAGCATCCTGCTCTCACAGTGGAGGTGGCCCAGTAAAGGAGGACCTTGATATTATTTGTATTATTATTATTATTATTATTATTATTATTATTATTATTAGAGCTTTGGAAGAAGCAGTCCGGGCCACGGATGACTCCTTGAGGTTTTTCAAGGAGCAGGTGGACACTAGCCTGTCTCAGGGCACGGGACTGGGCTCCAGTGTTAGAAACACAGGTATATAAGCTAGTCGCCAAATGGCACCTTAAATCTAGGTTGCGGTGGCCACAACGGAACGTCTGTTCGCCGGGGGGTTGGACTGGATGACCCTCGGGGTCCCTTCCAGAGTTACAATTCTATGGTGTCAATTACAGCCTGCTCTTACAGCAATTCCCTTCTGCCAGTTTTCAAGGAGAAAACACCCCCCCCCCCCGGAAATGGAATTAACTATGGACTAAGGCAGAGGTTTTCAAAGTGTGGTCGCCAACCTGGCTCCCAGAAATCTCCACGTCGTCACAGCTGGACCAAAATGCGCCCGGGGGGATTCCGAACACTGCTGGGCTCCAGATCCCACAGGTCCGCTGCTGGTAACCTTACGAGCCTTCCTTCCGAAAGCTTGCACCGAGTCCCAGAATTCCTCAGGGTTTCTCCCCAAGGGCCAATGTGGTCTTGAAACTGCGAGATGAGTGTGTGCGAGACGCCAGCCCTTTGGAGCAGCCCCGCTGGCGAAAAGCTTGCTTGGGAGCCTGGTACAAAGCAGCAGCTGAACGGGGCACACGGCAGGCCCTCTTGCCTTTGGAAGGGGAAGGTCTCGGGGGCCAGGTGGCTGGCGTTTCAGGCTCCAGCTGAGTCTACAAGGGCAGCCCCACGGTCCCTGAGGAAACCGTTCCCGGGTTGTGGAGCTTGGCTGCCACAGAGAGAACAGCTTGTTTGCTTTGTGACTCAGTGCGCAAGGGAGGAGGAGAGCAGGCGGGCGAAGGCGCACAGCCCTGTGCCAAAGCATCACTGTGCGCTTGCTAGGCTGCGAAGCCACAGTTGGCCACCTACAGAGCCAGGAGGCTCTGCCTGCTTTGACTCTGGCCGAAAAAGCCTTTCTGTGCTATTATCTCCCTTTGCTCCCAGGCACCGAGTGAGAAAATGCAATCTTCACAAAGGCCATTCCTCTCTCTAGGAGGGCAGATGAACCAGGGCTCCCTTCTTATCCCGGGATCCTCTCCACAAACGCCCCCCAGAAACAGGCCCCATGCTGGGATACCCTTCTGCGTCCAACAGGGGTGACAATCCACCCAGGCACCCCCTAAAAAGGCACCAGCACTAAAGAGAAGGAAGGAACCTTCTTCCATATGTGGTGGACGTGCTCCAAAATAAAGGATTTCTGGGGAAAGATTTATAATGAAATGAAAAAAGTGTTAAAAGACACTTTTCTAAAGAAACCAGAAGCCTTTCTTTTGGGAATTATAGGGTAGGAAATCCCCAAAAAGGACATTACTTTCTTTCTGTATGCCACAATGGCAGCAAGACTACTAATCGCAAAGAACTGGAAGAATCAGGAGATACCAACAGTTGAAGAATGGCAAAAGAAAATGATAGACCTTCTGGAACTTGCCAAGCTGACAGCAAGACTGCATGACCAGAGGGAGGAGATGGTGCAGGAAGATTGGAAGAAATTTAAAATTTACATGAAAACAAATTGTAATGTGTAAATTTATTGAAAGTCTAGGAAAGCAATTACAGGTTTCTGGTATAAAGTTGGGTATAAATGATTTGAATTGATATTAGATGGTAAATAAGTATGAATTTAAATATGAAAATGATTATAGATCTAATTTACTGAACTGCTAAAAGAAGAATGATATTGAAACCCAGAAAGGTAAGATCGGAGGAAGTCACCCCAAGATGTTAATGGAACAATATGATGCTGATATAAGAGTTGTTTGTGCTGTGTTTTGTTTTTGTATTTGTTTTATGTGTTTTGTATCTTATAAAATGAATAAAAAATAACTTTTTTAAAAAAGGCACCAGCACTTGTCACAAGCAGAGATCGACAAGGGGGTGGGTACGAAGGAGGCCAAAGCCCCGGGTGTGGAAATCAGGAAGAGACAAAAGCACCAGGGGGTGGGGTGACGGGGCGAGAGAGGAGCTCGTCCGGCAAATGCCAGGATCGCAGCTTCCATTTGCACAAGCGCGAGTTGGACACAGACCAAAGCCGCCTCCTGGAGCCCCGGGACTGCAAAGCGGAGAGAGCCCAACAATGAGCCTGCTCTGCAAAGCAAAGTCTCAGAGGCATCTGACCCTGACGCCGGGCAGAAAAGATGTTTACACCAGAATAATCACACTGTGCAGATCCCATTGAACCAGTCAATCAAAAAGGGCGACAGATGGCCCGGCCGAGTCGTAACATGAATTAGGTACCGCACGAACATAGGTGAGAGGCCTTGTCTGGGCAGAAGAGGACAGCAGTCCCCATAAATGGGCCCAGAATGGCAGTGGCAGCTAATGGTCAATGCTCTGCTTCCCTCAGCAAATCGATAATGCAAGAAGAACAGCCAGATAGGCAGCTCTGGGCATCCTCTCGCCAGTGTTTGAAATTCCCCAGGCGCTAGGCGCATTTTGCAACTGCCCTGGGTCCAATTGCAACCCTGTGGAGATCTCTGGATGCCAGGTTGGCACATGGTTCACCCTCCTCCTCAGTTAATCCCTACGACGACCCTGCAAGGGAGGTTAAGAGGCTGCGACGGACTCCAAGGTCACCCAATGAGCTTCATGACAGAGTGGGGATTCGAACCCTGATCTCCCAGGTCCGACACTCGAACCACTACACCACAATGGCCGCCTAAGGCACTTCTGCTATGGGGCAGCTCTACAAATTAAGCAGGTGAATAAATATGGAGAACGCCAAATGTCAGAGAAGGATCTGAAATCTTGAATTTGATTTATTCTGTATTGTTTTATTCGATGTTTTAATGTATTGTATTGTAATGTATTGTAAACAAGGTTGGGATGACACAACCTTGATGGCAGAAAGTGAGGAGGAATTCAAGAACCTTTTAATGAGGGTGAAAGAGGAGAGCGCAAAATATGGTCTGAAGCTCAACATCAAAAAAACTAAGATCATGGCCACTGGTCCCATCACCTCCTGGCAAATAGAAGGGGAAGAAACAGAGGCAGTTAATGATTTTACTTTCTTGGGCTCCATGATCACTGCAGATGGTGACAGCAGTCATGAAATTAAAAGACGCCTGCTTCTTGGGAGAAAAGCAATGACAAACCTAGACAGCATCTTAAAAAGCAGAGACATCACCTTGCTGACAAAGGTCTGTATAGTTAAAGCTATGGTTTTCCCAGTAGTGATGTATGGAAGTGAGAGCTGGACCATAAAGAAGGCTGATCGCCGAAGAATGGATGCTTTTGAATTATGGTGCTGGAGGAGACTCTTGAGAGTCCCATGGACTGCAAGAAGATCAAACCTACCCATTCTGAAGGAAATCAGCCCTGAGTGCTCACTGGAAGGATAGATCCTGAAGCTGAGGCTCCAGTACTTTGGCCACCTCATGAGAAGAGAAGACTCCCTAGAAAAGACCCTGATGTTGGGAAAGATGGAGGGCGCAAGGAGAAGGGGACGACAGAGGACGAGGTGGCTGGACAGTGTTCTCGAAGCTACCAACATGAGTCTGACCAAACTGTGGGAGGCAGTGGAAGACAGGAGTGCCTGGCGTGCTCTGGTCCATGGGGTCACGAAGAGTCGGACACGACTAAATGACTAAGCAACAACAACAAAACCGCTTTGAGGTTTTTTCCTCTTTAAAATATGAAGCAGCATAGAAATGAAAAGAATATTAATAATAATAAATCTCATGGCAAAAAAGGCACCTAGACATTCTGTTGTGGTGACCGTAACCTAGGTTTAAGGTGCCATTTGATGATTAGCTTATATACCTGAGTTTCTAACACTGCCTCTCGCTCTCTTTTTCTCTTCCCCAGAGGAGAGTTTGCCTTCAAACAGAGCATGCATTTTTGGTTAGGCTGCAGGACTCTCTGGGGCGCAGGCTACGAAGAACAGCCCCAGGCTGAAAGATGCAAGCTGTTTCAGAGCAGCAGCTCCAGCGCAAGCCTAATCAAAACGAACAGAAGCTCCTCCGATGCACGGGGGCAGGCAAGCCAGAGAAAAGGCACCCTCATTTTCATTAGAGCCCAGACGGGAAAGGCAGATGCACCTGGGTTCGAATCACCTTGTTCCAGGGTGCTTCCAACACCACAAAGTTCTCCTGGCAAAACGAACCCTGAGGCTAATTGCTTTCCCAGGGCTTGTAAGAGGAAACAGGCACTTGATTCATTCACAAACATCTTAGAAATCCATGTGAAATCCATTCCATGCATTCCCCCCTAGATACGCAGCGCTGCATCCGAAATGTTCCAACATGATCAGAATACCAGCTTTTCTAGACTCGTCGGCCAGGGGAAAAAAAAAACTGGCAAGCCCAGAGGAAAGAGTTCGCCCCCGTCAAATCCTCTCGCACTGAACTACCGTGCAGAAATTGATGCAAGCAAAACGACATGTGGGAAAGGGGATTTCGGAGGGGCAGCCTCAGGGGACCATGCTAAACCCAGACCCTGCAATCGCCACCTGAGCTCCTTCTTCGTGTGCCTCCTCCATGAGAGTTCCTTACATATATTTAGGTGCCAGGCAGAAACATTCCTCTTCAACCAGGTATTTTGGCTTCTAATCAATCTATGGCAGGGGTCACCAAACTTTTTCAGCAGGGGGCCGGTCCACTGTCCCTCAGACCTTTGGGGGGACGACTATATTTTGGGGGGGGAAATGAACAAATTCCTATGCCCCACAAATAACCCAGAGATGCATTTTAAATAAAAGCACACATTCTCCACCCCCCATCATTCTGCCCGGACACTGAAGTCCAGTGCCGAGGGCCTTCTGGCGGTTCCCTCATTACGAGAAGCCAAGTTACAGGGAACCAGGCAGAGGGCCTTCTCGGTAGTGGCACCCGCCCTGTGGAACGCCCTTCCTTCAGATGTCAAAGAGAACAACAACTACCAGACCTTTAGAAGACATCTGAAGGCAGCCCTGTTTAGGGAGGCTTTTAATGTTTAATAGATTATTGTATTTTAATGTTCTGTTGGAAGCCGCCCAGAGTGGCTGGGGAAACCCAGCCAGATGGGCGGGGTATGTATGTATGTATAAATAAATAAATAAATATTATTATTATTATCATTATTATTATCATTATTATCATTATTATTATTATTATTCTACTCATGTAAAAACACCAGGCAGGCCCCACAAATAACCCAGAGATGCATTTTAAATAAAAGGACACAGTCTACTCATGTAAAAACACGCTGATTCCCGGACCGTCCACGGGCCGGATTTAGAAGGCGATTGGGCCGGATCCGGGTCTAAGTTTGCCTACCCATGATCTATTCTATGGCCTTTTAAAAGCAGGGATTTCTTCTTCTCCCCCCCCCCCCCCGGAGAGAAAATGTTTAATGAATGTATGGGTTTGGGTTTTTTGTAGCTATTGTTTTGTTTTGGTTCTGTAAAGACGCACGGAGTTGCCTGCAAGCGAGAGAAGGAATCTAATAAATTTAATAAATAAAACAAACCTGGGCCAAACTGGGTTCAGAACAAGGATTGGGGGGGGCAAGGCATGGGTTCCATAGGGGACAGGAAATCACACCATCCCCTGAGGTAAGCAGTGTTAGAAACTCAGATATATAAGCTAGGCGCCAAATGGCATCTTAAGCCTAGGTTGTGGTCACCACAACAGAATGTCTATTCACCAGGGGGTTGGACTAGATGACCCTGCGGGGTCCCGTCCAACACTACGATTCTACAGTCTCAGCCACACTGCTCGACTCTAGCTTGCTCTTACAGGGATTCACTTATCCCAGAAGGAGAAACACACACAGCAGAAAGGGAAGTGGAATTAACTATGGACTAAGGCAGAGCTTTTTAAACTGGCACCCAGAAACCTCCAGGTAGCTGCAATTCGGCATGTGCCCATAGCAAAATGTGCCTGGCGCCTGGGCAGTTTCAAACCCTGGAGGTGAGCTATTGGTAATAGCTCCTACAAGCCAAATTCGGGCACAGATAGTGGCCGAGTCAGCAGCACACAGAGCTGCAAGTCCCCCTGGACACAAACCTGTCTCTCCCTTGTGGTCCCTTATGACACCAGGATGAACGGAGACCTCCTTGCCGCCTTAGAACGCCCAAGCCCAACATGTGGTTTCTTGCAGCGAGCAGAAAAGCAGCCTAACCTCAGCCTACACAAAGTGACCGCTCTCAAGCACTCAAGGCCCATTCTCCTATCAAGAAAGTCAGCGAGAAGTTGGAAGTATTTGCACAAGCCCCCGCCCCGAATTCCTGGCTTTCCCCTTCAGTCCTGGACGCACTTGGCCTCCGAAGTCTGGGCCGAGCTGCTTATCTGGAGACCCTGTTCCTTGTGAATGACATCCTCCTCTCTGGGCTCCTTCCAAATCCGTCTTCCCCGCACGGCTCTTGCAAGGAGAAGGAAGCTCACGGTATGTCATCCCCATTACTCATGTCTTGCCGCTGTGACATTTCCTCCAGGAAATGAGACACGGTTGGAAGGCGGGAGAAGGCAAACCAGGGAGACTGGGGCAGATGGCCGGTGTGGTCGAGCCACAGGCATCAGTTTGCGCCGGGGACAAAGCACCCTTGGTTGGGGAGGGCGGCTGGCTTCCTCCTGAACCCAAGTCTCTCCCAGGCCCTTTCCAACGCTCTAGCCACTACACCACACTGCTGTGTCAGTTCCATGTTGGAGAGCTGCTCCATGAACCGTGGGAAAGATGTGATTCCTGTGCCAAAAGAATTGCTTGGGGAGAAATATAAAGGTAAAGGGACCCCTGACCATTAAGTCCAGTCGCGGACGACTCTGGGGTTGCGGTGCTCATCTCGCTTTATAGGCCGAGGGAGCCGGCGTTTGTCTGCAGACAGCTTCCGGGTCATGTGGCCAGCATGACTAAGCCGCTTCTGGCGAACCAGAGCAGCGCACGGAAACGCCGTTTACCTTCCCGCTGGAGCGGTACCTATTTATCTACTTGCACTTTGACGTGCTTTCGAACTGCTAGGTTGGCAGGAGCAGGGACCAAGCAACGAGAGCTCACCCTGTCGCAGGGATTCGAACCACCGACCTTCTGATTGGCAAGCCCTAGGCTCAGTGGTTTAACCCACAGCGCCACCCGCGTCCCTGGGGAGAAATATATATATATACAGTATATATATTTCTGATCCTGAAATGTCAGATATAATAAGTATTAGGAAACTAGTGGCTAAAGGAAGGGAACATGTGTTAGCTCTTGAGCCTCTCTGTCTGCTCCTCCTCCGAAGGGGCACCCACAGATTCCCTCTGGGATTCCCCCAGTCTGCACGCTGCGGCTTCCTTCCCACAGGCTAACTCCCGGGGCCACCAATCCATCGCTACTGGGCTCCAGGGACAGCGCCTCCATGCTCACGAAGCACAAATCCCCACTCCAAGCAGAGCTCATGGAAACTGGCGGGGGGGGCGGGGGGGCGTTCTCCTTGGCTTGGCAGCCGCTCTAAGCCAAAGGAAATTCCAAGGAGCCAGAACATAACACTCTGGGGCTGGGCAGCTATGGGAGAGGAGAGAGAGCAAGGGAGGGGAAGGGCATCAGCGCAAGGAAGGAGCACAAGCAGCCCTCCGCTTTTTCAAGGAGGGGAGAGAAGACACAGCTGGCTTTTGAGGCAGCTGTGGAAGGTAGCAGATTAACTTCCCTGGCCAAGGAGTGGATTGCAATAAGTGAAGGATTAAAGGAAAGGAAAGAAGAGGAGAGGCAGCGCAAAGGGGCCAGAGAGAGCCCAGGAGGAAAGGCTCAACAGACGCAAACCAGGAAGGCATGCAATACTGGCCCCGCAGCCAGTGCAGGCTGCAGAAGGGGGACAAGGCTGCCTTGGTGGGGTATGAATAAGGATATATGAATAGGAACCACCAGCAGAACACGGGCACAAGGCCGGCAGCCCCCTTCAAGAACTCCTTTCTAAGCTGCCAAGAATTTGCACCTGCGATGTGGAAGGCTCGGCCTAAGGCGATGTTTCAGTCCGTTTCCATATCCGATCCATTACAAATGTCGAAGAGCGATTCAGCACCTGCAAGGCTTCTCCCTGGAAGGAGGTGGAAGAGAGAGTGGTTGTTGCAGGGGCCGCAGAGGTCATGCCGGCCGGCCTTGCCAGCTGCCCAGGAAGGAGCTTTGTCCTGCTGCCGCTGCCTCCTGGCTGGCCTCGCGAGCGAGAGGCAGTCCCAATGGCCAGGACAGGCTCGTCTCTGCCATTCCCACGCTGCCAGCCGGGAGCTGGGCTGCGGTTGGGGAGAGGCAGACAAAAGGCCAGCGCTGGCTGGCTGCTGACCAGTGACGGTGCCAGGCCTCTGAGCGCTGCCAAGTGGGAGGCTGGTCAAGCCCAGAGGGCGGCTGAAGCAGCACCAGAAAGGAGCAGCCCACTGGGAGGACGCAGCGCAGGAACCCACAGCAAGGACCAAGGTCTTGCAAAAGCAGGCAGAGCTCGCACCTCCAGCTAAACCCTCTGCACATCTGCCTGCGCTGGGATCCTGCAGGCTTCCTTCCCCCTACACCACCAGCCCCTTCCAGCCTCCCCCCCTTCACTACTGGCTGGGCCAAGATCCACCCCACAACTCAGTCCCTGGCCTACAGCAGACCCCACGAAAGGTGGGTTTGCAGCAGCAGAAGAATAAGAGGAAGAGTTTGGATTTGATATCCCGCTTTATCACTACCCTAAGGCTCACATTCTCCTTTCCCTTCCTCCCCCACAACAAACACTCTGTGAGGTGAGTGGGGCTGAGAGACTTCAGAGAAGTGTGACTAGCCCAAGGTCACCCAGCAGCTGCATGTGGAGGAGCAGGGAAGCGAACCCGGTTCACCAGATTACAAGTCTACCGCTCTTAACCACACTGGCACACAGAACGTGCCTTGCAGGGTGAAGGAATCACACCAAGGGAGACCCTCAGACCCTCAAAAGCGGCATAGAAATGGGATGGAAAATAATTGAGGATCCTGAGGAGGCAGCTGTTCCCTTGACTGTGCCTGGAAAGCAGGCACGGCCCAGGGTGTGTATGTGTGTCTGCCTCAGCACATTCCACCTTTGGCTGCCAAGACAAAGTCCCTGGCACCGCACCTAGGTGGCTCAGGTGCCACTTTGCCCTTGAAGTCCCTGGCCCTCAGCTCCTTCCTGCCAGCAAGGGGCAAGCATCCCCTGCCAACAGCAGCATTGCTGCACGCTGACTTTTTTAGGTCCATTAGTGTTTATACTTGCTTGAATCATAGAATCCTAGAGTTGGAAGAGACCACAAGGGCCATCCAGTCCAACCCCCTGCCAAGCAGGAAACACCATCAAAGCACTCCTGACAGGTGGCTGTCAAGCCTCTGCTTAAAGACCTACAAAGAAGGAGACTCCACCACACTCCTTGGCAGCAAATTCCACTGTTGAACAGCTCTTACTGTCAGGAAGTTCTAATGTTTAGGTGGAATCTTCTTTCTTGTAGTTTGAATCCATTGCTCCGTGTCCGCTTCTCAGGAGCAGCAGAAAACAACCTTTCTCCCTCCTCTATATGACATCCTTTTATATATTTGAACATGGCTATCATATCACCCCTTAACCTTCTCTTCTCTGGGCTAAACATACCCAGCTCCCTAAGCCGTTCCTCATAAGGCATTGTTTCCAGGCCTTGGACCATTTTGGTTGCCCTCCTCTGGACACGTTCCAGCTTGTCAGTATCCTTCTTGAACTGTGGTGCCCAGAACTGGACACAGTATTCCAGGTGGTGTCTGACCAGAGCGGAATACAGTGGTACTATTACTTCCCTTGATCTAGATGCTATACTCCTATTGATGCAGCCCAGAATTGCATTGGCTTTTTTAGCTGCTGCATCACACTGTTGACTCATGTCAAGTTTGTTGTCTACCAAGACTCCTAGATCCTTTTCACATGCGGGGACCTTCCCACGGGAGTTGAAGGAGGCAGTGGTGCGTCCGCTCTTAAAGAAAACATCTCTAGATCCTTTAGATCTATCCAATTACCGCCCGGTTTCGAATCTTCCGTACCTGGGTAAGGTAATTGAGAGAGCGGTTGCTGAACAGCTTGGTGGATTTCTGGAGGAAACATCGGCTCTGGATCCATTTCAGTCCGGCTTTCGCCCTGGTTATGGGACCGAGACGGCTTCAGTCCGGCTTTCGCCCTGGTTATGGGACCGAGACGACTTTGGTCGCACTAACAGATGATCTCCATAGACAGCTGGATCGAGGCGGGTCGGGACTGCTGATTCTTTTAGATTTGTCAGCAGCCTTCGACATGGTCGATCATGAACTTTTGGACCACCGCCTTGCCGACGTGGGGATTCAGGGCACAGTCCGACAATGGCTGCGCTCCTTTATCTCAGGTCGGGGACAGAGAGTGGCACTAGGGAGGGAGTTGTCACAGCGGCACTCCTTGGTGTGTGGAGTCCCGCAGGGCGCAATTGCATGGGCTTTTTTAGCTGCTGCATCACACTGTTTGGTTTCATTTGTTTTCGTTTCTGTTCCGAGGCAAAATGACTCATTCAAACGGGTATTGACAGGCTGGAAGGTGGAGCAGAGGAGGGCGGCCAGGATGATGGAGGACCTGGAGGCCAAGCGTGATGAGGAACAGACGGAGAGATGGCACGATGGCCATCTTCTAATATCTCAAGTGCTGTTCCCCTGGAAGATGGAGAAAGCTTGTTTTCTGCTGCTCCAAAGGGGAGGACCCGATCCAAGGGATTCACATGGCAAGAAAGGAGATTCCGACTCAACATTGAACTGGCAGCCATGCAAGGTGGCACCTTCCTTCCAGTGTTAGAAACTGAGATATGAAAGCTAGGAGCTAAATAGCACCCAAAACCTAGGGAGTGTCTAGGCGCGCTTTTTTAAATAGCAAGAATACAAAGCTGAAAATGAATGAACTGCAGCTAAAATCCTACGCTCATTTTTCACATGGTCTAGTCCTCATCTGAAGACTGCAAAAAACGCCGTATTTCCTTTCACACACACACACCCCAATATTCTTATGAGGGTCCCTTCTCCAGTCTTCAGAGAGTGGCTGGAAGTTGGGAGGCAGAAAAGGTCACTTTTAATCTAAAATCTTAGGCTCAGTACTGCACCCAGAGCTCAGAAATTGCTCGCGCGAAATTCCCTGACGCAAAATGCGCTTAGAACAATAAGAGTTTCGAACGCTGCTTCATTCGCCGGTGCTTCCCAGGAGTTGCGGGAGATGCCAGTATTTTTGTCTGTCTGAGATTTTCTGCATTCAAAGGCTTAGCCCCTTGCCGGACTTTCGCCCCCTCCTTCCACGGCCCCCACCCTGGGCCCAGCCTCCTGGGAGGTGCCTTCCTCTGCTCCAAGACCACCTCCTACCAGTAGCTGCCTGGCTATCAGCTGGAAGCGGCAGCGATGGGAGGCAATTCAACAAATCTATGACTGGAGGGGAAGAGGCGGCGAGGGGAGCAGTTAATGAAGAGCGGTGGGAAACTGCAGGCAGGGCGGCCTGCCAGAAACATCCCCGGCGCAAACTGGAGCAGGCATCAAAGATTTATGGGGGCATTAATTTTTGATTACCAGGGAACAAGCGGCTCTTCGTGTACATGCGGCACACAAACCAAAGGGGGGGGTTTCCAGGATTTGAAAAGGCAAGGAGTTACGCTGCTGCATCAAACGGGGGGGGGGGGGGAGAGATTTGCTGGAGATAGAAAAATCCCGCAGCCACCTCACAGGCAAAGCTTAATGTCTGCAAAAGGCAGCGAGGGAGGGAGGGGGGGAGGGAGGGAGGGAGGAAGGAAGGGGAAGAGGAAGAAGGAGGAGGAGGAGGAGGAGAAGGAGAAGGAGAAGGAGAAGGAAGAAGGAGGCGGAGGAGGAGGAGAAGGAAGGAGGAGGAGGAGGAGGAGGAAGAAGGAGGAGAAGGAGGAGGAGGAGGAGGAGAAGGGCGGAGGAGGAGGAGCAGGAGGAGGAGGAAGGAGGAGAAGGAGAAGGAAAGAAGGAGAAGGAGGAGGAGGGAGGAGGAGGAGAAGGAAGGAGGAGAAGGAGAAGGAGAAGGAGAAGGAAGAAGGAGGCGGAGGAGGAGGAGAAGGGAAGGAGGAGGAGGAGGAGGAGGAAGAAGGAGGAGAAGGAGGAGGAGGAGGAGGAGAAGGAAGAAGAAGAGGAAGAGAAGAAGGCGGCGGAGGAGGAGGAGCAGGAGGAGAGGAAGGAGGAGAAGGAGAAGGAGAAGGAGAAGGAAGAAGGAGGCGGAGGAGGAGGAGAGGAAGGAGGAGGAGGAGGAGGAGGAAGAAGGAGGAGAAGGAGGAGGAGAAGGAAGAAGAAAAAGGAGAAGGAGGAGAAGGAGGAGGAGGAGAGGAAGGAGGAGGAAAAGAAGGAGGAGGAGGAGGAGGAGGAGGAGAAGGAGAAGAAACAGTGAGGGAGAGGGAGAAGGAGAAGGAGGAGGAGGAGGAGGAGGAGGAGGAGGAGAAGGAGGCGGACAAGGAGGAGGAGGAGGAGGAAAAAGAAGGAGGAGGAGGAGGAGGAGAAGGAGAAGAAAACAGTGAGGGAGAGGGAGAAGGAGAAGAGAGGAGGAGGAGGAGGAGAAGAAGAAGGAGGCGGAAGAAGGAGGAGGAGGAGGAGGGAAAAAGAAGGAGGAGGAGGAGGAGGAGAAGGAGGAGGAAAAGAAACAGTGAGGGAGAGGGAGAAGAAGGAGGAGGGCCAGGTTCCCAAAAACAATTCCATCATTGCCCTGGAAGCTTCCATCCATCGCATTGCCACCTTCTCAAAGAGGCATTGCTGCCCCAGCATGTAGCACAGGAGGGAGATGACCCTGCAAACAGGATGCAGGGCATTTTACCTACTCCCTCCCTACAGGGCATGGCTGGATTTTCCAGCGCTGGGGAGTCTTGCCATCTGTGGACAACCTTGCAGGCCTCTCAGCCAGTCTCCACCTCTGAGTCCCAGGTGGGGCTTTCAAGCGCAGAGCAGCCACTGTCGGGTTGAGAGCGTCCCGGCAGCCCAGGCCGCCCTGGCATGGCAGTTTGAGGATCCCAAGGAACAGACCACAACAGGCACTTAAACCAACGAGTGCCCTCCAGCTGTTGTTGGGCTACAACTCCCATCAGCTGCAGTCAGCATGGGGCCAGGGATTGTGTGAGCTGGAGTCCTACAGCAACCGGAAGATAGCAGCGTTCGAAACTGGCCAGGCCCCGTTTTGCACCTGGTTATCGGCCGCATGCGACCAAGTTAAGCTACTTGGGCGCCGGGTGGAGCCTGACATCTCCACCATGTGGGGATCCTTGAACCTGGGAACTCAGACCCCTTCCTTTAGAATGCTATCAGTTGTATTTCATCTGCGCAACCGAATGATTTGCTTCTTCTGCGCAGCCTGAGCAAGAGAAGTCACCATTAAGGAAAAGGATTTCGGGTAGGCCAATACATATGTGGACTGTCCCCGGATCAAGTGATTTTCCTCTTTCAGTTCTCAAAGCTCTTAACTTAGCTCAAGGTTTATAATCTGAAGTAGCCAGATGTTTAATGGAGAATCAATCACAGTCAGCCCATCAGGCAACTAGACATTTCATTTGGCAACCGCAACCTTGGTTTAAGGAGCCATTAGCTGGCACCTAGCTTATATATCTGCAATTAAACGCAATTAATCCAGAATGCGGCAGCTAGACTGGTGACTGGGAGTGGCCGCTGGGACCACATAACACCGGTCCTGAGAGATCTACATTGGCTCCCAGTACGTTTCCAAGCACAATTCAAAGTGTTGGTGCTGACCTTGAAAGCCCTAAACGGCCTCGGTCCTGTATACCTGAAGGAGCGTCTCCACCCCCACCGTTCAGCCCGGACACTGAGATCCAGCGCCGAGGGCCTTCTGGCGGTTCCCTCACTGCGAGAAGCCAAGCTACAGGGAACCAGGCAGAGGGCCTTCTCGGTAGTGCGCCCGCCCTGTGGAACACCCTCCCATCAGAGGTCAAAGAGATAAACAACTATCTGACATTCAGAAAATACCTGAAGGCAGCCCTATATAGGGAAGTTTTTAACCTGTGATATTTTAATGTATTTTAATATCTGTTGGAGGCCGCCCAGAGTGGCTGGGGAGACCCGGCCAGATGGGCGGGGTACAAATAATTTTTTTTTATTAAATTATTATTATTATTATTATATATATGAGTTTCTACATGCCACTCCGCCCCCTGCAAATTTTAAATAATGGCCAAACAAGCAAGTGGTTGGCAGACAAGTGATACAGCGGATGGAGAGGAGAAGTGGAGCTTCTCTGTCCTGAAAAGATGACCTTGAAGACTCCATCTCACAGATGCCTTTTGTTGTTGTTGTTGTTCAGTCGTGTCCGACTCTTCGTGACCCCGTGGACCAGAGCACGCCAGGCACGCCTATCCTTCACTGCCTCTCGCAGTTTGGCCAAACTCATGTTAGTAGCTTTGAGAACACTGTCCAACCATCTCATCTTCTGTCGTCTCCTTCTCCTTGTGCCCTCAATCTTTCCCAACATCAGGGTCTTTTCCAGGGAGTCTTCTCTTCTCATGAGGTGGCCAAAGTCTTGGAGCCTCAGCTTCAGGATCTGTCCTTCCAGTGAGCACTCAGGCTGATTTCCTTCAGAATGGATAGGCTTGATCTTCTTGCAGCCCATGGGACTCTCAAGAGTCTCCTCCAGCACCAGAATTCAAAAGCATCCATTCTTCGGCAATCAGCCTCTTTATGGTCCAGCTCTCACTTCCATACATCACTACTGGGAAAACCATAGCTTTAACTATACGGACCTTTGTTGGCAAGGTGATGTCTTTGCTTTTTAAGATGCTGTCTAGGTTTGTCATTGCTTTTCTCCCAAGAAGTAGGCGTCTTTTAATTTCGTGACTGCTGTCACCATCTGCAGTGATCATGGGATGCCTACTAAGCCCCAAGTAAACGATAAACTTTAAAGCTGAGAAGCGAGGTGGCAATTCAACCCATACCCAGCACAATGATCAGTTCCCTGCCCTGCTCTGAGACACTGCCAAAGACAAAGGACTTCCAAGCTCAGAAGCAGCCCTTGTGGGCACTGCACACAAACGTCCTTTGCAAAGGCGGCTATTTATTAAACCTGAGTTGCTCACTCACTCAAGGAATTAATCGGTTGAGTTATTCCCTCCCTTGAGCACGCACCACAGAGAATCAAGTCTGGCTCTGATTCAGGGGGATTAGAGCATGGGTAGGCAAACTAAAGCCCCCACGGGGGCCAGATCCGACCCAATCGCCTTCTCAATCCGGCCTGCGGACAGTCCGGGAATCAGCGTGTTTTTACATGAGCAGAATGTGTGCTTTTATTTAAAATGCATCTCTGGGTTATTTGTGGGGCATAGGAATTTGTTCATCCCCCCCCCAAAAAAAATATACCGGTAGTCCGGCCCCCACAAGGTCTGAGGGACAGTGGACCGGCCCCCTGCTGAAAAAGTTTGCTGACCCCTGGATTAGAGGTGGGGGGGAAGGATTGCGGAGAGCTCCAGAAGGGCCTCTCCAAATTGGGAGAGCAAGCAGCAAAAAAGGCAAATGCAATTCAGTGTAAACAAGGGCGAAAAGATCTGGATTTTGCATATACGCCCTCGGGATCTGAGCTGGCTGCGACTGACAAGGAATGAGGCCTTGGGGTGGGAGTGGAGAGCTTCAGGAAGATGCCGACCGAAAAAGCCTAATTCCACGATCGGGATCATTAGGAAACGAACAAAGGTGAAGCTGTCAATGATACATAGCTATGGCACAAACACCACTGGATAGAGTTCTGGCTGCCTCATCTCAAAAAGGGCATTGCAGAGCTTGGAAGAAGCTCAGAAAAGAGGCTACCAGAATGACCAAGGGACTGGAGCAACTTCGCTATGAGAAGGGGGCATGATGTTTGGAGCTTTCTTCTTGAGAAAAAAGGTGAAAAAGAGAAGAGAAGAAGAAGAAGAAGAAGAAGAAGAAGAAGAAGAAGAAGAAGAGTTTGGATTTGATATCCCGCTTTATCACTACTGGAAGGAGTCTCAAAGCGGCTCACAATCTCTTTTCCCTTCCTCCCCCCACAACAAACACTCTGTGAGGTGAGTGGGGCTGAGAGACTTCAGAGAAGTGTGACTAGCCCAAGGTCACCCAGCAGCTGCATGTGGAGGAGCGGGGAAGCGAACCCGGTTCACCAGATTACAAGTCTACCACTCTTAACCATCACACCACACTGGCGGGGACATGACAAGAACCTGGAAGTTTGGGAAAGTGGAAAGAGAAAACAAGATCATAAGAAGAGGGTGTTATATTGGTTGTTTGGGGGAGGGTGGGTTTGTTTGTTTTTTGGTTTGGGCCTGTCTCTTCAATTACACTCCTTGTAGAGAAAGGAGCATATAAATCTTTATTGTAACCACTTGTTCATGTTGAACAGAGTGGGGCAGTCTAGTTTTTCCTTATCAACCCTGATCTCCCCTTTAGAGAGACTATACCACCCTCCAAAAGGACAATACTTGGGCACTGGCAGGAAGCTATGTCATAAGGAGTTGTAAGCATTGTGTGCATTTTTCTGGAAAGTGAGCATTTTTGAAAAAGCCAAACCATTGAAATGGAGGCAGATGGTAAGTTTTTGCAGTTAATGATTTTAGAGGATGTTTTCTTGCCGGTTTCTAAAATTTAAATGAAAATAAATAAATAAGAAGAGGGTGTGACTATGTTTTATCTGCTTGCTTACTTGAGGTTGCAGTGATTTCAAGCCATAAAAAAAAAGAGAGAACCCAGAGACCCATGGATCAAAGTGAGCCAGGATGGCGAAGAGAAGCTCTCAGCAAATGTGCACTCGGGGAAAAGGCAGTGGGGTCCCCCACAAAGCCTCAGTCCTGCAGAAAACTTCCTCTTGCCACGACAGGCCAGCCCCTGCACACAGTCAGCTCAGACCCTTCTTCCAGACAGACAGGAGAGCCATTGAGAAGCAGAACCGGCCCATGGGGGCAGATTCCTCCAACTGTCACAACCCTCAGGGGGTGCCTTCCGACAAGGCAGGCATTGTATGAAGATAAGGGCCCATTGTGCCCACCCTGGCATCCCTGGGTAAAGGCTTCCTGCAGGCTTATTTTCATATCCGGCATAAAAATAAACTGCGCTCTTCGAGAAACAGAAAAGTTTCCTATTGAAATATTTCAGGAGAGTGCCATGAGACATTTAAAGGGAGAGCTTCCAGGCCAAGAAGTTTAAAATTAGACCCCAGTAACCTTGGACGATGTGTCGTGCGGTTCCAATTCCACAGAGGGAAGCTTGCCAGCCACTGAATCAACCATTGCAGGATGCTAGGTCTGCGGCACAGTGAAAGCATTGCCACTGCCACCGTCTCAAGAGACATCCTTGTCTTGGGCTGGCAGGTGCAACCTCAGTCATCTAGACCAGGCATGTCCAACAGGCAGATCGTGATCTACCGGTAGATGACTGGAGGTCTGTGGTAGATCACCGGTACCCCCAAAGAAGCTAAAAAACTTTGGCTCCCCTAAAAAAAGGTCAACATCTTTGCCCTGCACCCCTAAAATGACCTGAATCACCAAAAATAGGGCTTTCCTTCCTAAAAAAAAAGCTCAACATCGCTTTCCTTTTCCCTAAAGAACCTCAACAACTTTTACGTGAACCCCCCAAAAAGGGGGTAGATCACTGCCAGTTTTTAACTGTGAGTAGATCGCAGTCACTTGGAAGTTGGCCACCGGTGATCTAGACCACCTAGAGTGTCTGGGGCAAACCAGTCAGATGGGCAGCATATATTATTATTATTATTATTATTATTATTATTATTATTATTATTATTATTATTATTGGCACAAATGTGCAGAACCAAACTAGGCCTCTGGAGCACCTGCAGATTCAAGGGACACAGATTCGACACAAAAAGGGATGGCAAAAAAAAAAAAGGATGTCCACTTGTCAGGGGTGCTTCAGCTGTGATTCCTATCCCCCACTGCAGGGGGTTGGGCTAGATTATCCTTTGGGGTCCCTTCCAACTCCACAATTCTAGGAAAGATCCTCAAAGAGTGGTTTCGCACACTGGAAGTACAATCCAACAACCTCTCTCTGTGGAACAGAGTTTAATAATATTAGAGTTTAAAATATTTGACAAGTTAAACGTGCATTTTCCTGCAAAGAAGCGCTACAGGGATGGTGAGCAGCAGGAATCCAGTGACAAGCCGCGTGGAGGCTGCAGGGACCCGATTCTGCTTCATTGGGGGGGGGGGGCGACGACCCAACGCAACACAACCTGCACAGATCACTCAGACATTTTTAACCATCTTTTGTCTTCAATGCAAAGCCCCGAGATGCCCAGTGTCCTGGCAACCCAGCAGACAGTTCCAGATGCCAAGTTAGAGCTTGAGGGGGACCTCTGAAAGTGCGCGCGTACACACACTACACACACACACACACACACACACACACACACACACACACACACACAATCTGAAGAGCAAATGCAATCCCAGCAGAGCAGCCCAGCTGGGCTGCACAAGAGAATGAGCAAGGCACGCACAGGCCCTCTCCTCCTGCTGCAGGAGTCCAAAGTCTCTGCAAAACAAACAGTCACACACACACACCACGCCTGAAAAGCACAACCCACACACCTTCTGCCCTCCCAGCTAAGGACACCTTCAGATCATAGAATCATAGAATCGTAGAGTTGGAAGAGACCCCAAGGGCCATCCAGTCCAACCCCCTGCCAAGCAGGAAACACCATCAAAGCATCCCTGACAAGTGGCTGTCAAGCCTCTGCTTAAAGACCTCCAAAGAAGGAGACTCCACCACACTCCTTGGCAGCAAATTCCACTGTCGAACAGCTCTTACTGTCAGGAAGTTCTTCCTAATGTTTAGGTGGAATCTTCTTTCTTGTAGTTTGAATCCATTGCTCCATGTCTGCTTCTCTGGAGCAGCAGAAAACAACCTTTCTCCCTCCTCTATATGACATCCTTTTATATATTTGAACATGGCTATCATATCACCCCTTAACCTTCTCTTCTCCAGGCTAAACATACCCAGCTCCCTAAGCCGTTCCTCATAAGGCATCGTTTCCAGGCCTTTGACCATTTTGGTTGCCCTCCTCTGGACACGTTCCAGCTTGTCAGTATCCTTCTTGAACTGTGGTGCCCAGAACTGGACACAGTATTCCAGGTGAGGTCTGACCAGAGCGGAATACAGTGGTACTATTACTTCCCTTGATCTAGATGCTATACTCCTATTGATGCAGCCCAGAATTGCATTGGCTTTTTTAGCTGCTGCATCACACTGTTGACTCCTGTCAAGTTTATGGTCTACCAAGACTCCTAGATCCTATTCACATGTACTGCTCTCAAGCCAGGTGTCACCCATCCTGTATTTGTGCCTTTCATTTTTTTTGCCCAAGTGTAGTACTTTACATTTCTCCCTGTTAAAATTCATCTTGTTTGCTTTGGCCCAATTCTCTAATCTGTTAAGGTCATTTTGAAGTGTGATCCTGTCCTCTGGGGTATTAGCCACCCCTCCCAATTTGGTGTCATCTGCAAACTTGATCAGGATGCCCTCAAGCCCATCATCCAAGCAAAGACCACAAGCAAAGAGCCAGAAACTTGGGGAAGACCCACTAGTTCCCCCCCACCACCACAACCACCAAACTGGCTATTCAGACACAGCCCTGAAAAGGCAGGAGTCTAAGGCTGGAGGGGCTCCCACCTGCTGCTCCGGGGGGGGGGGTTGCCCACTGCGGGAGCCAAGCCGCAGGCAACTGTCACCTGGCGCCATTTCCCTGTGTTACCTGAGGCAGGTGAGGCTGGGCAGGTGCTGGGCCTCTTCCTGGCTGCTGCAATGAGCTGGATGAGAGCCAAGGCACCGAAACGGAGCCCCAACCAAGTGGTGGCTTTAGAGGCAGGCAGGCAGGCAGGCAGGGCTCCGGTTCAGGAATTCAACGACTGAGCTGCCGCCTCCCCAAGGAGCACAAACATCGCCTGGGAGCGCTTCTGGCAGAGATAGCCTGTCCACGGTAGTCATAGGAGCCAAATAATGATAATAATAATAATAATAATAATAGTAATAATAATAATTTTAATTTATACCCTGCCCTCCCCAGCCAAGACTGGGTTCAGGGCGGCTAACACCAGGTATAAAAACAATTGATTTGATACAACTTAAAAACAAGAGTAAAGTACAACATTAAAATGCAGCCTCATTTCAGTAGAAACTCAAATCAAAAACTGTTTGGGGAAGAAAACGTCAAATCTTCACCAAGGGCAACTATCCAGACTGGTCCTACGTGGGTCAGAAAAATGCCAAGGAAGTCCCCAAATAGGAGTTCCCAGGAGGAAAAAAGGAAAGAGGGGGGAGGGGATCAAGTTGATTCCAAGCCAAAGGCCAGGTGGAACAGCTCTGTCTTACAGGCCCTGCGGAAAGAAATCAGATCCTGCAGGGCCCTGGTCTCATGAGACAGGGCGTTCCACCAGGTTGGAGCCAGTGTTGAAAAGGCCCTGGCTCTGGTTGAGGCTAATCTGACTTCCTTAGGGCCCGGGACCTCTAGGGTGTTGCTATTTATGGACCTTAAGGTCCGGGGGGGGGCATACCAGGAGAGGCGGTCCCGTAGGTACGAGGGTCCTAGGTCCCAGGGCAGAGGGGGCTTCTCTCCTCCAATAAAAGATTTGAGGGGGCTGCCCCCCCAGTTGATGGGCATTGCCATTCAAATGGTGTGCATGCACCGCATCATGTGACCAAATATGTGGGGCAGGGCTCACCGGAGTGCACCCCCCAAAATTTATTCAAGTTGGCACCCCATGCTCTGGTAACCTCCCGACCAGATTGCTGCAATGTGTCCTTGGTGGGGCCCCGATTGGTGCAGAAAGGGTATGACAAAGGAGAGAGGAATGCATAGGGTTGGAAGGGACCCCACGGGTCATCTAGTCCAACCCCTAGAAAGGCAGGAAGCGCAGCTACGTGTCATTGTCACTCATCAAGTCTTTCACACTTAGGCACTACGCCAAGCCTCATGAGGTCACCATTTGTTGCTGTTAATGCTACAAAGGCAAAATAGAGAGCGAGAGAGCGTCCTATGGGATCCACACAACCCCAAAGGAACGGTGCTGGCCGCCCTATTGCCAGGCTGCAGTTCCACATCCCATTTGCCCCTCCCCTGCAATGCGCAGCACACGAACCCCACCAGTCACCGCAAGTCAGCCAGCCTGTAAATCCCTGGAAGAGCCACATCTGCGCAGATGAGCTGCAGGGGAGCAAGCAGCCATCGGATAAAACGCGAGGTAGCGGCAACTGCAGCGGGAGCCTTGCGGCCTGCTCTGAGAAACTGCCGCAAAATCTGAGCCAAACCCCTGGATCCCTGCCGCCCCCCCACAGCAGGGCTACTCGGGAGCAACCTGCAGGAAGGAGAGGCTGGGCCTTCCGAAGGAAAAATCCTTGCAGCTTTCCTTTGTTGCGTTACACGGTTTTATGCTTATTTTAACATAACCTGCTCAGCAAGGTAGAGAAGCAGTAGGCAAAAATAGCTTAAATAAATAACAGCACAACTAATCACAGCACCGTGTGGGTCTCCGATGGAGGGAGTCCTCAGGCTGCTAAGCCAGATGTTTCGGCCCCTATCCCAGCCACAATCCTTTCCCCACTGCCCTGGCAAAAACCATGAATGGGCCCTTTGGGTCACCTGCCAGGGCCAGGGCATTCCTATGTTTACGGCCACCACCTTCTCTCCCCCTGCCCCATTTGTCTCGCTGCCTTTCTCCTTGCAGAAGCAGAGAGCTGCGGTGGGGTTTGGCTCAAGCATCAGCTCCCAAGGAAAGCACAGCTCCTGACTCACCTCCCTGAAGGAGGAGGACTTCCTTGCAAACAACGCCTCTTGCCCCCGCGGGGAAAGAGGGCAAAAGATAGCGAGACCAAGCCCAGACCTCTGGAGCGCAAAGGTCGGCAACTATATCGCTGCATCACGGAAAGGAGCCGGCTGGGTTTTGGCCCCGGCAGCAAGGGACCCGCCTCCGCAAGTGGGTCGCAGGAAAACAGCAAGCAAGTGGGTCTCTCGCAGCTGGCTAAAAGCCAAGGTGTCTGGGTGATCCCCATCAAGAGCTTTATGAATGGCCTATAACAACCAACAACTTAATTCTGTCGGCAGCCTGTGCTATCTGCCTTTCAGTCCCTCCTTCCGCCTGCCTCTCCAAACACTCACAGCTATAAAAACTCAGGATAAGATAAGGCCCCTTGCAGCTGGCCACCTGACAAAGTGGACTCCGAAGGCAAAGGCATTAGTTATGTCTTTAAGCTGCCCCACAGAATTGATTGTCTTTGGAGACACGTGGCGAGTTGCCACCTACTAAACAACTCTTCCCCCCCTTCCAACCTGGAAGACACCTTTGCAAGCTGGCAATCTTGCTTCCGCTCAATCACTGTTTTGATTTTCTGAATGCAGAGGCAGCTGGGGGGGGGGGCATAATGAAGACCTTCATTTATCTCCGCCAACACAAGGAAGTCCCAAGATGCTGAGAAGCAGCAACTGGGCTCCTTCATGCAGTTCCACAGGGTGACTTGAGCTTCTGGGCGTATTTTGGGGGGGAAACACAGCAAGATCTTCCCACACCACCAACCCAGCAACAACACTCCTTTAAATCGGAACAGGAAGTAGACGTTTTCTAAAGTTTGGCATCCATTTATTGAACTCCCAGGGGAAAACGTTATTGGATAACGTACTTAGGAAGAAATTCCTTCCAGTAGCACCTTAGAGACCAACTAAGTTTGTTCTTGGTATGAGCTTTCGTGTGCATGCACACGAAAGCTCATACCAAGAACAAACTTAGTTGGTCTAAGGTGCTACTGGAAGGAATTTTTTTATTTTGTTTTGACTATGACAGACCAACACGGCTATCTACCTGTACTTAGGAAGGACACCTGTCTGGAACTAGGGGGTTATTTTTGCAATGCTACCACTTTCCCCTCTCTCATAACCTTCCTTGATTTTCCTTTCTTCTCTTTATTGCTGTTGTTATTGCTTGTTGCGTATCAGAAACGCAAATAAAAGCAATTACCAAAAAAAAAGGGGAAACGGATGCTCCTCCTCTGTTACACAGATCAAAGTGCTGCTAAAAAGAAATCGCTGCTTGACTCTGGACGGACGTAGAACCACTGATGTGCAGGGGAACCAGAAGGACCTACGAGGAGCCTGCTGGATCAGGCCAGTGGCCCACCTAGCCCAGCATCCTGTTATTGCAGTGGCCAACCAGATAGAAACATAGAACTGGAAGGGACCCCAAAGGGTCATCTAGCCCAACCCCTTGCAATGCAGGAATCACAACTAAAGCCGAGGGCCATTTTCACAGATGCCTGTGGGAAACCAGAGTGCCAAGAACGCTCTCCTCTCCTGATGGGGCAATCTGGCAGCTGCACCAAAGGAACCAGACGTTCAGAGCCTTGGGGACTTTGGACCAACTGCTCTTGCACGCTGCCTTTGCTGGGGAAGGATCTGGCCTGCCCGCCCCAATGCAAACAAGCTAGATGCAGAAGGGCAACTTCTCTGCGTCTTGAAGCGTACGAGGCAGCAGCGTTCACTTTGCAGAGAAGGCAGCCTGGCAGAGAAGCCCCCAAATTCTGCGCCCTCACCAAAAGTGAAGAAGAGGAGGAGTTGGGATTTGATATCCCGCTTTATCACTACACTTAGGAGTCTCAAGGGACGCGGGTGGCGCTGTGGGTTAAACCACAGAGCCTAGGGCTTGCAGATCAGAAGGTCTGCGGTTCGAATCCCCGTGACAGGGTGAGCTCCCGTTGCTCGATCCCTTCTCCTGCCAACCTCGCAGTTCGAAAGCACGTCAAAGTGCAAGTAGATAAGTAGGTACCACTGCAGTGGGAAGGTAAACGGCATTTCCGTGCGCTGCTCTGGTTCGCCAGAAGCGGCTTAGTCATGCTGGCCACATGACCCGGAAGTTGTATGCCAGCTCCCTCGGTCAATAAAGCGAGATGAGCGCCGCAACCCCAGAGTCGGTCACGACTGGACCTAATGGTCAGGGGTCCCTTTACCTTTAAGGAGTCTCAAAGCGGCTCACATTCTCTTTTCCCTTCCTCCCCCACAACAAACACTCTGTGAGGTGAGAGGGGCTGAGAGACCTCAGAAAAGTGTGACTAGCCCAAGGTCACCAAGCAGCTGCATGTGAAGGAGCGGAGACGTGAACCCGGTTCACCAGATTACGAGTCTACCGCTCTTAACCACTACACCACACTGGCTCCCAGAGACCCCAGAGGAGCAAGAGGGGGCTGTGGCATAGAATGTCGCTTGTGAAATGATCCCCAGCAAGCGTCCTAAGGGCGATGGCAGCGAGCCTGTGGAGGCAGGATTTGACCCAGGAACTCACAGCAAGCTTTGCCCTCTGCTGCAACAGAGCCATCCACAAGGAATCGGGTGGTAGGCTTCTCAGAGGAAGCCAGGTACTCTCAGCACCCAGGGCAGGCCCATTTGACACAAAGGAATGACCCCTAGCACACGACCCACCTCTTAGAGGAGGCTAAGAGGGGCCCATCAGCAGCCAGCCAGGAAGATGCCCTTGTTTGTGGACTTTCCTACAAAAATAAACCATCACTGTTGCTCTCTGTGCGGTCACTTCTAACGCGATCTGTTTCCCACATAGACAGAAGGGTTGTATCCATCTAAGTTCTTTCCGTTAAAATTAATAGGCCTAAACTAGCCACATCCATTCATTTCCATGGGTCTAATCCGAGAATGTTATTAGTGATGGACACAAGCCACCGTCTCTGGAGGGCTTGGAAAAAGAACAATTGCCTCGAAGGACTGAACGTGTGTGTAATTGGAGGGTCCTCAGGACAACCTTTTAGAAGCAGAAAATTATTTTCATTTCTGCCAATTGAGAGGCCATTCTGACATGGTCCATTGCGTGGGGCTCTGTCCTGCCTCCCTTTGTATTTCCTCCAGAAACACGGGCCGCTTCACGTGCTCTCTCGCACAGTTTTTTCGCGACGGAAGAGCCTTCCTGATGGAGATGAATGTCATCTGGTCCTCGCTCAGCATTCTTTCAGCACCGGGGGGGGGGGGGGGACATTTTCTGCCACTACAAGGAAGCACAAAACTATTTTGCCACCTGGTTCGTTCAGCCCACCTATCTCCCAATGCCTCAGACCCCCTTCCACCCACATTAAAAAAACAAAGAACAGATATAGTTCTTATTGAGAAAAACAAAACAAAACAAAACAAAACACAAGCATAGCAGTTAACCAGTTACAAGCTGCATGTCTAGTGACACAACAGCATACAAAAATATTTTTATTTCACCCTCTCAAAAGGCAAAGCGATGCAAGCTCTGCCGGAAAGTGCAACACCTGTCAGATAGATCAGCTGGGCCCCAAGCGGCACCTTAAACCCAGGTTGCAGTCGCCACAACAGAATGTCGATTCGCCAGGGGGTTGGACTAGATGACTCTCAGGGTCCCTTCCAACACTACAATTCTGTGATCTCAACTACATTGCTTGACTGTAGCTTGCTCTTACAAGGGAGTCCCAGAGTGCAAGAAAGAGACTACACACAGTTGAAATGGAAGTGGTATTAACTATGGACTACTGGAATCAATGGGGCTTACTCCCAGGAAAGTAGAAGTAAGTTGAACTGAGTGGGGCTTACTCATGCACAGAATTGCAGCTGGCTCTCTGAGTGAGGAAGGAGATGCAACCTGACTAGTAAATTACATGAATTATTCTTAAACTTGTAGAAAACAGATTATATTGTTAATCGTACACAAGTTTAATTAGTATTTTTACTAAATCTTCTTCTGTAAATTTTAAATTTGCCCCCTAAAACTGCATAGTACATTAATATATTCTCCAGAAATTTTTAATGGTTTAGTTGAAGCATGCTATCATTGAGTTAATTTTCATACAATGACATGCATCAAATTTAGATTTTTTTGTTGTTGCTGTCCAGGATTTGTCCTGGACCTGAATACCACCATTTGGTATTCAAGCCCCAAACCAAAGTCCTGTTTGGGTGTATTTTGGCTTGCCTGCTGATGAAAGTAATTATTTCATCAGTACGTAGTGATTTAGACAGGTAACTTAGTAGCAGTTGCCAGGACATTACCACGTTTGCCTCTACATAGCTCCATCTTATTTCAGATATCAGTATATCGTGATGTTTAGCTGGCGATATATCATGAAGCTGAAAACCAGCTATCGCCCAGCGCTAGCTAAGAAGGCTAAGAAGTTGACAAAGTAAGGCCTCCTTAAAAGGTAAAGGGTAAAGGGACCCCTGACCGTTAGGTCCAGTCGCGGACGACTTACTGTCCGAGGGAGCTGGCTTACAGCTTCCGGGTCATGTGGCCAGCATGACTAAGCCGCTTCTGGCGAACCAGAGCAGCGCACAGAAACGCCGTTTACCTTCCTGTCGGAGCGGTACCTATTTACCATATTTTTCGCTCCATAACACACACTTTTTTCCTCCTAAAAAGGAAGGGGGAAAGTCTGTGCGCATTATGGAGCGAAGGCACTGGGCACCGCTTCTGCGGCTGCCCGCCTCTGACGCTCCCCTGAGGAGGGCAGCAGCAGAAGCTGCGGCCGTCTGCCTCTGATGCTCGCAAGAGATCAGAGCCGGGGCTGAGAGAGGCACAGTGCTGGGCAGCACCTCTCTCAGCCCCGGCTCCGATCCCTGCTCTGGTGAGCGTCAGAGGCGGGCAGCAGCAGAAGCCTGCTTTTGGGATCTACTAATTCTACACATTCTACTAATGTAACAACACCAGGCAGGCCCCACAAATAACCCAGAGATGCATCCTATATAATAAAGTTGCTGTGTCCCTGCATCCAGTCCGTGTGTCACGGAACTGCGCTACTGCGCATGTCCATGTCCCACACGGACGCAGGGATTGGAGCGGGCGGAGAGGGGGGCGTGTCCAAGAGGCAGCAGCGGCGCACGCGCGTTGTCAGTTGCGCCAGCGCCGCTGCCTCGCACGGACGCAGAGCCCAATCCCCGCGGCTCCGAGGCCTAGCGGCCTGGGACGGCCCATCCAGCGGAGCGCCGGTGCTCCGGAGGCCAAGGAGGACCGCCCCATCCCCGCCGCCGCTACCGCCGCCGTTGCAGCCGCCCCCGGAAAATAAAAAGAAGAAGAAGGGGGAGGGAGCCCCTCTCCACCCCCCAGCGGCCTGAATCGACCCGCCTCGCGGAGCGCCGGTGCTCCGGAGGCCGAAGAGGGTCGCCGCACACCCGCCGCCGCCTCCGCCGCCACGTCGCCCGCACACTCACACACTTGCACACATACACACACAAAACCACAACCAAGCCCCCACCCCCCGCGCGCGCTTCCCCCCCTCTCCCTACCTTCGCAGCAGGGCCGAGGGAAGCCGCTTGCAACTCTCGCGGTATTCCTCCCCCGGCTGCAGTCAGGGATCGGCGCCCGACAGCAGGAGGACGGAGCTGCGCTTGGGTGGTGGTTTTTTGGGGGGGAGGGGCGTGCACTGGGAGTTGGGTGGGTGGGGGTCCCCCCCCAGCAGGTGCGCCGCGATCCAAGGGGGCCAGCGCAAGCAGGGCGCTGAAGCCTCCTCGCCTCCTCCTCCTGGGGCTCTGCCTCCTCCTGCCTCCTCCTCCTCTAGCGCCCGTTATTTAACGGGCTAACTTCAACTAGTTTTAAATAAAAGCACACATTCTATTCATGTAAAAATACCAGGCAGGCCCCACAAATAACCCAGAGATGCCTTTTAAATAAGACGACACATTCTACTCATGTAAAAACACGCTGATTCCAGGACCGTCTGCGGGCCGGATTGAGAAGGCGATTGGGCCAGATCTGGCTCCCAGGCCTTAGTTTGCCTACTACCCATGACCTACACCAAAGGCCTCACAGCCTAGAAGGGCCAGGAAGAGGGAAATGGGGCTGGGAACAAAACTCCGGTTTCCAGGCCCCAACCCACCAAGGAAGACTCCCCAAGATACACTGAGCTCTGTGGCTTTAAGAGGTGCCCTCGGAGGCCACCATGTCCTTGTGCAATAGAAACACAGGAAGCAAAGTAAAACTAATGGTCCATTTGCCTCAGTACTGTCTACACTGACTGGCAGCAGTGGCTCGCCAGGGTTTCGGGTGCAGGAGTCTCTCCCAGCCCCACCTGGAGATGCCATTGGGGATGGAGCCCGGGACCTTCTGAGCACACAAGGCAAGTGGCCCCACCACTGAGCTACGGTGGTCCTTCCCCGACAGAGAGGCACAGCACAAACAGTTGTGATTGACAGGAGTCAATCAACAGCAAAGGGCTGTGATTCGAAGCTCAAGCACCTGCTTTTGGAAAAGCTAGCACCAAATCCCCATGAGCTGACAACGAAAAGAGAAAGCTTTGCTAAGGGGGGGATGGGGGGTTGACGCCAGATCTTTTGTGGGTGGCTTACAGATTGATGGGCCCACAGCTGAGTGGCAGAGCCCTCAAACGCAGAGGGAAATGGGGGATGGAACACTCTGTAAGGCATCAATCGAAGGGAGCAGGAATGAAACAAATCTGAAGGGGAGGCAGCGGAGAATTCAACAGGACATGAGTTTTTAAGTCTCTCTTCTTCTGCTCAAAACCCCCCAGATCCCCACACAGAAAAACTAACCACGCATCCTGTGAGCTCAATTGCAGCATGCCTCCAGAGAAGATTTCCGCCGTGAACAGAAGGTGGAATTTGCAAGAACCAAGAGTCCAAGTTGAAAACAGCTTGTGAAGCTCTTGGAAACAGAGGTACCCGTGCCAGAAGCGCCGGCACCCTGAAGCTCACGTCTCCACTGGAAGCCCCCTGCTTTCCTCTGCAGGGCAACGGGAGCTTCGGGTTGACAGGGGAAAGCATCCCACAAGCGACCTTAAAGACTTGCAGGTTTATGGGGTGGTCAATTACTTAGAATGTAGCGGTGGGACGGAGGCAAGGAGGACTTGACCGGCAAGCCCTGCTCACGTCTGCTCAAGAAGCAGACTGCAAAACTGAAGGCAGACTCTATCTCCAAAACATAGATGCAAGAGGGTGTTATTTTTTCAGCAAATCCAGACTTTCATCCAGGTAAGGATCCTGCCTTGGAAGCTACCCTCAGAGGTAGCTTTTGACAGGCAACTTCAGCAGCAGGGAGTCAATACGGCAGAGGATCAGCCCGCAGCGGCTCCCTCCCGATCTGGGAACTGCTGAGATGCAACCTCTGCACAGGTTCCCCTTCCTCCCTACAGAAGTGAACACTGGTACTTACTGTGAGTAAGTTCCTTCTCTGTCGGGAGAAAGGCGGATTTCCAGCTTTCGGAATTAGCCGGGTGCCCGTCGTATTTTGAGTGTGGCAACCGGCCTTTTGCGACAGGACGGAGATGTCCAGGCGCCAGCCACCCTTGGCACTTGGCATCCCCACCTGGCTGGTCTGCCAGGCACAGCGGCAGCAAAAGGCTTGTCGTTTTTTTGCTGCCGCGCGAATCAGGTGTTTGCATGGTAGCGCGCTAGCAAAGGACGCATCTTTTGCTGCCATGCTACCCTCCAGACACCGATTCACCCACAGCAATTTATTACTACTGCTACTACTACTACTGAGGGACCCAGGTGGCGCTGTGGGATAAACCACTGAGCCTAGGGCTTGCTGATCAGAAGGTCGGCGGTTCGAATCCCTGCTACGTACGGGGTGAGCTCCCGTTGCTCGGTCCCTGCTCCTGCCCACCTAGCAGTTCGAAAGTACGTCAAAGTGCAAGTAGATAAATAGGAACCGCTCTGGCGGGAAGGTAAACGGCGTTTCCGTGCGCTGCTCTGGTTCGCCAGAAGCGGCTTTGTCATGCTGGCCACATGACCTGGAAGCTGTATGCCGGCTCTCGGCCAATAAAGCGAGATGAGCGCCGCAACCCCAGAGTCGGTCACGACTGGACCTAATGGTCAGGGGTCCCTTTACCTTTACCTTACTACTACTACTACTACTACTACTACTACTATTTTGCTGTGGGGCTGCCTGGTCTGGTAGCAGGCCTGCAACCAAGAAAATTTGGCGCCTAGACATTTTGTTTTGGCACCCACAACCTAGGTCCCAGCAGCCACACGGCCCCTAGCATTCCATTCCCATTTTCTAACAGTGGGAGTCTCACCCATCCTGACAGGCCTTGCATAGCAGACCCTCACTACAGGGAGGGTGAAGCCCGCAAGGGACCCTCAAGGCAAGGCATGCACATGGATTCTCATTTAACTGCCCCCGTATTCCTCTACACATCAATACCCTCTCTTCCCTCTCTCTGGCTTTGCCTGCTGCCTTTTCTCCCATACCTCTTTTAACTCGAAGTTCAAGCCTCTCCCGTGCTTTACTTGCACATGAAGCGAACTGGGAGGCGGCTGTCCAGCCCACTCTCGCATTTCATCTTCCTGGCGGTGGAGTGAAGTGGGCGGAGGCAGCCCACATGCCCAGGCTGTTCCTGGCAGCGGTGTCTGCACAAGAGAATGGCCCAATGGATGGTTGCCCCAAGGCTTGTGTGTGCCTCCTCTCTCTGTCTCACTCAGTGGGGCAAGGGCAGCCCAGGCGATCCATGCAAGACAAAGGTTTCGCTTTATTAAGGCTCCTGTCGCAAGCGCAGCCTCCTGCCTTGCTCCCGATCCAGAAGGGATCCAGAAGAGCCCCAGAACCCTGAGGGTCCAATCTCATTTCACTAGGTCCTCATTCTACAATCCCTCCTCCGAATAATGAAGGCACCTCGCCAGGGGCAGCAGCAGCCCATTAGGGTGGTCCTCGACCCCTGCAACTTCTAGGAGAGCTTATTGCAGTTGCTGGGGGGTTCACAGCAGGAACACCCAACAACCATGCAAACATATGGCAAAAGATTAAGAAATGCATCCCCAAATGCAAGCTTGGGTCTAAGGCGGGGCCTGGGTCTGAGAAAGTTGAAGATACCTGGACCACTGTAATGCTTCTGGGAATCGCAAGGGGGCAGAGTCCTGCTTGGGGGGCTTCCTAGGACAGGCATCTGGTTGGCCCCTGTGAGAACAGGATGCTGGACTAGATGGGCCCCCTTGGGCCTGATCTGGCAAAGGCTCTTCTTATGTTCTTAATGGGATGGAAGCTAGAGATCTTCTCCCAAGGCATCCCCACAGAAAAGAGAAAGGGTGGAGGTCTCTCACACCGCAGAAGGGGAAGTGTGACCACCCCACACAAAAGAAGTATTTTGGGGAGAATCCACTGATTTCTAACAATTTTGGCTATAAAATTGGGTGTTTGATCCCAGGCAGCCAAGGGGCAGCTGCGTGCAGATCAGAGGCAGGATTCAGGCAACGCATTAAGACTTCCGAGCTACAGACAATCCCTCACAGCCCATAATTGCAGCCGTGCACCTTCCGCCCATTTCACTTTCAGGTGCCTGCAGCAGGAATGTTTGGGAGGCAAACACTGCAGGGGAGTGGCTGTTTGCTTAAGGACAGCTACCCCTGCCTGGAGAGTCATTTGTGTACCTCTAGAACAAACAGAAACTCTCCCATTCGGACACTCTGGCTTTGTTCCTCTTAAAAGCAGGCTGATGCTGACCTGGGAGCATTTGACAACCCGCTACACTCTCCCCAACAAGCCAAACCTGGGAGCACACCTCACTCCCAACAAGTGCTAACGTTAGGCCTTGGAGACAGGAAGGCATCTGAATTCTCCCCGCACTTCTGCGCTGAGCTGGACAACCGTTTCCGACACTTGGGCGCACCTGTGCATTTGTCTTGCTGGACTTACACCTATTTCACACGCGGGAAACCATATTTTAAGTCTATGGAACCGGACACTGCAGGCAACACAGCAAGCGTTTCAGCAGCCAGTTTTGCACTGGTCCCCATTCATGCCAACCCTCTGGCCTTTCCCCCCCCCCCTGCACCTGAAAGAACTAAATGGAAAGAACTGACCTTGCCAAGTGAAAGGGGTGCAGATAAGGAGGGTTTTTTGGTTTCTTTCAGCCCAGTGATTCTAGAAGCTCCCCTAACAAAGGCAGCAGCAGAGGAAGCCAGTGCCGGGCTTGGCCTGGCCTGCCACTGCTAAGGTCCAGGTCTGGGCAAGATGGGCCCTCTTTGGCCTGACCCAGCAGGCTCTTCTTAAGGACTTAGGACACCTGCTTGCTCCAACTGCATGCAACACACACCTGCAAGACTCGAATGCCAAACACCAAGTTGTTCATATGCCCATCACCACAGCATGTACAGGCCACCTCCGCAGACCAAGCACACAGCCAACCCCCAGTCTCCTCTCCCACATAAACTCAGAAGCTGGCACCCAGGATTTCAAAGACTAAAACTATCCCCGCACTTGCTGCTCCGAGCACCATTTGCAGGCCCTTATCAGACCCCTGCTCATTTGGTAAACAATCCCAATCTTCCCAGACACTCCCAGGATTTTCTGCAGCCCCTTCTAAGAGCCACTTTCCTCCCGGGCAAGCACCTCCTGTGTTCCAATACATCCAGACAAACAATAGGGGAGTTATTAAGTCGGTGTCTGACAGTACCCTGCCCCTAATGCTGCAAATCCCCCTCCGCCTCCCGGTGCAGCTGTTCCTTGCAGAGTATAATGGAGCCTGTACCTCCAGGCAAAGTGAGCAAGTTTAACACACACACCCTCCTTTAATGTCCTTTTTGCCTGTTTGGATTCCATTTTTCTGACACATTGACCCTTTGATTGGAGATCCACCCCATAGAGAAAACCCAGAGCTGTTTGTAAAAGGGGGTAGGGGGTGGGAATCACCTAGGCAGTCCGAACAGCATCAGCCCCAAAGTTCACACAGCTAATGCCATCTGGAAATCAGTGTCATGTTTTGGCAGGTCAGCACAAGCAAGATTAGGAAGAGGGCCCACTACATTCCTCGCTAAATCTCTCTCACAGCACATCAAACTCTGCCCCCTTTGTAGTCACCAGTCTACCGACATTATGATAAAGCCCGGCCAAGTTCGGGGCTGGAGCAGAGCAACTGCTGTTCCTCTGGCAGCCAGAGAGCCACCAAACTTCCTGGAAGGAAAGTGTGCACCTTGGTCAGGCGGATGCTAGGCAGGAGACCTGGCAGGCTTCACCCCCCACTCCATGCCTCCAGTGCAACACACACCAAACTGCACCCCTTTGCCAGGAGGTGGGGAAGGGAGAGAGAAGATGCCAGCAGGAGAAGAGAGAATTACACAACTTAGCCCTCCTCTTCAAAGATGGGTGTTGGGAGGGCAAAAGCAAGCATCTCCCTATGCCAACTCCTGCCCCACGGTACAGATTGGAGAGGTGGCAAACAAAACCCAAACTGGAAATTGAGGCGCCCCCCACTCCACCAATCATGTCTTCTCAGGCAGCACCAGACCCGGCCTGAATAGGCGATTGTCTGCAAAATTAGGTCAGGAAAGCCCTGCAGAGGCTCCCACTGGGGAGAAGCTCGAGCTGCTGCACCAGCTCCCACATTTCGCAGTTGCTGGGGGCGGGGGGGGGGGAGAGGAGAGCTCACGGAGCCAGGCGCTCAGCCCACGAGTACAAAGCTGCCCGGAGTTGGCGGGCGTGGAGACGGAGTCTTTGGGTGGGAGAACCGGGGCAGATGCAAAGTCAGCAAGGCAGATGGACAAACAGCTTGCGAGGCTGAGCAACTGATGGGCGCAGGCATGGAGGGGGGGGACCAGGGGGCGCAACCCCGAAGCTCTTCTCGGGGTGGCTTCGCTTTTGCCCCGGGACACGAGGAAAACCCTTCCCTTGAAGGAACTTTGCCCCCACCCCACCGAAAGAGGGGGCCGTGCAGGCGCTCACGGGAAGCCCCCCTCCCCCTGCTTCAGTTGCGATTCTTGCACTGCAGGGGGCTGGACTAGATGGCCTTTGGGGGGTCCCTTCCCAACTCTACAGTTCTACGATTCTCCCTAAGCCCCCGATGCGGGTCCGGGCGTGTGTTCCTGCCCCCCCTGCAGGAGCCGCCCGGCGCCCCGCCCCCTTCCTCCAGGGACCGCCCCTTCCGTTCCCCCGGAGCCACGCGCGCGCCCTCCTCGCTCCCGCCGCCGCCCCGGTGGAAACGGGGAGCGAGGAGAAGCCCTCTCGCGCGGGGGCCGCCGGGAAGCGTAGTCCCGTCCGCGCCGCCGTCCCTGCGCGGCCCGAGCGAGCGGACTACGGCTCCCAGGAGGCCCCGCGCGGCTCCCCCCGGCGCTGTGTTCGTGCGGCGAGGCGGGAGCGGGGACCGGAGCGGCGGGAATGGGGGGGCGACGAAGAGGAAGAAGAGGCGGCTCTGAGGGAGAGAAGGCGCCGGGGCTGAGGGGAGACGAGTCCGGGAGGCGAAGGGGCAGTCGAGGGAGGGAGAGAGCGGAGAGCGGTCGCGGCGGCCGCGGCAGGTTCCTTCGCCTTTCCCCGCGTGTGTCCCCCCCCCGTCCCCAGGGGGCGAATGGCGGCGCCCAATGGTCGCTCTGGGACGAGGCTGACGAGGCGCGCGCGGAGGGAGGGAGGGAGGGAGGGGGGTCGAGCGGAGGCGCGGACTCACCTGGCGGGCGCGGGGGGGGGCGCGAAGAAGCAGCAGCGGCCGCGAAGGAGCGAGGAAGGGATTCAGCTGCTCTGGCCGGGCTCGGCCGCGCTCACTCGCTCGCCCAGGGGAGGGCGGGGCCACGGAAGGAAGCTCCGCCCCCTCGCCTCGCCTCTTCGCGCCGCACGAGGGGGCCGGGGGGCGGAGCCAGAGCGGAAGCCCCGCCTTTTCCTCGCCTCCAGTGGGTGTCGAGGGAGGAAGCGCGAGCGGAAGAGGGGGCGGAGCCGTAGAGGAAGCCCCGCCCTCCCGTCGCCGGAGCTCGCTCAGGGAGAGGGGCGGCGCCGCGGGAAGCTCCGCCCCTCGGCTTGAGGGGCCCCCGCGCGTTTTAAAGGCGCAGGACACCTCTGAAGGCGAGCCGCGTGGGGCGGGAAGCGTGGGGTGGCAGGGATGGGCCTGGCTCGCCTTCTCCTCCGTGCTGCGGGGGGTCCGAGGGAGAGGCTGCCCCTGGCCATGTGCAGAGTTCCTTCTGCGGCCGCAGCCCCTCTGCTAGGCTTCCCCGGGAAAGACAGGCTGAAGAAGCCGCTTCTAGAGACCAGGAAGAAAGTGGGCATTAAACACGGGGAAACGGGCGGAGTGAATGTGCATTGGCCCACTTAAGGCCATGACTGGAGGGTTTTCTTAAAATAATAAAAAAAACCCACCCACCCCAAAAACCGCCCCCAGCGCCCCCTTTTCTGCCATACTCTGCCTGCGGCTGTTTCTCCAGACCAACCACAATTGGGCACCCACCCACCCTGCAGGCTTCGGTATTGGAGGCCTGCCTGGAGAAACGAGGTCATGGGGTCACGACTGGACAAACGCCGGTTCCCTCGGCCTGAAGCGAGATGGGCGCCGTACCCCATAGTCTCCTTTGACTGGACTCAACCATCCAGGGGTCCTTTCTCTTTACCTTTACCTGCTGCTATCACCACACACTTCAAGTGCACCTGCAGCCACATGCATTTGCATAAGGCAGCGGTTCCCAAAGTGGGCAGATATTAATACTGTTATTAAGGTTAAATGTACAATGGTTTACCTACCCCTGTGAGAGGGGGATGAATGTTGCTTCCCACAGTGAGAGGGGGGAAGTATGGAAATTTAACCGATATGTTATGTTATGTGCTTAAAACTGTAAAATTAATAAAAAAAATTCCAAAGTGGGCAGTAGAATGACCCAGGTGGGCACTGAGAGACAAGTGGGGCACACACTGAAGGTGCAAATAACTTTCCAGACTTTGAAAAGCGGGTCTCAATGGATCAAATTCACCAATTTTGTTGAATAGATTAAACTAAATAGTTTTAATTGGATTTTCAATAAACATTTAATTGATTTGTTACTGTGTGGATAGTGGGTCATACAAACTGCTATTCCAAATAATCCTTTTTCTAGGGTAAGATGGGGGGCACTTGGCAAGGAACTTAGGGAACCAAGCAGGCCCAAAAAAAGTTTGGAAACGGCTGACACAAGGTGTCCCCATGGGGAATGTGAACGGTGTGTGTGTTTCTGATTGGCTGTGCATTTGTCAGGCAGCTAGGCATGCCTCTTTTAAAGAGTTGTTTTCACTGATTCTTATATTGTTTTATTCTCTTTGTAAACCAAATATAAATGTCATGAAATAAACTACACACCCTGTGTCCTGCAACACCTGTGGCTTCTGCTCTAAGCTCCCTAACAACATCCTCTCCCAATGCAGAGGAATTTCCTACCTCAACAGGGAAGTTAAAATCTCTCCACTGCCTGCGCCACCATGCCTGTTGGACTGATCCTGGCATGCAACCCTGGGAGGGGGGGTGCAAATCCAGTTCTGCAGGTTCTGTGATGGGCTGGCTTCCTCTTATCGGGAGCCGATTCCACAGGCTGCATGGCCTGTTACAATATGTGTGTCTGACCCCATGTCTAACACACTCCCAAGAGCTTTAAGACCTTTTGCTAGAGTTGCAATGTGTGTTTGTTAGGAATAATATGTGTTTATCCTTAACCGGCACACATATATTCAGTCACCTTCATTTCATGTAATAAAACAACCTGCTTTTATTCCTCTTGTGCAATAACTTCTTGGGGCATCAGGTTACAGTAAACACATATTCATAACGAACACGTGTCACAACTCTAGCGAAAGCTCCTAAACTTCTGTTTAGCCTGGAAAAGAGGAGACTGAGAGGTGAAATGAGAGCCATCTTCCAATATCTGAAGGGCCACCCCATAGAAGATGGAGCAAGCTTGAGACCCGAACAAGCAGATTCAAATTGCAAGGAAGAAGATTCAGACTAAACATTAGGGGGGAAACTGACATTAAGAGCCATACAACATTGGAACGGACTCCCTTGGAAGGTGGTGGACTCCTTCATTTGAGTTTTGTAAGTCTTGTAACCCCCTTCATGGATCACTGCCTTGTCGTGGCGAAGGGGCTTGAATAACTCAGGGAAGCTATGGACTGGTCAAGATGGACAGGTCATAGTGGAGAGTTTGGACCAAACGTGATCCATCTGGAGGAGGAACCGGCAAGCCACTCCAGTATCCCTGCCAAGAAAACTCCATGGACAAAGACAACAGGCATATAAAAGTTATGACGCTGGAAGATGAGCCCCTCAGGTCGGAAGGCGTCCAACATGCTACTGAGGAAGAGCGGAGGACAAGGACAAGTAGATTCAGAGCTGATGAAGCGGCTGGGTCAAAGCCGAAAGGTCGCTCAGTTGCGGATATGCCTGGAAGCGAAAGGAAAGTCCAATGCTCTGATGTTGGCAAAGATGGAGGGCACAAGGAGAAGGGGACGACAGAGGACAAGATGGTTGGACAGTGTTCTCGAAGCTACCAACATGAGTCTGACCAAACTGCGGGAGGCAGCGGAAGACAGGAGTGCCTGGCGTGCTCTGGTCCATGGGGTCACGAAGAGTCGGACACAACTAAACGACTAAACAACAACAACAACAACAAAATCTTGTAACAGGTGGAGGAAAGAAACCTCTGGCTGAGCAGGCATGGCTTGGAATGGAGGAGAAAGGGAAAACTGATGGCTCTTGCCTGGCAAATTTTACCCAATGCAAAGCTGTACGAAGACCGAAAGCCAGCAAACTTTTACTTCTAAGCATCGCTGGTGAAATAGCTGATATCGCCTTACCTCATTTGTTTCTTATGGGCTTGTCTGCCTGCAGGGCGCTGGAATGCAGTACTGCTTACAAGCGAGGGAACTCCCAGCAGGTTTGTTGTTTTACCCTGTGGCTCATGACTTGTGTTGTCTGCCCAAACAGGCCAGCCTATGGGGTCTTGTGGAGCTGCTGCGTTCATTCTCTGCCCGCCCCTGGTGAAGCAGCCAAGTTTTCTGCCGTGGCTTCAAGACACTCGGTTTCTACCTGCTACAAGGAAATCGTGGAAGCCATTTGGCAAAACGTGACCCATCACTTTCCTCACTTTAGCTGCAGGGGAATAAAAAGCAGGATTTCCTCCCTGATTAGAGGAATCTTGTTTTGGATCCTGTTGCTTACCAGACTCCGCCAAAAAATCACCCAGAAGCCTCCATGACACCAGAGTTCATTGAGCAGCCCTAGACTGTACTGAAGTACATGGTGTGAATTTGTTTATTTAACCTTCAGTTGGTGCCACTATTTATTTCTTATAATTGGCTAATGATAATCATCCATGACCACCTTGGCTCTTAGTAGAGTAAAATAAAATCTAGATTGCTTTTGAAACCAAGTCTTAGGAGGAGTGGTTGATGGACCTGGGTGTGTTTAGTCTGGAAAAGAGAAGACTGAGAGGAGATATGAAAGCCATATTCCGATATCTCAAGGGCTGTCCCATGGAAGATGGCGCAAGCTTGTTTTCTCCTGTTCTGGAAGGTAGGACCAAACCAATGGCTTCAAGTTATAAGAAAGGAGATTCCGACTGCACATCAGGAAGAACTTTCCGACAGTAAGAGCAGTTTGACAGTGGAACAGTCTCCCTCGGGAGGTTGTGAACTCTCTGTGGGAGGTTTTGAAGCAGAGGTTGGATGGCCATCTGTCATGGATGCTTTATCTGAGATTCCTGCATTGCAGGGGGTTGGACTAGATGACACTTGGGGTCCCTTTCAACTCTGATTCTATGGAACGTCTGCAGAAAACTCTCTACTCACCCCAGGAGAGTAGCTCTATATGAGCCTGGTAACAAGGAAAGAGACTAATCCTGCATGCCCTGGGAATCCAACCCATGAAGACATTAATTGCAGGTGTGGAACAGGACCCAAGGGATGGCTTGCAGAACCCGGGAGTGAAAATCCCATCTCTTCCTGTGCCTGCCCTGTAGTCAAGAAAGCCGTACTTACGGGACCGCCTCTCCTGGTATGTCCTGCAGAGGATCCTAAGGTCCATGACTAATAATAGCTTCAGGGCCCCGGGCCCCAAAGAAGCCAGATTATCCTCCACCAGGGCCAGGGCCTTTTCAGTGATGGCTCCGACCTGGTGGAATGCTCTGTCCCACGAGACTAGGGCCCTGCAAGATTTGATCTCCTTCCGCAGGGCCTGTAAGACAGAGCTATTACGCCTGGCCTTCAATTTAGCCTGATCCTTCATTCCTTTTTCCCTTCCCTTTTTCTATGAAGAAACCCTTCTGGGACCCCACATTTAAACTCTTCCCTAGTCTCCTTGCTGGCCCTAGCAGGACTAACTTGGCCAGCTAGCCCTGGTGATGCTACATTTATGTTGTACTTTAAGCTGTTTTTTAAGTCGTTTTTAATCAGTGTTTTATATTTGTTGTTATCCGCCCTGAGCCCAGTTTTTAAATCGGGAATCGCGGGGTATAAATAAAAATTTATTATTATTATTACGAAGGCCTATAACGAGTCCACCAGCACTTTCACATGGACACAGGGCACCTGCTCAGAAACCATGCTCAGCTCTTGAATGCCTGCTTCGCAGCTGGTGCTGGGGCCACGAAGTCCTCATGCCACCTTGCCTAACAAGCCCAATGCACTCCAGGGCAATGTGTCCCCACAGAGCAAGAGAGACATAAAACCAGCTTCTTCTCCATTAAGGAATTGGGAAGCAGGGGTGGGGTAGGAATCCTGTTAATCTGAAGTGAGCTGGTCCGTCTGGGGCAGCTGGCAGGAGCCCAGCATGGCCGAGGAACCTCCCAGCGGGCTACAGGCTGGTGGCATGGGGGGAAGGATCCATTTCCTCCGCTGTGTCAACACCATCTCTCTGCTCCCTCTCCTCTGCCAGACCATGTCCTCCTCCTCTCGGGAATTTAATCTAAGCTTTGACCATTAATTAGACTAACGAAGAAACCATCTGGACCTCAACCTGCGCCCACAAGTAATCCACCCATTAAAACCAAAGATCCCTAATTAAGGGAAATGAGTCCAGGAGCAGCAACGGGCTCGCCAGGCACAAGAGAGACCGGCCTTCCCTGCCTCCCACAGGAAGGAGCTCAGGCAGAACTGGCCCTGCCATTAGACAAGAGGAGGCAGCCGCCTCAGGCAGCAGATTCTGATAGCCAGGGAGTGAACAGAACTGCGCTCCCTAAGCTAGTCTGCTGCCCTGTCTATTTGCCAGTGATGGAGTCAGATTCAGCTACTGTTACATGGATTTTGGGGTAGGCGCCATTTCTGTAGTGCGTAGCTAGAGAGGTATATTCAGAACTGCCATTTCCCAAATGTGTCCCGGTGGTGCAGGAATTGTACCCAGCAGCCAAATCGATGGAATTTGCCAAGTCTACACCCAAATACAAACTCAGTAAACACCATTTAGTGAAAAGTTAGAACAGGAGGGTCTGGTGTTAATTCAATACATCTCGCCACCCCCACAGACACTTCCCAGACCCATCCCACCTCCCGATTTGGGAATAGATGACAAAACCCTTTCCCCTTCTCTGCTCTCTTACAGAATTCCTGCCCTAAATTCCTGCTACATGATTAATTACAACTTCCCACTAAACAAACACACACACATTGCAAAGCCTCCTTGCAATGCGGCGACCATCTACTGGTGCATTTCCATGTGGATACCTACTTAGTAACGCAGGAGCTGTGAGAAGCAGCTGTGATTTTTGCCTTCTTTGCTTTTTTCATTGAGTAAAAATTCCCAAGGAAATCTGAAATCTCCCTCCCCTGACAGTGTTGTCAGCCATGAGGAGAGTCCCTACTGCCCCCTTGTGTTCGATCGCTTCCACGCATCCTGCTCCCTTTGCATCCATGGATGCAGAAGGAGTGGTCCCTTCCTTTGAGATTGCCATGGCAACCCAGGTAGCAGCTCAGCCAGCTTGGCCTGTGGGTGGGAAGGGCCTCCTCTGTGATCCCTCACAGGTGCAGGAGCCCAGGAAAGAGTTCAAGGAGCAGTTTACTGGGATTTCATTTCCATTCTGAGATCATTTAATGATGATAATAATAATTAGGTCCTACCATCGCCACCTCGATGGGACCCAGGTGGCGCTGTGGGTTAAACCACAGAGCCTAGGGCTTGCTGATCAGAAGGTCGGCGGTTCGAATCCCTGCGATGGGGTGAGCTCCTGTTGCTCGGTCCCAGCTCCTGCCAACCTAGCAGTTTGAAAGCACGTCAAAGTGCAAGTAGATAAATAGGAACCGCTCTGGAGGGAAGGTAAACGGCGTTTCCGTGCGCTGCTCTGGTTCGCCAGAAGCGGCTTAGTCATGCTGGCCACATGACCTGGAAGCTGTACGCCGGCTCTCGGTCAATAAAGCGAGATGAGCGCCGCAACCCCAGAGTCGGACACGACTGGACCTAATGGTCAGGGGTCCCTTTACCTTTACCTTTACCATATCCACCATGGACTCATTAGGGGTGGCTCCAGACAAATGGCTGCACCATCTCACAGCTCCACAGGGTAGCTCCTCATGTAGACTCTGGGCTCCCAGGCTTGTTTCCCTCTTAAAACTGCATTGCTCTAATCATGGAATCCCATCTAGAAGAAGGGGAACTCGGATCCTCAACACCCGCTGCCTCATGGGATATCTTCAGGAGAAGAAAAGGCTCAGGAGTAAACCCTACACAAATCCAGAATGGAGTCCCTAAGGCAGTTGGATGCCGCCTGGTACGCCTCCTTCCAGCAATTCCTGCAGCCAAGCTGGTGCCAAATGTATTGCTCTGCTTTTCTTTGGACCATATTGGCGAGGCTGGGGGGGGAGTCTCATTGTCTGGGCAGCCCAGGACCCCTGGACACACTGCCCAGTCTTGCACCCCAGGGAGGTCACTTCGGTGCTGCTAAAACAGCAGTTTGGCTTCACCCCTGTAGGTGAACTCCACTGTTTCTCAAAACAGACAGGTGCCAAAAACAGCAATAATCATGAAACAGCCCCCCCCCCAAACTCCTGCCCTGGCTACCTGTCCACCCCCAGATTCAACAACTGTGAGTTTTGAAATAAGAAATGGTCTTATTTATATGTATTTTGTTCAATTATTCTTGGTGTGTGTTTTATTGTTGCTACCTGCTCCAAGGATGCACATATGTTAATAAATAAACACCAACTCGTCATCCTTACCTTCAGAACCCTTCATGACGTTGCTTCCCCTCTCTCTTCTCACTTTAGATTCCCATACAACTTCCCTGCTGCGGACCTTCACAGCTCCAGCTCTGCCACCCTTGCCTGTTGATAGATGCCTTGTCCTTTCGGCCTCACTCAGTGGCGGAGGAACCCTCTCTGGCACCCGGGGCAGGGCAGCCCGTATGGAGTGCGCATGTGCGGCATGCCATACAGACTGCGCATGTGCGGTGACCGTACTGGCTGCGCATGTGCGCATTCCGTACAGGCTGCCGCTTGCACGGTGACCGTGTTGTAGCGTGGGTTAATGATTTCAGCAAGTGATTTCAGCTCTCTGACATAGCAGGCAGGAGACAGCTTCTTCATGTAACAACTCTTTATTCAGGCAAACAAGACTGAGGGAACTGAGGGTAGGGAAGCTACATTTATAGGGACAGAGGACTGACTAGGAAAAGATACATTTTGGAGGGAACAATCTCAAGCAATCCCACAGCTGCTTTTTGGTGGGAACCAATAAGACAGAGGATCCAAATGCAGCAACTTGAATGCACCAATAGTAACTGTTCCTTCTGGGACAGGAAGGCAGTTACTTTACCCTAATGTGATTACAGACAATAGTAATACAGATATGATAACACTTTGAATCAATACACAACAGACCGTACAGGCTGCCGCGCAAGCGGCATCCCGTACGGCCTGCACATGTGTGGCAGCCCGTATGGACGGTGCGCGACAGCGGCAGCCCATACAGACTGCGTGCGCGCTCGGCTGCTCTACAGCTGGGGGGAGGCAGGGGCCATCTTTTCACACACACACACACACAGAGAGTGGCACCCGGAGCGGACCACCCCCTCTGCCCCCCACTTCGTACGCCCCTGGCCTCACTGCCCCTTTGGCCTGGAACCCCCTCGCAGCACATCTGCTGCAGCTGTAGAGACCAGCACAGAAGAGACATGTTTTGGTGCAGCTGGAGCAGATGAAGGTGTCTGACTTTGCTGCTACAGGCAGGTCTTCTCTCTGCGCTCCTCCCAGCGGTCATTCTTCCTCCGGTCACTGCTGTGGATGCACGGCCCAACTGTCTCCAGCCACTACGATCACCTGCAAGGGATTCCCACATGTTGCCAGCCTTCCTGCCATGTTTGCAGACATCTTTGCAAGGCAGAATTGGACAGGCCTGAAGCCAGCTCTCAGTAGAGCATGGCCTTGGGGATCCCGCCATCTTCCATTCTGTGGCCACGACCAAGCCAGCGTAGACGTTGCCAAGACAGAAGTGTAAAGAGGCTGTGGTTGTGGGCTTGAGAAAGCGCATCTTTGTTTGAGACTCTGACCTGCCATTGTTGTTGTTGTTTAGTCGTTCAGTCGTGTCCGACTCTTCGTGACCCCCTGGACCAGAGCACGCCAGGCCCTCCTGTCTTCCCCTGCCTCCCGCAGTTTGGTCAGACTCATGTTGGTAGCTTCGAGAACACTGTCCAACCATCTTGTCCTCTGCCGTCCCCTTCTCCTTGTGCCCTCCATCTTTCCCAACATCAGGGTCTTTTCCAGGGAGTCTTCTCTTCTCTCGAGGTGGCCAAAGTCTTGGAGCCTCAGCTTCAGGATCTATCCTTCCAGTGAGCACTCAGGGCTGATTTCCTTCAGAATGGAGAGGTTTGATCTTCTTGCAGTCCATGGGATTCTCAAGAGTCTCCTCCAGCACCATAATTCAAAAGCATCCATTCTTTGGTGACCAGCCTTCTTTATGGTCCAGCTCTCACTTCCATACCCTGTTTCCCCTTTTTTAATACATAGTCATAAAGTAAGCCATGGCAGGGTTTTTTTTACCTTTGTGAGAAGTAAGCCGTACCCCAAAAGCAAGCTGTGGTGCCGCCATTGTTCCTGTCGCCTCCTCAGCCCCTCCTGCATGTGCAGGGAGCCAGCGAAACAGCGAGAGGCGCGGGGTGGAAACGCACCTCTTGCGGAGTTCTGCCCCGCCTGCTTAGCGCGCAGGGAGAGGCGCGCGCGGGGGGGGAGAGGCGCCTCTTCCTGCCCCGCCTGTTCCCCGTGCGCAGGGAGCCAGCGAACCAGCGAGAGGTGCGCGGGGGAAACGCGCCTCTTGCGGAGTTCTGCCCCGCCTGCTCAGCGCACAGGGGGAGGCTGTACCGTACCATGCTGACATAATAAAAATAAGACATCCCCCTGAAAATAAGCCACCCTGTGTTTTTTTGAGAAAAAAAATTAATAAGACGGTGTCTTAAAAAGGGGGAAAGACGGTACATCACTACTGGGAAAACCATAGCTTTAACTATATGGACCTTTGACGGCAAGGTGATGTCTCTGCTTTTTAAGATGCTGCCTAGGTTTTGTCCTGCCATGTGATGCCCAAAATCTTCCTGATGCAGCACATATGGAAGGCATTGAGGCATCACGCCCAGTGGGTGTAAGTTGCCCACAACTTGCTTCCATAAAGCAGCATGCCTGGTAGACCTTCGCCTTGGTATTGGACATTAGCATTGCATTTTCCCATACAATTTTGTAGAGGTGAGCCGTTGCCATAGCTGCTGTTATGAGAGAAAAACTGCTCCTTTTCCCTTATGGGGTACCCAAGAGTCCATATAGAGTCCTTTTGTGGGTTCTCTATCGGTAGGAGAAAATAACAGAGACCAACCAGAGAATATTGAGAAGCAAAGCAGCTAGTAAGTCTGATCTTTATTAAACTGTTGCAACAGGGTGCTCCCACACACACACAAAGGGGGGGGAGGGACCCCGAGCCATGTGCACAAGCCCTTATATAGACATTTTAAATTGCCCGCCCTGTAGCTCAAGACCACCACCACCACCACCCCCAGATACATCATATCTACATCACAAAAGAGGTGCTCTACAGCAGAAAAGGTTACCTGAGAATGCTAACTGATTACATTATTTGGGCAGTATGGCGATGCCTTTGTTATGGTAAATACTCAGTTCCTGAGTCCGGGTCGCAGGCTCGCCCTATTCATATCTTAAATGTGCCCTTAAGACAGGATTTGTGAAAGAGACAATGGGGAGATTTCCCATTTCCTTCGACCTTGCAGAGAAATATTTGAGGTTATTTTGGGAGAGAGAAAATGGTTTCAGGACTTTTCTGTGGGTTTCAGACATGTGGTTTACATATTTGTATGTGTTTGCTTGGTACATTTATGAACATCGTGTGTGTGTGTGTGTGTGTGTGTGTGTAACCTTAAAATTCTTATAACACTGCCTTGCTAATGTGCTTGTCCAGCTCAGCATCGATGAATGTGCTTGTCCAGCTCAGCTGGTTATGGTGGAACCCAGGTAGATAAAATCGCCTACAAGCGTGTGATCACCAATGTTAATGCATGGGGTGCTGGTGATGTCTGGACCCAGGATGTTGGTCCTCATCAGTAAGGCCAAACTCCTTGCAGACTTGGGCAAAATGGTTGAGGCGTCTGTGTGGAGCATCGTCAGAGAGCATTGTCAAGGCTGCATCATCTGCATATCTGCATCATCTAATACCCCTTGAAAGTTGGTGTCCATCCCTAGATCTTCTGAGAGCATACAGTGGTACCTCTGGTTACGTACTTAATTCGTTCCGGAGGTCTGTTCTTAACCTGAAAACGTTCTTAACCTGAAGCACCACTTTAGCTAATGGGGCCTCCCATGAAAAAAGGACTCCAGGAAGTGCCCAGAGGTGACAATTGCTGAGCTGATTGTTGGCCAAGGAAAGCCAAATCCCTTCACCAGACTGGCCTAGGGGTCCAGACATGCAAAGGAAGTTCGATTGTACTTTGGGTGGTGGGGCTTCAGAGGTGTTTGCCTATGCTAATCTTATACCTGGGTCTTGCCCTTATACTAATCTTGTACCAAGGACTTGTCTGGACATGCTTGCCATGGTTAAACTAGTGTAACCCCGCCCACCCCTCCCCTTTCGTGACATGTCCGTGATGTAAAGATGATGTATCAATGATGCTGCACGAACTGCATTCTGGGATATTGTGGGAAGTTTTAAAAGTCAATGTCGCCTGGTGCTCTGGGTTCTTACTGCTGTTTGAACCTGTTGCACGACAATAAAGGATCTAAGTCTACTGACTACTGTTTTGCTCCAAATTACTTGGCCGGAATTTCCTTCTTTTACTGACCACATGGACCCACAGGGGACTTGTACCCTGACGTGCTGGGCTGTTGAGTAGCCTCTCAACCCAGAATTTCCCTTAACAAGTGGATAGCCCCAAGTAATAGGAATAGTAGTAATAGTAGTGGTAGTAGTAATAAGCATACTCCCTATATCAGGGCAGTTCACAAAATAAAATTACAATATAAAAACCACAAAATTCATAACAAAAACAAAGACAACCCAATAGTCCCCACTTCCATTACACATTTTAAAAGGGCATTGGATGTCAATTAACCAAAGGCCTGGTTAAAGACGAACGCTTTCGCCTGGCGTCTGAAGGTGTACAATGAAGGCACCAGCCATGGGCGTAGCCAGGATTTTTGTTGGGGGGGGGCAGAACCTCAGTTTGCTTTGTATTTTTATTGATTTTTATTGATTTAGGGGGAGGCAGCTGCCTCTCCCTGTCCCCCCCCCCGGGCTACACCCATGGCGCCAGCAGAACCTCCCTGGGGAGAGCATTCCCCAAATGGGGAGCCACTGCAGAAAAGGCCTATTCTCATGTTGCCAACCTGCGGCCCTCTTGTGGAGGAGGTACATGAAGAAGTCCCTCGGAGGATGATCTCAGGGTCCAGGTAGGTTCATATGGAGAAGGGCAGTGCTTTTCTTTTAGGGGGGGGAAAGGTGCTGGTACTGCATTCCATTGCATACCCCCAGATAAAAGCACTGGAGAGAGGTATGGTGGTCCTGAGCCGTTAATATGAGAGGGGATGAAGAGAGCTTCTCTATCTACTTTCTCCACACTTTGCCTAATCTTACACACCTCTGTCCTGTCCCTTCGTCCTCACCTGTGCTCTAAGGGATCGTCAATCCTTCCACTCCTACTGCCGCTTTTCTCCTGGGAAAACCTCCTCCTTACTGCTAAATCAGAGCAAACATCAGTCGGGTTTTCTGTGGATTGACGTTTGCTCTGATTCAGCAGGAAAGAACAGGTTTCCCGAGGGAAAGCGGCAGGAAATCCACTCCTACTCCTGCTTTCTAGGCATGAGAGAAGCAAAGTGTGGATGAGCTCAGAAGCTCCAAGTGCTGCAACTTTTCTTCCTAGGAGAGCTGCTCCATCCCATTGTTTTGGTTGCCCTTTTATGCACCTGTTCCAACTCTGCAGTATCCTTTTTGAGGCAAAGTGGCTCTTAGAGGACAAGGCAATATTGGGCTCCCTGGCCTCCAAGACTGAAGTTTGTACAACGCAGACTTGACCCTGCAGGTCAGCTTCTGGGGATGGCGAGGATTATGTTGGGTTTTAATACTGAAGAGGCACAGAGGGCAACAGCTTAATGAGACGAATAGGGATTAATAATAAACTCCCGACGTTGGTTACATAACGATGCATTAATAATGTAAACCTCTTACATCATTAATACTGTACCTGATTATATGCTAGAACCCTATAGATACTCACAGAGGCGTAGGAAGCCTCTTGGGCGCCCGGGGCGGCGTTGCCGCATGGAGGCACCCCTTGGGGGCGGGGCATCCTGACACATACGTCGCGACGTCACGACGCATGCGTCAGGACGGACTGTGCATGCCCAGAAATCCAGGAATTATCGGGCATGCGCAGTGCATCCCGGCCGGCGCTGCGGCGACCAAGCGACCCGCCGAGCGAGCGCCGGCTCATGGGGCTGCCCCGTCCGTGCTGCTTTAAAGTCCGTGCTGCGCATGCACAGTGCATCCTGCCCGGCGCTGCTGCTCCGTGGCGACCCGCCAAGTGAGCGCCGGCTCCTGGGGCTGCCCGTCCATGCTGCTTTAAAGCAGCACGGATGGGGCAGCCCCACGAGCCGGCGGGCGGGCCGTGGGGCAGAGCGACCTTGCTCCACGGCTTGCTCCGCGGTTTGCGAGCAGGCTACGGGGCGAGGCTCCTCGCTCCACGGCTTGCTTGGGGCCTGCCAGCGGGGCGGGGCTGGCCCAAGTGTCACCCCCCTCCCCTGGAACCCGGGGCGCACCGCCCCCCCTCGCAACGCCACTGGATACTCAGCCCTGTTTATAGAGAAAGGCGTCCACTGGAGTCAGGGGGAATGGGGAGTATAAATAAATATAAGGGGTAGGTGGGGCTTGTCCACCTGGGAAGGGAGCCCATCTAGGAGAAGGAAAACTCTGATCCTAAACCTCTTCTGCCTTGTAGCATATCATTAAAAAAAAAAAAAAATTCCAGACCCAGGGCTGCCTTCAGATGTCTTCTAAAGGATGCATAGTTACATATCTCCTTGGCTCATAGGAGATTGCATAACTCCAGACCCTCTTATGAAAATAGGGACATCCTAAGGAAAAGCGGGACATTCCAGGATCAAATCAGAAACCAGGACAGCTTCTGTAAATCCAGGACTGTCCCTGGAAAATAGGGACACGTGGATGATCTGCCATAGGCCTGATCCAGCAGGCTTTTCTTAGATTCTTATGTCTCCTCCCCTCTGGTTAGAATGCCATGATGTCACACTCCTGTCTTCCCCTTGGGATTCCAAGGATCTAAACAGGTAATCAATCCCTTTTTCTTGTTTTGTGGGTTGGTCGCCATCCCCGTCTTAATGGTGGCTTATCTGGGCCGCGCACCTTCTAAGCTTCCTTGTGGCACTGTGCCCCACCCTGCCCCTAGAGCCTGTCTAGGGCTACTAGTCATTGCCTGTGGCTGCCTGTGGTAAAAGCGGCTTGCCCCAGCTGCACCCACAATGCTGTGGGGGCAGAGGTGGAAAGGAAACATGACTCTGTCCCATGGAAGTCCAAGGAGGAAGCATTGATACTAATAGGGCTTGCAGCCCCACAAACATATGAACATTAGAATAGCCTGCTGGATTAGGGCAATGGCCCATCTGGTCCAGCCTCCCGTGGGACCCTCAGCCGTCTCTGGATGCATTTTAAGTGGTCAACTGCTCACTGGTAGGGAATGCAGGTCCTGAGTAGAACCCCTGGTGTGTGTGCTTCATTTTTTAAGTTCTAGGGGTAGCAGGGCTGCCAAATAACTATCCATCCCTGAAGTTTTCGGAGAGCTGCCTGCCAGTCAGAGAATACATTTCTGGGCTAGGTGACAGACTGGGCTGACCTGAGCAAGGGCTTACATATCCTATAACTTTCTTTGACAGCAGTTCTTTGTGGCTAGTCAGGGTTAAGCTGCTACAACGTCGTTTTGATTTTATTTATTTAATTGAGCTATTTCTATACCGCTTAACCACCAAAGTTTCTAAGTGGTAAATATATAGATTAATTTTTAAGAAGAACATACACTACGATGGATAAGAGGCATTAAAATTAATCAGAAAAACAGAAAGTTGATTCAGCACTATACATTTCAGCACTATACAAACAGTAAGTTGATTCAGTGCATTTAAGATGCATCTCAATCATCATCATCATCATTAAATTTATATACTGACTTTCATTGGAGGATCACAGGGTGATTTACAGTAAAGAAACCACAAAAATATAACATAAGGCAAACTAAGCAATACCACTCCAGTTTAAAAGGCCATTGATTGTTTAACAGCCTGGTGCCTACAGGTGAGTCTCCCTGGGGAGAGCATCCCACAAATGAGGAGCTACTACAGAAAAGCCCCATTCTCATGTTGCCATCCTCTGAGCCTACCCTTTATGTTGCTTTTGTCACTTCTAAAATGCGGTTGTCTCTCCATCATCCCTGACGCCTTAGGATGCTCGGAGTCTGAATGGCTGAGCAGCAGGAGCTGGTCTCCTCTTGCCTTTCCAAGGCTAATGGGGGCTGGACCTTGTGGGGCTGCCCCCCCCCCACCAAGAAACCCTAAACCATTCCCTTCCTCTCCAGATCAACGGTTGTCCAGGACTGTGGGGATTGATTCCTCCCTATTTCCAGGGATATTTTCTGCAGCAGCTGAGCTCCCGCAGCACCACCATGGTGAAAGAACCAGTCCGCATCGTACCCTTGTGGAGGGAACTCCAAGGCCAGCTTTTCCACAAGCTTCGGATGGTAACGCAGAACCACTGTCCTCTGATGAGAACAGGATTTTTCTCCCAGTGATTTGGGGGCTGGAAGGGAGGGTGTGTGCATGCATGAAAGACAGGCACAGAGAGATGGTCCCAGAAAGTAACTGTCTCCCTCCTTGCTGTCCTTCTGCCAGCCAGCTGAAGGCTGTTTTATTCCAGCCATCCTTTGGGAATTGAGTACTTTTTAAGAAAAATGCTTTTATCTTAATAATACCGTAGGGGATATAGATAAGAAAACAGCTGCTGCCGCCGCCAGTTTCTTCCTTCTGGCCTTAAGTCTACTGTCACTGAACAGCAGCCTTGGCTGTGCCTGCCACCCCAACGCCGAGGTGGCATGAATGCTGACTGTGTGCTGTGAGTAGGGCAGGCACATTCCGGTTCCGCTCTCCTCCTGCCAACCCCCCTGTCTCTTCCCTCCTTTGGGCAGGGCGCGCAAGAGGCGACAGAAGGATCCAACACCATGCTGAGCGACAGGCCCACCATCATATTCCGGAAGAGCTACGCCCCCAACTACATGCCGCTCATCTGCTACTATTCGGTTGAGGCAGGACACTACTTTGCATCCTTCAGCTGGAAGTCCTCTAAGAAGAGCAAGGTGAGAGGCAGTGAGCTGACCCGTGATTGGCCAGGGAGGTGGGGAGAGAAATGGCTGAGAGGTGTGGCTGCCCTCAACCTCCAACACCCAAACATGGTCAGGATTTTATCCATTATCTTCAAGGAACCCCCACCTTCAAATCCAGCAGCTCAAAATGATGCAGAAGCTTTGTAAAGGTAAAGGTAAAGGACCCCCTGACCATTAGGTTCAGTCGTGTCCGACTCTGGGGTTGCGGCGCTCATCTCGCTTTATTGGCCGAGAGCCGACGTACAGCTTCCGGGTCATGTGGCCAGCATGACTAAGCCGCTTCTGCCAAGCCAGAGCAGCGCACAGAAATGCCGTTTACCTTCCCACCGGAGAAGTACCTATTTATCTACTTGCACTTTGACGTGCTTTTGAACTGCTAGGTTGGCAGGAGCTGGGACTGAGCAACGGGAGCTCACCCCGTCGCAGGGATTCGAACCACTGACCTTCTGATCAGCAAGCCCTAGGCTCTGTGGTTTAACCCACAGCGCCACCTGGGTCCCTTTTGTGCTCTCCCTTAAATCATAGAATTGCAGAATAGTAAACCCGTGCCATCTTGAAAGAGAAACACGGGCTGTTTAACATGACACCACCGGGAGCAGCAAGCCTTAATAACCACAATATACGAACTTTTAAAATAATTGGCAAACCCTCCTGGAAAGGTATAAGTGAAAAGCAGACGGGTGAACAACAGCTGTGGAAAAAGAGTGGATGTTATCGGGGCTGAATGAAGATGGCGACTGTCCGTGATTTGGCTTTTGGAGTCAGAGTGTCAAGGGGCAAGGCGATCGTATGGTGATGAAATATGGACTTAAATCCACACAGGGACATTGTTTGTTTTGATTTATCTTGCTTGTTGGAATACATCAGAGGCTGTGAAAATATAGGAAGGGTAAAAAGCAAGGACAAATAGTTGATTAGACAACTCCGGAGTTTGAAGCATGGGAAACCTCAAAAAAAAAAAAAAAAAAAAGGGAAAAAAAAAGAATTGCAGAATTGTAGAGTTGGAAGGGACCCCAAGGGTAATCTAGTCCAACCCCCTGAGGTGCAGGAACCTCAACTAAAGAACCCTGACAGGTGGCCAGCCAACCTCTGCTTAAAAACCTCTGATGAAGGACAGTCCACCACCTTCTGAGGAAGTCCATTCCATAAGGGGAGTCCTACAGGATCAGACCAAAGCTCTCCTTAGTCTCGTTTCCCATTTGTGTGCAGTAGTCCCCTTCCCTGCTGTTGTTCCCCAGCAACTGGTGTTCAGAGGCAGGCCACCCCTAATCCTGGAGGGAACCTAGATGGCCGCCATGACTTCTCCATGACTTTCCTCCCCTGCCATGCAGGAGACAATAAGCAGCCTTAGGAAATGATATTTTCTTACCACCATGCTTGATTTAGATCCCAGTCTCCTGTTCCAGGCCCCTTGAGCTCCTACCTCCCTTGCTTCAAGCCAGAGAGCCCACCTTCCCCTCCGCTAAAGAGCGCAGGAGTCCTGATTCCCAGGCCTTCCCCCTGACTGGCATCTCAACTCCTGAAAGGGGGTTATTTCCCTATGGCCCAGAGAGGGCAGCAGTAGAACCACCAGGCAGCTGGAGATAACCTTAGCAAAATAAAAGAAAAAAATTCCTTCCAGTAGCACCTTAGAGACCAGCTAAGTTTGTTCTTGGTATGAGCTTTTGTGTGCATGCACACTTCTTCAGATACACTGAAACAGAAGTCACCAGACCCTTATATATAGTGAGAGGGTGGGGAGGGGTATTACTCAGAGGGGTGGTGGGAATGGGTGAAAGGCTGATAGCTGTGGTAAACCTGTTGACGACTGTTAACGGCTGCAATTAGTCTTACAGGAAAAAGCAAGGGGTGAGAAGGTTAAAAAAGCTTTGTCATGTATAATGAGATAAGAATCCAATGTCTTTGTTCAGACCAGGTCTCTCCATGGTTTTAAGCTTGGTAATGAGTTGCCAAGTTAAGACTAATTGCAGCCGTTAACAGTCGTCAACAGGTTTACCACAGCTATCAACCTTTCACCCATTTCCACCACCCCTCTGAGTAATACCCCTCCCCACCCTCTCACTATATATAAGGGTCTGGTGACTTCTGTTTCAGTGTATCTGAAGAAGTGTGCATGCACACGAAAGCTCATACCAAGAACAAACTTAGTTGGTCTCTAAGGTGCTACTGGAAGGAATTTTTTTATTTTATTTTGCTTTGACTATGACAGACCAACACGGCTATCTACCTTTAACTGGAGATAACCTTGAACACCATGTCCCTCTAGCACAGAGGTGTCAAACTCTGGCCCTCCAGATGTTTTGAGACTACAATTCCCATCATCCCTGACCACTGGTCCTGTTAGCTAGGGCTGATGGGAATTGTAGTTCCAAAACATCTGGAGGGCCGGAGTTTGACACCCGTACCACAGCTTTGTATTGGATTGTATGATCTATCATAAGCTAATTTGGAGATTGTTAGGGGTGTCTATGTCTTTAAATAGGTGAACCAAGATAGTAACCCTACCCCCAGGGCACGGGACAGAGTCCATTGCCTCTGACTCTCAGACTTCTCCTGCAGGTTCGAGTCTGGGTGTACAACGCAGAGGACGAGATCCCCATGGCAGAGAGAGAGTACGCCATAGAGGAAGACCCAAAGGTCCTGTACATCTCCTATGTCCCCCACCTGCACCTCTTTGTGACCTACTGCAATGACATCCACCTGCGGCTTTTTGGTGACCACACTCAGGAATGCAAGATGCTCTCCGAGGTGAAGTCGCCCCATTCAGTCACCAGCATGTGCTTCAATCCTGAGACAGGTGAAGTGGTGACGGGTGCCATTGGCATTGTGGCCTTTTGGAGCTATATTCCAGGGAAGGATCCCTGCATCGCTATCACGCGGGAGGTGCAGATCTCAAGTGGCGAATTTGTGCATTACCTCAGCGTGGAGCAGGAGCGGAAAGTGCTGGTAGCTTTGTGCGAGAACATCATCCGTGCGTACGACTACCAAACCAAGACCCAGACCCGGACCTTCCAGGTGAGCCAAGGTGTGTCGCTCACTTGCTGCTCCTCCTACTGGCCTCAGAGCCTCCTCTTCACTGGGGACCTCGGGGGGGACGTCAAGGTGTGGAACTTTGACAAAGGGACCCAGACCACCCAGTTCAAGGCACACCAGAGCGCCATCACCACCATCATCACCCGGCACTCGTTCCACACCATCATGACCACATCGCTGGATGGGTTGCTGAAGGAATGGAACCTGACCACCTGTGAGCTCCTTCGGCGCCTGGACATCGGAGAGCAGCTCTTCCAGATGCAGTTCCTCAATGAGCAGACCTTTTTCCTTTGCACCCTGTACACCTTCTCCATCCGCACCATCAACAACTTCTGCCAGCTCTTCAACAAAACCAAGTCCATCCTCACGAAGCTGGTGCGGGTGCAGTGTGGACCAAACAAGGCCCGCATCCTGGCAGCCACGGAAGACGGGGTCATCCGATTCCTATCCCCGGTCACGGGGGAAATGTTGTTTGTCACCTGGCCCTTCCAGGTACTGGAAAAGGCCCTGGACTATGTTTATGACCCAGACAGAGAGGAGCTGCTGGCGACGATGGGCACAAACGACATCTACGTGCTGGACACCACCAAGAACCCCTGCCCAGTCAAGCATATCTTGCGCGTTACGGACATAGACGACAAGGTGTTGTGCCTGGCCTACAGTCGCCTGGACCTGGAAGGCCGCACCTGCAGCTTCATCTTCAGCGGGTACAAGAGCGGGAAGGTACGCACCATCACCCAGAACGTGTATCGGATGGGGAACCGCAAATTGCATGACGGCAAGGTGGTGGCACTCAGCAGCATCTCAGCCTCAGGCAACCTGTCCTACCACTCGCGGGAGTCTTCCTACCTGTGCTCCTATGGCCAGGACCAGTACATCGTCCTCTCCAATGTTCTCTTAATGAGGAACAACGAACTAGAGCTGTTACCTTTGGTGGCCATCCCAAGCACCAACTGCCGCATCAACAACCTCCTGCTCATCCCCGGCTACATCTGTGTCCTGACAGAGCACAACCGGGTCCGGCTGTGGCGCCAAGCATCCCTGGTCCCTGGCCAGAAGAATCGCTACTGGAAGGAGACTGCCGCCCTGCACCCCACCACCATCACTTCCTTTGACTACTGCCACACCCTCAGCATGCTGGTGACCAGCGGCTCTGATGGGACCGTGCGCGTCTGGGACATCCTGGGGCAGATGCTGGTGGAGTTTGATACGAGCCTCAAATTCAGCCGAGTTTGCTTTGCCAACCAGCGGGGAGACCTGGTTGTGGGCTGCAACCTGAATATCTACTTCATCCCATGCATCTTGTACTTGCCCAGAGATCACCTGTACAGGTTGGCGTCCCGGTGTCTGAAGGACGACATGATCGAGTTCCCCTTGGCCTTTCTGCCTCACTTCCTCCTCACCTTTGACATAGTCTTTGTGCCTAAGTACGTATGGGGAGGGGAAGGGAAGGGAGGCGGGCAGGCAGGGCGGGATCTGAATGTTGGAGAGGTGGGCAGAGAAGACACAGCTGCAAAAGGGTGAAGCCCACCCCCAGTTTCCAATTCAGGTGATACAGGCAACTTGTTTCCCACCAATGGCCACTGACCTTTGCAATTGTCATGGAGCAGAAACAAAAGGGGGGACATAACTTGTCCAAATGGTTCTAGCATTCAGTGCCAGTAGCCAGTCTCCAGGTCCATGGACTGTCTATGAAGGCATGGCTGCCGAGCAAGAATGGTTAAAATTTTGGGCCCAAGAACTGCATTCAAGGTTAGCCAATACTCTGTCTGAGGTCTGCATGGCATATGCGCACATGTGCGCGTGCACACACACACACACACACACACACACACACAGACTGGCTGACATATTGATATATTGTCCAAAGTCAGTTTGAAGTCAGTATTGTAATATCAGTTTCATAGTTTTTGACCTGGCAATATATTGCAAATCATGATGTGTGTGAGGGATGGGTGATATACTGTCCCAAACCAATTTCAAGTCCATATCATGATATTGGTTTCATAACTTTTGACCTGGCAATATACAGTGGTGGACCCTCGGGTTATATTACCTTCAGGTAACGTAACTTTCTTTTTTTTAAAAAAAATCGTTTTTATTAAAGTTTTCAATACAACAAAATCACATTGAAACATTCCAAATTACATTCCAAATTATTTATCCAATTATCAATAAAAAAAAAGAAAAATTCAAATTCTGCCAAATTATTATTTAAATTTATTTAATGGTTTCCCATGCTTCAAACACCGGAGGTATCTAATCAACTATTATCCATTGCTTTTCACCCTTCCAATATTTTCACAGCCTCTGATGTATTTCAGCAAGCAAGATAAATCAAAACAAACAATGTCTCTGTGTGGGTTTAAGTCCATATTTCATCACCATACGATCGCCTTGCCCCTTGACACTCTGATTCCAAAAGCCTAATCACAGACAGTCGCCATCTTCATTCAGTCCCGATAACATCCAAACCTCTTTTCCCACAGCTGTTGTTCACTCGTCTGCTTTTCACTTGTACCTTTTCAGGAGGGTTTGCCAATTATATTAAAGGTTCGTATATTGTAGATTTTTTAAGGCTTGCCTCTCCCTATGGTGCGGTGCTATGCAGCCCGGGCTTCTCTTTCAAGATGGCACGGCTCTATTTGAACTGCGTCATTTCCAGGAAACCATCCAAATTCCTCCAATTAAAATCAGTCAGTGTCCAAGGGGTTCTCTCTTTGCCAAAATCAACACGTAGAGGCGCTTTTTATCCTCTTCCAAGTATTAACGATGTAGCTCATTATCACATAGGCACAGCACTATTAAGTATTATTTTCGTTCCACACAGTTTATATTTATAATATCAAATCTTCTCAACCGAAATCAAACTATCAGTCTTTCAAATCTCACTTGTTATGCATAGTGAAAGTAGTTCTCTGGGGGGAGGGTTTGCCCGTTATTATAAAATAGTAAAGCAAAGTACAATCACAGAGTCCGAGGCTCCCCCCCCTTTCCGTCCCGCTTCCACATACCAATACCATGATAAAATCTTCTTCCTTTTCTTTTTCTTCTTAGCTGTTCAGTGGCTGAGTTTTTTTAGCAAAATACTTTTTCCTCCTTCGTTTGAAGCATGCCCAAGACTTCACACTAATTTATATTTTAAAGCATTGGGACTCATGCACGGTCGGGGTGGTGTCCAGGAGTTCCTCCCCCCATCGGTGCTATCCGCCCAGGCCCCCCCGCTCCTTCCCCCAGGGTCGGAGCAGGTTTAAGGGGCAACTGCGGGCGAGGCAGTCCTTCCCACACTCCTGGGAAGGCTGGGAGGCTGCTTACTCCCATCACAGCCTCAAAATTCCCCGCGAGGGTCGGGAGAGATGTTACTAGTCAGCCATTTCCCGCCGTGCACGAGCGGAAACCTCTCGGGTAATGTAACTTTCAGGTTGCGAACGCGGCAAACCCGGAGGTGTATACTTCCGGGTTTCGCAGCATGCGCAGAATCACTGCACGCCGCACGCATGAGCAGAAACACTCTATCGTGCCGCGTGTGTGCGCAGAAGTGGTGCCTCTAGATGCTGCCTTTTCGGGGTACATACGGACCCCCGGAACGAATTAAGTTCGTATCCGGAGGGTCCACTGTATTGTGAATCATGGGGGGGGGGGTGAGTGCTATGCAAAAATGTGGGGCAAACCGTGAAGCCAGCCAATGCCTCTACATAGATCCATCCTTTTTTCAGACATTGTGATATACAGTGCTATTTTTCTCTAGAAAAAGGGGTGCCGGAACTCACCATGAACACCTCCCTCATTCTCTCAGAATGGCAATGGCAGCCCACCTAAGAGGTGCCGGAACTGAGTTCCGGTGAGTTCCTGTTGGGGGAAAAAACCCCTGCTGATATATCAGTATATCGCAATGTTTAGCTGGTTATATATCACAAAGTTGAAAACCAGATACCGCCCAGCTCTAATGCAGACCACCAGGGCCAGTTCATTACATTCTGCTCCCTGAGGCAAAGGACAAGATGGTGCCCTCCCCCAAGGCACATACAGAAGCCAGTAGGACCGGCAGTGGAATCTTATTCCAATACAAGGACCATGAAGGCAACAGGCTAGGGTAGGGGGTACAGGGCAGGCCGCAGGGCACTCACATCTCTGGCCATTCCCCCCATCCCACAACATCTGCTGCCTCATTATGGGCTGACCCTGCAGGCCACACTCTGCAGACCCACCCCAACAGCGCACCCGCCACCCACTGACCCCCTTGAGAGCCTTCCTGCCTTGCATCTTTATTTTAACCAAGTGCCCCCCTCATGTTCTCGTGAATATTCAAACGCCCAGCCTGTCACTGTACCGCTGTGCCCACCCCCACCCCAAGGCAGAGCTGGCGTGCATAGAAAATATGGGGATATCTGGGCTACATTACTAGCAAGGAATCATCGCTTCTGCGTGCTCCCTCTACAGTGGACCCTCGACTTACGAAGGTAATGCGTTCTGAAGGGACCGTCGTAGGTCGAAAAAAAATCGTACGTCAAAAAAAAAAACCCATCTAAACTTCGGAAGTCGAGGAAACTCTATCTAAAACGGCCGCGATTTCCTTTCGGAAGTCGAAAAAATTCGTAGGTGCGCGGCCGCTTTGATCCCTCGTAACTCGAAAAATACGGAAGTCGGGTCACTCGTAAGTCGAGGGGCCACTGTACATTTATAGCGCATGGCTTCCCACAAAGAATCCCTTTCCCCCCCTGCACAGAACTACAGTTCCCAGCCCCCTTAACAAACTAGACTTTGGGTGCTTTCCCTCCCCAGGTACCGCCAGATCGGGAGGCTGTCCAAGAAGTATGAGCGGCTGGAGCCCATCTCCAACCACAAAGAGGTGGTGATGGAGAACAATGTGGCCACCGTCATGCATTTCATTGGCAAGGACGTGAGCGGCCTCCCTGGGCCAGATTTCTACGGGGCAGTGCTGTCCGTCAAGGAGCCACAGCCGGAGTTCTTCGTGAAGTACCAGCTCCTCCCACAGCACGGTGCCAAGGCACCCCTGGAGAAGAGAACGCTTCCCGGCGAGCTTCCGCTAGCACCACCGCCGTCCCATGTGCTTCCTCCACTGGCCGAGACCATCCCCATCCCCATCCTTGGCAGGATACCTTTCCAAGCCGGGCGCACGTGGCCTATCGCCCCCGACGGCTACGTCCCCAATTCGGTTATCCGGGCCCAGCTGTTCCCGAGGGGGACGCCCGAGGCCCTGCAGTGCAGCTTGGACCTGAGCAGGCAGCCCTTGCCCAAGCGCAAGATGGTCAAGATCCTGCTGCCGGAGGGGGATCTGCCTGAAGCCGAAACCGCAGAGAAAATCCGGAGGAAAAGGGTGCAGAGGAGGCGGACCTCCATAGCCTTCTCAGGGGTGATGCGCTCCCGGGACCTGCTGTCTGAGATCGTGTCCAAGCCCTGGCTGCGGCACAAGCCCAGCGACAACACCTTGCCCTCTGTCGCAAAGGCCATCCTGGAACTGATGGACGACGTGCCGTACTCCAAGTACTTGATGTGCACTGCTGCCCTCGTCCAGCTCGCCGAGGCCTACCCGCTGCCAGAAAAGGTCCAAGAAGACGCCTTCGGGCGACTCATCCAGGACACCACCCACAAGGAGGTCAGCGCAGTAATTCAAAGGGCTTGGGGGGAGGGGGCAGCATAGGGACTGCCTGGCACTCAGGGTTTTGGTCTTATTCTTTGGTATTGTAACACGCAGCTCCTATCTCCATGAGCGGTGCGAGATTCCAGGGGTTGCAGGCGGACCTTAATAATAATAACAATAATAACAATAACAATAATGTTATTATTTATATTACTGTATTTTCTGGCGTATAAGACTACTTTTTAATCCAGGAAAATCTTCTCAAAAGTGGGGGGTCGTCTTATACGCCGGGTGTCGTCTTAAAGGGCGGGTGCTGAAAAGCCATGAGCTCAGAGACGCCGCGATTGTCCCCGTCCCGGCCCCGCTGCCTCCTCAGCCCCTCTCGCGCCCCCTCGCAGGGAGCCAGCGAGCGAGAGACAGGCGGGGGGCGCACAAACAGACGCCTCTCGCCCAGTCCTGGCCCGCCTGCTCCTGGCGCGCATGCCCTGCCCCCGAGACACAGGCAGGCAGGCGAGAGAATGCTCCCCTCCCCTCACGGCCGCTCTCGCCTTCACCACCTCAGCCGCTAGACAAAATGGGCGCTCATGGTGAAAAAGGCTGCCTCCAGTGTGCGTTGGTGTGCGTTGGAAGAGGGGTAGTCTTATACGGCGAGTATATCCCAAACTCTATATTTTAACTGGAAAAGTTGGGGGTCGTCTTATACGCCCAGTCGTCTTATACACCGGAAAATACGGTATTTATATGCCCCAGGGTCTGTGTTGGGACAAATGAGGCTCCACGGAGACTGTGGTGCTTTTAGGATATATGGTTTATTTACACAGGCATTCAACCTGAACTTAGAGGAAGGGGCTCACGGCATTGGCACCCCAAATGGTCCCTGCTTCTTCTGTAGCTGTAGCCTTGCCCTCAGATGGACATCACGCCGGCCAAACTCCAACCCACCGGTCTAAACCCTCGGCTTTTATCGGCTTTATTAATGGTGAACCCCAAAATTTCCACATCTACCAATACCAGAGGCGTATCGGTGGGCCCGCTGCCCCTCTTGCTGCACCCTAATACACACCTGAGCCTAGCCGAAAGGCACATTTAGTCCAGCTATTTCCTGGTTCTAACATCCCAACCTCAGTGAATCATTCCGGGTGTCCTGGACCCACAGATTCCTAACAGTGTTGCAACATCTGTGCCAAACCCTTCTTCTGAGGAACCTTGACAGGGGAAAAGTAATTATCCCAATTAGGCCCCCCCAACACACACACACACACACACACACACACACACACACACACACACACACAGAATAGCCCCATGGAGCTGGCTAGACAGAGGGACTATTCTTCTTCTTCTTCTTCTTCTTCTTCTTCTTCTTCTTCTTCTTCTTCCATTTCAGGGGGTTGGACTGGATGACCCTCGGGTCCCTCTATGATGAGTTATAATCTAATATGGAACCTTCCATTGTTATTATTTATTACCACGCTTCACCCGAGGACAACAGGGAGGTTTACAGGGAGGGATCAACAGCCCAGGATCAGTTAGTGAGTTTTGTATCCAAGTCGGGGTTTGTTAGGTGCCAGGAAAGGTTGGAGCACAGCAGCCACGCTGGCATGCCCAGAGGTGAATGTTTCATGCTCAGAATGCCCTCCTCTCCATCCCCTCAGCAACACTGGCCACCTATCGCTTGCCCTGCCCCATTTTCAAAGGGCTGTGTGCTCTTCACCTTAGTTGCGGTTCCGACAACTTTAAATTTTTTTAGATGATTTTTAAACACTCCCCCCCCCAAAAAAATGCTATACAAAATCCTGCAAAAGACAGTGTTATCAAACAGGATCTGGTGGCAATATGCATATCACATGTGCAATTATAGGCCGCTGCTGAACAAAATCTGGCATGAAAGAAAACCAAAGTAAGTGAGGTGTGTGAATATGAGTAAGGCAGTGACTGGAAATATTTATAGCAGAGACATCATGGTTAAATAAGGCAGGCTTACAAAACAGGGAACCTGGGATCCCAAGGGAAGGTAATGAACATATTATTGAACATTATTGGTCATTTTGGACTCACAGCTGTCCATGGAGGCGCAGGTTAATTCTGTGTCCAGGGCAGCTGTCTACCAGCTCCATCTGGTACGCAGGATGAGACCCTCCCTGTCCGCACACTGTCTCGCCAGAGTGGTGCATGCTCTGGTTATCTCCCGCTTGGACTACTGCAATGCGCTCTACGTGGGGCTACCTTTGAAGGTGACCTGGAAACTGCAATTAATCCAGAATGCGGCAGCTAGACTGGTGACTGGGAGCGGCCGCCGGGACCACATAACACCGGTCCTGAGAGAACTACATTGGCTCCCAGTACGTTTCCGAGCACAATTCAAAGTATTGGTGCTGACCTTTAAAGCCCTAAACGGCCTCGGTCCTGTATACCTGAAGGAGCGTCTCCACCCCCATCATTCTGCCCGGACACTGAGGTCCAGCACCGAGGGCCTTCTGGCGGTTCCCTCCCTGCGAGAAGCAAAGCTACAGGGAACCAGGCAGAGGGCCTTCTCGGTAGTGGCGCCCGCCCTGTGGAACGCCCTCCCAGCAGAGGTCAAAGAGATAGACAACTATCTGACATTCAGAAAACACCTGAAGGCAGCCCTGTTTAGGGAAGTTTTTAACCTGTGATGTTTTAATGTATTTTAATATCTGTTGGAGGCCGCCCAGAGTGGCTGGGGAGACCCGGCCAGATGGGCGGGGTACAAATAATAATAAAAAATTATTATTATTATTATTATTATTATTATTATTATTATTATTATTATTATTATTATATTCAAATGCCCAGAGTCACTGTGTTGGCCATATTCATTCATAGGCCAAGGGGGTCCCAGGCCATGTTCCTCCTGGCTTAGAAATGAAATAAGGTCAGACCAAAGCAGTAGAAAACCGTCCCTTTTCCTTTGGCCCCTGAGGACTCTCAGATGACCCTTTCTCCACACTTTAGCCTAGCAAGCAGTAAGATTGGCCCCGTCTAAATTTCCCCAAAACTGTGCAATGGTCTTTCCAGCCACTATAAGCGGGTATGCTACCGAGTCTTTATTATGCAAACTTTATTACGCAACACCGGTAGGACTCCTGAAGCATCTTCTGGAGGGGGAATCAAGGCTGGCTTTCCCTCTGGCCATGCCAAAGGCTGCGGCAGAGACTGGGCCTTGGTCCAGACCCAGGCGCTGGCCCCTGAGCTCATGTGTACAAAGATATGGACCCCTGTTCTTGCTCCGTAGGTGAGGATGAGGCTGGCAGCCTGGGAGGCCTTAGGGAAGATGGACCTGCTGACTGAACAGGAAGTGGTTCCCCTGGCCCGAGCCCTGCTGGACGAGAACAAGAAAGTGCGTGACCTGGCCCGGTCGCTGCTGGACTCTGTGGCTGGCATCACGGACAAATTTGTCCTGAAGAAGGAGATGCAGCGGATGGCGGATTCCAGCCTGGTAGACTTGTGAGTGTCTCCTTTGAGGCGTGCATGGGGTATCCCCGACCCCCAAAGCAACACCCCCTGTGGCTCAGAGGAGCTTCCTGGAAGGGTCTCTAACTTTGCAGCTTCTGGCAAAGTTAGACCCAGCTGTTCCCTGCCCAATTGGGTTATGATGCTGCTCTGTGCTGTACCCAGATGTAGGCTATGACGGACGATGAGGAGCTTAAAGGTGGGCCTCACATATGACACCCCCCCAGCACATTTGCACAGAGCTGTGTGTGTCCAGTTGGCCAATAGCAGAAGCCCTGAAGTAGCTAAAACATCCCCTCAACGAGATGAACAGCAGGATTGAGATGTTTTGAAAGGGAATAAGATATTTTGCTTTGCAGTGTGGCGATTTACTAGAGGGTAGGGAAAGATCTGCCATAAGCCAAAGGCCTGGATCCCCCCACCCATTCCTCTGGGGCCCTCCTCTCAATTTTACCCCTCCTTTAGCTGGTTACTCTTTGCTCCAAGGGACGTGGGTGGCGCTGTGGTCTAAACCACTGAGCCTCTTGGGCTTGCCGCTTGCCCATCAGAAGGTCGGCGGTTCGAATCTGCTCTACGTTGGTGAACTCCCATTGCTCTGTCCCAGCTCCTGCCAACCTAGCAGTGCAAAAGCACACAAGTGCAAGTAGATGAATAGGTACCTCTGCGGTGGGAAGGTAAATGGCGCTTCTGTGCACTCTGGCACTTGTCACGGTGTGCCAGAAGCGGTTTAGTCCTGATGGCCACATGACCCGGAAAGCTGTCTGTGGTCAAAATGCTGGCTCCCACCCCACCCCCCGCCTGAAATATGAGATGAGCGCAGCACCCCATAGTCGCCTTTGACTGGACTCTTAACCATCCAGGGGTCTTTTACTTTTACCCCTTTGCTCCTTCCAGGTCTACATTTGGTCGCGATCAAAGCGCCTACCCTCGCATAGTGAGGGGTGCCGGCATCATGGCAGACACACCGGATGAAGCTAAGGTCGCCCTGACAGAAGGAGCACAGAAGCTGATGACCCGGGTTGAGAACCAGCTGACAGCCAATCTGTACTTGATGAACGAGATCCAATCCAAATTAGCCCACGACCGCCGCCAAACCGTTTCCCGTCTTAGGTCACCACCTCGGAGACCATCTGAAGACTTTACCACCCCCGATGCCCTTCCCGCAGGACAGGCGCGGTGGCTGGGAATCTTTGGCATGCCTGAGAAGAAAGTTGCTGCTGCTGCCCCTTTTGCCCCCGAAACAGGCAAGTACAACTCCCTGCCTAGAGAAAGCATCTTGAGAGAGCCGGTCCTGAGAGAGCTACATTGGCTCCCAGTATGTTTCCGAGCACAATTCAAGGTGTTGGTGCTGACCTTTAAAGCCCTAAACGGCCTTGGTCCTGTATTCCTGAAGGAGCGTCTCCACCCCCATCGTTCAGCCCGTACACTGAGATCCAGCGCCGAGGGCCTTCTGGTGGTTCCCTCACTGCGAGAAGCAAAGCTACAGGGAACCAGGCAGAGGGCCTTCTCGGTAGTGGCGCCCGCCCTATGGAACGCCCTCCCAGCAGAGGTCAAAGAGAGGTCCTGACTTGGACTGGCAACCTGTGGTCAGTGTCCAGTGAAGTGGGTTTGTCTCCCTTTTCACTTGCACAAGCAACCTTGAATCCCATGGTAGAAAGTTGTGGAATGACTGACACTTCCACTTGCTCTGCACTTAGGAAGCACAAGTCCAAGTACTTTCCCCCTTGCCTCATTCCTTTCCAGGGAAACCTGCTCTTTAGTGAGAGATCAGGACCAATGTCACTCCAGGAAAAAATCAAAACCGTTTGCTCCGGTTAGGCGATAAAGAGCAGTTTTCCTGCAGGGCAAGCAGAGGCACAAGAGGAAAAGTGTGTTGGAGGAACTGGACATGGAAGATGGGGTTCATTTCCCTCAAGAGCAAAAATCTCCCCATGTACGTGACAAGTCAACAGGTGCAAGGTCAGCCAAGCCAGTTGCTATGGCAATGGCCCAGTGTCATCTATGTAAGTGATTCAGGCATGTCAGCTCATTAGTCAGTCAGTGAGTCTGTCCATGAATCAAATTCTGCCCTACATCTTGAAGCTGGGGCAATGGAGATACTTTGTGCTTGTACAGTATATATGTATGGCATTTCTGTGCGCTCTGGCTTCTGTCGCGGTGTTCCGTTGCGCCAGAAGCGGTTTAGTCATGCTGGCCACATGACCTGGAAAGCTGTCTGTGGACAAACACCAGCTCTCACAGCCTGAAAGCAAGATGAGCGCTGCAACCCCCTAGTCGCCTTTGACTGGGCTTAACGGTCCAGAGGTCCTTTGCCTTTTTTTTTACATCTGTATCTTCAAAGCCTACAAGCTGGATGTACATATCAATGTCCAGAACTGTATTAGTGAAGCTTTATCTCCTGCAACAGTAAACTGTTTTGGACCTGAAGCCGCCTCTCCCCTCAGATTCCTGACATTGTTCTGCCCACCTCTCTGGTTAATCTCACTCCTTTCCTTGTCCCCTCACAGGTGGCGGCGATAGGCTCCCCAGGATCCCCCAAGCACGAGGCAAGGGGCGCACTGTGCCAGTAGTGGCTGCAGCAGGTCTGGAGGACCGCAGCCCCAGCCTCAGCGCCACCCCCAGCCTTGCCACCGCCAGCACCAGCTCCAGCAGCACCAGCTCCAGCAGCACCAGCAGCGGCTCCACCTGGCGGGAGGAGCGGCATGCCAGGAGGGAGCTCAGGGCGAAGGAGAAGGGGAAGGAGAAGGAGAAGGAGAAAAAGCCCAGGCCCAAGTTCCTTCCCGTCGTTTCCCAGGAGGCCTCGAAGGTGCTCAAGGTGCACAAGAAGCCCCAGCCCCTCCTCTTGCAGCGGCGTGACACTCGCACCCAGCTCTTCACTGAGATGCTGAAGCACCAGAGGGACAGGAAGGAGGTGCAGGCAGCCGCCCTCCCAACATCGGAACTCAAGCCAGATACGGCTGTTCTGCCGCCTAAACCCAGCCAGGCGGCTGTCTCCACCCTGCCGCCAGTGCCCACCAGAGGCAGCCTCATTGACCCGAATCAGGAGTACAGCTCTGACAAGACCAAGTGGCGCGCCGACCTCCACAAGCTGTTGATGCTCCGCATTGGCCCCCACGTAGAGGGCCGCACTGCAGCTGAGGACCTCCTGGCCTCGGCCCGGTATGCCCTGGGTGGCCGCACCATGTCCTGGGAGGACATTGCCAATCTCAGCCAGGTCCTCCTCACTTCCCAGGAGAAGGTGGCCGTTGAGGAAAAGGCGTGGAAGGATTATATGGAGGGTCTGGAGAAGTCCCCAGAAGACGAGCTGTTGCCCCAGCCTTCCGCGGAGAGCCTGGAGAAGGTGGTGGAAGTCACGAAGAAGCAAGAGTTCAGCAGTTCGGAGACAGAGTTTGAGAGCGAGGAGGAATTCGTCAGGGGGAAGGGAGTGAGAGAGCATGGGGAGGGGAGAAAGGTCAAGCGGAAGAAGAGACAGGAAGGGAAGTCCGCCTCTGACAAAGAAGTGGCAGGGAAGGCGGCGGCGAAGGCGGCTAAAGAGGCTAAAGAGTCACTCCGGGAAAAGGAGCGGGAGGTGGCCAGGGCGAGGGTGCGAGAGGCAATCAAGGAAAGAGACCGAGAGGTGGCCAGGGAAAGGGAGCTGGAGGCGGCCAAGGCAAGGGAGCATGAGGAGGCCAAGGCAAGAGGGCTGGAGGCAGAAGCCATAGCAAGGGAGCGAGAGGTGGCCAGGGGGAGAGAGCTGGAGCTGGCCCGGCGGAGGGAGCGTGAGCGGGAGGCAGCTGTAAGGAAACGGAAGAGATTGGGGAAGCTGGTTGACAAAGACAGAGAAGGCCTCGAGGGGCCAGAGATGGCCAGGAGAGAAGTCCTGAAGCCCATCCTCATGGAGTCGGAAAGGAAGCTGGCTCGGATATCCGAGAGCACCCTGGCTGAGGCGAGGGGCAAGGCCAAAGAGAGGATGATGGAGGAGCTCAAGGAGAGAGCCCTGGCTGAAGTCAAGGACCTGGCCAAGGAAGATGTGAAGGCAAAGGCACTGGCCGAAGCCAGGGCTCTGGCCCTGGCCGAAGCCAAGGAGCAGGCGCTGCTCAAGGCGCGGAAGATTGCCATGGCGGAAGAATGGGAAAAGGTGCTGGCTGAGGCACGCAGGAGGGCGCATGCAGAGCTGGAGGAGAGGGTGATGGCCGAGGCGATGAAGATAGCCCAGGCCGAGAAGAAAGAGGGGAAGGAGGCCAAGGAAAGGGTCCGGGAACTGCTCAGCTCAGTAGTGCTGGAAGTGGACGAGGCCAGGGTCATGGAGCTGGCCAGGGAAATGGGCTTGGTAGTGGATGAGGAGAGGATACTGGAGCTGCTCAGGGAAATTTCCTTGGAGGTGGACGAGGAGAGAGTTGAGGAGCTGGCAAAGTTAAGGCGCAAAGAAATGGTGGAGGCCATTGCTCAGAGGATGGCTAAGGAAAAAATGTTGGGCCTGCCTGAGTCGAAGCTCAAGGAGCTCATTGAGGCCAAAGCCATGGAGATGGCCTGGGCAAGAGCGAGGGCCCTGGAAGAAGAAGAGGAGGAAGAGGAGGAAGGAATTGGAGAAATGGCTGAAAGAAGATGGGAAGAGGAGTGGGAGGAAGGGGAGGGGGAGGGGGAGGAGGTGGAGAGCAAGGAGGGAAAAGATGACATGTGGGAAGACCTAGTAGAGAAGACCTTTGAGCCCCTCAATTATGAGGAAAGAGAGGCACTGATAGCCCTGTGGGAGGAAGAAGCGACTCCAAAGCCAGAAGACGACCAACTTGCGCTTTCAGAACGTGCTCAGCTTTTCTTGGACATCCTGACTCAGCCAGAGAAGCTGGAGCCCAGTGACGCCACCACCTACAAGCGCCTCTTCCAAGTGGTGTCCATGCTTGATGTTTCTTCAGGGGAGGACACCGAAGCCCTGGCGGGGGCTTTGCTGCAAAAAGCGCAGCAGATCTTACAGGAAGGGGCGGAGATGAAGGGGCTCTTGAGCAAAGGCCACTCCGATCTGCTGCACCAGCTCAAAGAAGCAGTGGAGGCCTACCAGATCTGGAGCACTGATTCTCAGGAGCATGCGGAGAAGATGAAGCGCCTTCAGAAGACCGCCCTGAAAGTGTTGCAGGCAAGGAGCCTGAAGGTAAAGCTGCAGAAAGATGTCAAGAGGAGATCCTTGTGGGAGAGCGTCAAGAAGGAGTGGGCGGAGGACAAAGGCAAGTTTGTTAAGAAGAGCTTCCTCAACAAGAGGCTGAAGGATGCCTTAAAAAAACTGAAGGCTAGAGAAGAAAAGGTTGAGCAAGGAATAATAGACCAGCTGCGAATGGTAAGGCGCCTCAAATTCAGATCCCGGCCCATTGTGCTAGGCGCGGTGAAGGAGAAAGACATGGAAAGGCCAGAGGAGGAGAGGAAGGAGGCAGACGAGAAGGAGAAGAGAGTGCTTCACGAGAGCGAGAGCAAGATAACATGGTCCCTGGCGGGGAAGGAGAAGGCCTGGATGGCCATCACACAGACGGAGGGGCTGCCCATGGCCACAGCGATTATCAGGCCAAAGAAGTACCGTCTTCCACAGGACTCTCTGTACAGACGTGCCCAGCCAAAAGCGCGACCCCCTCGGCGGAGCCTCGCCAGGGGTCGCCCTAAGCACGCCTTCCGCCTGGATGAAGACAAAGGGGTTGACTGGGATAGGTTCATGAAGCTCTACCAGTCCCTCATGATCCTGAAGGAGCAGAAGGGGGGCACTGAGTCGTCGGAGTGGCAGGACCAGACCACCAAGCTGCTAGACCTCTACGGCATGAGAAACCCACTCATCCACTCCATGACCCAGCAGCTGCTGCTGGGCGACCGCAGAGAGCGCATACACGTCAGGGGCAGCGCCCTGAAGATGCGGAAGGTGCAAGCTGGTTTGGGGGCAAGGATACTCTACGAGATGATCCATCATTCGGTTCGGCTTCCCCGCAGGCTTCCCGCCTGGCATGGCATCATCCCGCTCAGCTATCAGAACAACGTGCACACGTTCAAGGTCCGGGGCATCACCCGCTATGGCACCCTGTCCTTCAAGTGGAAGACCACCGTTGCCAGGGGAACGCCCTCCAAGCTGCGCTTATACGTCCACTCAGCCTCCCAGAGCAAATAGCCCCCCTTTCTTGTTTTGTTTAGTTTTTTAACCCAGAGAGAAATATATAGATTTGTATGTGTGTGATGTTATTTTTTACTGAATCTTTTCGAGAGTCGCATCAGACATCCCTCGGTGAGCTGCATTGACAGGGAGTTGCAAGGTGTTTCCAGGGCAGGGAATGATCCTTGAAGTGCCCAGTGGAATAAACAGGACGTAGATGCCATCTGCCGTTGCCTTTTTGAGTTGTTACTGTTAGTTACCGGTAGTTAAACTGTGGAGCAGGAAGCAGTGTTGGTCACCAACCTAGGCAGCTTCAAAAGAGGACTGTGTACAAAAGAAAGACAGTCACGGGGAAAATAGGACGAAAAAGGGGAGAGCCTGGGCTCTATCGTGACGATCCCTGAAACGAGATACTAAGAACTAAAGCAGCCTCCAGTATGAGTTCAACACTTTCAGTGTAAGAAATGCCGCACTCTTTGATTAAGTTGAAGTTTAGGATAAACAGGCATTTTTGCCGTTTAAGTTGGCAATAAATTATTTAGAAATGCACAGTGGGATTTATAAGGGATTGGATATTTTTTTTCCCAGGCTGCTCATTCTCTTTTTTCTCGTAAGGAAATTTTTGAAGCTCTTTGAGCTTTCAGTAATTCTAACTACCTTTGAGAAAACAGGCAGATTCAGTGAAACGAGATTATTAGCTGGCTTCTCGTCAGGTATTTTCAGTTTAAAGGTTCTTATTTTGGCTTTATCTTTATCTTATCTACGTTGCAGTTTAATGGTTCTATTTCAATTTTGAGTAACGTTTTACCTCAGTTTAGCACTTTAGTTCTTAGTATCTCGTTTCAGGGATCGTCACGATAGAGCCCAGGCTCTCCCCTTTTTCGTCAAAAGAGGGCTGGGCAACACGAAGGGGGATAAAGGTATCGATGGCTACTAGCCACAATCATAGAATCATAGAGTTGGAAGAGACACCCAGGGTCCTCTGGTCCAACCCCCTGCAATGCAGGAGTCTCAACTAAAGCATCCTTGACAGATGGCCATGGCCATGGCTGTGCTCTGCCTCCACAGTTGGCATGCAACTGTTCAGCCACTGTGAGAACAGGATGCTGGACTAGGTGGGCCCTCTTTGGCCTGATCCAGCTGCGGGGCTCTCCTTGTGTACTCATGAGGAGGAGACCTCATGGAAGCTCTTACGTTCAGAGGCATTTGGGCACTATCACACACATCTATCCTGCCACTGGGAAGCTAATTCACTCATGCAGGTGCTAAGTTATGACCATGGAAAAATACCAGAAGGCTGGCAGAGCCAGACGCGTCTTTAGGTTATATGGTTTTATTTCTGCATATATACAGCCTGAGCATAAGATGGAGGGGCTCACGGCATTAATACCCCAGCAGAACTTAGAATCATAGAATCATAGAACCATAGAGTTGGAAGAGACCACAAGGGCCATCCAGTCCAACCCCCTGCCAAGCAGGAAACACCATCCAAGCATTCCTGACAGGTGGCTGTCAAGCCTCTGCTTAAAGACCTCCAAAGAAGGAGACTCCACCACACTCCTTGGCAGCAAATCCCACTGTCGAACAGCTCTTACTGTCAGGAAGTTCTTCCTAATGTTTAGGTGGAATCTTCTTTCTTGTAGTTTGAATCCATTGCTCCGTGTCCGCTTCTCTGGAGCAGCAGAAAACAACCTTTCTCCCTCCTCTATATGACATCCTTTTATATATTTGAACATGGCTATCATATCACCCCTTAACCTTCTCTTCTCCAGGCTAAACATACCCAGCTCCCTAAGCCGTTCCTCATAAGGCATCGTTTCCAGGCCTTTGACCATTTTGGTTTCCCTCCTCTGGACACGTTCCAGCTTGTCAGTATCCTTCTTGAACTGTGGTGACCAGAACTGGACACAGTATTCCAGGTGAGGTCTGACCAGAGCGGAATACAGTGGTACTATTACTTCCCTTGATCTAGATGCTATACTCCTATTGATGCAGCCCAGAATTGCATTGGCTTTTTTAGCTGCTGCATCACACTGTGGACTCATGTCAAGTTTGTGGTCTACCAAGACTCCTAGATCCTTTTCACTTGTTGCCCTCTCTTAGTCGCAGCTTTGGATCCAGCACAGAGCAAGCAGGTCTTTGGGTCTCCAGCTTCCAGCCTGCTTCCAGTTCAGCTCTCTCACAGCACTCTGGCTATTGTTTCTCCCGGTGGTGGGCAGAAGGTGGAGGAAAGGCCTACCCATTAGCCTGGAGGGACTCTCCTTCCTTGGAAGTTTTTAAGCAGAGGTTGGATGGCTTTAGTTGAGGTTCTTGCATTGGGGGGGGGTTGGACTAGATGACCCTTGGGTGTCCTTTCCAACTCTGTGATTCAATTATTCTAGGGCCCCCTCAGTTAGCTGTAGCCCTTGCAACCTGGTTCCTTCTTTTGGGATGCGGACGAGGACACTCAAGTTGCCAGCTAAAGTCACTGCCTTACATAGAACCTTCCCTGATCTGTGCAACAAGAGAATCTTCTGTTAGAGTCGAACCCTCAAAGAGTACAGGATCCCAACAACTGGAAGGGACTCCTGGCATCATCCAGGCTGACCCCACAAACCCACAGCAAGAATAAAAATCTCTAGGCAGCCCCTACCCTGCCAGCCAGGACAGAAGCAAGGGATGCCCACAGAAGACAAGGAAAAACCAAGCACTCTAGGTTAGCTCAGAGAGGACAACAGCCTCTCTCCTTCCAGGAGAGAGCTCTGAATTCCTGCTCTTGCTAACTCATGTCTTATGGCGTATCTTATGGTGTGAAGGAACGCAATTTTTTTTAGTTCTTGGCATTTTAAAGTGCCAGCTGTCTGCAGGAAGTCACTGGAACAGAAGCTTCTGCATCCCACTGTGTCTTGGGCTCGGAGGGTGTCTGAGGGAGCAACTGAAGGAGACTGGCTTTTGCTGCAACCTGAGAGGAGATAGATAGGTGATAGATAGATAGATAGATAGATAGATAGATAGATAGATAGATAGATAGATAGATAGATAGATGATGGATGGATGGATGGATGGCTAGATAGATAGATAGATAGATGGATGGATGGATAGATAGATAGATAGATAGATAGATGATAGATAGATGATGGATGGATGGATGGATAGATAGATAGATAGATAGATAGATAGATAGATAGATAGATAGATAGATGATAGATGGATAGATGGATGGATAGATGGATAGACAGACAGACGTGCATGATGCCCCTCCCCCTGGAAATCCACTCTCTTTGAGCAACACCCCCCCCCCAAAATCTTTGGGATAATGGACTGTATTTGCATTGGAAAAATGACATGTTCGGGGGATTTTTTAAAAGCTGAACTATCTAAAAAATAGAATCATCACTTGCCACACCACCACCACCATCATCATTATACCACCCTTCATCTGATGATCACAGGGCAGTTTATAACAACATAAAAATGCATACCACAGTAACACTCCCCCCTCCTGCCCACAGTTTAAAACAGGGGTATGCAACCTAAGGCCTGTGGGGCGGATGCAGCCCAATTGCCTTCTCAATCTGGCCCGCAGACGGTCCGGGAATCAGCGTGTTTTTACATGAGAATGTGTCCTTTTATTTAAAATGCATCTCTGGGTTATTTGTGGGGCATAGGAATTCGTTCTCCCCCCCCCCCTCCAAAATATAGTCCAGCCCACCAAATGGTCTGAGGGACAGTGGACTGGCCCACGGCTGAAAAAGGTTGCTGACCCCTGGTTTAAAAGATGCTTTAATTAGCCACAGAGGAATGCCTGCTGGCTACTAACCAGGATGGCTCTGCCCTGCCCTTCGCAGTAAGAGACAGCAATGCTTCGGAATAACACAGGAGAGGACAGGGCTCTTGCGCTTGGATCCTGCTTGCAGGGTGTCTGGTTGGCCACCGTGAGCACAGGATGCTGGACCAGATGGGCCCCCTTTGGCCTGATCCAGCTGCCAGGCTCTTCTTACGGAGGCCTATCGTGATAGCAGAACCTACATGCCCAGGAACAGTCTACCTCTGAATACCAGATAATGGGGAACAACTGGAGAATACTTTCGCACTTGGGTCCTGCTTGGGGGTTTCCTTTTGGGGCATTTGGTTGTCCTCTGTGAGAAGAGGAGGTTGGACATGGTGGGCTATTGGCCCAACCCAGCCGCCCAGTTCTTCCTCCAGGTCCAGGGGCCTCCACACGATTTCACAAGGCCCTTGCAAGCTCCTTCCAGAACCCTGAAGCCGTTGCAGCTGCCCTCCTGGCTTCTCTGGCGGTGGGAGGCAGTGGCGTCTCGAGGGGAGGTGGGGGGCGTTGCGCCCCTGGTTCCAGGGGAGGGGGGGTGACACTTGGGCCAGCCCCGCCCCGCCGGCGGTCCCCAAGCAAGCCGCGGAGTGAGGCCGCTCTGCCCCGCGGCCCGCCCGCCAGCTCATGGGGCCGCCCCGTCCGTGCTGCTTTAAAGCAGCACGGACGGGGCAGCCCCACGAGCCGGCGCTTGCTTGGCAGGTCCCTGCGGGAGCAGCAACGCCGGCCGGCATGCACTGTGCATGCCCGGAAATCCCGGGCTTTCCGGGCATGCGCAGTCCATCACGACGCATGCGTCAGGATGCCCCGCCCCCAGGGAGTGCCTCCGCGCGGCAACGCCACCCCAGGCGCCCAAGAGGCTTCCCACGCCTCTGGTGGGAGGTGCCCCGGCAGAGGTACCCACCCAGGTGCCTCAGTCTGCTTTAGGAACAGGACAAGCCTGGCAGGGTTATGGGAAAACAGGGGGCTGGCTTTTAGAGCTCACCCACCCCCATGAAGGAAAAAGAGACCCCTTGTGTCTGTCATCACAGGTCAGAGATAACGAAAAGAGACGACAAAGAAAACAAGGCAAGAAGAGTCTCTCCCCCCCCCCCCCCCCGGGCAGGTGAAGGTTCCAGGGAAGGATTGGGGGACAACATTTAAAGACTTTAGAAACTGTTGTTGTTCAGTCGTTCAGTCGTGTCCGACTCTTCGTGACCCCCTGGACCAGAGCATGCCAGGCACTCCTGTCTTCCACTGCCTCCCGCAGTTTGGTCAGACTCATGTTGGTAGCTTCGAGAACACTGTCCAACCATCTCATCCTCTGTTGTCCCCTTCTCCTTGTGCCCTCAACCTTTCCCAACATCAGGGTCTTTTCTAGGGAGTCTTCTCTTCTCATGAGGTGGCCAAAGTACTGGAGCCTCAGCTTCAGGATCTGTCCTTCCAGTGAGCACTCCGGGCTGATTTCCTTCAGAATGGATAGGTTTGATCTTCTTGCAGTCCATGGGACTCTCAAGAGTCTCCTCCAGCACCAGAATTCAAAAGCATCAATTCTTCGGTGATCAGCCTTCTTTATGGTCCAGCTCTCACTTCCATACATTACTACTGGGAAGACCATAGCTTTAACTATACGGACCTTTGTCGGCAAGGTGATGTCTCTGCTTTTTAAGAAATTACCCAGCTCCTTTTCCAAGTGCCACCCCAAAATTGTAACAGACTCACAAAACAGGAGGTCCTACCAGTACAAAGGAAACTTGGGACATGTCTTGTCACTTGTCAATCAAGATACCTAACAATACCTGCTGATGGCCTTTCCTGCCCAATCTGAGGCATCCTTTTGAAATGGTAAGAACCTTAGCACCAGAGTCTAATGACGGGGACTGCTTCCATTCACGCTTGGCAATTTTAGCAGATACTTGTCAAACAGGTTCATGGGGGGGGGGGAGATTCAGCTATGTGACTCAAGGGGTCTCTCTTGTTCTATGTCAGGGCGGCCCAACTTTTCATACCAAGTGGACCACCAGAGCACAGGCAGCGACCATTTCGCTCCTGTCCAATTGACGCACGACTTTGGGAAGGCAGCGCATCAACTTGCTGAGGGCCACCCAAAAGGCGTTGAGGGCCACATGTGTTAGACCACCCTGCTCTATGTACCATTTCAGACATGTGGTTTATGTACTCATGTAGTGCATTTAGTGCTGATCGCCGAAGAATTGATGCTTTGAATTATGGTGCTGGAGGAGACTCTTGAGAGTCCCATGGACTGCAAGAAGATCAAACCGATCCGTTATTAAAGAAATCAGCCCTGAGTGCTCATTAGAAGGACAGATCCTGAAGTTGAGGCTCCAGTACTTTGGCCACCTCATGAGAAGAGAAGACTCCCTAGAAAAGACCCTGATGTTGGGAAAGGTTGAGGGCACAAGGAGAAGGGGACGGCAGAGGATGAGATGGTTGGACAGTGTTCTCGAAGCTACTAACATGAGTTTGGCCAAACTGCGAGAGGCAGTGAAGGATAGGCGTGCCTGGCGTGCTCTGGTCCATGGGGTCACGAAGAGTCGGACACGACTGAACGACTGAACAACAAAAGTGCATTTTATTTATGATGCCTTTATCATAAAAGTAGCCACTAACAACAGCACAAACGTAGCAGAATACAACCATCTCCTTGCCCTTGGGTTTACTGTCATGTCAGTGATGACATGGCATTGGGTGTGGCAGCCTTGAGCCACCAGGGCCTCCCAGACGCCAGCACCCCCGTCCCCGTGGCTGCAAAGCCCCCTGCCGCCACCACGTGCTTGCTAATCCCTGCTGTCTGCAGAGAGAGAGAGAGACGGAAGCCTGTAATCCAGGGCCATTTCTGTGTCAAGGCCTTGCCTAACTCCATTCCCTTTGCACCTGGCCAGGGCTTTGCCAGATGATCCCAGCTTGCAGGCCCTGGGGGTGCCCTGCTATCAGCGCAGACCCTCCCTGCCCCCCACGCCTCCTCCCAGGCCAGATGCTCTAGCATCTGTGTGGACCCTGGATGAGACTGAGGGGTGTGTCAGAAGGAAAATGGATATTGATTTATACCTATTAGTAACTTTGCATTAATGCAACATTTTTATATGTGGCTGTGTGCTTTGCGACATTTTGTTTGGCTGTTGCTTATCTTTTGTACACAACTTAGAGATATTTTCAATATGTTGAGCAGTGTAGAAATTAAATAACCAACCAACTAATCAATCTTGCATTTAGTAGCAGCCAGTGGGAGGCAAGAGCCATGGGTGACCCACAGGCATAGGGTGGAGTGCTACCCTTTGAGCCCTCCACACCAGGGCTCAGACCTGGAACATACATTGCAATCAAAGTATGCATCAGATCATGCACAGACAGCACCCCGCTAACATGGTAGGCGAGATAGCTTTGGGAGCAGAAGGAAGGGGGTCTGTACCATTTGGATCCCTTCCAATCGGGATTCAGACCTCATCATGGGACTGAAACTGCCTTGGTCGCACTGGTCGATGATCTCCGGCGGGCTAGGGACAAAGGTGAGAGCTGTTTCCTAGTCCTGCTGGATCTCTCAGCGGCCTTTGACACCATCGACCATAACATCCTTCTGGACCGTCTAGAGGGGTTGGGAGCTGGGGGCACTGTTATACAGTGGTTCCGCTCCTTCCTCCTAGGTCGTGTTCAGAAAGTGGTGGTGGGGGGGTGAGTGTTCAGACCCCTGGGCTCTCACGTGTGGGGTGCCTCAGGGTTCCGTCCTCTCCCCCATGCTTTTTAATATCTATATGAAGCCGCTGGGAGAGATCATCAGGGGGTTTGGACTGGGTGTTCATCAGTATGCGGATGATACCCAGCTCTACCTCTCTTTCAAATCAGAACCAGTGAAGGCGGTGAAGGTCCTATGTGAGTGCCTGGAGGCGGTTGGAGGATGGATGGCGGCTAACAGATTGAGGTTGAATCCTGACAAGACAGAAGTACTGTTCTTGGGGGACAGGGTGCGGGCGGGTGTGGGGGACTCCCTAGTCCTGAATGGGGTAACAGTGCCCCTGAAGGACCAGGTGCGCAGCCTGGGAGTCATTTTGGACTCACAGCTGTCCATGGAGGCGCAGGTTAATTCTGTGTCCAGGGTGGCTGTCTACCAGCTCCATCTGGTACACAGGCTGAGACCCTACCTGCCCGCAGACTGTCTCGCCAGAGTGGTGCATGCTCTAGTTATCTCCCGCTTGGACTACTGCAATGCGCTCTACGTGGGGCTACCTTTGAAGGTGACCCGGAAACTGCAATTAATCCAGAACGCGGCAGCTAGACTGGTGACTGGGAGTGGCCGCTGGGACCACATAACACCGGTCCTGAGAGATCTACACTGGCTCCCAGTACGTTTCCGAGCACAATTCAAAGTGTTGGTGCTGACCTTTAAAGCCCTAAATGGCCTCGGTCCTGTATACCTGAAGGAGCGTCTCCACCCCCACCGTTCAGCCCGACACTGAGATCCAGCGCCGAGGGCCTTCTGGCGGTTCCCTCATTGCGAGAAGCAAAGCTACAGGGAACCAGGCAGAGGGCCTTCTCGGTAGTGGTGCCCGCCCTGTGGAACGCCCTCCCTTCAGAAGTCAAAGGTACTAACAACTATCTGACATTTAGAAAATGCCTGAAGACAGCCCTGTTCAGGGAAGTTTTTAATCTGTAACATGTGTATGTATTTTAATGTATGCTGGAAGCCGCCTAGAGTGGCCAGGGAGACCCGGCCAGATGGGCGGGGTACAAATAATAAATTATTATTATTATTACTCTGGCAGTGAGGCCCCCCACTTCTGCTGCATCCACCAGGAGGATAGGGCTCCACCAGTCTTTCTTTGTATGCCTGGCCAGCAACAACCATAGAATCACAGAAGTGTAGCGTTGTTGTTGTTGTTGTTGTTGTTGTTGTTGTTGTTGTTTTTTCAAAATTTTGTATTGATTTTACAATTTTAAGCACATACCATAACAGTTAAATTTTCATACTTCCCCCCTCTCACTGTGGGAAGCAACATTCATCCCCTTCTCCCACAAAGATAGTCACAAATTTCATATTTCGGTTGACTTCCTCAAGTCCCCCTCTGTTGAATTCATTATCATTCCTCTCTAACAGTTTTCATACTCCTAAATCGTTTTGCTTAAAACACTCCTTTTTCGAAATCTCAGCATCTTGGTACTTCTGCTCTTTTCCTATAATCTTATCCAATTCCCTTACTTTAACCTAATTTCAAACTCCTAATTTTGTACTTTTTACACCCTTACCTCCCTCTGGTCTCGGAATTTTTAGCTAAATTTCCCCCTACTTAACTCCTAATTTAAACATATAATCATTTATGCCAATAACCATATCCAAACATCATAGTCCTTTAAGCCAGAAAGAAAATCAAATTCAAATATATCCTTTTCAGCCCATCCCCACCCTCACATAAGTCCAGCTCCAACAGTCAATAAAAACCATGAGGCATTCTCTTTTCTTGCTCTGCAGCTTGATGTCCTTCATAACTTTGTCCTTATTCAAATCAAATCCTGAAGTTTGTGTTTCTTTCCCTTTCTTTTGCATTTTTCTGACCATCTTTTTCTTCTTCTTGACAAGTCCATCCTTCTTCTTCTTCTTCTTCTTCTTCTTCTTCTTCTTCTTGACAAGTCCATCCTTTGTGACCTCTGTGAGCACCTCTCTGCAGGATAGTCCTACACAGAATTGTAGCGTTGGAAGGTACACCAAGGCTCATCTAGTCCAGCCCCTGCAATCCTGGAGCCATCCAGCCTCTACTTAAAAGCATCCAATGAAAGAGAGTCTGCCACCTTCTGAGGGAGTCCGTTCCACAGTCCAACAGCTCTTATCATCAGAAGGTTTAGACAGAATGTTTAGACAGAATCTCCTTTCTTGATGTTTAGATGATGATGTTTAGACAGAATCTCCTTTCTTGTAACTTAAATCCATTGGTTCAGGTCCCGTCCCCCTACAGAGCAGCAGGAAATAAGCTTGCTCCGTCCTACTTGCGATATTTGAAGGTGGCTCTCGGATCTCCTCAGTTTCCTCTTCTCCTGGCTAAACATGCCCAACTCCCTCATCTGTTCCTCGTGAGGCTTGGTTCCCAGACCTTCAGTCATCTTGGTCACCCTCCTCTGCACATGTCCCAGCTTGCTAACACCCTTCTTAAATTGGGGTGCCTGGAACCGGGCACAGGACTCCAGCTGGGATCAAATGAGAAGCAGGAGAGGGGCTGCCGTTGCAAAGCACTGTCATATGCTCAAACTCTTATCCTTCCAAGGCATGGCATACCACGTGTGTTCACGTCTGATAGCGACCCTCAATTTGCAAGACACAAATTCAGGGGGGCGAATAAAACCAGGGCCACGTCACATCCATCTGAAATCAAAGACAGTGTTAGAAAATGGGGCTATGATGGGTCCAAAGGCTGATAGAGAAAAAAACCTTGGATCCAGGGACAAAAATCCCTATCATGCCACACGGAAGTTCAGAGCATTTCCTTTGGTGAATGGAAAGTCTCTGGCAAAACCATCCCTCCTCAGGAAACAGAGAACTTGACTTCCAGGCTTCATGGAGGGAATTGATTCTGATGCAAAATAAGCAGCATCTATCCTATGACAGTGTCACAACTATTGCAACCGCTAAACCCTAATGGCAAAGTGTGCCTGCACCCAGAGGTGTCAGGCCTCTGGATACCAGTTGCTGAGGAGTACAACTCAGGGAGAATGCTGCTGTGCTTGAGTTCTGCTCCTGGGCTTCCCACCGAAGCATCTGGCAGGCTACTGTGGTGAAGAAGAAGAAGAAGAAGAAGAAGAAGAAGAAGAAGAAGAAGAGAAGAGTTTGGATTTGATATCCCGCTTTATCACTACCCGAAGGAGTCTCAAAGCGGCTCACATTCTCCTTTCCCTTCCTCCCCCACAACAAACCCTCTGTGAGGTGAGTGGGGCTGAGAGACTTCAGAGAAGTGTGACTAGCCCAAGGTCACCCAGCAGCTGCATGTGGAGGAGAGGAGACATGAACACGGTTCACCAGATTACGAGTCTACCCATGGGCGTAGCCAGGGGGGGCAGAGGGGGCAGCTGCCCCCCCTAGAAGGCAGCCCTAGAAGCAAAAATGATCAGCGTCCATTCAAAGCAAACCTGAACGACCATGGCTTGCCCCCCCCCCCTAGTTTTGATCCTGGGTACGCCCCTGAGTCTACCACTCTTAACCACTACACCACACTGTCTCTCAGTGAGAGAACAGGATGCTGGACTAAATGGACTTTGGTATGATCTTAGGCTCTTCTGTTCACAGATGGCACATGCCAGGGAGAGGCAGCATATGCCCACTGAAGAGCGTTCTCCCTGCTCACATGACCTGAAGACGCCACATGACACAACGTTCAGATGCAACAGAAGGTATCTTCCACGTACAGTCGTACCTTGGTTCTCAAACACTTTGGTACTCGTCCGTTTTGGTTCCTGAACGTCGCAAAAGTGCGTGTTCCAGTTTGCAAATGTTCTCCGGAAGCTGAACGTCCGACGGGGCTTCCGCAGCTTCCAACTGGAAGTCGCGCCTTGGTTTCCGAACGTTTTGGAAGTCGAACGGACTTCCGGAATGGATTCCGTCTGACATCCGAGGTACCACTGAAGAGGATGTGCTCCTGTAGGAGGCAGGGATGGCCGCCAACCCAGGTGGTTTTGGAAGAGGATTTGAACCATTCATGGAAGAGAAGTCTATCAATGGCCCCTAGCCAGGATGGCTCTGCTCTGCCTCCACAGCTGGAGGTAGAAATGCTTCTTTTGGGGCATCTGCTTGGCCACTGTGAGACCAGGAGGCTGGGCTCAATGGGCCATTGGCCTTTCACAGGATCTGAAAACTCACCAGAAAAGAAGAGTCCACTCTGCAGGATCCATGGGCAGTATGCAGATGAGCAGTGTTCCTGCAGAACTACCAATTCTTCACTCCTTTGCTTTGTGTTGTAACCTAGTCCTAGTTTTTCTTGACTGCACGCCGTGGCTGGAAGTCATTTGTTAGAAAGGGGAGACGTTAGGAAAATGAGCCTTGCCATTACAGACAGGGATAGGTTACCAACTAAAACCAGATCCAGCCAGCCTTTGCCACCAGAGCTACTGTAGAATTTGAATAAAAAGCCGGTTAATCTACAGGCTGCCTCTGGATAAACCGCTCTGATGGGAGCAGAACAGAAGTTCCCCTGGACAAACTCTCCACACCCAGCACATGGCCAGATCCAACATCAAGACCTGGATCCCAACGGGGCTTAATCCCAAACTGAATGTACTCACACTCATCCACCAGCAGAGAAAACTCTGTGAGTGTTTGTTGTTTACCTGAGCAGAGCCAGGCGCTGTGTTGCTTCAGGATTCAAAAAAATCTGACGCAGTTCTGCAAGTTTTCAGTCCGCCATCTTGATTTAAGGTGGTGTCCAACTATATGCCAATACAGCTGGACATCTGCTCTTGGATCTCAGGAACCACCATGCAAAAACTGGTTACGGCAGGGGACCCCTGATTCTACGGTCCGGGAATCAGCGTGTTTTTACATGAGTAGAATGTGTCCTTTTATTTAAAATGCATCTCTGGGTTATTTGTGGGGCCTGCCTGGTGTTTTTACATGAGTAGAATGTGTGCTTTTATTTAAAATGCATCTCTGGGTTATTTGTGGGGTTCATTTCCCCCCCCCCAAATATAGTCTGGCTCCCTACAAGGTCTGAGGGACCGTGGACCGGCCCCCTGCTGAAAAAGTTTGCTGACCCCTGGGTTACGGTATCTCAAGAGGTGCCCAGACGCATGGAGAACGGACAAATAGACTAACAGTTTTCCCAAAATATATGGCAGATTTATATCCTGCCTTTCACTCAGCTGTGGCTTCCAAGGCCTTTTAGGTGATCCTCACTGCCCACCTAGCAGTTCGAAAGCATGTTAAAGTGCAAGTAGATAAATAGGGACCGCTCCAGCGGGAAGGTAAACAGCGTTTCCGTGCGCTGCTCTGGTTCGCCAGAAGCAGCTTTGTCATGCTGGCCACATGACCCGGAGGCTGTCTTCGGACAAACACCGGCTCCCTCGGCCTATAGAGCGAGATGAGCGCCGCAACCCCAGAGTCGGACACGACTGGACCTGATGGTCAGGGCTCCCTTTACCTTTACCTTTACACTGCAGCTTTGATGGTGGTGAATGGGCTCCCCGTGTACCTGTGGAGGTTTAAGGAGCTCAAGCCAGGAGTCGCTGGCAACTATTACACCGGGGCGAAGCAAGACCCTGCAAGCAAGTGCTGTCCACCCCAAAAACTTTCTGCTGATGTCCCCAATCATTTTGCAGTGGGTCAAAATGTCTGGCAGGTGGACAGGCGGGGAGGCTGCTCCCATCATTTTCTTGCTGCTGCTGTTTAAATCTTTTACGGGAATTTTTTTAACATAAAAAACTATTTTATGGTACATTTTGCATTGTAAACTGCTTTGGATATTTGAAGGGAAGACCAATGTCCACATATCTGAGAGCCAGTGTGGTGTGGTGTGGTTAGAGTGCAGGACTAGGCACTGAGAGAGATGTGAGTTCGAATCCCTAAAGTTCCCTGGGGTGACCTGGAGACAGTCCCTGCCTCTCAGCCTAGCCTACCTTACAGGGTTGTGATGTTTAAATGAGGAGTGGGGTGGAGGGAACAGCATCGGCCCCCTTGAAAGTGGGATACATGCAATAGGTAGACAAACATTCGAAACAAATAGCGTAAATCAACATGGTGGAAGCTGAAAGCGCGAGCTAAAATTGCAGCCTTACCGTGCACCCCTCAGCACAGGCTCCAAGCCCAGTTCCCAAGGCGGGCGGAGCTTCTCCTCGCCACCGCCAGCCTCCGCCATTCCCTAGCCCATCAGGATCCACCCAAGCGGCCCCCGCGAACCAATGCCTTGGCCGGGGCGGGGAACGGAGCGCCGCGCTCTGCACGTGCTCGGCGGCACTCTCTCCTGCAGCCGGCCGAATCGGCTGCAGCGGCGTTTCCAGGGGGACGACGAGGAGGAGGAGGAGGACTACGAGTCCCATGATGCACCGGGCCGGGGGGGGGAACCAGCCTGGCACCAGCTGACAGCTCCGGCGGCTGCACAGGGGATGGAGGGACACCATTAGAATAAGCCAGAGAGCCCGGTCCACGGGAAAGGGGGAGGGGGGACAAGAGGAGGAGGGGGAGGGGCAGCAGCGTTGACAAGGGACGGGGGGGGCTGCTGGAGAGAGAGATCGGCAGGGAACCCCGCACACCCTCCGCTCCGTTGTGCAGGATGCGCCTGCAGGGGGCGAGGTGATCGCAGGGTTGTGCCGGGGGCGGGGCGCGCAGCCAAGAAGGGGACCCCCCCCCATTTCTCCGCCAGGCCATCTGCAGCGGCGCGCAGGCGATGGGGGCGCCGCCGAGGCGGGGAGGGGGCTGCCGGCCCCTGCGCTGAGCGTCGCCTGGAGGGATCCGGCTGCGCCCCCGCCCGCCGCCCGGGCAGGTGCATGGAGCAGGGGCGCCCAGGAAGCAGCCCGGCCGCCGGGGGGCGCCAGGCGCAGGAGAGCGAGATCCAGGTGAGTCCGCCCCCCACGCTCCCCTCCACCCACCCAACCGCGGTCAAGGGCAGAGCGAGCGGGGAGGCGGCGCAAGCCCGATCCTGCAGGGGGGCTGGAGCAAGGCAACGCAGCCCCCAGCCCCAAACCGCCACACCCGCCCCGCGGGCAGCTTACATAAGGTTTCGCAAAGCTCATCTCTGGCGTGCCAGCTGCTTGCCCTGGTCTTTGTGGGTTGGGGAGGAGTGGGCGGTCCGAGCTGGCACACCTGCGGCAGCAAAGGGGGCTGTGGGGGGGGCGCGTCTGCCACCTCCTCCAAGTGAGGATTCCAGCGCAGGATGCGCTCCAGCCCTCTTGAGCATGGCATGGGGGCCTTGCGGGCAAATGGCCCCGATTTCTTCCTCCATCTCTCTGTCATCACAGGGTGGTGTTTTGGAGGGTGGGGGGGGAAGATAATAGCCTCTTTCTTCTCTGCCAGGGGACGGCGGCTGTCACTCCAGGAGGAGGAGGAGGAGGAGGCTGAGCCGCTGGGAAGGGGGGCACCCAGCCTGGCATGATTGTTTTGCCTTAAAGACACAGGCTTCCCTCTCCACCATGCTAAAGAAGAGCCCTTTCTTCCTCCTGCAGCGCTTCTCCCCTCCCTCGGCCCCCATTTGGCTCCTTGAGAGTTGAGGAGTGATGGTGCTGAGGATGGACCCCCCAGAGCCCAGAGCTCTGGGCGGTGGAGGATTTGGCAAGCGGACCTCAGCTGCAGCCGGCCCCTGAGGCATGCAAGGCCGTGACCAGGGGAGCAGGGCCCCCACAGTGGACGCCAGCCGCATGGAGCAGGCCTGCAAGGAGGGGGCGGACAGCGGGGGTCTCTGGGCCGCGTGCCCGCCTGCCCCCAGCCCCTTCTGGACCGCCATCTTTGACTACGAGGCCTCGGCGGAGGAGGAGCTGACCCTGCGCAGGGGGGACCTGGTGGAGGTCCTCTCCAAGGACTCCACCGTCTCCGGGGACGAGGGCTGGTGGGCCGGGAAAGTCCAGGAGAAGGTGGGGGTCTTCCCCAGCAACTACGTGGCCAGCGACGCCAAGTACAGCCGCCTGCAGGACTCGCTGGTCTGCCCGCCTCCGCTGGAGATCTCCTTTGAGGAGCTGGAGCTGGAGGAGATTGTGGGCGTGGGGGGCTTTGGGAAGGTCTACAAGGGGCTGTGGCGGGGGGAGGAGGTGGCCGTCAAGGCCATCCGCCAGGACCCCGAGGAGGACATGGCGGTGACGGCGGAGAGCGTGCGCCAGGAGGCCCGCCTCTTCGCCATGCTGAGGCACCCCAACATCATCGCCCTGAGGGCTGTCTGCCTCAGCCCCCCCAACCTGTGCCTGGTGATGGAGTATGCCCGGGGAGGGGCGCTCAACCGCGCCCTGGTGGGCAGGAAGGTGCCCCCCCACGTGCTGGTCAACTGGGCCGTCCAGATCGCAAGGGGCATGAACTACCTGCACAACGAGGCTGTGGTCCCCATCATCCACCGGGACCTCAAGTCCATCAACGGTAAGTGGGCGGAGATGTTGCTTCAGCAGCGAAGGGGCTCAGAGGGGGAGGCTCTGCCTAGTCCTGCGTGCTTCCCTCCTCCTCTTGTGTAGCCTCACTTGCTCACCAGTAACCATGAATGATAGCGTCATGGACTGGTAGAGTTGAGAGGGTCTCCTCGGGATCACCTAGTTTATCCCCCTGCAATGCAGGAATCACAGCTATGGAATCCCATCCAAGCTCTGCTAAAAAACCTCCAAGGAAGGAGAGTCCACCACTTTGGAGGGAGTTCGTAGCTCTCCCTAATGTTTAGTTGGAATCTCCTTTTTTGGATCTTGAATCCATTGGTACGGGTCCTCCTCTCTGGAGCAGGAGAAGCTGCTCCCTGAATCTGTGTAGATTTGGGGAGGGGTCCCGAGTGTCATCTAATCCAACCCCCTGCAATGCAGGAATCTTAGCTAAAGTCACCATCTCCTCTGCTCCTGGGGCCCTGGGGGTAACGAGAAGGGGCCTGAGGCTGGCCTGCCAGGGTAACCTGGTTAGCTGGTTTGGCGACTGGGGTTGGGGGTGTCTGGGCTAGACGGTTCTTCTGGGTCACTGGTGGTGTCCTCCTCTTCCAAGGAGACCCCTAACTTCCAGGCCTGAGCAGAGCTGAACACCAGTGGTCAGCGATCTGGCAGGGGAAGAGGACAAGAGCTGGGGGTGAACCTTGCAGTGCCAACCCCGAATACTGTCATGTCCCTTGCAGGATGTGGGTCCCGGTCTTGAGCTGGCTAGAAGAGGCTCTGCCAATTGCCACCCCACCGTCTGTGAGTCCCCAGTCCCAGCAGAACTGGTGATGCATAGGGAGGGTGTGATGGCAGACCTTTCTCCTGTAGGTGCCGTCTTGGAGCCAGACCTCCCACCGCCCCCCACAACTGCTCCACTGGCTCCCTGGCCAGATATTGGCCAAGGAGAGCAGCAGAAGGGGCTTGTTCAAAGGTGGCCAGCTGCAGTGAGGACCTCTCCATCCTTGGCCACCGTCCTCCTGGGGGGTGTTGGTGGCAGGGAAAGTGAGGCCTGCTCAGGAAGGGGGGGAGAACTTCCTCCCTCTCCCCAAACGCCAACAACCATCCAAATGGAGCCATGAAGCCCACCGCATGCTCAAAACAATACCTGCCAAACCAACCGATGGAGCCGGCTAGCGGTGGGGGGTGGCGCCCGCCTCTCCCCTTCCGCCGGCACCCTCTGCTCGATGACACCTGGCCATTTCCTTCTTCCCGATTTCCTTCCTCAGTCCTAATCCTGGAGCACATTGAGAACGATGACTTGGGCGGCCGGACCCTCAAGATCACGGACTTTGGCCTGGCCCGCGAGTGGCACCAGACCACCAAGATGAGCGCCGCGGGCACTTACGCCTGGATGGCCCCTGAAGTCATCAAGCTCTCCCTCTTCTCCAAGAGCAGCGATGTGTGGAGGTAATTGAGGGCCGCAGTGGAGGGGGCGGGGAGGAAGGAAGGAAGGAAGGAAGGAAGGAAGGAAGGAAGGAAGGAAGGAAGGAAGGAAGGAGGAGCCAGCTCGCTTGCCGTCTTTCTTCTCTCCAGTCACTGAGAGCCAAACAGAAATGCAAACGGACCGGCTCTCCTTCAGGAAGCTTCACCTGCTGAACTTCAGCCTGCTGCACACAGGAGCACGCCCTGGGAAAAACAGAACCCCCACCCAACACCACTCAGGGGCTTAGAGGGTGCAGACAAGAGAGATCAGCCGCTTGTGAGGATGGGCCCTTTTTGACCCAGAACCACAGAATTGTGGAGTTGGAACGGACGCCCAAGGGCCATGTAGTCCAACCCCCAGAATCGCAGATGCCGTGCTTGTTTTTGTAACGGTTCCGGAGCAGGGAGATGGAGAGCCTTCCCTCTGCGGCTGCTTGTGGGTCTGGGGCCTCCCACGGACTCACTCCTTGCCTCTCTCTCCCCGTCTCCCCTTCCCAGTTTTGGGGTGCTGCTGTGGGAGCTGCTGACTGGCGAGGTCCCGTACCGGGAGATCGACGCCCTGGCGGTGGCCTACGGGGTGGCCATGAACAAGCTGACCCTGCCCATCCCCTCCACCTGCCCCGAGCCCTTTGCCCGCCTGCTGGAGGGTGAGTGGGGGCTGCTGCTGCTTCTGGGGCTCTGAGGGCGCCCTCTCCGTGCTTGCTCAGTGCTTCGAGGGTGCGGGGGGCAAGCCAGGGGGGCAGGGGTCTTCTGGCACAGGTGTGTGGTCTCTCCCACAGCTATAGGGCTGGGGAAGAGCAGAGGGGCACAAGTGGGGATGGAGGAGGGGCGCCTTCAGCCTTATGCCCCCCACCAGTTGCAACCCAAGGCTCGGAAAGAGGTCAAAACTGGCTCAAGACCCCTTGTTTTATTATCAAATAAAAGTGCCTCTCCCCACCCCCTTGTATGACAATCTTCTCCCCTTGCTTCCTCTGCCAGCCCCTCACCCCAAAGATCCCCCAAATATCTGAACTAGCCCGAGACATTTTGCTGGCGGTGGGCAAAGGACAAGGTGGCACCCTCAGCCCCATTCCACTTGTGTCGCCTGGGGGGCTCTCCCTCGCCTGGGGGCCCAGCCAAGAGCTTCCTCAGTCTCCCCCCAGGCTCAGGGGAGAGGTGATTTGGGGAGGCCACCTGGGAGAACCCAGTCCAAAGGGAGAAGCAAGCTGCACATGCTCAGAAGCACTCTCTTCCTGATTTCAGGGCATGCAGCCCAGGTCTCGGTGCTGAGCCTGACCCTGCCATGGCTTGCCCTGCACTGTGGCAAGACATTGAGGGGCTTAGTTGGCATAAAATTTGGGGTGGAGGGCATTCAACGAAAATGAATGAGGGAAGACCCCAGGAGGCAGTGAGGGCCACCAGCTCAGATAGCTTTAACAGACAATGGTGGTTATTATTATTATTATTATTATTATTATTATTATTATTATTACTACAGTATATGCCACCCATCTGACTGGGTTCCCCAGCCACTCTGGGCGGCTCCTAACAAAATATTAAAACCCCAATAGAACAGATTCATAGAGGAGAAGACTATGCTCTGTGATTTCGAATCCCAGTTGCTGGAAACCACAGGAAGGGAGAGTGTTGCTCTTGCGCCTGGACCTTGCTTGCTGGTTTCCCACAAGAGGTATCTGCCCGGCCACTGTGAGAACATTTGCTAAGTGAGCCATCGTCCGGATGCTGCAGCCTCCTCTTCTGTTCTTGTGGAACCTCCAGCCTCGGAGGCAGTCTATCCAGATTCCTTGGGACATTTGGCCTCTGCGGGAACAGGAAGCTGGGCTGGTTGGGCCCCTGGCTGGATCCGCCAGGCTCTTCTTAATGCTTAATGCTGGGTTTGTTTGGGGCAATCTTTCCTCCGGCCTTCTCTCCCCACCCCACAGAGTGCTGGAGCCCGGACCCCCATGCCCGGCCGGACTTTGGCTCCATCCTGCAGCAGCTGGTGGCCATCGAGCAGTCAGCCATGTTCCAGATGCCCCTCGAGTCCTTCCACTCCCTGCAACAGGACTGGAAGGTGGAGATTGCAGACATGTTCTACGACCTGCGCACCAAGGAGAAAGTGAGTCGGCATCTCCTGGCTCTGCACTCTCGGGGATCAGCCCCACTTGCTTTCCCTCTCTGCTTTAGAGCTCTGGGTCCAAGTTCCTTTTATTTATTCCTTTTCTGCCCCAGAGCTTTCTCTGTGGATAATCCAGGGCAGATCTACACTTGTGGTTTTAAACGCTAAAGAAGGGTTTTGATAACGTAGATGGACACATGCCGTCCTACTTTAAGGCGTTATTAAAATGTGGCGCTGCAGAGAATTTTGAAGAAAGGAACCAAGGTAAAAAAAACTTCCTTTCCAAGTATGCCCTGTGACGCCTTGGAACGACGGATCTAATACCATTCTTATAACGTTAAACACGTCGGTGTAGATCCAGTCCCGCTTTTTACTGCTGAATCAGAGCCAACGTCAGTAGGCAGGAAACCCCAGTTGCCGTTTGGTGTGCTTCTGTTTTAAAGAGCAAAGGAAAGGCTGCTATAAAATGCCTGGGAAGAGCAGGACAGCAGTTAAGTGGGGACAAGCCCTCAGAGTTTGAGAGCAAGAGCTGCGCTGTGTTGGATGAAATTTGCATCTGTGCATATGAATTAATAAATGCGGGTCGAGGGTGTGAGACAGAAGCCTTGCCCCCTGACCAAGAAAAGCACAGTCCTGCTAGGTATCCGCCCTCCTTTTTATTCCTGGGCTGTGGCGGGAGATCTGGTTGCTTAGTTTAAACTGTGGAGGCAGTGATGGCCACCAACCTAGACGGGCTTAGAAGAGGACAAATTCATGCTTCTGAATGCCACTTGCTGGAAACCGCAAGAAGGGAGAGGACTCTTGTGCTTAGATCCTGCTTGTGGGTTTTGCTTTGGGGCAGCTGGCTGGCCACTGTGAGAACAGGATGCTGGCCTGAGCCAACAGCCTCTTCTTATTTTCCATAGAACCTCCAGATGCAGAGGCATTCTATCCTAATTCCTAGCTTCTTAGAGGCATTTAGCCACTGGGAAAACAGGAAGCTGGACTAGATTTGGGGGGGACAGGGAGCAGGTGGGTATGGAGGACTCCTGAATGGGGTAACTGTGGCTCTGAAGGACCAGGGGTGCAGCCTGGGATTCATTTTGGACTCAGAGCTGTCCTTGGAGGCGCAGGTTACCGTAATTCTGTGTCCAGGGCGGCTGTCTACCAGCTCCATCTGGTACGCAGGCTGAGACCCTACCTACCCATGGACTGTCTTGCCAGAGTGGTGCATGTTCTGGTTATCTCCTGCTTGGACTACTGCAATGCGCTCTACGTGGGGCTACCTTTGAAGGTGACCCGGAAACTGCAATTAATCCAGAATGCGGCAGCTAAACTGGTGACTGGGAGTGGCCGCCAGGACCACATAACACCGGTCCTGAGAGAACTACATTGGCTCCCAGTACGTTTCCGAGCACAATTCAAAGTGTTGGTGCTGACCTTTCAAGCCCTAACCGGCCTCGGTCCTGTATACCTGAAGGAGCGTCTCCACCCCACCGTTCAGCCCGGACACTGAGGTCCAGCTCCGAAGGCCTTCTGGCGGTTCCCTGCCTGTGAGAAGTGAGGTTGCAGGGAACCAGGCAGAGGTCCTTCTCGGTAGTGGCACCCGCCCTGTGGAACGCCCTCCCACCAGATGTCAAAGAAATAAACAACTATCTGACTTCAGGCATCTGAGGGCATCCCTGTTTAGGGAAGCTTTTAATATTTGATGAATTATTGTATTTTTATATTTTGCTGGAAGTCGCCCAGAGTGGCTGGGGAAACCCAGCCAGATGAGTGGGGTATGTATGTATGTATGTATGTATGTATGTATGTATGTATGTATGTATGAATGAATGAATGAATAAATAAATAAATAAATAAATAAATAAATAAATAAATAAATAAATAAATAAATAAAAATTATTATTATTATTATTACTAGATAGACTGCCTCTGGACCTGGATGTTCCGTAGGTCCATAAGATTAGCCTGGCCAATGGTCTGTTGTTGTTGTTGTTGTTGTTGTTGGGCCATTGGCCTGATCCAGCAGTCAGGCTGTTCTTGTGGAGCCTCCAGCTCCTGAGGCAGTCTGTCTAGAGATTCTTGGGTTCTTTGGGGCATTTGACCATTGTGAGAACAGGAGGCTGGACCAGATGGCTGGACCCTTTGGCAGCAGCCTGCTCTGCTCACATTCTGAGGCTGGCAGACGCGTGCTTACTTTGCACATGCTCAGAGGGACTCCTCAGGGTTCGGTCTGCCTTGCACCAGTGAGCAGGTCCTGAGGCTGAGCGGGTGGGCGGCCGGTCAGTCGGGTGGCGTTGGGATCCCATCGCCCCCCGCCGTCTCCTTTGCCCCAGGAGCTGCGTAGCCGGGAGGAGGAGCTGCTTCGGGCGGCTGAGGAGCAGAGAACTCAGGAGGCCGAGCTGCGCAGGCGGGAGCAGGAGCTGGCCGAGCGGGAGATCGACATCGTGGAGCGGGAACTGAACCTCATCATGACGCAGATGGGCCAGGAGAAGCCCCGCGTCAAGAAGAGGAAGGGCCACTTCCGATGCTCCCGCCTCAAGCTGCGAGACGGGAACCGCATCAGCCTCCCTTCAGGTACGGGCCGGGAGCAGAGCGCTGGCTTGGCAGGCCCCAAAGCCTGGAGGGTGGAGGGGAGGACGCCGGTCCAAAAGGGGTCGCTTGCAGCACCACAACTTGGGAACTCCCTGCCGATTGACATCAGGCAGGCTCCTCCGCTGGACTCATTTCGGCGCCTGCTGAAATCATTTTTGTTTAGACAAGCCCATCCAGGTGTTTTAAGAAGTCGAATCGAGTTCTAATCTGCACTTTGTCTATTGCTATTTTAACTTTACAAAAGTTAGTGGGTGGTGGTTTGTTTTGTTTTTTTGCTTTGTTTTGGTAAAGTGTTTATTTATTTCATCTTATAATGTACTACCTGCACTTCCAGGAAACAATTAAAGTCGTTTTTCTTTTCCAACTGTTTTTCTTTTCCAACTAAGAGCCTCTGCCTTAGATGTTCCTTTCATATTATTTTTAAACCTGCCTGTTCCGTCCAGTTACCGAAGCCGTTTTTAGCTGCTTTTAATAGCACGTTTGTAAAATCGCCTTGGGACTACCGTAAAGGGCGATTCATAAATTCAGTCCCAAAAAGAGATCCGGCTGGCAAAAGGCAGGCTTGAGAGTCGCCAAAGCTCTCTTCATCCTTGCTCTTCCCATCCCTTGGTCTCCTAGAATCGCAGGTTTGTCGAATTGAGAACACCCGGTGAGAAGCAGGGGGGGCATGATCCAGCCTTGAGGGTGGGTGCAGGGGCAGGCCAGGGACTGACGCCTTCTCTGTCTCCTTCCTCCCCATCTAGGCTTTGAGCACAAGATCACGGTGCAAGCCTCTCCCACCCTCGACCGGCGGAAAGGCCTGTGGGCCAACGGGGCCAGCCCCCCCGCAAGCCCCATCAGCGTCCCACGGCTGCGGGCCATCCGCCGTGAGTGTTTGCGCACAGAACTGTGAAACGGTAGAGTTGGAAGGGGCCACCCAAGGGCCATCTAGTCCAACCCCCTGCAATGCAGGAATCCCAATTAGATCACCCAGGACAGGTGGCTCCCCCCAGCCTCGGCTTAGAAACTGCCACCTTCCATCCCACGGCCGAACAGCTCTTACTGCCAGAAAGTTCTTCCTGGTGTTTAGTCGGAATCTCCTTCCTTGTAACTTGAAGTCATGGGTTCGAGTCCTACCCTCTGGAGCAGGAGGAAACAAGCTTGACCCACCTTCCATGGGACAGCCCTTGAGATATTTGAAGATGGCCATCATATCTCCTCCTAGTCCCCTCTTTTCCTGGCTAAGAGTCTTGGGTGGCCATCGCCCCCCAAGGTTGGTTGGTTGGAGACTGGTGTTTTTCGGAGGCCTAGCGAGAGGCATGTGCGTTCCCCCCCCCCCCGGCCAGTCTTGCAAGGGATGCATCTCTCGGCTCGCAGGCTGAGGCTTCTGCTGCTCCCCCTTCCTGGATATTCTGAACACCCAAATTCCCACTGGGCAAAAGGGGAATTCGGTGGCTCGTTTTTTCTATTTTTAAAAGATGTTTTGTGGCCTTGTGGCTGCAGGTATCTATTTTTATGAATCGCGCCCCACCCTGCCAAGGGCAACTCACACCGTAAAATCGTGGGAAACATCACCCTAACGTAGCTCCACCGAAACAGGACTCCTCGCTGTGTTCTTGGCCCCAGCAAAAAGCCCAAATTAAAGCGTTTGAGATCCACTGGGTAGTTTCCCCCCAGTTTCCTCCAGGCTGCCCAGACAGGGGTTTCCCTTGGAAGAGCAATGGCGAGGTACGAAGGGCCACGTTGTAAAATTGGCTGCGTCAAACCTGGGACAAGGACGGGGGGGGGGCACTGTTGAAACCAGAGGAAGGAGCGCCTGATCTCCCCCCCCCCTTCCCGCTCTCTCTCCCCCCCTCCTCTCTGGTGTTGCAGTGACCCCCCTGGACGGGACCCGGACGTGGGGGCGCAGCAGCTTGGTGAAGAAGGAGGAGCTGGTGGGGAGTAAGAAGAAAGGCAGGACGTGGGGGCCCAGCTCCACCCTCCATAAGGAGAGGCTGGGAGGGGAGGACAGGTAAGGAAAGCAGAGTGGGAGGGGGCACGGCTGTGGGAGGGGGAGGGTTAAGGGGGGAGGGGGTTCCAGCCCCCGCATAGGATGAGTGAAAGAGGGCCTTGCAAGGGAGGAGGAAAGCGCAGGGTGGTAGCGTTGGAAGGGACCCCTCACGGTCATCTAGACCAACCCCCAACAAGGCAGGAATTGCAGCTAAAGAACCGCAGAATTGTTGAGTCCTACAGCTTCAGCTATCACAGCCCCTGCGAAGGAGGTGGCTTCTGGTGTTGGAAGTGGGGTGGGGGCCAACAAGGCAGCTGCACACCTGAAGTGGCTGGAGGGTGGGGCAGAGGGCAGGGACTTCACCACAGAATTAACGTAGGTTAAGTCTGTGTCCAGGGCAGCTGTCTACCACCTCCATCTGGTGCACAGGATAAGTCCCTACCTGCCCGGAGACTGTCTCGCCAGAGTGGTGCATGCTCTAGTTATCTCCCGCTTGGACTACTGCAATGCGCTCTACGTGGGGCTACCTTTGAAGGTGACCCGGAAACTGCAATTAATCCAGAATGTGGCAGCTAGACTGGTGACTGGGAGTGGCCGCCGGGACCACATAACACCGGTCCTGAAAGACCTACATTGGCTCCCAGTACGTTTCTGAGCACAATTCAAAGTGTTGGTGCTGACCTTGAAAGCCCTAACCGGCCTCGGTCCTGTATACCTGAAGGAGCGTCTCCACCCCCATCGTCCAGCCCAGACACTGAGGTCCAGCGCCGAGGGCCTTCTGCCGGTTCCCTCACTGCGAGAAGCCAAGTTACAGGGAACCAGGCAGAGGGCCTTCTCGGTGGTGGCACCCGCCCTGTGGAACGCCCTCCCACCAGATGTCAAAGAGAACAACAACTACCAGACTTTTATAAGACATCTGAAGGCAGCCCTGTTTAGGGAAGCTTTTAATGTTTGATGGATTATTGTATTTTAATATTTTGTTGGAAGCCGCCCAGAGTGGCTGGGGAAGCCCAGCCAGATGAGCGGGGTATAAATAAATTTATTATTATTATTATTATTATTATTATTATTATTATTATTAACCTCACCTGCTGACTCGCAGGTTGAAGTCCCTGGCGGAGGGGAGCAAGCAGTGGTCCTCCAGCGCCCCCAACCTGGGCAAGTCCCCCAAGCACGCCCCGATGGCGGTGGGCTTTGCCAGCCTCACGGAGATGGGTGAGTGGATCCGCCTTCCCTTTGGGGAAGAAGCAGAGGGGGTGGGGGCTGCCCCGGGGTGGGTCACCTTTCCCTGGAGGGGATAAGCCTTTGTGGGGGCCGGTCGGGTGGGAAGCAGCAGGAGGGCAAAATTGGGGAAGGGGCTTTGTTGTCTTCCCCCTCCTCTGACCTGGCCTGCCTTTCTCCCTATGCAGAGGAGTACGCAGAGCAGGAAAGGGGCAGCAGCAGCCCCTGCTCCCCCTACCTGCCCCTCTCGCCGCCCCCAGGGGCCGAAGGCGCCACCAGCCTGCCACTGGAGGGTGCCAAGCGGGGGGCGCCCCCCTGCCACCGCCGCAGTGAACTGGTCCTTCTGGGCTGTGCCTCCATCTTGGCCTCCATCGCTCTTGGGGGAGACCTGGCTGAGGTGGCGGGGGACGGGGCGTCCGGGGCCGGCCTGTCGGGGCCCCCCAGCTCCACCACACTCCTCTCCCTCTCCTCGCTCTCCGACTGCAACTCCACCAAGTCCCTGCTGCCCTCGGACAGCGATGAGGCCCCCGCCTGCGGGCCCCCTGAGAGCCCCCCGCCCAGAGCGCCCCGCTATAACCCCCTGGTGGATGTCACGGTGGAGAGCTTCAAGAAGGATCCCCGCCAGTCGCTCACCCCCACCCATGTCAGCGCCACGAGGGCCGTCAGCCACGGGCACCGCCGGACACCCTCGGATGGGGCCATCCGTCAGGGGCCACCGGGGCCCAACTGCCGGGGTGAGTGCTGGGGCGGGCGGCTTGATCGGAATGGGGAGGGGGGCTTCTCTCCTGGGCCCTGGAGCAGGGGAAACGGCAAGGGAGGTGCTGAGCACCAGTCAGTCTTCCTGGGGGAGTGAATGGGCGCAGGCCAGGAGAAGACCTGAGGTGGCAGGGGCACCCCAAATGGTCCTGAGCCTCAGACATGGCTAGGCTGGGGGTGGGGAGAGCCTGTTTCGCCTCCTACTGCAAAATTCGTGTTTTGTTTTTGGGGGGAGGCCTGTATGAAGTTATCATAGAATCAAAGAAATGCAGTATGGTCAAAGGTTAGCCACTTAGGGTGCGAAAGGATAAATATCCGCAGCAAATGTTTCCCCAACATTTTGCATATTTCTTGGGGGGGTGGCAGGATCCCCCAGAATGCAGGACACACGATTCTCCCTCTCCTGCCCCCGTGCTGATTCTCCTTTCCCCTCCCCAGGCTCACAAGAAGCGCTGACCTTCCCTCGCCTGCCGGACCCCCCCTCGCTCATCCCAGCCCACCGCAAGGCCACAGAGCACCCAGCCCCCAACGCCACCCTGTCGCCGGTGGAGCGCCCCCGGACCCTGGCCTTTGCCCCCCGGCCTCGCCCAGCGCCAGGGCGCCACCGCATCGACCCCTGGAAGCTCGTCTCCTTTGTCCGGACGCAGAGGGGCCCCTCCTCTTCCTCGCCGGGTGAGCCCGCCAAGGGGGCCAGGCAGACCCTTCTCGACATGGACATGGAGGGGCAGACCCGGGACAGCACCGTCCCCCTTTGTGGGGGGCAGGCCTCCTGCTGCGGCGGACTGGAGGGAGACATCTCCCACTGATGTGGCACCCTTTTCCGGACTGGGCCCACCCCACATCGGCCGGGAGCTCCGGGGGGGGGGGCTGCGTCTCTCTGGGTCCCAGAGACGGGTGGACCATGCGGGGCACTGTATTTATTGATGCTGGGGGTTCCCAGGCACTTAAGTGATGAGCCAAAAAGGACAGCTCCTTTCTAAACAATGCAACAGCCCAGCCAGTTTGGGGGCGCTGGGCTGACGTTCTGCCCCACGGGTGTGTGTCTGTGTGCGTGAGAGAGAGCGTGAGAGAGCCAGGTGGGTCTTCAGCATCTCCCGAGTCGCATCCGATCCACGCAGCTCTTGTGATTCCACTCGTTACGTTGCTTTTTTTAAAAAAAAAAGCTGTGTGTCAGAGAAGTAAGATGTCTGCCTGCCTTTTCTTTGCCACTTGGCAGAATTCCGCCAGGATCCTGCATCCTTCAGGAGGGGCCTTAAGGGTGCAAGCCCATTCCCAGTGTCCTGATTTGTTTGTTTGCATTCCTTACATCTCCATCCTGCCTTTCCTCAGAGTATCATAGAATTCTGGAGTTTGAAGGGGCCCCCCAAGGGCCATCTAGTCCAACCCCCTGCAACGAAGGAATCACAATGAAAGAATCCTTGGAGGGCAGCCATCCAACGTCTGCTTAGGAACCTCCCAACGAAGGAGAGCCTGCCACCTTTTTTTCCAAGGGAGTCCTTTCCACTGTTCCTGATGCTCAGTCGGAATCTCCTCTCTTGTAACTTGAAGCCATGGGTTCGAGTCCTACCCTCCAGAGCAGGAGAAGAGACGCTTGCTCCATCTTCCATGGGACAGGCCCTTGAGATATTTGAAGATGGCAATAGTATCTCCTCTTCTCCAGGCTAAATGGACCCCAACTCTTTCAGCTGCTCCTCATAAGGCTTTGGTCTCCAGACCCTTGGTCATCTCGGCCATTGAAACAGGAGCTTGGGGTAGCAAACATACATGGCTTGCTCTCCTACACACACACACACACACACACACACACACACACGGTTAGGCATCCAGGGAGCTGCACAGAGACTGGAGTTTGAGTTTTCCTAGCCCAGGCCTCCAACCGCTCAACCACACTGCCCCGTACTCTGTTAGAGCTGGTAGGGGTTATACAAACACACACAAACACACACCAGAGACTCTAGCAATGCTGAACATCTCCTCTTCCGCTCTCTGCCCTTGACACAGCACAGGACGCTGTTTTAAAGCCACGAGGGAAGGATTTCTTTGCTGTTGTGAAAAAACAGCAAGTCGTCCCCCCCCCCCAAGGTCACTTCTGCCTCAGATACCTCCATGGCTCCCCCACCCTACCCCGTTTCTAATTGCTCTTGGGCCTGGGTTCAAGGACAAGAAAGGGCTTCGTCTGATCCAGGGCCTGTTTTCGAGAGGCAGCACAAGGAATGCCGTAAGATGGAAACTTTGGTTTTTCGTTAAGAGAAAAAGATGAATGAGAGGAGACAGGGTAGAAAGTTGTAGAAAGTAGCAAGAGAGTCAGTGTGGTGCAGTGGTTAAGAGTGGTAGACTCGTAATCTGGTGAACCGGGTTCGCTTCCCCGCTCCTCCACATGCAGCTGCTGGGTGACCTTGGGCCAGTCCCACTTCTCTGAAGTCTCTCAGCCCCACTCACCTCACAGAGTGTTTGTTGTGGGGGAGGAAGGGAAAGGAGAATGTGAGCCACTTTGAGACTCCTTCGGGTAGTGATAAAGCGGGGTATCAAATCCAAACTCTTCTTCTTCTTCTTGTAAAATGGCTTGGAGACAGAGAGGATGGAGAAAGGTTTTCCTCTCCCGCGGAACTTGTGGGCATCCAATGAATGTTGGAATAAAGGGAAGCACTTCTTTATGCAGTGCATAGTTAATCTGTGGAACTCCCTGCCACAGGAGGCAGGGGTGGCCACCAGCTTGGGTGGCTTTCATGGGAGATTGGAGAAATTCATGGCGGAGGAGAGGGCTCTCAATAGCTACTCGCCACAATGGCTTCGCTCTGCCACCACAGTGATCCTTCTGAACAATACCAGTTGCTGGAAACTTACAGGAGGGGAGAGCAGTTCTCGCACTCGGCTCCTGCTTCCGGACTTCCCACTGTGAGAAGAGGGTGCTGGACCCATGGAGCCATTGGGCCTGATCCAGCAACAGGGCTCTTTTCTTAAAATCTTTTATTTGCTGGTATTTACGGCCATTCTTTCAACCAGAGAAGCTGTAGACCTTGAGACATCTCCTTTTAGAAATTTAAGCTTGGGGCTGCGGGGCCAGACCCATCTCTGCCCATCCACCTTTGATTGGCTAACAGGTGCTAACATCAAGGAGAGCCAGGACTCCTGGGTTCTGTTCCCAGGGCTCCAGCCACCCACCCCCACCCCCATTCCTTCATCCCAAACGGACTGAGCATCTCTCTCGCCCTGCTTCCTTAGCGATCCCAGTCGCCATAGCAACAGTGGTTACCAAAGGCAGGCGGCTGCAGCAGCAATTCTGGGGATGGAGGCAGAGGTGAGCAGGCACCTTGGCTGCAGGAATATCCTCACAGAGATGGACGGCGGCATTAAACTCTCCCGTAGTGCAAGGCCCAGGTCTCTCCTCCAGTTCTTTCTCATGCCTGACACACACAAACACACACCACCTCAGTAGCTGTCAACTTTCAGATTTGAAAATAAGGGATCAGTAGCCTCACCTGTCCCGGGGACAGTCTACGGTTCTCAGGGACAGTCCACGCCGCAGTAATCCCCCCAGGCTACAAATTAATTTACACCAGGCTACACACCATCATCTTTCCCCACCTCAGGGTCTCTTTTCCAGGGAGTCTTCTCTTCTCATGCGATGCTTCAGGATCTGTCCATCCGGTGAGCAGCCAGGGCCCGATGTCCTTCAGAGTGGATCGGTTTGATCTTCTTGCAGTCCACGGGACTCCAGCACCACAATTCAAAAGCGTCAATTCTTCATGGGGGGAATGATCAGGTTCCCTCTTTTGGCTCTCTGGCATCCATTAATGACTTATTATACAAACATGTTGCAGGCTTTGCATCCTTTAACTCTCTTTTGGAAGGAGTCTATTTGTGGGCCGGGCCAGAGGGGTTGATTTTACATGCAAGCAAAGCACAAACAGTGCTGTTGTCTAATGACATCCTATTCTCTGTAACTATTGGTGAGCAACACAGCTGAGGAGCCTCCCTGGCCAGCAGGGAGGGAGAGGAGCTGCTTCCATTGAAATCCAGGAAATTTAAGGGATATCTAACAATCCGGGATAGCAGCGGGGAAACGGCGCTGGAATAAGGGAATTTCCTGCAGAAAAAGGGAAGGTTGACAGCTATGCCTCAGTACTGGGTTTAATCTGGGGTCAACAGCTCCTGCCTGGCCCCATAAGTACCACAAACAAGGCCTAGGACAGTGGACTTAAAAAGGATCCGCAAAAGCACCGCAGCTTCTCCTGGTTAGGGGAGCAGGTGAGGGATAAATGGGTCTCAGGGTAACATATCTGGGTTATGCCGTCTTGAGAATCCATCCATACCGAGGCAGCATTGCAAACGAGTGTTTCTGTCTGTCTTTAGCAATCTCTCTGCCTGTGTCAGAGGTCAGGCTGGAACTCCCTGGGGTGGCTGGGAGCTGTTTCATCTGTCCTGACCCAGCGCACTTAAGGGTCCCTCCTGCCCACCTACCCTAACTCCCCATCTCCTGAAAATCCCGCAAGGAGATGGGCAAAACTCTACAACGCTGAAACACACACACACTCCAGTTCTTGCAAAGCTGTCCCTCAGTCTCTGCCAGTCCTAGAATTGTAGCATTGGCGGGGACCCCGGAGGGTCATCGAGTCCAACCCCCTGCAATGCAGGAATCTTCCCTGGGCTAGAAGTGGCCCCTCCCTCTGCCCTCTCTGCCTTTTGCTTGGTTTTTTTGGGAAGTGGGTAGTAGGATGGGCTGCAGGCCCTCCCATTGGGGTGGATGTGGCAGTTTCTGACTCTGAATTTCACAAGTATCCATTACTGAGGAACTGCAGTGGCTAAGACCCTCCGTGGGTGGGCAACGAAACGTCTGGTTCGCTCCTCGCTCAGCAGCCAGACAGCCACCAGGTGGCCCTAGGAAGCCCCCTCCACCCCCAGGAAAAGAACAGGGCTCCAGCCACCCCCATCCCCACCCCATTCCTTCCTTCACCCCAAACGGCGACTGAGCATCTCTCTTGCCCTTCTCCCTAAGCGATCCCAGTCACAGGCTCCACAGGAAGTGCTTTGATTGGGGGAAAGCCCCAAATGCACCTGATTACTGTCACTTATGTTCCTACCTGGGACAGCACCACAGTCAGGGAGGGGGCCGAAGTAGCAGCAGTTGTCCAGAGGGTGCTGGGTGAGGGGTGGTGCAGGAGGCAAGTGGATCTCAACTGGCCCAGGGGAGCTCTTGGGTGGCCCCACCCTGTGTCCCTGCCATTCTGCAATCTGTACTTTAGGGACGTTGGAAAGCTTGCTTCCAGAGTCAGGCCCTGGGGTCCATCTGGACCAGTGCTGCCCACACCGGCTGGCAGCGGCGCCTCTCCGGGGCTTCAGGCAGGGAGTCTCTCTACCTGGCCCCACCTGAAGATGCCGGCAGGGATTGAACCTGGGACCTCGGCTGATGCTCCACTGCTAAAGAACAGTGACCCTCCCTCTCATCTCCCCCCCCCATCCCAAGACTGGTGTGAGTCGCACTCCAGATACCAGCACAGCACTGGGGTATCCTCCTCCTGCTCTGCCCTCCCTGCAAAAACCCCTCACTCAGGAAAAGAGGACTTCAAGGGTGCGGAAAGTTTTGCTCTGCCAAGTTTGCTCCATCCAAGAACCCTGCCATGGGCCGGGGTCATGGGCTCAGTAATAGCCGCACAAGCCACACTTGGCAAGATGTTAGGGAGACCTCTGCCCCCAAACCCAGCTTGTCAAATATGTCACTCAAATGAAGGGAGGTGGGTCACTGAGAGGACGGCAGTGCTCTGTTCCTACTGCTCAGGCCTCTGAACATCTTCACTGGGTGTCCGGATGTGACCCTGCCAAATTGGAGCCCCCCCCCCCCCGCTCCCCAAATGCCACCAGTATTAAGCATGGGGGTGATTTCTGTTGGAAGTGTTGGGATGCAACTCAGATTGTATTGGAGGTGGTCTGCAGAGGAGAAAGAGGGAGGGAGGGAGGGAGGGAGGACCACCCAAACTTCCTAGACTGTCCTTCAGCCTGGGCTTCCCAGAGGTGCAAGGAGGAGACTTTCAGGGTTGCTTCCTGCCTTTGCTCCTCCCTCCTCCCTGTGGACCCAGGTGGCGCTGTGGGTTAAACCACAGAGCCTAGGGCTTGCTGATCAGAAGGTTGGCAGTTCGAATCCCTGCGACGGGGTGAGCTCCTGTTGCTCGGTCCCAGCTCCTGCCCACCTAGCAGTTCAAAAGCACGTCAAAGTGCAAGTAGATAAATAGGTACCACTCCGGCGGGAAGGTAAATGGCATTTCCGTGCGCTGCTCTGGTTCGCCAGAAGTGGCTTTGTCATGCTGGCCACATGACCCGGAAGCTGTACGCTGGCTCCCTCGGCCAATAAAGCAAGATGAGCGCCGCAACCCCAGAGTCGGACACGACTGGACCAAATGGTCAGGGGTCCCTTTACCTTTACCTTACCTCCCTGTGGAAGAGGAGACATCTCTGTTCGTCTCTTCTGATGAGGACAAAGAGCAGGCAGGTGGTTTTTTTGTATTCCCCCCCCCCTTAGTGAGACAGAACTCGGATCTTCCCGGTCAAGCATTTTCTTTCCTTTAATAAACTTAGCTTTCTTATTTTCTTAAACTCAGTGTGGTTCTAACCAGGTAAAGTGGGGTCCTCCGACTAGCAGGGATGGCAAGGCTCAGGTCAGCCTCTAAGCTGTGCATTAACTCTACACGCATCTTCTGGGAGAAGACAGACAGACCAGGAGACCATCATGTTTCTAGACTCTCTCTCCTTTGATCTGAGCCGACCCTCTGAAGTTCAGTCGTACCCCTGGGTTGCAGCTCTCTTCCTGGGAACATACTGAGCCCTGGTCCAACTGGCTCAGTATTTTCAACATGGCCTGGATGAGGCTCCCCAGGGTTTGGGTCAGGGAGTCTCTCCCAGCCCTTCCTGGAGATGCTGCCAGCAGGGATTGAACCTGGGGCCTTCTGCATGCAAGGCAGGTGATCTCTCACAGAGCTATGGCCCTTCCCTCCCTCCTTTCTTCCTTTGGACATCTTGGATCGCATCCTCTGAGAACAAGGGAGCAGTAGCTCAACCAGAAAACCCTCTCCTACTCAAAATTATCTTTCCTGGAATAAAGGCCTTTGCTATTTTACAAAGGCAACCCCTCTCTCCTAACCAGATTCGCAAGCTGGGTGCTTGCTCTGCATATCGGGTCCAAGAACCTCATGGATTTCTTGTTTTAAGAAAGGGGGCTGGGGGAGGCTGCTGTCCTCTCCCCCTGTCTTTGCTCCCTGCTGGGGAGGGACAATGGCCGGATCCTGCAGGGCTCCCCTTCAGCCCTTAGCCCCACAGCATTTCATAGAATCATAGAACTGTAGACTCGGAAGGGGCCCTAAGGACCGCCCAGCCCAGCCCCCTCCAATGCAGGAATACGCAACTGACGCGTATGGGCATCGAACCTGCAACCTTGGCTTTATCAGCACCATGCTCTAACCAACTGAGCTACTGAAGCAAAGTGCTAGGGGCTGCCTCTTCACACCTGTGGGGTGGGTGGGAGCTCAGAGGGGAAGCCATCCTTTTCGGAGGCAAACAGGGTGTCATGAGGGTGCTCAGGAAGGGAGCAGAGATGTAAGAAGAGGGGGGGGGGCAAATGTGTTCCAAGCAGGGAAAGGACACCCTGACCCCAGATGGATAACAGGGCACTTGTTCTCAGCCCCCACCATCTTCTGCTTAGTGGTTTTTTTGGGGGGGGCATCTGCTCTAAAGGCTGACTTCAACACTCCCCAATGGCACCCTGATCTGCTCCTTCTGGGGTGCCCCTCTCTGCTCCCAGTGCCCTGTAGCCAATCCGACAGAGGCACATCTTGCAAATTCTCTCGGGGGTTTTGTTTTGTGGTTTGTTTGTTTTTTTGGTTTGGTTTGGTTTAGGTTTTGTTTGTTTTTTTATAGAAAAAGGCAAAGCACAAAGAAGCAGCCCCCAACAGTGTTTTGGCAAAATGCTACATTGTCAAGTCCTGATCTGTCCTTCGAGGGCGGCATAGCTCTGAGCTGGGGGCTCTCTGGCTGCAGTGGCACCTGCCAGGGGCTCGCTGGGCACCTGGTGGCATCTTCCTGGGTCCTGGAGTGCAGCGGGCGGTGGGTTCTGGGCACGGCTGGCACCACGTGCAGAAGCCTCTGTCTGTCGCCGATGGGGGGGGGCAGCTACGCAATCATCTCCTTGTCCCGCTGGCTGCAGCGGCTGATCTTAATCTCTGTCAGCTGGATGTAGCGTAAGACATTGGTGTCTGCAAGGAAAGGGAGAGGCAGAGCCTGTGAGGAGGAGGAAGAGGAGGAGGAGGAGCCACCGCAGCTCTCCAGAGGCATAGCAAGCCCAGGTGGTACCCGGGGCGGAATTCTTTTTCTCACCCCCCACCACTTTAATTTAAAAAAAATTTAAAAAAAATTAAAAAGTGTCACCCCCCCTCTGATGGTGCCACTTTGCGAGGTGTGGGGGTTTTGTGTGTGTGTGTGTGTCTATTATCTCTTTTTTTTCAATAAAGTTAAAAAAATAATAATAATAATAATAAAATGATAAAAATAAAAATAAAAAGTGCCACCCCCCTCTGATGGTGCCACTTTGTGAGGTGTAGGGGGTTGTGTGTGTGTGTCTATTATCTCTTTTTTTCAATGAAGTTAAAAAATTTTTTTTTAAAAAGTGTCACCCCCCCTCTGGGGTGGAACCCAGAGTGGCACGCCCCCCCGCCCCTTGCTACGCCCCTGCAGCTCTCCCTTCCCTGGCCGCATCCTGGAAACGCAAGACAAGTCCTCATGCCCAGGGTCAACCCTCCCCAGTTGGTTCAGCCAGCCCCGTTCAGGGAGGGGTCCTTCCCAGCCAGCCCTCCTAGTCAGGGTCCCTTTAAGCTGGAGGTGCCGCCAGGGGCTGAACCCACAACCCTTGCACCCCAAAGGTGCGCTGTGCCACCGAGCTGTGATTTCAGGCCTTGCCACCTTCCCTTTCCACAGCCAAGCAGATCCCCTGCCTCTCCCTCCCAGCATGGCGCAAGCAAGGCACCCACCTTCCTGTGAAGAAAGCTCGCAGTGTTTGGGGCTTTTTTAGCTCAGAGGAAAGGCAGGTGAGAGACGACATGATAGGGAGTTTATAAAATTAAGCATCGCCTTGAGAAAGCCAACAGAGAAATGCTAGAAGTCGTGGAGAAGCTGAATGGTGGAAGAGAAAAAGAAAGCCCTCCTTCATGCAGCAAAGAGCGAAACTATGGAACTCCCTTCCACAGGAGGCAGAGAAGATTAGACTAATTCATGGAATACAGGTGAAACTCAAAAAATTAGAATATCGTGGAAAGGTTCATTTCTTTCAGTAATTCAACTTAAAAGGTGAAACGAATATATGAGATAGACTCATGACATGCAAAGCGAGATATGTCAAGCCTTTATTTGTTATAATTGTGATGATTATGGCGTACAGCTGATGAGAACCCCAACGTAACAATTTCAATTTTGGGGTGCTCATCAGCTGCATGCCATAATCATCACAATTATAACAAATAAAGGCTTGACATATCTCGCTTTGCATGTCATGAGTCTATCTCATATATTAAACTCCAGTAGCTAATGAAAACAATTGCTTACATAAATGGACTTTTCCACAATATTCTAATTTTTCAAGTTTCACCTGTAGGAGAGGGCTTTGGATGGCTACTAGCCAGGATGCTTGTGCTCTGCCCTCCACAGTTGGAGGCAGCAATGCTTCTGAATGCCAGTAGCTGGAAACCACAGGAGAGGAGAGTTGCTCTTGTGTTCAAATCCTGCTTGCGGGTTTCCCTTAGGGGCATCTGATCGGCTGCTGTGAGAGCAGGAGGCTGGCCTAGAATGGCCTGATCCAGCAGCAGCCTTATGTTCTTAGTGGAGGAGCTGCCAGGGGTCCTGCGCCCCCAAGAGGTGCTCTGCCTCTGAGCTGTGCTCCGTTTTCAGCCCTTGCCAGCTGCCCCTTCCGCTCCCGCCCCCTTGCCCCACCTCCCCCTCCTGCCGCGGGCCAAGCAAGGCACCCACCTGCGGGCTCCAGGCTCTTGGCCTCTTTCAAATAGAGCAGGGCGTTGCCATAGTCGCCCAGGTGGTAGAAGGCGATGCCCGCCCGGTACATGGCTTTGAAGTTCCTCTTCTCCTTGGCAAGCACCTTGAGGCAATAGTCCCGAACCCTCTCATAGTTGACCAGCTCTGATTGCAACAGGCAGGCTGGAGAGAGAGAGAGAGAGAGAGAGAGAGAGAGAGAGAGAGAGAGAGGTGTGAATAGATCAGGCATAGGCAACCTCGGCCCTCCAGATGTTTTGGGACTACAACTCCCATCATCCCTAGCTAACAGGATCAGTGGTCAGGGATGATGGGAATTGTAGTCCCAAAACATCTGGAGGGCCAAGGTTACCTATGCCTGGAATAGATGCTAGGAGAGGGCTTCTGGCGGTTCCCTCCCTGCGAGAAGTGAGGTGACAGGGAACCAGGCAGAGTGCCTTCTCGGTGGTGGCGCCCACCCTGTGGAACACCCTCCCAGCAGATGTCAAGGAAATAAACAACTATCCGACTTCAGAAGACATCTGGAGGCAGCCCTGTTTAGGGAAGTTTTTTATGTTTGATGGTTTATTGTGCTTTTAATTCTGTTGGGAGCCACCCAGAGCGGCTGGGGAAACCCAGCCAGGTGGGCAGGGTATAAATAAAAAATATTAATAAATTATTTATTTATTTATTTATTTATTTATTTATTTATTATTATTATTATTATTATTATTATTATTATTAGAGATTATCCTTCCTCATGTTTGTGAGTTCAGCAGAGTGCCATCCATTTGCATCTTAAAAGGGAAGCTTAGATAGGCCAGTTTTAGCCTTTTAGTTCAAGTAATGCAGGATGCTTTAAGGCAGACTGGATTATCCTGGTATTTCCTCCCTTTTAAAATAACAATCACACAAACAGTCTTGCAAAAAAGGTAAAAAATAGCATTTGCTCTCTCATAATACTTGCTGAAGAGTAACAGATGCAGCAGCTTTGTTCAGGCAGGCTGAACATAGTAATTCGATTACAAAGACATACAGCGGTACCTCGGTTTACAAACTTAATCCGTTCCGGAAGTCCGTTCTTAAACCAAAACCATTCTTAAACTGAGGCGCGTTTTCCCTAATGAGGCCTCCCGTCGCCGGTTCCCTTCCACCGTTCGGATTCCGTTCTTAGACCGAGGTAAAGTTCTCAAACCAAGACACTATTTCCGGTTTTGCGGACTTTGTAAACCGAATTGTTCTTAAACAGGACCGTTCTTAAACCGAGGTACCACTGTACTTAAGTCTAGCTTAGAATGCAGTCTGTGCAGGAGCTGAGACGTAGCAGATGTTCTCACATTGCTAGCAGAGTAGGAAAAAAGATAGGAATAGAAAAGAATAGAATAGAATAGAATAGAATAGAATAGAATAGAATAGAATAGAATAGAATAGAATAGAATATATTTTATTGTCGCAGCAAGGCAGGTAGGAGCATAAACAGCTATGCCCCCTGCCCCTCTGTCAGGGCACAGTAGGGGGGTCTCTCACAGAGTTCTGTCTTGCAAGTTTACAGGAAATCTCTGTGAGCTTCAGCTGCTACCCTTTGCCTGTCTAGCAAACATGAATTCTTGGCTTGACTACACTACTCAACTCAACTCAACTCAACTCAACTCAACTCAACTCAACTCAACTCAACTCAACTCAACACCTTTATTGGCATATATAAAAAGGAAACATACAAACCATCTATTTATATAATATTTCTATATAATATAATATTTCTGAAAGCATGCAATAAATAGAAAAAGATAAAAAGATCCTCATTAATCACTATTGGACAGGCTAGATATACTGGTCTTAATTTCAAAAACCCTAGTCAGATATTGAGCCATAGCTCTAGTGAGGGCAGAGGAATCATCCCTCAGCAGGAACTGGATCATAAGTTGGTTATTGAAAAGGGCACTAGGCCACATTGAGGACATTGAAGGGCCAATTCGGAAGATATTAGAGAGGGGACAATCCAGGATCATGTGGTCCATGGAGTCCGGCACATTCTGGCCACAAGGGCAGAGTCTGTCCTGGTAAGGGATGCCTCTGAGTCTTCCGGAAAACACTTTAAATATCCTACACGAGAGTTAGTTAATGAGGGAGCCAGGGAGACCATAGACCCCCTACAGCAGGCAAGTCCAACAGGTAGATCGTGATCTACTGGTAGATCACTGGACGTCTGTGGTGGATCACTGGTAGATCATTGGCTCCCCCCAAAGAAGCTGAACAACTGTGGCTCCCCTAAAAAAAAGCTCAACATTTTACCTCCTCCCTGAAAAAACTCAACAACTTTGACCCGAACCCCAAAAAAGGAGGTAGATCACTGCCAGTTTTTTAACTCTGTGAGTAGATCGCAGTCTCTTGGGAGTTGGCCACCCCTGCCCTACAGTATGCTCCAGCCTTTCTCCAGGTGGCTCCTTCTGAATCCTTGCCCGCCCTGATCCTGCAAACCCACATGCTGCTCCACCTGGCCTTTGAGCAACAGCCCTACGTGGGCATTAATGCAACCGCTATCGGCAATATTGATTTTTTTAAATTAAAAAAATATTTTTTAAATAATCATAAACCACACTTTCATGGGAAAAGAAGAAGGCCTAGCGCAGGAGAGGATGGGATGCCAGGATGCAGCCCCCACGCAGCTGGCCTTTCAACGAGCTGCATCGTTGTCACCAGGGAGGGGCGCGCACAGGGGGTGACATCCTCCTGCCCCAGCCGGGATGCTCCTCCCGCCCACCTTGGTTGGGTCTCTTGAGCTGAAAGGCAGCTGTGCCACAAGGCAGGTGCAGAAGGAGATTGGGCCAGGACCCCGCAAAGGGATACTCCTCCCCCCCAACAGTGCTAAAAAAAAGTCCTGTTTTAGGGTTGCCATTGCAATGGCGGAGCTTTGATGTTTACAATGTCCCTGGCAGATCTGTCCAGTTGGGCTTGATGTGCCCCTCCTCCCTCCTCCTTTCCTCATCTGCCATCCAAATCATTCTCTTCCTGGCTGTTTTTCAGGAGGCAAAACACAGGAAGGTTCATTTAAGGTTGCCCTCCTCCCTTCTGCTTGACTCTGGCTGGGGCTGCTCTGCTTTGCCCCCCCCCTGCCACCCTGCAGGAGGGCAGGATGCCCACATAACGCAGCACAAGGGGCCGGATCCAGCCTCCCTCCTGAGAATCTCGATATTCTTCCTCAAAAGCAAACACGGTTGCACTTCCAGATGCTGACGGGGTGTGTGTGTGCAGGATCAATTTTACCAAATAAGCGAATGTGTGCACCCGTTCCCTGCTAATATTTCCCCAATGGCATTTGGTGCTTGACATTTTGTGTGATTCATAAAAGTCGCCAAAGCAAAAGAAGCAGTCAGGTGACACCAACAAAAGCTAGCGTCGCTGTGGTGCAACGGCTAGAGTGCTGGCTCATGGGTGGAGAGCCCTGGGTTCAAATCTCTCCACTCAGCCATTAAGCTCTCCAGGCCAGTCACTAAATTTATGCAAAATTCACCTCGCAGTGTTGCTGTAAGGGCAGAATGGGGGTGGGAAATGTTGTGTCTTCCCCGATTTGTTTTTTTTTTTTGAAGAAATGTTGTCCCCACCCCCATATGTGGTTAAGATGTTGGGAAATGGTCACAGCAACTATTGAGGAAATGGCTCCATTATATTGCACAAGAGGCAATGTAAATATTAAAGCATATCAAACACAAAGGCCGCGTCTTGTGATACACGCGAGAAATTCCCTTTGCTAAGACACAGAAGCCAAGCTGGATACCAAGAAGAACTAATTAGGAATTAGCTAATTAGAGAACTAATGAGTACGTTACACCCGGTCTCTAAAACAGGAAGAGAAGGAAAGAGGGAATTGAACCATACAATCCAATATATTAAGTATTGGGTTTCCCTGACTTAGGGGTTGGCTTTTGGCTGCCATAGGCAGTATTATTATCCCTTCTTATACTTTGGGAGATGCACATATAAATAAGTAAGGATTTGTATAGTATTAAAACTTCATAGGATTGTAGCTAATGCCAAGAGATGTGAATATTTGAGATTATAATTAAGAAGCACTTACACCCCTTCCCTTTCTTGTTGTTGTTGTTGTTGTTGTTGTCAAATTAAATTTATATACCACCCTTCATCAAAAGATTTCAGGGCGGTTCACAGAATAAATGGATATGGCCAGATTTGTATGACTATTTGACTTAAAAAGGGGAGGGGGGAGTAGCAGAGCTTTGTACACTGACTTGAGCTCCTTAGAGGAAAGGTGGATATGATAAATACCGGTAATAATAATCATAATAATCATAATAATAATAAATTATTTATATTTCCCTAGCCACTCTGGGGGGCTTCCAACAAAATATTAATAATACAATAAAACATCAAATGTAATACTTCTGAATTTCGAGGGGAATAAATGGATTTCAGTCCTGCGGACTAGCATTCAAAAATTTTATGTCAAAATGGTAAATGTTGGTGAATGAGATTCGCATGGTTTCGCTTCATCCCCAGCAGGAAGTACCCAAAGAAAGAGGATGGAGAAGGTGAGGGAGGGGCAAGGAGGGTCAAAGGTCAGGGAGGGGGGTCACTGCTAAAGGGGAGGCCACTGCCTATATGCAAAAGTCTTAAACACATACACTTGATGGATTCCCAAGGGAATCTTCAACCTTTGCAACAGGTGAGAGAAGTGGGACCTTGAGGGTTTTCCCCTGAAACCTGATGTGCCCAAGATCGCCTCCCCCTTGGCCTTGGCCTTGGCTGCGATGTTCCTCCTCTCCGCTTGGAAGAGGAGGACCTTGGGAGATGGACCAGTGGGTGGGTGGGGAGAACATCCCTTGGGCTTTGTGAGATTTTGAATAAATATTTTGTTAAGGGAGGGGTGGCCATCTGGCCAGCAACATCACTGGCCACCTCACCATCCCCGGCTCTTGGGTCTTCTAACCATTTTCTCAGACGGCAGGTGGACACCCTAGTCATAAGGCAGCATTTTCTGCCTCACCCCTGCCCCCCCCCAATTCCCAGGGGCTGAGCCTCTGACTTTGGCCCTTTGGGCTGGAGGCTTCCCTGCGAACCCAGTACCTGCAAGGTCAGGCCTTTTCCCAGTGAGAGCTCTGGATTCAGATCTCCAGGGACCCCCCCCTCCCTAAAGAGCTGCAAATTCTCTGGCGCAAAGGGGGCACCCTAAACGAGGGACGTCCTTGCCCATTTCCCAGAGGGGGCGCTTTTGACTAGGAAGGGATCAGAGGCTGGGTCTTGGCCCCAATTAGGGGTGCCAACTTGAAAAAAATATTGTGGGGGCCCAGGTAAGCCCTGCCCTGCATAATCAATCACAGGATGTGGTGCACACACACTATTTTGTATTGTTTTTAACACTTGATTGGGAGCTGCCCAGAGCGGGGAAACTCAGCCAGATGGGCAGGGTATAAATAATAAATTTTATTATTATTATTATTATTATTATTATTATTTGAATGGCAATGCCCATCCACTTAGAGGGGGCAGCCCCCTCAAATATTTTGGCCCCTAGGAGTTGGCTCCTATGACCCCAGCAGGAAAGCAGGATTGGAAAGGGCTCCCCCTGCCGGCTGGACAGGGGAGGCGCATGAGAGGGAGCGAGAGACACGTCTGAAGCGGGACAGCTTCGTCACGACACGGGGGCTCTCCTTCCTGCCTGGAGAACCTTCCAAACTGGGGGGGGAGGGTCCCGTTGCCAGGCGAGGGCCCCCCACCTTCTTCCTCTGGGCCTGGCACAGAGCTCCCTTCACCCTCCAAAAAAAGAGAACCCGTGCCAGCCTTACCGGCCAGGCTGTTGTAGCACTCGATCTCGGTGCCCTCGACCAGCGCCCGCTGCTCCTCGGAGAGGCGCTGCTGCCAGGCGGCCCTCCGCAGCGGGCTGCTGCCCTCCTCGGCCTCGGCCTCGAGCCCCTTGAGCTGCAGCAGCGCCCGGTGGTACTTCCCGATGGCCTCGCGGAACTTCTTCTGCTTGTAGCAGCGCCCGCCCTCGGCCTTGAACTCCACCGCCTGCCGGATCTTGGCCTCCAGGTCCGGCTCGGGCTCGGCGGCCGCCCCGCGCAGGTGGGCCCGGCCGCCCCCGACGGCCGCCCCGCCGCCGCTGCTCCCCCCTCCGCCGCCGGCCTGCGGGCAGCTCCTCTTGTAGGGGCTGCGCTCCTCCATGGCCCCCCTCACAGGCCCATGCCGGGGGGGCGGCAGCAGCTCGGGCGCTTGTCTCCGCTGCACCAGCTGGAAGAGCGCGCTGTGCATCGACGGCGCCCCGGAGCGGAGCTTCAGCACCAGGGACAGCGCGCTAGCAGTGCATTGTGGGAAACTCCCTCCGCATCAGCGCTGCCGGCCGGGCTGACCTCGGATGTCTCGGCGCCGAGCGAGGAGGCGGCGGCGGCGGCGGCAGGCAGGCGCCCTTCCGCTTGCAGGTGCTGGGAGTGGGGGGGACGCAGAGGAAGGGAGGGGCCACAGGCAAGCCCCGCCTCCTCGGGAGTATCGCAGGGGTGGGTGCTGGTGGGGTTGTGCCGGGAGCGCCGTTTCCTGGCGGAGGGTTTCTGGTGGAGAAGCGCTGGAAGCTGCCTTATGCGAAGAGCCAGAATTGCAGTCTCGTAACGGGACCCCCAGGAGTCATCTAGTCCAACCCCTGCTGTAACGCAGGAGGCTGAATAATCCCTGACAGACTCTGCTGCCAGACCGTGGCTCCCTCTTCCGCAGCAATGGCTGCCCAGGGATCCAAATGGCAGGGAGCATGTGCAAGCCCTTCCTGGAGAGGCTGCCGGGAACTGGAGCCATCTGCAGGCAAACAGGTGGGGTAGACGCTTAATCTCAGGGCCATGGGTTCAAGTCTCACGCTGGGCAAAACATTCCTCCATTGCAGGGGGTTGGACTAGATGACCCTCGTGCTTTCTCCCAGCTCTATCATTCTATGATGCTATGATGCCAGGGCACATCTGCAAGGGAACGGCTCCTTCTGAGTGGGAATAATATTTATCCAGCTCCCCTGCTAATGGTGTCTGAAGAGCAGGTTGTAGAATTGTAGAGTTGGAAAGGGACCCCCCAAGAGCCATCTAGTCCAACTCCCTGCAATGCAGGAATTTTGACCAGAAAGGTGGCAGAACATCACTTGTGACAGCTTGCAGTCACCCTTAGTGGACCGTCAGTGTTATGGTCTCTGTATTGACAGTGGAGGAAGCAGTGAGTGGGGGTGGGGTGGGGACAGAAGAGAAGGTTCATCAAGCCTTCTGACTATGTAATGCCTTCGTTTAAATTTTCAGTGTTCTGTTTATCTTGCAACGTTTGACCATGAAAACAATTGCAAATCATAGAAGAGTTTGGATTTGATATCCCGCTTTATCACTACCCGAAGGAGTCTCAAAGCGGCTCACATTCTCCTTTCCCTTCCTCCCCCACAACAAACACTCTGTGAGGTGAGTGGGGCTGAGAGACTTCAGAGAAGTGTGACTAGCCCAAGGTCACCCAGCAGCTGCATGTGGAGGAGCGGAGACGCGAACCCAGTTCACCAGATTACGAGTCCCCCTCTCTTAACCACTACTACACCACACTGGCTCTCATAGAGGTAACATTTGAACTGGGGCCTTGCTGGGACATAGCTTAAACGCTTCACCACTGGGCTACAATAGAGGGGTGGGGAGAGATTCCCCACCACACCCAACACCCCTGCCAAGAGGAGTCTGAGATTCCAGCTCCACTTCCAAGGGAACTGACAGACCTTGCCATGAAGAGATAAAAGAAGGAGGAGCAAGAGAGAACAAAACACACTTTATTAAACACTTCCAGAGTCCTGTTTTCTTACAGTTATCTACTCTTTTTTAAAACCAATCTGTTAAATGGGGGGAGGCAGAAAATGCCAGGGGGGGGGTCACTGTGAACAGAGAGAGGGGGAAATACCACTCCCACCTGAATTGTCTCCCATGGATTCTTCTTGGGCTCCCCTCCCCTCCCCACCTGCAGGCCCTGGTCCTCCCCACCCCATGCTTCTTCCATGGAGCAGGCCTGGGAAAGGTCCTCTCGCCTTGCAATGGGGTGTGATGGGCCCTAAAGGCAGATCCACAGCAGACCCCTCTTCATGGAGTGGGGCTTCCCAGGAAGCAGCTCAGGTACTCGGAGGCCGTGATGGCAGGGCTGGTGCTGGTGCAGAGCTTTTGAGGCCGCGAGTATTTCAGGAAAGTGGCGCGGAGGGTGGAGCTGGGCCCCCGCAGGGCAGCCTTGGCCATGGGAGGGTGCACTACCGACAGCTCAGACTCACTGCAATGAGAGAGGGGCAGAAAGGGAGGCGGCTGGAGGCAGCAACGCTCCTGAATAAAGGAGGGGAGAGTGTTGCTCTTGCGCTCAAATCCTGCTTGCCGGTTTCCCACAGGCAACTTTCCTGCTGCTGTGAGAACAGGATGGTGGACTAGATAGGCCCTTGGCCTGATCCAGCAGGGGGCTGGACTACATGACCCACAGGGTCCCTTCCAACTCGACAATTATATGAATCAATGACCTCTGAACAGCCAGCCAGCCAGAGAGCAGCAATGCAGCCAAAAGGACCCAAGAATCACAGGCCAGGCACAGAACTCCCTATAAAAGCCAAGCATCATCACCCCATAAGTCCTTGCAGCAACCCTGTCACAAGAGGGATTATCACCCCCGTAAGGGGCAAAGGCAGAGGGGGCAGCAGCTTGCCAGAGCACACTCTCCCTCCAGGCAGTGAGGCAAGATTTGAACTGGGGGCTTCCTGGCCCATCCTGAGAGAGAAAAGAACGTCTTCCTTCAAGCAGCACCTATGGAACCCCCTTCCACAGGAGGCAGTGATGCTTCTGAGTAGCAGGTGCTGGAATCCTTGTGGGGTTCCCCAAATGGCCACGGACTGGCTGACCGCTGAGAGTCTAGGCTACAGGATTAGAGTTGGGTCTTCTGGTCCAACCCCCTGCACTGCAGGAATTTCAGCTAAATTGAGGACAATAAATTAAAAAGGGCACAGCAGGCCCCTTTCCAAGACTAAAGTATATTGGTGACTTGTCATAAGCCTCCAGAGTGGCAGCTTGGGGGCCTGAGAAGCAGCTTCTGAATTTAATTCTGGTTCTTCAGAATCCTAGAATTACAAAACCTGAAATGCCTATTCATAACCGAAAAGTCTGTGTCCTGTTGGCACAGGGAATCGCCAGCCTCCCAAAAACACACCCCGGCAGGTGGGCTCCTCCTGTGCTGCCTCCTCCCCCCTCCCGGGGGTCCAGGGGTCTGCTCCTACCTGTACGAGTGGAGGTTCGGGGCACCTTCCTGGAGAGCATCCCAGCGCCTGGCGCCCTCTTCCGGCAGCACCCTCTGCGCCAGGCCCAGGGCGGCCAGAGAGAGCTGGGCGGGCTCAAAGCGCAGGCAGTCACAGTCTGCCAGAGAAAGCTCCAGGAAGTACATGGCCAAGAGGAGCACCTGGGGGGAGGGGCAGGAGGAAGAGCAAGTAGGGGGAAGGGGGACCCAGGAGTCCTGCTCTCATCAGCCCCTGCCCTTGTCCAGGGTCAGGCCAGCAGCAGCAACATGCTGGACTCTGAGCATGTGCAGAAGCTGCACTCGGGAAGGAACATAGCTGTCAACTTTCGGATTTGAAAATAAGGGATTTTTTCCAAACTTTCGGATTTGAAAATAAGGGATGCCGCCAGGGCGGTGCAATGGCACCAAGTAGCCTCGCCACCCTGCGCTCCAGAGGCTGCGCGCAAACGGGAGAGCGAAAGAGCGAGCGCATAGACGGCAGGCAGGCTGGCTGGCTGGTTGGGCGTGAGGGTCTGGCTGCACAAGGCATGCAAGCTCCGCCCCCAGTCGGTCTCAGGCTCCTTATTGGCAGCCGAGCAACGCAGCTGAGGAGCCTCCCTGGCCAGCAGGGAGGGAGAGGAGCTGCTTCCTTTGAAATCCGGGAAATTTAAGGGATATCAACAATCCGGGATAGCAGCGGGAAATGGCATTGGAATAAGGGAGTTTCCCGCAAAAAAAGAGAAGGGTTGACAGCTATGGGAAGGAAAGCCTTTGACTTCTGAACCCCAGCATCTCTTTACGAAGAAAAGTGGGAAGTCAACTGCAGCCTGGGAGACCCCCCCCATCCCCCCCACCCGACTGACACTCACCTCCCTGGCACAATGGCCCACTTCTGCCAGCAGGTGCAGCAGGTGGACAGGGTTGGCATAGTGCAGCTCGAACTTCAGGCGGGTCAAGATCTTGCGCTCCATGCGCAGAAGCTCCTTCTGGTTGAATGAGTCCTCCATCATGAAGCAGAGCTGGGACGGCTGGAAGGAGGGAGGGAGGGAGGGGAGAAGGTGTGGGATGTGAAACACAGAGCAGTCAAATACAGCATTCCTACAGTGGACATAAAAGCCCACCAGAGGAAGCCCCCCAAGCAAGGCCACAGCCCAGCCACAGATATTCAGCAGGAACTGCCCCCTTGACTGGCACAGAGTCTCAAGTGCCTCTCCTAAAGGTGGGGGGTCTAGGGCAGCCCCCCTCCCCGGACCGGGCACCAGACCCTCCTGCTCACCTGAGGGCAAACGCTCTCCTCTACCTTGCAGGCCAGGAAGAGGCAGGTGGCAGCCAGGAGCTGCAGGGTGGAGACCCGCACTCGGCCCGCTTTCAAGTAGGCGTTCAAGAGGTAGACGGCCAGGAAGAGAGTCTCATCTGCCAGGGCCAGGTATTCCTAAGGGGTGGAGACACAACTTTCTGCCACAGAGCGTCCCAGAGCTGCTCCTCCTTCTCCTCGTCCCTTCCAACACAACAGTTCTGTGATTCTATGACTTTGGGGCTACCATTCCCCAATATCCTGCCCCACAACAAAGGCTCCAGCAAGCCCCCAACTCTTGCTTGCTCCAAGGACCCCCTGGTGACCCCCTTCAGGCAGGGCAGAAGTTTGCCTCTCCAGCAAGGGGAGGGAGCCAGGGCAACGATCCAAACCTGTCGCCCCTCCTTTTCTGCCACCTGAGGTGCCTGCCTCACCTTGTCTCATTACAGAGCCGGCCCTGGATGCCTCCCTGCCCACCTGAGTCTGCTGCAAGGGAATGGAAACTCAGGGCCTCCTGCTGCCCCACCCCAAACAAACTTCTCCACCCTCTCTAGCTCCGTATCTGGGGTGGGGTGGGGAGACATTGGGGGGGTGTTCCTGCTGGTACCTACATGCACTTGCACCAGCCAGTCGATGATAAGGCCGCGCATTTCCCCCGTCACAGACCTGGGCATGTCAAGCCCCCGGAAGGCATAATGCTGCTGTTTCTGCTGTGGGGAGGAAAGGGGGGGGGAGAGAAAGGAGCCCTGAGGTTGCTGCACCCCCCCTTCCCTTCTTTTCATAAACCCCAGTCCTTTGGGAGAGGGCAAAGCAAGGGAGCCGTGACAGCCGCCACTCGGTAGAACAGGAGGCTCTCAATTTGAGGGTCATAGGTTTGAGCGAAAGATCCCTGCACTGCAGGGGGTTGGATTAGAGGACCCTTGGAGGTCCCGTCCAACTTGACAATTAATGTGGATCTCTTAATCCCACCTTCCTGATGGTAAGACCTGTTTGACAGTGGTGGACTCCCCTTCATTTGTAAACTGAGGCTGGATGCTCGTGGGTGCTCTTCCCGAGTTGATTCTATTTGCATTGAAACACATTCTTGGCTTGCTCTTCTCTCTGCACTTTGAAATTACTAGAGGATTCGTTTAAAGTGCTACCAGTAGCCTTTTAATCAGATACAATGGTAGAGATAATTCATCAAGACTAGCTGTGCAGATGAGTACAAAACATTTACTGTGATTGATCAGGAAAGCCAGTTGCTTTTCTTGATTTATGCAAATTGATAGGATTTGGTGAGAGATTAATTACTTTTTATTTGAGGCATTCTGTGCTATTTTGATGAGTGGCCAAAAGTTCGAATGCTTTTGCTGCCACCTATTTTCCATTGAATATCTATAAATACTATTAATTTCCATTTTCTTTCTGCATTTGTTCCCAGCAAGTGCAGAAAGGGTAGCACCAGTAAGCAAGTTCCTTTCTGGTGTAGTGGTTAAGAGCGGTGGACTCGTAATCTGGTGAACCGGGTTCGCGTCTCCGCTCCTCCACATGCAGCTGCTGGGTGACCTTGGGCTAGTCTCACTTCTCTGAAGTCTCTCAGCCCCACTCACCTCACAGAGTGTTTGTTGTGGGGGAGGAAGGGAAAGGAGAATGTGAGCCGCTTTGAGACTCCTTCGGGTAGTGATAAAGCGGGAGATCAAACCCAAACTCTGCTTCTTTGGGTGACATTCCTGCACTGTAGGGAGCTAGACTAGAGGACCCTTGGAGGTCCCGCCCAACTCTAAACTCCAGTCCAACCAGTGAAGCAAGGGGCCTTTGGGAAGGGGGAGAGGGCAACAGCCCCACCCAAAATCCTCTCTGAGAGAGGGCAGCCCACAGAGGCCTCTATTGGGGGGGAATGGGGATTCCAACACTGGTCCTCGGGATGGAAGTCACTACCCCCCTCCAACTCACCATCAGGCTGCTGAAGATCTCATAGGCATATTCCTTCTCCAGACCCATGCCCAGGCGCCACATGGCTTGCGAGAGCTCCTCCACAAGGACCTCAGAGGCGGGAGCAACTGGGGTGGGGGAGGAAAGAGACAGCCGCTGTGGTGCGGTTTGGCTCGCTCGCCTGAGCTCTCCGCAAAGCACCCGGCTGCTTCTGCATGTTGCTGTGCCAGATGCGGTTGAGATGGGACTGGGTGCAAGGCCCCCCCCATGCCCGAAGGACCCTGTCGTGGGACAAGGGGAGCAGGGAGGTTGGACAGCGTCCTTCGGGGCATCACGGTTTCCAGACACTTTGGTAAGAATTAACTGCTTTTGGATTAGGACTGGGTGGCGCTGTGGGTAAAACCACAGAGCCTAGGGCTTGCAGATCAGAAGGTCGGCGGTTCAAATCCCCGCGACGGGGTGAGCTCCCGTTGCTAGGTCCCTGCTCCTGCCCACCTAGCAGTTCAAAAGCACGTCAAAGTGCAAGTAGATAAATAGGTACCACTCCGGCGGGAAGGTAAACAGCATTTCTGTGCGCTGCTCTGGTTCGCCAGAAGCGGCTTAGTCATGCTGGCCACATGACCCGGAAGCTGTATGCCGGCTCCCTAGGTGGCCAACTTCCAAGAGACTGCGATCTACTCACAGTTAAAAACTGGCAGTGATCTACCCCCTTTTTGGGGGTTCAGGTCAAAGTTCTTGAACTTTTTTTAGGAAGGAGGAAGGCCCATTTTGGGGGGTTCGGGTCAAAGTTGTTGAGTTTTTTCAGGGAGAAGGTAAAATGTTGAGCTTTTTTTTAGGGGAGCCACAGTTGTTCAGCTTATTTGGGGGGAGCCAATGATCTACCAGTGATCTACTGTAGACGTCCAGTGATCTACCGGTAGATCACGATCTACCTGTTGGACATGCCTGCCCTAGGCCAATAAAGCGAGATGAGCGCCACAACCCCAGAGTAGGTCACGACTGGACCTAATGGTCAGGGGTCCCTTTACCTTTACTTTACCTGGAGTAGGACTACTTAAACTTCACAGCCTATGGGGAGGGGGAAGCGGTAGGCAAGAGGCAATATGGGAAGCGCCCCCAGGCTAACTCTTGTTCCCTCCCCATCAGGCCCCCCAACTCCTGCTTTCACCCCCATCCTGCAAACTCTTTTGTCTGCAACCTCACCTCTTTGCAAACCAGGCTCTGCTGAGGTCCTGGGGCAGACAGCGCCTGGCTTTTCAGAAGCAACATCCTTCTCATGACTCCCGGGGATCTTCCTCTGGAAGAGAGATTTGGGGTGCAGGGGGTGGGGGCTGATTGAGGGATTGGTTGCATTTTTATCTCACTTTTTTGTCTCCAAGGAGCTCAAGGCAGCATAATGTTTCTCCCGCCTCCTCAATGAATCCCCCTAACAACCCTGCGAGGTAGGTTAGGCCGAGAGGCACTGGCTGTCACCCAGGGAGCACCGTAGCCAGGTGGGGATTCAAATCCTGGTCTCTCCCAGGTCCCGGTCCAAGACTCCCAAGCACAGCACCACAGATTGGCCGCAAGAGCACTGGATTAGACCTGTGTCCCCCGCAGAGGCAGGCCATGGCTCCGTGAACCAGCTCCTGCATCTTAAAATGCCTTCTTAGAGCCTCGCAGCCTGGAATTGTAAGCAGAGGCACAACCGGGGCCACCACCAATGTCCCAGCGTGGTGTAGTGGTTAGAGCACTGGACCAGGACCTGGGAGAGGTAAAGGTAAAGGGACCCCTGACCATTAGGTCCAGTCGTGACCGACTCTGGGGTTGCGATGCTCATCTCGCGTTACTGGCCAAGGGAGCCGGCATACAGCTTCCAGGTCATGTGGCCAGCAGGACTAAGCCGCTTCTGGCGAAACAGAGCAACGCACGGAAACGCCGTTTACCTTCCCGCTGGAGCGGTACCTATTTATCTACTTGCACTTTGACGTGCTTTCGAACTGCTAGTTGGGCAGGAGCAGGGACCGAACAACGGGAGCTCACCCCGTCGTGGGGATTCAAACCACTGACCTTCTGATCAGCAAGCCCTAGGCTCAGTGGTTTAACCCACAGCCTGGGAGAGACCAGGGTTCAAATCCCCAGCTCAGCCACAACGCTCACCTTGGGTGCCAGTCGCTCCCTCTCTCGGCCTGACCTACCTCACAGGGTTGTTGTGGGGGGTTAGATGAGGAGGGAACCACCTGGAACCCCTTGGAGAAAAGGCTGGGATATAAACGCAGTAGCAGACAAATAGGTGGCTCACGTGGCCACTTGATGCCCCAATATACGTGGCAAATGTTCAGCCCCTGAGCTCCTACCTTCCAAGTGTGTTGGAAAGGAAGCAGAGACAAGAGGTCTGCACTGCTCACCTCCCGTCTTTGGGACTTCGCTTGTCTCAGAACTTACCTCTGCAGCGCCAACATCCAGCTGAAAGTAGAGGCTGCTTGTTTTTGAGCATATGCAAAGCACCTTTACCTCCCTCCCTCCCACGGCAATGACTGTGCGGAATCTGCAACAAAATGTTGCAGCGTAGTCCCAAGAGGGCCGCTCCTATTCGGGGCTTCAGCCGGTCGGAAATACTCTCCCCCCTGAGATATCCTTTCCCCCCCTCCAACCTGTCCCACCTCAGTTATCTTTCCCAACTGACACCCCACACCCCAAGGCACTGAGCGTCCTCAGTCCTCCTCCAGCTCTTTGCTTGCAAGGTGCGTGTGTTGTTGCCCCTTAGGCTGCTTTGCCCGAAGGTCTGCTGTGCTTCTCTGTGCCCCCTACCAAAACGCCAACACCTCGAACCTTCGGGGCTCCAATCCTGCTGGCACTCAGCACCCAAGTTCACTATTAAAGGAAGCCGGAAATGGGTGCTCATGGCTAAGTAATGATGACATCATTGCTTCTGGGTGAGCAAGTGGGGGGGCCTTCGAATCTGCACCTCTCTGCCCCCCACTCTGCAAATGATTCCCGTCTTCTAACAACCTCTGGAAAACCCACCTTCCTGGATCCTTTTTCACTGCTCAGTCCTTTGTTGTTCTTGCTTTTCAAAGGCTCCCTTTTCTCATCTGCCTAAAATGGGACACATTTAAGGGAGGAGTTAAAGGGGCAGAACTCCCCCACTTTGGTTTCTGGGGTCCCTCCATGCCCCCCTCATCAGCCCCCACATGGGCTTTTGCCAAGGAGCATCTCGGACAAAGCGAAGGTCACAGGTGTGACCACGAACCGAATGTGGGAAGTTAAAACTCAGCCACTTCAGAGCTGGGATTTTTTTTTTTTGACAAATGTACCCCCACTTTCGGTCTCACAACCCCCAGCTTGAAGACGGCAGATCACTGCAGCATCGCCTCCACCGAGGGGAGCAGAGAGAGAGGCCGGGGTGGTGGAAAAAGCCTCTTTTGCAATGCTAGGAGGATGCTGTTCTGATAGAGAGAGCTCCTGGGCATGTGCAGAGTGCAGGCCTTTCTCTCGCCACATCTGGGAATGGGTGGCAGCGCCTCTCAGCTCAGGGAACCCAGCTTCCAATGAGGGGGGTGTTAGGTACCCGCAAGGGGTTAGCCTGCTGTGGACAGCCCAAACAGAACAGTGCTCCCCCCCCCCAAAAAAACCCCACACCCACTCAAGGGCCTTTGCAAAAGCTACATCTCTTTGGCAGGGGAGGGTGGAAAGGGGGGGAAATGCAGGGAGACCAAGGGCCCCACCCCAAATCCTCCTGCCCCCCAGGAGCCCCCACCGCAAGACCAAGACCAAACCAACAAACTTGCAGTCTCTGCCAGGATCTTCTCTCTTGAAAGGCGGTGGGCTTGGCCTGCACCCCCCACATGGTCGCCAGAGGAGGAAGGGGTAGGAAGGAAGGGGAGCTCTGCCTGGGAGTGTCAGGCCCAAGTGAGCTGCAACTCCAGCTGTGCTTAATTATCAGAAATTAGCAAAGACAGACCCAGTGGGCAGGCCTTAGGCAGCACTGGCTCCCATCCTGAAAGGGGCTGGCTGGCCCTCCCCAGTCAGGGAGGGCAGGAGGGCCAGAGGTGCCTTTGCTGCCATAAGCAGAGACATCCATGGAAGAGGCTGTTCACGGAAGCCTAGAACAAGAAGTAAAGGGGTGCAACCTTAGATGTGTTTACTAGGAGAGAAGTCCCACTGGGATGAAGAGAGCTTACCTGCTAGTCAGCATGTTTTATTATTTGTACCCTGCCCATCGCACTGGGTTGCCCCAGCCGCTCTGGGATTGGGCAGCAGATTCTAGACTTTTAAACCGATTGGTCAATGGAGTCTGCATGTTGTTATGGAACGGAATGGGGGGGGGCACCTGAGCGAAGTCTCCTCCTGAGTAAACTCATAGGGAACGGAGCGATGCCCTCGAGGGAGCCCTTTTGGAGAGTGGCTCCCTTCGCCCGGACCCATTGTTGCATAAGCATGATCTCTCAGGCAAGAGACCACATACGCACAGGAAGGCACCCCAAGGGGTAATCACTAGTCAAATGCTTCCCTCCGGAGCCCATCCAGGTGACAAACTATTCATAGAATCATAGAGTTGGAAGAGACCCCAAGGGCCATCCAGTCCAACCCCCTGCCAAGCAGGAAACACCATCAAAGCATTCCTGACAGGTGGCTGTCAAGCCTCTGCTTAAAGACCTCCAAAGAAGGAGACTCCACCACACTCCTTGGCAGCAAATCCCACTGTCAAACAGCTCTTACTGTCAGGAAGTTCTTCCTAATGTTTAGGTGGAATCTTCTTTCTTGTAGTTTGAATCCATTGCTCCGTGTCCGCTTCTCTGGAGCAGCAGAAAACAACCTTTCTCCCTCCTCTATATGACATCCTTTTATATATTGGAACATGGCTATCATATCACCCCTTAACCTTCTCTTCTCCAGGCTAAACATACCCAGCTCCCTAAGCCGTTCCTCATAAGGCATCGTTTCCAGGCCTTTGACCATTTTGGTTGCCCTCCTCTGGACATGTTCCAGCTTGTCAGTATCCTTCTTGAACTGTGGTGCCCAGAACTGGACACAGTATTCCAGGTGAGGTCTGACCAGAGCGGAATACAGTGGTACTATTACTTCCCTTGATCTAGATGCTATACTCCTATTGATGCAGCCCAGAATTGCATTGGCTTTTTTAGCTGCTGCATCACACTGTTGACTCATGTCAAGTTTGTGGTCTATCAAGACTCCTAGATTCAAACAAGGCTTCATTGTTTTTTCCTGATGGATAATTTCAGCAGGGGGCCGGTCCACTGTCCCTCAGACCTTGTGGGGGGCTGTACTATATTTCAGAAAAAAATATGAACGAATTCCTATGCCCCACAAATAACCCAGAGATGCATTTTAAATAAAAGCACACATTCAACTCATGTAAAAACACCAGGCAGACCCCACAAACAACCCAGAGATGCATTTTAAATAAAAGCACACATTCTACTCATGTAAAAACAGATTCCCGGACTGTCCGCGGGTCGGATTAAGAAGGCAATTGGGCCGCATCCGGCCCCCGGGCCTTAGCTTGGGGACCCCTGCTCAAGATGTTCCTCCTGATACTTATCTTACATTTGCATTTCATTTCCTCTATGTTAATCCTGTGTAACCCTCCCCTTCTCTGACGTTTTACCCATGTAACAGTGAGGGAGTGATGATGCTAAGTGAACTGTGTTCTGGGAAATTGAGGGAAGTTTTAAAAGTTCTTGTCACCCCATCTTCGCTGTTCAATCTTGCCTTGAACCTGTTGCGCAATAAACGTTGATCAAAGCCATTTTGCTCCGGTCAGTGGCTGGTCTCCTTCCTTTATTAGTCCGCAGGAAGCTGCAGGCTCTGCCTGACGAGCCAGGTGACTTGAGCAGCCTTACACCTGGGTTTTGCTGTAACAATGTACCCGTGTTTCTCCTAAAATAACATACTGTCTTATATTCCCCCCCTCAAAAAAACACAGTATGGCTTATTTTGGGGGGATGTCTTATTTTAACCACTCCGTGTCGGTACGCTGCATAGCCACGCCTATCCAGGCCGTCTTAAGGGAGAGGCGCCGCGTCACCACGTCTTATTTTTGGAGTATGGCTTATTTTGGGGGTATGGCTTATATTTCACAAATGCGTAGAAATCCTGCTACGGCTTATTTTATGGCTACGTCTTATTTTAGGAGAAACAGGGTATTGTGCATTTTGGATACAAGAGTTCTGAAGGTGACAAGCATGCTTTTTTCTTCTTTTTAAACTGCTTAATGTCTACGTCACAATTATCTTAGGAGCAAAGGTTGAAGGAATGGCTCTCTTACATGTGTTGCCCAGCACCTGATTACTGGCACTATAAGCATGCATACTGAAATTAATAAACTTTTTTTTTTTTAAATGCTTTGCCTCAGATATACAGGAATGCCGTTTCAGTCCATTAATTTCCAACCAAAATTTGTGTAACACTGCACACGGGGGCATTCTGGGTTCTCTCACTGCTCTGGCCTAAAATGATGAGGAGCTCAGCTTAAAGAAAATGACACTCAGGCAGGCAGGATCAGGATTTGCAAGAGAGGAAACATCTCTTTGGCTACTTGCATGGCCAGGGGAAAGAGGACATCTTTAGGTAAAGGTAAAGGGACCCCTGACCATTAGGTCCAGTCGTGACAGTCTCTGGGGTTGCGGCGCTCATCTCGCTTTATTGGCCGAGGGAGCTGGCATACAGCTTCCAGGTCATGTGGCCAGCATGACTAAGCCGCTTCTGGCGAACCAGAGCAGCGCATGGAAACGCCGTTTACCTTCCCGCCAGAGCGGTACCTATTTATCTACTTGCACTTTGATGTGCTTTTGAACTGCTAGGTTGGCAGGAGCTGGGACCGAGCAACGGGAGCTCACCCCGTCGCAGGGATTCGAACCGCCGACCTTCTGATCGGCAAGCCCTAGGCTCTGTGGTTTAACCCACAGCGCCACCTGGGTCCACGAGGACATCTTTAGACTTCCCCAAAAGCACCAGATGGAAGGCCGGCTCAGGAGCATGTAAAAGGCCTCTGGAGAAGAGAACAAAGCAATGGGGAAAGTGAGGGCTGGGCGTATAAGCAGAGCAGAAATACCCTCTTGGTTAGGCATCATTTGGCAAAATGCTGAATCCTGTCTTCTCCTGTGGGAACAGGAGTCATTGTGGGATGCAACTCATTTTATATATGCAGAAGATGTATGCAAGAATTAATGAGGGTTTTTAACGGGTGTGTGTTTTTGGAAAGCGTGGCTTAGCATTTCCATTTCTCAGGAAAAGCAGCGCGTGTGACACAAGACGAAGAGCAGGACACACCCTAGAAAGAAAAACAAAACCTTTTATTGCTCGTACCGTACAAATCCAAGGGCAGCAGAGGGAAGGAGAGCAGCAGGGAGGCACCGCGGAGACGCCCAAGGCCCCTCGCCTGGCACGCCTCCGTCACGCCTCCCCACAGAAGATGCTCCGGAGGACTTGCCTCTCAAGTGGAACTTATTTTACAAACTGAGTGGGTGAGCTTGGGGTGGGTGGGGAGCCAGAGCCTGCCCCCCCCCGTCCCCTCCGGGCGAAGAGAAGTGCCATCGCAGTCGCCTTCCAGCGCTGGAGAGAGAAATCGCAGAGAAAAACACAGCACAGCAGCGGAAGGCAGGAGGTCCCAACTAAAGCCACTGAAGAGGGTCAGTATTAAGTTAATAAACCTCAACTATCACAACTACGGAAACTAAGTGGAAAAAAACCCTTTATTAACCCCCCTCGTCAAAGATTGTGTGTGTGTGTGTGTGTGTACCACCCCCCCCCATATCCAGGACCCCCCTGAATTCTGTAGTACATACATCGCACGGGATCAGAAAAGTCCTGTAAGGTTATATTCGCAATCCAAATATGGTTTCCTCAAGGGGGAAAAACCTCTGAAGTCATATAAAACCTTTAAGCACCTAAATGGAGGTTTCTAAGGCTGCCGGCGCTTTGGAGTCAGACGAGTGTCAAAGGCCTGCATTGAAATGAAAGGCCAAGTGGAGGGGGCGGCAGAGGAGGCCAAAGGGGGCAGAAGGGCTCAGCAGCCCCCCACCAAACCCCCCTCCATGCTTGTGGCGAGGCATTACCATTGCCACACAATCCCCGCCCAACGATTCAGAGCGGCCGAGCCTCTTCCAGCTTGTGCCCACGTGGCGTCAGCAAGCTGGGCTTACCAAGGCAGGGGCACCCTGGGGGGCCACTGCAGGGGCCCACAGCCATCCTGCCCCCCCCCCAGTTGTGAGCTCAGGCAGCCTGCTGCCTGTCAACCCAGCAGGGGGACCCGGTTCCCTTCCCAGTGCCGGGTGGTGAAGATTCGCACCCGCTGCAGGTGAGGAATGGAAAGGGGGGCCAGGGTGCGAAGGGGCCAGGCCCCCAAAGGCTCTTTGGAGAGGCTGATGAGCCCCCTGCAGGCTGAGGCTCTGCCCTCCCCTCTGCTCCAGGCCCCCAGAAACGAAAGGCAGCAAGTCACATTTTGGGGGAGGGCGTGGCTGGCCTGAGCCCAGGCAGAAAGGATTAGAAGTGCTGCCGGGAGGGGGGTGTCCCTCCCCCAGAGCCACCTACCTTTCGCGCGAGGGACTGGCCAGATGAGTTTACATTCAACCATATGCAAGAGGAGGGGGAGAGCAGGCTGGGACCCCCTCACCCACCGATGGAAAGGCAGCACCCCTCCCCTCAGCGCATTGCCCCCACGGCAGGCATGAGGTAATGATGGGGGTCCCGGCCAAGATCGCCAGGACCTTGGGCCAAAAGCCCCCCCAGGAATGTTTCCTGTTGAAGCAGGGAGCAGGAGGGGAGAGGAGGTTAAGGCTCGGAGAACTGGGGCTTGACCCCAGAAAGGCACCTCTGCTGCGGTGGAGGGAGGGGGGCTGGCCCCACACCCCACCACCGTGGGCAATAAACCGGCAGGCTGCACGCTCCTTGTGGACCCCCGTCCTGGCACGGCAAAAGCAGCTCAGCCCACCTGGGTTGGGAGACCTCCCCCTGCCCGAGCTGGAGGGCGCTGAGCTGGCGTGGGGCAGCCGGGGCAAGCCTAAGCGTGGCCACCGGAGAGCTTGACCTGCCTGGAGCCCATGGGCAACACAGCTCTCTTTGGAAGCCGCTTGCTGGATGCTGGGAAGTTGCCAAGGTTGCCGCAAGGCCACGAGGGGGCTTTGCCATGGCGGTCTGGGCAGGCTCCCTCTTAACCGGCGAAGCCCCCCAACCCCCGTCCTGCTCTGCTGGCCCCGAAAGCACAACGGGAGCCGTCTCATTCTCCCCAAAGGTTCCCCAGCCCTTTTTCGAGAGATGCTGCACCATGGGGGGCAAGGGACCATTCTGGAGGGGGGCCTCAGCTCCTGCCTCCCAGGGCCACCCCAACCAGGCTCCTGGAAACGCTGCCCTCTTTTTGAGCCCCCTTCTCTGCAGATTCTCCCCCCCCCCAATGCCCTTTGGTTCAAAGGACCTCAGGAGAACAAGGGCTGCTCTCTCGGCCCCCCCTGGGCACTGCGATGCCCCCGCTCTGTTCCTTGCATTTCCAGAAAGGGAGAAGCAAAGGGTTCCCAACATTCCCACCTTACAGCAGGCAGCCAAGTAAACCAAAAGCACCTTGGAGGGTCTGTAAGCATCTCCTGCAAAAACAAAAACACATTTGGTAGGGGGAGCCTGTAGAACCCCCCCTAAAAAGCTCACTATAGTAAGGGGTGCAGTGGGCTTAGCATCAGTGAGGGAGGTGGGGACACCCAGTCTTTCACCCCAACCACCTTCCCCTCCCTGGATATTCTGCGGTACTTGGGGGGCGGGCGCGGGGAGAAGCCTTGCCCCAGCCAAGGGAGAAGCCGACTTGAAGAAGCACAACCTGATGCACAAAGACTCAGGCACTAGCCGGTCCATGGGCCCTTTGCCCAGGGGCCACCAAGACCTCCCCTCGCAAGGAAGCAAAAGTTCTTCCTGCAACATCCCCATCACTCCATGAATCCCCATGGGGAAGGGGTCTCTCCTTGGCCAAGGAGCCTGGGCCTTGCTTCTGCTCTCCAGGTGGGCGCTGCCAGAGAAGGCAAACGTCTCTGCCACCGGACCTCTGCCCCACCGAGAACAAGGCAGCAGACTTAAGAAAGGGAGATGGAGAGCTCTTGCCCAGGTGACCCCAAACGAAGCTGTTTGGGAAGGGGGAGGAGAGACCCGTCCGCACAAGCAGACCCCCAGGGCCGCAGGCTCTCATGCCCAAATTGCAGGGCCACCCCTGGGCTGCTTTAGCCCACAAGCCTGTTGGGAGGGAGGGCACTAACAGGTGTGCCAGGACAAGTGTGGAAGGCCAAGCTGCCCCTGGACCAGCCATGAGAAAGACGGGGGAGAGGCTTGCTGGGGGCTGGAGGAGCTAGGAATCGCCTCCTTCACTCTCCAGGGCTCCAGGCAGGTCAGCGCTTTGCCCGCAGTCAAAGAGGTAGCAGCAACTGCACAAGCCACACCACCAGCGTTGAGGTGCAGCAAGGGAGGCTCCCCCAACCAGGAGGACAGGGAGGGAAATCCCGGGAGACCCCACGTCCCTCCGAGGAGCCTGGGCTTCCTTGGGCCGCCCCCCACCCAGCCATGTTCCAGTGATGGAGGGCACCATGGAGCACTCCTTGCCCCACAGGAGGATGACCAGGCTGGGGGGGGGGGTGGAAGGGCAGGGGGGTGGCATCAGAGGTGTGAGCCCACCTTGCCCTCCTCTAAAGGCTGCCCAAGCAGCAGCGGCACCCCCTCCTCCACACATCCCGAGAAGCCCCAGAAGAAGCCAGCGGGGAGCACCCAGGAACTCTGCACAGCTGCTTTCCAAAGCTCAGAAAGGTGTGCCCCCCATCTTCCCCCCCAAAAAAACCCCCCACTACTAGTTGGAACCGTTGGTGACCCAGTCTGTCTCCGCTGTGCCAAGCCTGGCTTGGTGGGCCCAGTATTCACGCCTCCCCCAGCAGAGTTTGGAGAGGGGTCCCTGGCCATCTGGCAAAGGGGGGGTGCAGCTCCCCCTCAGAGAAAATGTGTCTCTGCAGCACACGCTCCATGTCAGTTTGCCCCTCTGGGAATTCCCCAGGCTCTCCTGTCTCTCTTCCTCCAGTGGACCCCACCTGGCTTCACCAATGTCCTGGCAGGGTGGGGTGGAGACGCACTTTCTCCTGCCCAGGGAGCGTTCCAAGAAAACATCTGAAAACAGCCCCCCCAAATCAGGGCAGGGCGCAGATCCTTAAAAGTCGAGGAAAGCCTCCCCCAGGTCCATCTGCGCTAAAAATTCGACAACAGGTGGGGGGAGCGGCAGCAGTGGCTCCCGTAGTTCAAGCAGATTCCTTGGGGGGGCAGGGCCCCCTCTGCTGTTGCTGCTGCCTGGTGGGGGAGGCGGTTTGTCCCCCCCCCCGGAGTAGGGGCGCCGCAGGGCCAGTGAGACGGGCGGTGGGGGGCACCCTCCCCCTGCAGAGAGTCCTGGCGTCCTGCAAGCCCTGCCGTCGCTCTGGCAGGGGCACCGTAGGGGGAGCGCCGCTGCCCCCCTATTCCCGGATGCTGGCCGAGTAGGAGAACTGGGGGAAGTGGGTCCGCTGGTCGGCCTCTAGCGAGTCCAAGGTGTCGTCTGTGGGGGAAGAAGGGTGGCAGAGGAGGGGAGACTCAGGTCAAAGGAAAGCTGCTCGTCGCCTGGGGCACAAGCGGATTCAGAGCAACAACTCCTGCCCCCCCCCCAGCACTGCAAAAGGGGGAATGTGGCCCTCAGCCCACAGCAGCCAGTTGGACAAGATGAGCCCTGGGGTCCCCAGGATTCTGTCACTCACATCGGTCAGGAGGGGTGATGGTGATGGACTGGGCTGTGAACTCATCGTCAAAGTACCGGGTGTCGATCTCAGACGTCACCTGGGGCTTGAAGGGCGGGATGAGCTGGGGAGAAAAAGGGGGCCAAGCTCGCTTTGGGGTCCTGGCGCCACCCTGACCGCCCCCCCCCGCCCCCAGGCAGCTTGAGGGGCAGCTGAGGAGGCTCCCCTCCCCACAGAGCCTGAGCGGCTGGGGGTCAGGGGAATGACTACTGTGTCTTCACGTCAGAGGCCCCCTGTGCCGCCCCCCCCCCCCCGGCTCTCTCACTCCGTACCATTTTCTGAACCACGTCCTGCCAGTTGATGGCGGCAAAGAAGCGGTGCTCCATCACCTCCCGGGCATCGTTGGGGCCGCCCCCCAACCTGTGGGCACAACAAAGGGGTCCTGTAACCACAATAACTGGGGAGTCCCTGTACCTGGGTGGCAGCCAATGCCAGCCCCCTGCAAGAGGGGCAGTGGGCAGGGGACAACATTCTCTCGCTGCTCCACAGCCATGGCAATATTCTGTGCCAGCCAAGTGCCCACTGGATGTTTTGGACTGCAACTCCCATCAGCCCCCTGGGCTGATGGCCGCAGGATACTGGTGGGCTTGGTCGTCCAAAGCATCTGCTAAGAAGCAGGTTGGCCTGCACTCATTTCAAGCCTCCTTTCTCCTAGAGTATAGCGCCTCCCCCCAAAACACCACCCCAGTCAGACCCTCCTCGCTTGTCACAAAAGAACTATGCAGCCAAAACCACAGTTTGTTTCACTTGATGTGCACTGCCCCACAACCCCGGGAAGTGGAATTTGGGGGTCACGGTGCTTCTCCATATCCCTCCTGAGGAAGGCTTCCAGGGCAGCTTACAAAGAGGCCACAATAAAATTGGATGATGATGATGATAACAATAACAACAACAACAATATTTACACCTAAGCCACTCTGGGCGGCTTCCAAAATATTTATATAAAAACGTAACAACCCATTAAACCTCCAAATGTTTCCCTGTACAATGCTGCCTTCAGATGTCTTCTGAAAGTCAAATAGTTGCTTATTTCCTTGACATCTGACAGGAAGGCATTGCACAGGGCGGGTGCCACTACCGAACCAGGCCCTGTAACCTTGCTTCTCGCATTGAGGGAACTGCCAGAAGACCCTCGGAGCTGTACCTCAGCGTCTTGGCTGAACGATGGGGGTGGAGATGCTGAGGCCATTTAGGTAATCCCAACTACGAAACTAATAATAATAATAATAATAATAATAATAATAAATTTGTATTTATACCCCGCCCTTCCAAGCCAAGACCGGGCTCAGAGCGGCTAACACCCATAAAATCACAACAAAACATACAAAACAATAAATTAAAATGCAGATTAAAATACGATTAAAGTTTAAAATGCAGCCTCATTTTTAAGTAGCCCACCAATCAAACCATAAAGGAATGAAACATCAGGGTTAAACTGAAACCAGCCCAAAGACCAGGCGGAACAGCTCCGTCTTGCAGGCCCTGCGGAAAGATGCCAAATCCCGCAGGGCCCTGGTCTCTTGTGACAGACCGTTCCACCATGTCGGGGCCAGTACTGAGAAGGCCCTGGCCCTAGTTGCAGCCAGCCTAGCATCCTTGTGGCTCGGAACCTCCAAAATGTTATTATTTGAGGACCTTAAGGTCCTACACGGGGCATACTAGGAGAGGCGGTCCCTTAGGTACGAGGGTCCTAGGCCGCAACTCTGCTTGAGTTATCCCTGTGCTAAATTCTGCTCTGCCACGTTGACCTCATGGCAGCACGAAAGCTGCCCCCACCACCACCACTGCCCTGGCCAGACGGCCTCTTCCACACACACACACACACGCAACGAAAAGCCCACCTCTGCTTGGGGTCCTTCTTGAGCAGCCCGGCCAGCAGGGCCTTGGCCTCGGGGCTGAGCGTGCGAGGGAAGCGGATCTCTTCCATGAGGATGAGCTCAAAGAGGCGCTCGTGGTCCTGGTTGTAGAAAGGTAGGCGGCCGCACATCATCTCATACATGACCACGCCCAGCCCCCACCAGTCCACGGCACGCCCGTAGTCATTGTCCTCCAGCACCTGGGGGGGGGGGGGAGAAAAGCAGGGGCGGCTCAGCCAGGATGTGGAGCGGAGCGGGCCGGGTTCATCTAGGTGGCAGCCACGAAGGGGGCAGCAACAGCTACCGCGAGTAGGAGAGCGGCCAGCCACCCACCCCCCTCATCATCTCAGCCCTCGGTTTCCCCGGCCGTTTGGGCCGCTGGCCTTGCCCAGGCAAGAGCCTCCCCGATACCTCAGGGGCCAAGTACTCCGGCGTCCCGCAGAAGGTCTTCATCGTGGCGCCGTCGCTGATGCCCTCCTTGCACAGCCCGAAGTCCGTGATCTTTATGTGCCCGTCCTTGTCCAGCATGAGGTTCTCCAGCTGCAAGAGGCGCAAAGGCGAGTCAGGGGCGAGGCGGGGAGGGAAAGATCCTGCTCAGATGGGTCCCCAGGAGGTGGGCGGCGGGGATGACACGCTGGGAACAGCCAGAAGCAGCAGCAGCAGCAGCAGACGAGCTGGACCCCAAGGGCAGAGGGCAGCCAGCAGGAGAAATCGTGCATTTCATTCCTTACCCCTGTAGGCTGACCCAGAAACCAGGGAGCCAACGTCCCCACCTGGGTCTGGAGCTGCTGCAATCGTACGCCAGAAGTTTCCTGAACTGCACGGGGTTGGATTAGGTGGCCCAGCTCTATGATTCTAAAGTAGATGTGGCCAAGCTCACAACTGGCCTGGGCACATCCTATCTGGACTCTTGGCGTGGCCCAGGCTGTGTGGACAGAGTCTTTGTGCTGCCCTGGCTCCCAGTGTGACTCCAGGCCTTCAAAGGGCTGCTCCATCACTGTATACCACTTGAAGGGCCCAGGATGTCTGCAAGGAGGGCGTGATCCCGCTTGCCCATTGGTGGAGGCCAGGGGCTACAGCGGCCTTGAGTCTGGGATTGCCTTGCTCAGAAAGCCCATCTGCTGGCTCCTTCCCCGTGGAAAAAGCCCTCAGGGAAAAAACCCTGGAGGTTTTTAAGCAAAGCTTGGGTGGCCATCTGTCTTGGATGCTTTAGAAGAGATTCCTGCATTGAAGGGGGTTGGGACTAGATGGCCCCTGGGGGTCCCTTCCAACTCTACAGTTCTACAATCCCCACACCAGGAGAAGGGTTCTGCTTGCAGGCCTGCTGGTGCTCTTTCCCAAATTTGTTCTTCTGGCATTCAAACTATTTTATTGCATTCTGCTTCGAGGGCATTTGAGACTCCATTGGTGGTGTGATGGTGGTTAAGAATGCTGGACTCGGATTGGGGGGATCAGGGTTCAAATCCCCACCTGGCCATGAAGCTCACTGGGTGACGCTTGGGCCAGTCCCTATCTTCTCTCAGCCGGACCTACCTCACAGGCTTGTTGTTGTGAGGATTAAATGAGGAGGAGAGCCATGAGCTCCTTGGGATAAAAAAGCAGGAACTGATAACTTTGCAAAGAGTTATAAAAGTAGCATGGCGTGCTTTGTGCCTCCTCCTCCTCTTGCAGAACCTTCCCTCCCTACCCAGCTCAATGCTGTGGGCAAAGGCAAAACCTCTTGTGGAAAAGGGAGCCCTATAGAGCTCCCACTTCTGTCCGTAAGGAGGCAGGATCTGCTTCCCCCTTGAGCTCAGGCCAAACCAGGTGTTCCGCACGGGGTTACCTTGATGTCACGATAGACGACGTCCCGGGAGTGCAGGTACTCCAAGGCGGAAACAATTTCAGCCCCGTAGAAACGGGCACGGTCCTCAGTGAAGACTCGCTCCCTCGAAAGGTGGAAAAACAGCTGGACGGGGAGGAAAGAGGGACATCCGGAAGGTGAGCAGCAGGAAGAAGGAAGGGCGGCAGCCGACTAACGGCGATTCTCTGGGGACCCCAGGGCCACGGATGCAACTATGCTCGGCCACGTGGCTCCTGTCAGAGTGGGACTGTGTGTCCCCCCCCCCCAAGCAGACACTGACCTCCCCTCCGTTGGCATACTCCATGACGAAGCAGAGGCGGTCGTTGGTCTGGAAGGCGTACTTCAGCGCCTGGAAAAGGGAGTTCACAGAGTCACCGCGGAGAAAGAAGGTGCGTCAACAGCCTCCTATTATCATTATTAAATTTTAGGCGCAGGAGAAGAAGCAGCAAGCACTCAGTCTCGCTCACTGAGTCTTCCCAGGCAGCTGCTGCTGACAGGTCTTGTTTGTGTGCCTCCCAAGACGGGGAAGGGAATATGGGACCATCACAGCTTATGCACTTCTAACTTGTGCAAATTTAACCGTACACAGGTGACAACACAGGTTGAAATCCTGCAAGATAAATGCATGCAAGGGGGAGAGCTATGCCTTGCTGGGGGAGGGGGACTCTCTCAAGTTCCTGCCATGGCCAGGCAGGTGTTCCAGTGGGAAGCCCACAATCAGGATTCGAACACAGGAGCAATACTCTCCTGTCCCGCAGTTTCCAGTAACTGGGATTCAGAAGCATCGCTGACTCCAACTGTGGAGGCAGAACAGAGCCACCCTGGCTAGGAGCCATGAGAATAAGCCTTCTCCTCCATAAACTGTCTCCTATTCTTTACAAGCCGTCTAGGTTGGTGCCTTCACTGCCTCCATAGATCTGTATAGCAATGTCATTGTGACATTGGCACTATTATTTTCAATCCCTTTCCTAAAGATCCCTAACATGGAATTTTGTCGTTTTCACAGCCACCACGCACTGGGTCGACGTCTTGAGCTCTCGGCTACGACGCCAAAGTCTTGCTCCTGGCCTGACACTTCCAGTTCAGAGCCCCTTCACTGGTCTATCATACGAGGAACCAAGTCTCCATTCTTTCTCCCCCTTGGCCCCACAAGCAGCCACTCGCACAGACACAGAATCTCGCAGGGCATCAGGGGATGCCTGGCGCCCGTTCCGCCCCACAAGTTCCCGAATGCATACATACCGTGAGGAAAGGATGCCTTGTGTTCTGCAGGACTCTGCTCTCTGTGACGGTGTGGGCCACCTCGTCCTTCGAAAGACAGGGAGGAAAGCATCGTCACCCGAAACGGCCCCATTATGACATGAGCAAGCGATAGGTAGCTCAGCCCCCTCTAGCGCCAACTTTCGATGAAGTTGCCGATGCTGACCTTTAAACCCTAAACAGCCTCAAAGGCCCAGTATACCTGAAGGAGCGTCTCCACCCCCATCGTCCAGCCCGGACACTGAGGTCCAGCTCTGAGAGCCTTCTGGCGGTTCCCTCCCTGCGAGAAGCGAAGTTACAGGGAACCAGGCAGAGGGCCTCCTCGGTAGTGGTGCCCGCCCTGTGGAACGCCCTCCCATCAGATATCAAGGAAATAAACAACTATCTGACTTTTAGAAGACATCTGAAGGCAGCCCTGTTTAGGGAAGTTTTTAATGTTTGAAGTTTTATTCTGTTTTTAGTGTTGTGTTGGGAGCCGCCCAGAGTGGCTGGGGGAAACCAGCCAAATGGGTGGGGCATAAATAAATGAATTATTATTATTTGGCAATCACTCGCAACCAAGTAAGATTGTCTTCCATAAACACGGTTCTAACAATGAGTCTGTAAGTGACTGTGGAGGCCAATTCTGGACCCACACATCCTTCCACAGTGGGGACATGGGCTCCTGGGCGGGAGTTGATCACGGTGTGAATTTGCCAAGCGTGCCTTCCTCTTAGCACGATTCTCCCTTGCGTCCTGAGTTTGAGCGTCTTCAAAGCCCATGACACCTTTGGTAAAGCCTGTTCTCCAATTGGAGCGCTCGCAGGCCAGTGTTTCCCAGTTGTCGGTGCTTATACTACATTTTTTTAGATTTGCCTTGAGACTGTCTTTAAACCTCTTTTGTTGACCACCAGCATTACGCTTTCCATTTTTAAGTTCTGAATAGAGTAGTTGCTTTGGAAGACGATCATCAGGCATCCGCACAACAGGACCAGTCCAACGAAGTTGATATTGAAGAATCATTGCTTCAACACTGGGGATCTTTGCTTCATCCAGTACACAACACCCCCACCCAGCACGGCTCCTCTTTGTGGGGCTGCATAGAGACCTCCCTCTTTCGAAGTGTGTTGGGGGAGATTGGTGTATCTCTAATGATACCATTTATTCATTTCTGCCTCCCTCTCTCTCCACCTCTCTCATTTCTTCTGCCCCTCGCTCAGTCACCCACAGGCTACTATGGCTCTGCACAGCCCTGGTGGGAATCCGGCCGGCATTTCACGCCGTGTGGACTTCTGAGGATGGACTCGTGGCCTGCTATCCGCCTGGATGCAAATCCCGCCTCCCCCCAACCCGGGAGGTGTCTCCGCCCCCCACGTCAAAGTCAGTCCGCAGCCTGCCTCCCCCGCTTGGCCCCGTACCTTGGCAATGATTACTTCCTTGCGCAGGATCTTCATGGCGTAGTAGCGCCCTGTGGCTTTTTCCCGCACGAGGATGACCTTCCCAAAAGTGCCCTTCCCAAGGAGCTTCAGGTAGTCAAAGTCATTCATGGTCTTTTAACAAGGAAAAACACAAGGCTGGGTTGAAACCAGGACCTTCACAGTTTAGAACAGGAGTTGGCAACATGCGGCCCATGGGTCAGATGCGACCCACGGAGACCGTTTTACTGGCCCATGAGCCACCCCCGAACCACGCTACCCTCTCAGCAAGTCCTCCATGACCAGCGCAGCACGGTGCAGGGACTCGCCAAGCGGCACCGGAAATCACGTCTGCGCACGCGCAGATACCACAAATCGTGTCTGCGCATGTCCAGACGCCGAAAATCGCTTCTGCACAGGCACGATTTTCAGCGTCTGGGCATGCGCAGAAGAGATTTCTGGCGCCGCAGACATGCACAGACGCGATTTCCGGCATCGCGCTGCGCCAGTCCGGCCCACGGACAATCTCCGTGGGAGTGATCCAGCTGGTAAACCTTGCCCGACCCCTGGTTTAGAAGGTCTGAACATTTTGAGACTTGCACGAGGACAAATCAAGAAAGAGTTTCATTACAACTTGGGTTGACTTCATAGATTTCATGAGTACAGACGTACATGGCAATCTTCTTATTGCATGGCTAACATAACTTTCCTAATCACCCCCACCCCCACTTCTTTGGTGAGCTAGGCTCACCTGTGGAAAAACAACAGCATCTCTTCTATCAATGTGCCATAGTTATGTGAATATTCAGAATTAAAGCTTAATTCCTTTTATTACTTCAGTCCATCTCAACGCATCCTCTTGTTTAAAATAGCGCACTGTATTTCCGTTTTGTTTCAATTTTTTTACGTGTATCGTGATTTGGTATATATTATATGTAGTTATTTTGTCCTATTCTTTCATAGTTCCATATGTTATATTGGCTTTGCACCAAATTGGTTATTGCGTGTGCTGCTCCTACGTGAATTCCACTTTTCGTGTTTTACAGCTCCTGTTTTGGAATGAGGATGCTTGTTCTTATTGTTTAGAATTTACTTATTTTTTAATATTATTTATTTTTAAAGGAAAAAACTGCTGATCATATTTGGCCTTTATCAGCCACCTGGGGGGACGACTAGGCACCTTCACCATTTGAAAAGCGTGAACATTTTGAGTTCATGTCTGTGGTTAAATGCAGCATGGCAAAGACTGGCGAAGCCGGGGGGAAACCGCCTCTTTGTCCTCCTGCTCCGCTGAGCCAGAGCAGAAGGTAGCCCCCTCCCCGCCCACTCCTTACTGCCTTGGCCCGGGTCTTGGTCACGGCCACCTCCATCTCCTCGGCGCCTGTGCTGTCGCTGGGAGAGCCGCACTTGTATTCCATCCTGTCCTCTTCTGGCTCCTGGTTCTTCAAGCTGTTGGCGACCATCTGGATGGCCCGGATCCACTCCTCCCTGCGGGCAGCACAGGGGAAGTCAGGGCACTCGAGCCACCCAGGCACGAAGGCTGGCCAGCAGGCGCCAGTCCCTGACTGGGAGAGTCCCAGTGCCCGGGGATCGGGGACAAAGCCCTTCCAGCAGCCAGAGGCTGGGTGCAAGCGAGGGCCCCCACCCCTGGTGGAACCGGGGTGGCCGAGTGGAGCTGCCCCAGGGGCCCAGAGAGCAGGGTGGGGTGGGGTCAGGCGCCCCGCTCCAAAGCCAGACGCACCGCTCGTCAGGGGAGTCGACGTGGAACGTCCTTTCGATGACGGTTGTCCACTGCAAGCAGCGGATGATGAAGGTGTTGGGACGAGGCCGCTCGACTTTCATCAGCTGGCATTCTGGAAGAGGAGGAAGAGGGGGCTGTTGGGCCTTCTCCAAGGACAAGGAAGAGGAGCAGCAGATTCACCTACGTGCCCCCCTCTCTCAAAAACACGTGTACAAACGTGGGAATGATCCCCACCCCAGCACAGCGGAGGAAAGGGAGAGGGTTGGCGTTTTGCTGCGTTCTAACTGCAGTCCGCCCGGAGGTCCAGGGGAGCCTCGCAGCCCCTGCCGATATGGAGGGCAGGGGCAGTAGGTGGGTGGGGAGGACGTACCTGCCACAGAGAAGTCATTCAAAGGGGGCAGGCTGTGGTCTGACGTCTCCGGCTTCTCCTTGTACCCAATGAAGGACCCATCGCTTTTCAGGAGGAAGTACCTGGGCCTCCACGTTTTGATGTATTCCCCTGGAAAGCAGAAGCGTGAGGCCTGAGAGGCCTGAGGGGGCGAGAGGCATGTGCAGAGTGCCTGCCAGGAGGCTGCCTTTCAAAGGGCCCTGCGACCCAACAGCAGCAGATTCCCCTCCAAGGCTGGCAAGGGACTCTTGCTCTGCCAAGGGAAGCTGAGCAGGCCAAGCCCAACCCTCGCCCGCTTCCTCAGGACACTTGGTGCCGGGCTCTGCACCCCTGTCGTAAGAACATGAGCAGCCTGCTGGATGAGGCCAAAGGAGCCCCATGAAGCCCAGCATCCTGTTCTCAAGCCTTCTCTTTCTCCATGAATCTGTCCAATCCAGGATGGTGGCTATTACCAGCTCCTGCGGGAGCGAGTTCCATAGATTAACTCTGTGCTCCTTAAAGGCACACCTGGAAAAACACCTGCAGGCCGCTTTGGAGGGTTCGGGGTGGATTTCCAGTGCTCAGGGGTGAGGTGGGCTGCCCCTCCCAGCACATCTCCAGAGCCAGAGCCCTTTTTGGCTTCTGGCAAGAGCCATTCTGAGAGGTGGCTCAGCCCTTGCTCCGGCCCTGCCTCCCCCAGGGCCAGACTCTCCCTTTGGCCTGCAGAAAGAAGCCAAGGCTGCGAAGCCACCTTCACCCCCTAGCAGGGCCCAGTGGCAGCACAGGGGGGTTTCTCTCAGCAGGGCCAGGCAGCCCCCTCCACCCGCTCCTCTGGCTCCAGGGACCAAAATAGCCTCTGGGCAGACCTGGCTGCTGCCACCAGCTGCTATCTATATTTGTCTGCAGGAGCAGGAGGAGGAATTTGCTGGAGCCACAGCCCTGCGTTTGGGGGGGGGAGCAGCTCAGGGGACAGCTGAGACTGCCATGGAGGGAGCAGGGGGGAGGAGGGGACTTGCAGTGGGGGGACAAAGAGGGATTTCAGGAGCAAGAGGCTTGTGCTGAAAGTCATGGCTCTGGCAATAAACATCCCCATTGCTCACCCCAGATTTCACAGCCCCCCCCCCCCGTTTTCCATAAGTGTTGACTAGCAAAAGCCAAGGAGTCCAAGGCAACAAGCACCACACCAAGTGCGCAGAGCAGAAGAAAACTGCGCAGACCGGGATTCTGGTCTGTGACCGAAATAAATTGATTCATTCATTTGCGCACAGACTGCGGGGAGCGGGGCATCTAGGGACAAGGAGGGAGCTTCTGCTCTTGTGTGCCCCATGGGTGCCTCCTCGCCAAGCCCATGCTGGCCACCTCCATGCTGCCCTCCAAAGAGCCAGAGAACCGCGGCCAGAAAGGGTCAGGCAGGCAATGTCTAACAGCACGCAAAGGAGTCGGCACTCCTGCACCCCAAGAACGTAAGACAAGCAGGCTGGATGAGGCCAATGGCCCATCTAGTCTAGTGTTCTTTCTCCCAGTGGCCAGCCAGCTGCCCCAATGGGGAGCCATGAGCAGGACTCTCCCCACTCTAGATTCCCTTCCACTGGAGCAAGTGTCCTGCAATGCTGGAGGCGGCACACAGCCACCCTGGCAAGCAGCCCTCCTCTTTTAAAGCCATTCGCATTGGTGGGCATCGCTGCCTCCTGTGGGAGGGAGTTTAACTATTTGCTGTATGGAAAAGGACTTCCTTTCGTCTGTCCTAAATCTGCCAAGCATTCAGCTTCACTGGATGAGCCCAGAACTAGCATTATGAGAGGGAGAGAAAAACTTCTCTGCCCACTTTCTTCACGCGCAATTCTGTGCACCTCTCTCACGTCCCCCAATACTTGCCCTTTCCCCTAAACTTAAAAGCCCCCAAAGCGAGCTGCTTCAGCCCCAGGACTGTTCTGCCTCCCCTCCTTTGCACTACAACTGTGCACAGGATTCCAAGGGGGCCCACACAGCGCAGCCTTGCACGCTTCCCAGGAGCTTGGGCTCTGATGCTCCTCCAACCCAGAAGCTCAAGCCGAGAGGCAGCCATGGGGAGCACTCTTCTCTCCATGAGCCGGCCCGGCAGCAAATCTGACCGGGGGGGGGACACCTGCACTTAGACCTAAGAATGCAGAGATAACATAGAGGTGGGGGCAGAGGTAGCAGCAACAGGCCCCTCAGGGACACAGAGGGAGCCTAAGCTCTGTCCAGAAGCAAACAGCAAAAGGAAGCCCACACAGACTTCATTCAGAGGTGCAACAGACACCCAACAACTTAGGCGCCTTAAGAGACGGGCTCCCTACTGAAGCCTCCAGACAGAACAGGACTTTGTCCCACCCAGAGCCTGGTGCAGCAACCTCCAGGGCAGGACCCCCACTTCCAGGAAAGCAAGAACCTCTCAGCCCCCTCCTTCTGTCAAATCTCAGGGGTGTGTGTGTACATTGCTCACCTCTCTTGTGCAACCAGCCCTCCTTGACGACCGACACCTCATTCATGTTGACGTAGCCGTGTTGAGCTCACAGGGACTAGATTCTGCCCACTGAGCCGTGGGTGGGCTGGTGACCTGCAGGAGAGAAGAGAACAATGGCAGTGTGGGTCCCAGGCTCATCAACCTCTGGGGATGGTGAAGTATCCCTCTCCCACCGAGTTATAGGGCCTCCGTCCCACCCACCCCCTCACTGCCAGTGTCCCCAGCACCACACTGAAAAACCTTCTTCCCCAAACAAGGTGGATCCCTCAAGAGTCACAGCAGGTGCCAACCCTGCCTCCCTGTGGAAGCAGAGGGCCTCACTAGCATCGGGAAGGCCCAGATCCCCAGGGATAAGCCGCTGGCCCAGCCCAGGGCAAGGCGGGTCTCCCCAACGGAGGGGGTCTTGCACAGGGAACTGAGCTGCTCTGCAAAGCCAGACGCTGTCACCTCCAGGGCCCAGGAAAGCCTATGCAGCAGCTCTCAACATGGGACACAGAGGAAAGGAAAGACTGGGATGACTGAGGGACCCCCCCCCCCGTTAGGGAGGTATTAGAAGCCAAGGGCAATGGGGGTCCCTTGGCCCAGGTCTCCCCGTCCCCGCCATGATGCTTACACCTGCTGGCAACTTCCCCTTGGCCTTATCTGCCCCAGCGCCTTGCTTTGCTCTGATAACAGGCACCGCCAGCGGCAGATAAGAGGCCCTTGGGAGCTGCCACAACTGCACATGCTCAGACGGGAGAGCAGCCCTGGCCAGCCGCAAAAACAAACAGCTAGAGAAAGATTAATCCCAGGCACCTGATGGGATTAAAGAGGGAGAGGGGTTCAAAGACTAGCCCAAGGATGCCGCCAGAGAAGCAGGGAAAGGGCTGCCCCCCTGGCAACTTGGGAGCGGGGCACTGAACAAATGTGCAGGGGGGTGCTAGGACTGTGGAGGGGGGGCCTTTCATTACCCTCCTCTTTCCCAAGGGCCAGTTCATTGATGCTTGGGCAACATTCTGAAGGTGGGAGCACAAGTGAGCAGAGTGGTTTGCTGTATAACAGCTCCCCCTGCCACCCACCCACCCACCCCAACTGTCCACGAACTGGAGACGGAGGAGGCAAGGAATCCCCTTCCCCCTTGGCGGGTCACAGATAACAGGTGAGGGTTGAATTGCCCCAGCCAGCACAATCCTCCTGGGCCTCTACCGTTTCAGAATCGGGGGGCCGACAGGTGGAAACACCTGTTTAAAGGCTCACTTGATGCCACAAAAATCCCCACGGAGAATCCTGGCACACAAGGAAGAAGGATCGCTTGGTGCCTCCCCGCTTGCCCCCACTTCACCAGCCAGCTCATTGCAGGCAGGGTTTTCGATAGGCAGGAAGCAATCAAGAACCCCCAGAGTCCCAGTTCCAGGGTTGTGCAACAGGACGGACCCCCTTGGCCCCCACCAGACCCGCTGGGGATCACGCAAGGTCAGCTCCCTCTCCGTCCCTGCCAGGGGCACTTGCCTCCCCACAGCCGTGCAAAGGACACAGCGCTGGACTTTAGCCTGACCCAGCAAGGAGCTTCCTGCGCGCCCAGCAAAGGAGTGAGCCACCTGGAGCCTCCAGAGAGGACCCTGTAGCTCTGGCCTTGCAGGACCTCCTGGAGGGAGGCCAGCCTCATTTCCAAGGTGGGGGTCATGAGACTCGGCAGAAGCAGGACCACTCTGAGCCCCACTGCCCAAACGCAGCTCAGCTGGGGCCAGGTGAGAGCATGGAGGTCGCCCACTGGGTGAAAGTACACCAGCCTGGCTTTCATGCGTTGACACCGAGGGAGAGGTCCCCCTCCGCAGCCAGGAAGGGGCTTGTGCAAAGCTCTGGCAGCCTTCTGTGTTGCTCCAGAGACCGAGGCTGGCAGCAATGGCGGTGGGGTTGCGACAGGCCTTGGGAGTCATTTACGTAAGAGTGAAAATGCCCCCCCTCCCTGAAGGGAGCCAGATCCAGACACAGCGGCTCCACTCCTGGAGGCAGGCACAGAGATTTGGGCAAAAGGGCAGAGCCCTGCAGAGCTCAACGGGGAGAGCCAGACCTCTTGCCCCCCCCCTCCACCCAGCTGGCTTTGCTCCCCAAGCAGCTGGAGGAGACGGGTGGGGAACAAAGGTGGCCTCTGAAGGGCGACAACAGGAGCCAGAAACCCACCTTTGCTGGTGCCCAGCGTGGAACTGTGGGGCAAAGGGATTACCCAGGGAGGAGGAAAAGGGAGAGCAGGTGGAAAGGAGCCCAGAAAATTGCAGAGGCCTGCAAATGGGGATGGGGGGGGGGGCTGGTCTAAGAGGCTGACATGCAGACCTCCTGTGTCTTTGACTGAGAAGCGCCACTCAAAAGCACCTGAATAAAAGCCCTTTGTTTTGCATGGCTACTCCCTGGCCCCACAAAACACCTTTTAACAGGAAAAAGGCAATGGTGTTTGTCACATTTGCTCGACACTTTTCTCGGAAAGTGGCCCACAGCTCCTTGCAATCAAAGCAAGATCAACTAAGCCAGAACACAGATTGACAGGGGAAAGGTGGGACTTACAGATCCCATGCCAGTAAACGAGGACACTAAATGCCACCCTTCAAATTGAGGGCCAAGCATCCAGGTAAAGAGCAAAGTCTTTGCTTGGCACCTGGAAACAGATGAAGATGGCGGCCGGTCTCCAGGGACAGCATCTTGCAAGCGGAGGACATCACCGAAAAGGCCTGTTCTCATGTTGCTTGCCACCCTCTGAACCTCCCATGGAGGAGGCACATGAAGAAGGGCCTCAGGTGGTGATCACAGGGTCTGGGTCGGTCCTTGAGGGACTTTATAGGTCACAACCACCACTTCAAATTGAGCCTGGAAACTAACTGGCAGGCGGTGCAGTCAAGCCAGAGTTGGCATTGTATGTACAGACTGTCCGACTGCCAAATTCTGCACCAGCTACAGTTTCCTGAACCTTCTTCAAAGGCAAGCCCCACATATAAAGCATTGCAGTAGTCCAGCCTACAGGTTACTACAGCTTAGGCAACAAAGGTGAGACTGCCCCTGTCCCAATCACAGCTGTCGGAGCCCAGTGGCCGGGGCCTTTAGCTAAGAAGGGAGACGGGCAGCAGAATCTTGTGTGTAAACCCAAAACCCACCTGGGCAGTGGGTGGCAAAGATACCCCTCCTCTGTGCAGAAAGGGCAGCGGTGAAATGAAGAAATGCAAGTTTTAAACAATGAAAAGAGTGGTCTGGGCTTGTTGCTGCTGCTTTTAAACATGATCCCCCCTCTGGGAATGGATGGAAGGAGTAAAAGCCAAGTCGGTGTTCTGAGCTGCACCTGCTTCTGCTTCTCTCCGAGTAAGAGAACTCGGGTCCAGCTCTCCAGGAACAAGTCCGTGCTGGCCTGATTCACCTGGCTCCTCCAGCAGAAGGGTCAAGACAGAGAACTTGGGGTCCTGCAAGGCTCCAGCCTGGAGAACTGGAAGCAGGAGGGACTCTGCGGCCTGGAAGATCTCATGACAAAGTGAGGCTCCTGGTGTCACCAGGAAGCCACGGCGGGGGGGGGGGGGGGACTCTCAAGAGTCTCCTCCAGCACCATAAGGGACTCCAGCTCCATGGGACTCTCAAGAGTCTCCTCCAGCACCATAATTCAGAGCCTTTGTCTATTATCTTTGAGAATTCTTGGAGAACGGGTGAGGTCCCTACACACTGGAGGTGGGCAAATGCTGTCCCCATCTTCAAAAAGTAGGGAAAGGAAGACCCAGGTAACTACCGACCGGTGAACTTGACATCAATACCAGGAGAGGTCCTAGAACAAATAGTTCATCAGTCGGTCTGTGAGCATTTAGAAAAGGATGCTGTGATTACTAAGACCCAGCATGGGTTTCTCAAAAATAAGTCACATCAGACCAATCTGATTTCCTTTTTTGATGGAATTACAAACTTGGTGGATCAGGGAAATGCTGTGGACATAGTGTATCTTGATTTCAGTAAGGCTTTTGACAAAATCCCCAATGATATTTTTGTGAGGAAGCTGGTAAAATGTGGGTAAACGAGGTAAATGTTAAGTAGATTTGTAGCTGGTTGAATGACTGAACACAAAGAGTACTCATTAATGGTTTCTCGTCATCCTGGGGAAAAGTGGCAAGTGGGGTGTCACAGGGTTCTGTCCTGGGCCCGTTGTTGTTTGACGTCTTTATAAATGACTTAGATGAAGGAATTGAGGGGATGCTCATCAAATTTGCAGATGATACCAAACAGGGAGGGGTAGTTTATTCTGCAGAAGACAGAATCAGAATTCAAAATGACCTTAACAGACTGAAGAACTGGACGCAAGCTAACAAAATGATTCTCAATAGGGAAAAATGTAAGGTTCTGCACTTAAGCAGGAAGAACCAGATGCACAAATAAAGGATGGGGGACAACTGGCTTACTAGCAGTACATGTGAAAAGGATCTCGGGGTCTTGGTGGACCACAAGCTGAACAGTGTGATGCAGCAGCAAAAAATGCTAATGCTATTCTGGGCTGCATCAACAGAAGTCGTGTCCAAATCAAGGGAAGTAATAGTCCAACTCTCTTCTGCCTTAGTCAGACCACACTTGGAATATTGTGTCCAATTAAGGGTAACACAATTTAAGAAAGATGTTGACAAGCTGGAAGGTGTGCAGAGGAGGGCAACCAAGATGATCAAGGGTCAGGAAACCGAGCCTTATGAGGAACGGTTGAAGGAGCTGGGTATGTTTAGTCTGGAAAAGAGGAGATTGAGAGGGGATATGAGAGCCATCTTCAAATATCTTAAGGGTTGTCACATGGAAGATGGAGCAAGCTTGTTTTCTCCAGTGTGGTGTAGTGGTTAAGAGCGGTAGACTCTAATCTGGGAGACCGGGTTCGAGTCTCCACTCCTCCACATGCAGCTGCTGGGTGACCTTGGGCCAGTCACACTTCTTTGAAGTCTCTCAGCCCCACTCACCTCACAGAGTGTTTGTTGTGGGGGAGGAAGGGAAAGGAGAATGTTAGCCGCTTTGAGACTCCTTCGGGTAGTGATAAAGCGGGATATCAAATCCAAACTCTTCTTCTTCTTCTTCTTCTTCTTCTTCTTCTCCTGCTCTGGAGGGTAGGACTCTAACCAATGGCTTCAAGTTACAAGAAAGGAGATTCTGACTAAACCGTCGGGGGAAAAACTTTCTGACACTAAGAGCTGTTCAGCAGTGGAACAGACCCCCACGAGAGGTTGTGGACTCTCCTTCCTTGGAGGTTTTAAAGCAGAAGTTTGATGGCTACCTGTCATGGATGCTTTAGCTGGGATTCCTCCATTACAGGGGGTTGGACTGGATGACCCTTGGGGTCCCTTAGAACTCCAAGATTCTATGATTCCCTGGAGAGGCGCACACACATGAGCGCACCCCTCAGAGAGGGTGTCCAGTCTCCCCCCGCCTCATTTTGTACACCTGTTCCCTACCACATAGGCTGCTGGGCTGCTTCCCCATCCCAGGCCACCAAGCCACAGCTGCTGCTGGTGCAGAGAGAGGAAGGGCAGCTAATTCCAATTCCTCTCCCTGGTTGAACACACAAGAGCAGCACCGCTCACCCCACAGGGAGGGAGGGCAGTGGGGGGGGGAGAAGAGAGACTTGTTGACTTGCAGAGCATGTGTGACTCAGATACTGCGAGCACCAGAGTTGTTTACGCGCTCCAGGATGTGACCCTGTGGAACAGGAGGGGGGAGGAAGAGGGGGGCTGGTCCCCAGGAAGAGGAAAAACAAGCAGAGTGTGATAGAGAGGGAAGGGAGAGGTATTGATTGGAGTTAAGGGAAGAGGGGACCCAGCAGTCTGAGAGGGACACAGGTGTTGATTGACTACAACTCCCATCATTCCTGACCATTGGTCATGGTGGCTCAAGCCAATGGGAGATGGAGTCCATATCTGGAAAGCCAACAAATGTCCCACCCACCCCCTGCCAGCTCTGTTGTAAAACCTTTGTAACAGCTGGGATTAAGGCCGTATAAGGGGTCTTGGCAATCTATAACAGGTACGTCCAACTCCCAAGAGACTGCGATCTACTCCCAGTATAGACAAATTGGCTGTGATCTACCTTTCTTTAAGGAGATGATTGACCAAAGTTGTTGAGCTTCTTGGGGGAATGGATAAGGAACACCCAGGCGATCACTTTCACTTTACTTATTACCGCGATCAACACCAGGGACACACCCGCGACCGGCAGGTAGATCGATCGACCTGTTGGACATGCCTGATCTATAACATGCAGGGTGGTAGCCAATGCTTGTCCTACTCCGAGTAGGCCCTTTGAAATTAATGAACCTCCATTAACCATGTTCAGTAATCACAGTGGGTCTACTCGGAGGAGGAATAGCATTTCATGCAGCCCATAGTACTACATTAAAAAACAAACAATTATAATGGTCAATTCCTTGCTGTCGCCGTCAATAAAAGATGATTTGAAAGCAGGCAGGTAGCTAATTAATGACGCAGGTTCAATCCCCGCATGGGACAGCTGCATATTCCTACATTGTAGGGGGTTGGACGAGATGATCCTCAGGGGTGGGGGGAAAGCCAGAGGGTGAGAGAAAGGGAGAAGGCAAGTTCTGTGGAGGAGCTTCTCCAGAGTGTGGACTGCCTCAGGATCTCTGGCCTTTAGAGCAACCACCAGGAAGGTAGGTGATGGAAGGAAGAAGAGTAATTTGTTCTTTTCACAAGGATGCTGAGCAAAGACCATAACAGAGATCCAGAGGGGAGGCGCTGAGAGCCAAGCCAGGGTGGAAGCAGAGTGCCCAGCCTTCAGACAGACACCCCTCTACTCTTAGAACCTGCTGAGGGGACATGAAGATGCTTAGGAAAGGAAACTGCGCTTTTCACAGTCAACATGAACTTGTGAGCTGCTAAGATTAACAACAAACAGGTGGGGAAAGCATTTGACAAACAGGCCCAGGGAACAGTTACCGGTAGTAGAAGCCCCAAAACCTGTGAAGGCAACAGTTTGCATCTGAGCTTTTGCATTTGAATGCTTTTCATTCTTTCAAAGGTTTTGTATTTTTGGTGCACTGACTGGCTCAAGGCTTAAAGCAGAGCAGATTTACTACTTTCAGGCAGCTCCTTCTTACCCAAATTTACAAAATGGGTTCAAGTGCCTCCAAGGAGCTTTGGGGGCAAGAGCTGGAGGAACAAGAGAGTCATGGCCCAAGAACCCGAACCTCAGTCACCACCAAGGGGCAAAGCTATCTCCTCAATCTACCAGGAGGGTTCTGGGGGAAGACAGAAGCAGCTGACCCCTCCCCACACATGCTGTTCCTCTGCGAAGCCTACAAACCAATGACCCATCCAGACTGAACCACTCTTGTGGAATCTTCCTCCTTTTCCTAAATCCTGTGGCTGTGTAATACACAATCTATTTACTCTCCATCAAACGTATCCAGCTTCTTCGCAATGTATATATTTATTACAGAAATGAAAGCCACGGCGCATTCCACCAGGACCCTGTCCTCCCACTGTTCATTTTTCCAGGAAGGCATCTGAAGCGGATACTCCCCTCTTCAAGATCTCTCTTCCCGAGAGTGGAATTTCAAGTCCGGCCATTGCTACATCCCAGCGCAGACATTCCAAGGGCAGGCCGTGCAGGAGGAAGTGAGCACACCGTCCGGGAGCAACAAGCCTGCCCGCCAGCCGGCACATTTCCTAAATGTCGAGCAGCGACTCCGAGTTATTTTTAGTGGCCTGATGGGGCCTTCATAAGAACACCCTGCTCCTTCGTGCAAACCCTGCACAACCGAGAGATCCAGGTGAAGGGATTGAAGCCCACGGAGCAGAAGGCAGGGGGCTTCTATGCACAGGTGCCAGAACACACGAGTTATAAACACACCAGCCCTGAAACGCCCGACACACAGGTGTCACTGCAAGGTGGACTGAAACAGGTAGCAGAGGACGAGGGGGGCCTGGTAACCGTGCTGGAAGCCTGCTGCCTGCCCAAGTGCAGAAAATGTGCTCTGAAAGAGCCAAGGCCCCAGCTGTGACTCATTTGCTCCCAACCTCCACGAGGCAGGCAAACCCTCTCCCCTATGCCACGGGCAATAGCCTAGCACCTCGTGCTGTGGGCTAACAAGCCTAGTCTGGAATGTGGTCTTCAGCTAAGGGGACAATACCTCTCTGGGAAGGCTGGCAGGCACCCAAAGCCTGGAACTGGCAGGATTAGCATGCCTCGGTCCCCCCCAAAACAACCCCCGAGGTCTGCTGCTCTAGTGCCTCGGCATGTCTTGTGCCAAAGAGTGCCGGTTTCTCAGGACTGTCCTACAAACACACAGGTAAGGGCAGCCTAGTGTCCAGATACTGGGAAGAGGCAACTTTCTCTCTGCGCGTGCATTCAAATGCAACCGACGAAACAGAAGGGAACCAGCATGAGTCATAACCGTGTGCGCTGTGGCCCAAGATCAACAACATCCAAAGGCCAACAGACCAAAGAAACCAGACTGAAAAGGGCAGCGAATGTGGGTGATGTGTCAGAGAAGGCCCCAAAACAAGGCGCAGAGCAGCGACCCAGCGGTTAGCACGTCAGCTGACACCCAGCGACAGCAGCCCCTGTGGATTCCCCCAAACACAGGGGATGGTTTCAAAAGCAAGGCCCCTTCAAAACAAAACCCCAGGCTCCTCGCACCTTGGTGCTAGATTGCAGCTCTGAGATGCAGCCTTCCCACAAGGGCAACCCAAATGCATCTCCTGGCATCATACAGGTGTGCTTAAGAGAGCATTGGGTGGGATCGCCACCAGCACGTATACACATGTACATACAGACCCACACCATTGCTCATCCCCTTTCTCCTCCATGAATTGCTTGGCTGGGCTGCATTTCTATCTCACCTTTCCCCCAAAGAGCTCAAGGTGCCCTACATGGCTCTCTCCCTCCCTGTTCTATCCCCACAACCACCCTGGGAGGTAGGTTAGGCTAAGAGGCTGGACCAAGGTCACACCCAGTGAGTTTTATGGCCAAATGGGGACTGGAACCCTGGACTCACAGGTCCTAGCCCAGCTCTAACCACTATGCAATACTGATTGGAGCTGCTACCTTGCTGGGTGTGACCAGGAGCATCTGCCTAGCCTATGGCTCCCTTTTTATCATCAGCTGGTCATGAGGGAGCATCCGAAGGAAGAAATGGGATACGTTCTCCACATATGCATGAGCAACTTGGAAGAATAGTAGGAAGCCAGCAGCACTGCCCATAAGGAGCAAGCAAAGGTGTCAAGATAGCCTACCCAGCACTGCCCCCCCAACCAAAAAAAAAACACATTTTGGTGCCTGGAGTGGAGACCAAACAAGCCCCATGTTGCCATTCAGGTGGCAGCAGTTCCTGGCAGCACCCTTAGGAAGGCAATTCCACAGAGCCCTAGAGTTGAGGGGATCTCTAAGGGTCATCCAGCCCAACCCCCTTGCACTGGAATTCGTGTCTTCAGTGGCTCACCTTAAGCTGGGCAGTGCCATCCCATAAGCAGCTGTGTGAGCCGGGGTGGGGGTGGTGAGGGGTGGCAGCAAAGGGGCCTCCTCGGCTGGCATCTGGAGACCCGGGCTGGAGGCAGCGAGACAGTGGAACAGACTCTCTCTGGAGGGGGCGCCCAATTGAGCATGGTGGGCGGAGGGGGAACCAGGCCGCCATGCACAAGCCTCCGACGGGGATTCTTTAGCTGTCACTCCTGCACTGCAGGGGGTTGGGCTAGACGACCCCCGGGGGACCCCTCCCAGCACTACCCTTCTGATTCTGCGATTCCAGGGGGCGCAGGGGCCGTCTGCATGGGATGCTCCGGTTGTGATGGCCGCGTAGCTCAGGGTAGGACTAGATGACTCCTGGGGACCCCTCCAAGTTCTGATCCTGCGATTCGAGGCGTGGTGGCCGCCTGCTGGGGATGCTTCGGTCGTGACGAACGCGCGGCTGCCGAGGAGCGCGGTTGGGCTAGATGACCCCTGGGGGTCCCGCCCCACCCTGCGATCCCGCGAGCAAGCCCGCCTCCCAGGGCCGAAGGGCGGGCGGGCAGGCCGTGTGTTGGGGGAGGGGCGCCCTGCCTCCCCCTCCTCCCCCCCGCCCCGCTCGGCCTTCCGCGCAGGCCCCGCCCGCGGCCGCCACTGCTCCCCCCCCCCCGCGCCCATGGTCCGCTCCCACTTCCCTCCCTCCGTTTCCCAGCGTCCCCCCCCCCGCCGCCTGATGGTTCTGCCTCCGCGCTCCCCCTCCCTCGCCTCCCACAGTGCCCCGCGCGCGCGCCTGCGTCTCTCCGGGCGATACCACTGAGGACAAGGGGGGGGCGCGGCCTACCTGGCTCCTCCGCCGCCGCCGTCACCGGCGCCCCCTCAGGGCCGCCATCCTCATCCTCGCCGCCGCCGCGTCAGGCCCGACGGCGCCCGCGCTCCCGGAAACCCCGCCCCCCGCCGGGCCCACGCATGCAGGAAGGAGGAGGAGGGGCGGAGGCGGTGCGCGCAAGCGCGAAGCGAGGCGAAGCCCGGCGAGACGAGGCTGCAGGGCCGCGAGACCGAGGACAAGCAGCAGCGCCGCCGTTGCCGCCTTCGGCCGTGTGCGCATGCGCGCCCCGGGCGGCTCCCGAGCCGCGGCGAAGCCGTCAAAGCGCCTGCGCGGCAGGAGGATGCCCGGCTGGGCTCGGCGCGCATGCGCGGCTGCCCGGGCCGGGGCGAGAGGCGGCTTCTCCACGTCCGCAGCTGGCGCGGCCAATAGGAAGGCGGAGGGGGAGGAGCCACTGCCACCACCTCCCCGCAGGATCGAGCAGGAGCATGCGCAGAGTGCAGGATGGAAGCAGGGCAGGGGAAAGCTTCCGAGCGAAGCGGGTCTCTTCGGCGGGAAGGCCGTTAAGCCGCCAGGAGTAGTGATAATGACAATGCCTTTCTCCTTCCTCTTGCTTTTAATGTATTTGCGTGGGGTTTATTGTCTGTAAGTTGCTTTGGGCTGCCCTGGACAAGGTAGAGCAACTCGCAAATTTAATAGTGAGCTTTCGTGTGCATGCACACTTATTCAGATACACCGAGACAGAAGTCACCAGACCCTTATATATAGTGAGAGGGTGGGGAGGGGTATTACTTATTCTATACAAGATCTCAAAGTGGCTGTCTTATTACAAAGGAATTTTAGAAATAGACTGGAAAGAGAAGTTGCTGAGTTGCAACTGATTACCAAACTTAAAACCATGGAGAGACCTGGTCTGAATAGAGACATTGGATTCTTATCTCATTATACACGACAAAGCTATTTTTAGCCATCTCACCCCTTGCTTTTTCCTTCAAGACCAATTGCAGTCGTTAACAGTCGTCAACAGGTTTACCTCTCCCATCAGCCATTCACCCATTCCCACCACCCTCCTGAGTAATACCCCTCCCACCCTCTCACTATATATAAGGGTCTGGTGTCTTCTGTTTCAGTGTGCATGCACACGGAAGCTCATACCAAGAACAAACTTAGTTGGTCTCTAAGGTGCTACTGGACGAATTTTTTTATTTTGTTTCGACTATGGCAGACCAACACGGCTACCTACCTGTAACTTAATAAATAGTAAATGAAATGTGGTCTGTAGATGTAAATAAGGACGACAAAGGTCAAAAGCCACGTAGTGGAGGAATTACGATTGGGGGGGGGGGAGAGACACACAAAATATACATGTATTGGCCAGATAATTTAGAGGGAGGGATATGCACGTTTCTGTTGGAATCTATACTTGCTTATTTATTATATTTATTGCATTTATATACCACCTTTTCCTACCAGGAGCTCCAGGTGACTCATGTTCAGCTGCCCCTTTTATCCTCATAACAACCCTGTGAGGAAGGTTAGGCTGAGAGAGACAGTGACTGGACCCCAAGGCCACCCATGGAGCTTCATGGCCAATGAGTGGGGATTTGAACCCTGGTCTCGCCCAACACTGACCATTATGCCACACAAGCTACGGACCTCTAGGAATTAGGGCTGGTGGTTTGGGGGCCTGGAGTATAACTTCCTAACATAATTTAGAACTCGGGGCCAAGCTTGTTTGGCAGGCCAAAGTCTGTGCCCACCACAAGACACTCTCCCCTTCATTGGACTACTGCAATGCGCTCTACGTGGGGCTACCATTGAAGGTGACCCGGAAACTGCAATTAATCCAGAATGCGGCAGCTAGACTGGTGACTGGGAGTGGCCGCCGGGACCACATAACACCGGTCCTGAGAGATCTACATTGGCTCCCAGTACGTTTCCGAGCACAATTCAAAGTGTTGGTGCTGACCTTTAAAGTCCTAAACGGCCTCGGTCCTGTATACCTGAAGGAGCGTCTCCACCCCCCACCGTTCAGCCCGGACACTGAGGTCCAGCTCTGAGGGCCTTCTGGCGGTTCCGTCATTGCAAGAAGTGAGGTTACAGGGAACCAGACGGAGGGCCTTCTCGGTAGTGGCACCCGTCCTGTGGAACGCCCTCCCAGCAGAGGTCAAAGAGATAAACAACTATCTGACATTCAGAAAATACCTGAAGGCGGCCCTGTTTAGGGAAGTTTTTAACCTGTGATATTTTAATGTATTTTAATATCTGTTGGAGGCCGCCCAGAGTGGCTGGGGGGACCCAGCCAGATGGGCGGGGTACAAATAATAAATTATTATTATTATTATTATTATTATTATTATTATTATTATTATTCACCCCCCACCCCCCAGCTTCAGAGGGACTCAAGGGAAATCTAGAGCTATCACCTGCCCCCCACGTGCCCCCAGCTCAGAAGGCAGGCAGGTCATTCACCCCATTTTACGCAGGGGTTTTGGTAAGACACAGCAAAACTGCAGGGAAGTCATTTTTGCCCACCCAGCTCTGTTCAACTCCACATGCTTGTTGCAAGGGATGGAAAGGGAGGAATCTGCAGACCTACTGAAAAAGCTGCCTTTGGCAGTCAGACTACCCGCCCACCTAACCCCAGTGCCATCCACTCTGATGGGATGCAGGTTTCCAAGGACTCAGAGAGGGTCTTTCTCCCCCACCCTTAGTTTTAACCAGAGATGCCGCGACTGAAACCAGGACGTTTCTGCATGCAGAACGGGGCTACGGCTCTGCCTAGCTAGCCCAATAAGCACTATAAGTATTTGGGGACACATGGAGAAAGGGGTGTGTTGTGTACCTATCCCAGCTCCCCTCCAGGGAGCTCAAGGCTGCCTAGAGAAGGGCCTCAAATGCTTCCGAATCCCAGTTGCTGGAAGCCACAGGAGGGGAGAGGGCTCTTGTGCTCAGGTCCTGCCTGTGAGCTTCCCAGGACAGGCATCTGGTTGGCCACTGTGAGAACAGGATGCTGGACTAGACGGGAGTCCTTTGGCCTGATCCAGCAGGCTCTTCCTAAGCTCTTATATTCCCATACCAAGCCTGGCTGACCCTTCAGCAAGGGAACTGCCTCTCCAGCACAGCTGGCAGGGTGAAGCAGCCGCCTTAGATGGCAGCAGGATAACCAGCAGTGGGCTGTTCTCACAGCTTCCACCACAACACCCATTTCAGGGAGGTAGGGGTGTTCTGGATGTTGGGAGGGGGGCAGGCAGGAGGCTACACATTCCCCGGTCGCCTCAGGGGGCGAAACAGGTCACGCTCCCCCTGTTCTTCATAATGCTGCTCTGTACCTACAACCATGGACTCATTTGTTGTTGTTGTTCAGTCATTCAGTCGTGTCCGACTCTTCGTGACCCCATGGACCAGAGCATGCCAGGCACGCCTATCCTTCACTGCCTCTCGCAGTTTGGCCAAACTCATGTTAGTAGCTTCGAGAACACTGTCCAACCATCTCGTCCTCTGTCGTCCCCTTCTCCTTGTGCCCTCAATCTTTCCCAACATCAGGGTCTTTTCTAGGGAGTCTTCTCTTCTCATGAGGTGGCCAAAGTACTGGAGCCTCAACTTCAGGATCTGTCCTTCTAGTGAGCATGCAGGGCTGATTTCTTTAAGAATGGATAGGTTTGATCTTCTTGCAGTCCATGGGACTCTCAAGAGTCTCCTCCAGCACCATAATTCAAAAGCATCAATTCTTCGGCAATCAGCCTTCTTTATGGTCCAGCTCTCACTTCCGTACATTACTACTGGGAAAACCATAGCTTTAACTATACAGACCTTTGTTGGACTCATAGCTGCTTCTAAATGGCACCGGGGGGGGGTGTTATTACCTTCCCTTCTTTCCTACATGGCAGGTTTTATCCGACAGTCATTCTCGCTGCGAGAAGCCAAGTTACAGGGAGCCAGGCAGAGGGCCTTCTCGGTAGTGGCGCCCGCCCTGTGGAACACCCTCCCGCCAGATGTCAAAGAGAAAAACAAGTACCAGACTTTTAGAAGGCATCTGAAGGCAGCCCTGTTTAGGGAGGATTTTAATGTTTAATAGATTATTGTACTTTAATATTCTGTTGGTAGCCTCACAGAGTGGCTGGGGAAACCCAGCCAGATGGGCGGGGTATAAATAATAAATTATTATTATTATTATTATTATTATTATTATTCCCCCCGACCCCAATGCTTTGTGCTTGCTTACTCTCCTACTGATGTTTACTGACCATTTTATTGTTTTATTCTTTTCGTAAGCTGCTTTGAGGGTTCATTTTCTTAACAATCAGGCAATATTTAATTTGTATGAAATGAATAAAAAAATAAAGATAATATCAGAGCAAGCGGTATCTCTCCACTGATTAGGGCTTGCCCCTCCTCCGCTTTCCCTGTGGACAGCTGGAAATACAGGCCAAAGACCTCTCCTGCAAGACCTCTCAGTGTGTGCGCACACACAAATGCCCCAGTGGCAAGACGTCCAGCAGGAAAACCTGGAAGGTGGAAGCTGGATGAGATTTGCCCCGTGGGCTGATCCAGCAGGCTCTTCTTACGTGTCTTGACGTGTCCCCTTTGTGAGGGGGCGTCCCAAAGAGATGCTGCAGCTGAAGCAAGCTAAGAGGAGACTCATTTTATTGCAAGAGAACATTCCTTTATTCCCCTACCTGGGCGGCGGGGTGTGGGGAGTGCAGGAACACACCTGGCAGGCTCAGACAACAGCACTGAGTACCTCCCCCCCCACACTTTTGGGCAACTGACAGCCGAATGCAAGGATACATTCAAATTGCACATTAACTCATGTTTACACAAAAAAAGTCTCTTTAAAAAAACAAAACTATCAACCATTACACCACAGCTCTTCTAGCTCCCCCCTCCCTAATTTAATCAATAAAAAGTCATTTAAACCATTAGAAATCCCACACAGCTGCTGCCTTATCTGATAACAGGTGCCTGGGGGAGCACCACATCCCCTAAATCGTGCAGGTCGCATGATTCTCTCTAGGGCAGCTGGGGACACAGAAGGCACCTGAGAGCACAGGAAGCGTCTCTGGGTTCCGTGCCAATCAGAAGCCAACACAAGGGATACTCCAACTGGCAGTGCATGCTGGGATACAGAGTTTTCGGTCAAGTGCAAGAGTGGCCTGGGCTGCCTCGTAAGGTCACCCTCCGTCCACCTCTGCCCCAATACCAAGGGCATCCAGCTGTCATGTTGGCTGGAGACAAGACACTCCCTCAGCCCGCAGGCCAGGCCAGCCTCCTGCACCCCAACAGAACAAGCGAGGCTCCATCTCCCCCAAAGCAGGCTTCCTTCTTCACGTGCATCAATGGGTGAGCACCTGCAGACTTGCCTCTCGGACAAAGCTGCCACCCTCTGGGTGCTGGCAGGAGGATAGGCTGCAAAGGACAGGCCCACCTTCCTGCTTACTGAGTGTCTTCTGTCCTGCCAGCTTCCCCCGCCATTGAACTGGAGGGAAGGTGGGGCAGGAAGGAACCAGCCAGGAGGCCCCCTCAAGCATTTCCACCTCTACTGCCATTGCCCAAGACTCTCGGGCGCACCACATCACAATGGCCTGTTTTCATTTTCCAAATATATATTGTGGGGAGGCCAGCTGGCGTGGGCAGCATCCTATGGAACTCAGACGTGGGGCTCTAGCAGAGACCAAGAGCAGCAGGAGCCCAGAGGAGAGAGATGGCAGGCGGCTTGCATACCACCATCTCTGCACAAAACAGGCCAGGCATGAGTGCCCCTCCTGCTGCTCTAGGGCAGAAGCCTCTGAAAGGGGGAACCAGGCTCCCACGGAAGCCACAGGGCAGGCAAGGCGGCGTATGGCTGCCCTGGATGCTGCCCTCCCATCCCAACTCCGCCCTAGTTTCGCCAAACAGCAATGCAGGTGCCCATCAGGGTTGACGGACAAGCAGAGCAAGGAGATGGAAAAACCAAGCCCATTGCAATTCTCACCGGAGTCTGACTTCAGATTTAGCCAGGGTCTAGATCGTGCATCTGATTTGGCTCAACGAAGGCCTGAAACTCTGACTCTGACTCTGGGAAGGAGACATGGCGCTCTCTTCTCCCTTCCCAGCTGAGCAGCGCTGCTTCAGGAGGCTTGGGCAGGAGAGCCAGCCCAGTGAGGGACTCTTGACACATGAAACCATCTCCTGCCCCCACAAGAACCTCGTCTCACGTGCCACAGCCACAGCCAGGCCAGGAGAAATTCCTCTCCTGCTCAAAGGAGAGAGATGGAACCCAAAGAGGAGCCGGCCAGAATTTTCCTCCTCCTCCTCCTCCTGGCAGGAGACAAAACTCAGCACTGGGACCCCGCTGGCCGACTGCGTGATCCCAGCGTCCAGCAAGAGGAAATTTCTGGCCAGCTGTTCAGTTGCCGTTCCTGGGATACAGGATGCAGGAAAGCGGCAGGTAAACACTTGGGAAAGACGGAAAAGAAAGCACTGGGGTGGGGTGGGGAAGGGATCTACTGCCTCTTGCAAGCTCTTTTACGGGGCCCTGCAAGCTCTTTTACGGGGCCCTCCTACTTCCTAGGAGAGAGCAAGGACCTGCAGAGGGGAAATAACAGAGACAGAGAAAGGAGGGTTCAGTGCAACATGACCTCTCGCGCCCGCTGGGAGCCCTCACCCCGACCCCAGGAATGCTCCATTGGGTGGGTGCCTCCAGCACTGGCAGCCGCTGCCTTGAGGTGGGCCACGCAGCCACGCAAGACACCCCAGTTCTGCTCCTGCCCCACAGACCTGCGGAAACAGCTGGGAGAACCGACACCGAGCTTCACAGAAGCCGTCCTCCGCCCGGAGGCAGCGCAAGAGCCCGCTTGTGTTGCAGAAGGGGGAGAGGGGGCGCCAACTTCAAGCTGTCCAAAGAGGGTCTCCCGCACACATGCAGGCGAAGGGCGCGCCGGGGTGGGTGGGTGGGGGGCCCAGCTCACACCGCCTTCCTGCCCAACCGCTTAAAGACGCTGACGGTGCCCGTGTTGTCCATCTGGGCGCTGGGGCCCTCCGTGGTGCTGCTTACCTTCGCGCTGCCCAAAGTTCTCTTGATGGTGACCCGGAACTCAGACTCTGGCTTGCTCCTGGAGCTGGTGACCTGGCTGTCCTGGGCCTCGGCAGGCAGGGGGCGCTTGCCCAGTCTCTTGGCCATGCCACCTTGTGGCTGGGGCGGCTCGGCCTTCTTCTCCTTCTTTTCCGCCAGGCTCTTGCTCCCGAGCCGCTGGAGGGCGGGGGCGGCCGTGGCTTTCGGCTGGGGTTCGGAGCTGGTGGCTTTGGCTTTGACCGTCGCCCTGGCGGCCTTGGCGCTCTCCTTGGGCCTGGAGGGCTTGAAGAATTTCTTCAGCACCCCGGCGTACTGCAAGACGGAGCTGTCGTCGTCGCTCTCCATTGCTTTGTCCTCCTCGGCCTCCTGCATGTCCCCTAGGCGGCTGAAGACTCCCGTGGGCTGCGAAGACACCAGAGCGGCTCAATGAGGGTGGGGGTGGCAAGCACGGCAGAGCGGCTGGGGGCCCCACCCTTACCCCAAAAGGGCTGCAAATGGCTCCCAAGATGGGCAGTGCACCCCCTGGGGGCTGGTGGAATTGTCCAGGGGGCGCACTAAGAGGCATGGGGGCGGCAGAGGAGCTCTGGAGGCGGTGATTTAAGACGCCTGCTAAGCGGCTTTAAACCAGACCCTGGGAAACTGGCATCACTTCGTCAAGGCCGTCCATCAGAGGAGGAAATTACTCAACAGCTGAAGCAGTTACTAAATGTGCAAATGACTACCAGACTTTGAAAAGCGGGCATCCTCATCCAGTTCATCCGTTTTGTTTTGAATTAATTTCAATAGATAGAATTGATAGAATTTCAATAGATGTGCAATTGGTGCTTTTCCAATTTCATTGTGATTATCTTCCTTAGTGGGTCGTGGCAACAGCCCCGCCTGACCAAAGTGCCACCTCCCACGTCAGAAGAGCTCTAGCACCACCCTGAACGCCTTGGCTGGGCCAGGAAGTGGAAGTCCACCTCTACTCCCCCAACCATACATGTTTAATCTCTGCCTTGCCAACCGACCCCCCTTTGTGGGACTCGAGGCAAGGCGAGCAGGGGGAAGGTTCCAAAGACAAGTCCCCGGAGCAAGCAGGTCCCACCCTTTCGCTCTCACCTTGCTTCCTGTGGTTGTGTCCACGCCGGTCTCTGCGCCCAGCCGGTCAAACACAGAGGTTCTCTGTAACCCTATCAATAACAAGGTAGCAGCGGAAAGAAGCCACACAGAGTTAAAACGAGAGAAGGGCTTTTCAAAGGAGCAACAGGGGCCAAATGTTTCTTTAGTAGCATGCATATAAGTATGTGTTTCACCCAAAAAAGCTTTTGAAGCAGCAAACAAGATTAAATGATATATTTTTAATGCTGCTGTGCAGCATCCAAACTATTTCCAAATACTCCATTCCCCAGCCTGATGGCATCAATCTCTGGAAGTCACACCATACCATAAGTTCTTGCCCCTGCAGGTTAGGCAACACTGCCCATAGTGCATAAGAAACAATTTTGCACCCCGGAGGCCTGCGTTCCCCCCCCACCCCACCCGCGCCAAGACTGCAAAACCTTTGCCAAGTGGCAATCTCACAAGCGGCTGCACCTGTGTGTGTGATGGGGTGTTTTCTGGCCAGAGCACGTCAGTCATGTGGAACAAGGAAGCTGGACTTTGCAAAGCGTCACAATTAAAAACAAAATTAGGAAGAGCCAGGCATAAGCACCAGAACAAAAACTATGGCTGGCTGGGCAGGAGCAGCAGCAGCAGGCTGGCGGCTGGGAGGACAAAGCGAATTTTGACTGCAAGTTTGCCTCTTTTATTTGGGCTGTGCTTTAACTCAGCACATTCGTTTTACCTTGGTTCTGAATTTGCTCTTTAAGTGCAGGGTCTGATTTCGTTCACCTAAGTACCAATATACTGTCCTCTTGCAAAATGTCGAGGCCACAAGGTACAAGAACCCTTTGAAAGCCGTACAGAGCCATCCCTTAAAGTGAATGGCTGGCCATTCAAGGAAATGTTAAGCAAACTGCAAAGGCCGGCTGGCCATTATGAAAAGAAGCCTACAAGAGATTCCAGGAAGTTCAAAGCAAGGGTGTCTGCCGCATCTCTGCCAGAAGCATGTTCTGCAGCATGGGACCAGCGACCAGTTTCGCAGTGGAGGCCACCTGGGACTTTGCACCGCAATGGAAAATTAAGAGTACTCCTCCGGATGAGTCAAGGTGGCCACGGACCTGCCCCCATTCCCCAGCTTTAAAGGAAGCTGGCCGGCCTTCAGCCCCGCTCCCCAGGGGAAGCGGCCCAGGTACCTTTTGCTGCGTGCTGCTGCTCCAGGATCTTCTTGGTCCTGGGGGTGGTTCCCTTGGGCATGTGGACAATGTACTTCCCTTCCATCTCTGCCGTGACGCGGCGCCGCTTCACTGGGAGTGTGGAGTTCTCGGCCTCCGGACTGCAGAGAGCTGTGGCAGCAGGAAGAGGGTGGGAGAAAGGCCAGCTCACGCCTGCCTTGAGTCCAGAGGCCTCTGGCCGGGCAACTCAAGGATGGGCATTCCGAGCCAACGGCAATACCCATGGGAAAAATCTGGCCACTAGTGGGGAGCAGAGAGCCATGCCTGACAGAACTAGGGCTAGAAGAATTTCGAAATAGATTTTTCTCCACATTTCCCCAAAGGCTTCAATTTTGCAGATTCCAAAAAATCTCTCTCTCTCTCACACACACACACACCTACCTGCTTTGGCATTCTTTGCTGCCATTTTATTGGAGACCGTGATGGAGATTTTGGAGGTGCTGGTGTCGGGTCTTCGGACCGGGGTGGAAGGCGGGGAGTCTCGGCTCAAGCTGTTTGCAATCATCCGGGTGGCAGCTGCAGGGACATCATCATGAATTGAAGTTACACACCACTTTATGTGCCAAAATCCTTAAGCGGTTTTACGTGTAACACAGAAAGATTGTTAGAAAAGGGGGGATATGCAATGTTTAAAACCAGAAACACATCAGTAAAAGCAGAGAAGCTTTCAACAAAACATTCAGATAAATATCAATACAGGTAATGAAATAATGAAGCTGTGTGATGGATCTTATAAGCTTGGGAATGGCTGCTTAAATAGACGTGTTTAGGGACGCGGGTGGCTCTGTGGGTTAAACCACTGAGCCTACAGCTTGCCGATCAGAAGGTCGGCAGTTCGAATCCCCGCCACGGGGTGAGCTCCCGTTGCTCGGTCCCTGCTCCTGCCAACCTAGCAGTTCAAAAGCACGTCAAAGTGCAAGTACAGTAGATAAATAGGTACCGCTGCAGCGGGAAGGTAAACGGCGTTTCCGTGCGCTGCTCTGGTTCGCCAGAAGCAGCTTAGTCATGCTGGCCACATGACCCGGAAGCTGTACGCCGGCTCCCTCGGCCAATAATGCGAGATGAGCACCGCAACCCCAGAGTCGTCTGCGACTGAACCTAATGGTCAGGGGTCCCTTTACCTTAGGAGGGGTTTAAAACTGGCTGTTTCTGCCTCGCCAACACCATATGGAAGGTTTTTTGCCCAGTGCCCATGTTGACTGTGCAAATGAGAGCCCAATATTAGCAGGAATGCCAGAGGGGTGGTTTAAAAGATACACCCTGCAATAGGATTTGGGGAGGTCTCAGATAAGGTTTTCTCCATGGAACTGCTTAGCCTGGAAGAGGTGGCCACTGCCTGTGTTTTTCCTGCAAAGTGAAAACCATGCCCACAGCCAGAGATATTATTGGGGGGGGGGGTCACTGTAGGGCAAGCAGGATGTCAGCTGGAGTAGTTCAACTGCAAGCAGGAGGCGGTGAAGCAGAAGCAGAGCGGCACCTGAGGGTGGGGAAGGCAGGGGGTATCTAATGTTTAAATTTTAATTTATTATTTTTATTTATTTTTAAATTATCACGCCTTTCCATAATGCACATATATTTAAAGAAACCAGCAGCATGTAATTGAAAACAGGATTTGCAACAGCAGCAAGAAAGAGCCAAGAATTGTTTGAAAATACGTGAAAGAACAAAACTGTTTTTATTCAACATGAAAGGACAGCAGCTTGGCTGTAAAGGGAGGGGAAGCTTCGTAGCTCAAAAGGTCTGATCCCGGGCAGCTACCTCAGAAAGGTGGGATAGTGAGCTTCTTCCAGCTACAGCCAAGATCAAAATACACAGCCACACAGAATGGAGGAAGGGGCAACCAAGGAAGGACCCCCCAAAAGACTCAATGAACAAAATGAAAGGTCCAGAAGAACTACACCGCATGGACCAGTGGAGCAGATGTTGCTTGATATGAACAGACCTTATTAGCATCCTGGGGTTGCTCAGGTGAGCTCAGAAAGGAGCAGCCAACTTCATGCAGTGAGAAGAGCAGGGGCCTTGGCAGGGAGAGGGAGGAGGGAGAGACAGACAGAGACCGAGAGAGGAGGAAAGGCCTGGCCTCCTCCTCCATCTGCAGCCAACCACTCGCGTTACTCACCGCTGTTGGCATTCCGACGGAGTTCAGACTGCAGGGTGGGTTGGCTGGAAGCCACCGATTCTGTAGCAGCCTTGCACATTTCCTAGGGACAGAGGGAACACCACAATGCTATAGTGAAGGGCAGATGGAGATGGTTCCCCTAGCAAAGTCACGGTCTCCCCACAAATGCACCAGGTTAAGGCATGCCTCCCCCCCAAAAAAAGAACCCTTTGAAGGTAGAAGGAAGAGGAAAGCTATCCAGGTCTGAGATATGCATCACACCAGGAGATTAAACTCCTGGATGCTGGAGCATGGAGAGGAGTGGAGCACTGCAGGTCTTCACCTACAGATCTGGCCTGGGGGTCATCCAGGGTGTTATGGGGCTTCCAGACCCTTAAGCAGGACTTTTATCATTCTCTGAATGCTCCACTGGGCAGCTCAGGTCCTTTGCTTCACTTTCCGAGAGACATCAGTAAAGAGCACTGAAATCCTTGCACATCCCCTGATGGCAAGAGGTGTTTGACAGTGGAATGATGTCCACCTGTCAGGGATACTAGAGTTGTGATCCATGCACTGCAAGGGGTTGGACTGGATGACCCTTGGGGTCCCTTCCAACTCTACAATTCTAGGATTCTCCCCTGCACTGGGCAAAGGCTATCGTGTAGCCCACACAATCACTGGTTGCTCATGACAGCCCTCTAGGTTGCAGGGATGCTCACCATAGCCTTCTAGGTTGAAGTTTTATTGCTGGATCCCACCCCACCCAAAAAAAAACCTTGTAGACCAACGTTAGAAACTCAGATATACAAGCTAGGTGCCAAATGGCTCCTTAAACCAGGGTTACAGTTGCTAAAACCGAATGCCTAGTTGCCATTTTGGGGGCAGGTGGCACAAAAGTCGTATTTTTCCATACGACTTTTTGGTTTCCGAAATTCGTTTAGCTTGTGCAAATAAAATATAATGAATAGAATTCTACAGGATGTGCTGCTAGTGCAGAGGTCGGCAACCTAAGGCCCATGGGCCACAAGCAGCCCATGGGGGTCGTTTAACCGGCCATGGACCCCCGCCGCCTGCTCGGCCGGCTCCTGTGCACCTCGCTAAACCGGCACAGAGCAGAGCGGGGACCGCCTTCCGCAACGCTGGCCGGCTTCCTGCAGCCAATGGGAAGCTGCGCACGCCTCCTCCACGCCGGAAATAGCGTTTACACTTCGGACCACCACGGTGTCTGCGGGACCGTGAACAGGCCCAAGCCACAAAAACTTTACCGACCCCTGTGCTAATGTGTGAAAACACTCCAGATGCAAGGATCCCCAGGCATGCACCCCCAGGTGTTGGAGACACCAGGCAGCATCCTGGCACCTGGCGAATTTCAAACACTGTTGTAGATCCAAAGATCCCACCCAGAATGCCAGAGGGCTACCAGCCAGCTAGAATCCAATATCACAGCCATTTAATGCAAAGCATGTGGGAGAAATGGTTAGCCGCTCCCTGGGAGAACCCACCTGCCTGTACACGACTTTGGCATGCTTGAGGATGGCAATGATATCTCCGACGATGGTGATGCCCAGCTCGTTCATGATCTCCTTGTTGAGGTCCATCAGCATGTTCTTCTGGATCCTGCAGGGGACAATGTCTGTGGTGGTGAGCCATGTACCATACCCCAACTGTGCAATCTACAAGCACTCTGCGAACAGGGTGTGCAACAGCCTGGCACCAGAAAACTCTTCCAGCCACCACTGGAAGGAATGGACAGAAAAACTCCCCACTGCAATGGCGAAGTGGCCTGTAGGTCATCTGCCTTTTTTCACAAGGCTTCAGAAATAATGACATTTCAATATCCATTTGCTCCAACACCACTCACCCATACATAGATTTATAAAATTGAGGGAATTTAGACAAATTTAGGCAGGGCCCGATCGTAAGGGAAATCTGAGGGGAAAAGATAAAACGTTCACAAGAAGCCTAAAGAAACTGATGTTGCTGCTTCACATATGGGAGACAAGAAAGGCATTCCGTAACATGAGGGCACTAGGAGGGAAAGCCCATATGTGGGTCATTGCCCTGTGGTATTCTGTAGGGTGTGGTACCACAAGTAGAATTAAAAATACTTGGCCTTTGTTCCAAGAAACAAAGGATATATTGTTTTGCTTTTCTCAAGAGAGGTAAATATTTGAAAAATAACCTTGCTATTTGGTATTTTAAGATTTAAACAAGCCAATACATCAGAGCTGTGTGCAGGAAACCTCTGGGCAGGCCGATGAAATGTTCCTGACCTAAACCACACTCCCACAAACTCCACACCAGGGATCCTTTCAGCCATGTACAGTGGACCCTCGACTTACGAAGATAATCCGTTCTGACGGAATCCTCGTAAGTCGAAATCACCGTAACTCGAGTCCCCATAGGAATGCGTTGGGAGAACGCATTCGTAGGTCAAAAAAAACCTCGTAAGTCGAGGAAACCGCATCTAAAGCGGCTGCGACTTCCGATCGGAAGTCGAAAAAATCGGAAGCGGCAGCCGCTTTGATCCCTCACAACTCGAAAAACTCGTAAGTCGGGTCATTCGGAAGTCGAGGGATCACTGTAACTCCTTTGTTTGGACCACGTCTGCTGGGAGGTTAAAAAAGCAGCTGGTGGTTTAGCATCTGCCACTGAGCACAGATCCCCACCTCCCACCCCTCATTATACAGTGGTACCTCTGGTTACAAACTTAATTCGTTCCAGAGGTCCGTTCTTAAGCTGGAACCGTTCTTATCCTGAGGCACGCTTTCGCTAATGGGACTTCCTGTTGTGTGCGTGCCTCCGGCGTGCGATTTCTGTTTGGATCCTGGGGCAAAGTTCGCAACCACGAGCAGCTACTTCTGGGTTAGCAGAGTACGTAACCCGAAGCGTTCGTAACCCGAAGCGCTCGTAACCAGAGGTACCACTGTATGGAAAGTAGGGTTGGCAGGTCTCCCCTGCAGTGGGATCCATGAGACACTTTCTAGGGATCACAGATTTCCTTGCACATGAGCTCCTGAAGTCCCACTCTCCCTGTCTACTGCAGAAGCACAGGAAACAGAACAGCGAGATGTTCCACAGAGGCTCCATCTCTCAACAGCCTCACCTATTATCCACAAACATGACGGCGTAGTTGACAGCAGGCCCAGGGGGGATCCCAGCTTCTTTGAAGAATTGAATCCACTCTGACGTTGCTGAAAGACAGAGAAGAATATGTCAGAAGCAAACGGCACCTGAGCAAAGCGACAGGTTGGGAGAAAGTGCTATTGTGTGTGGATCCTGCTTGTGAGATTCCCAGAATGGGCATCTGGTCGGCCGCAGTGAAAACAGGGCGCTGGACCAAAGAGCCACTGTCCTGATCCAGCAAGCTATTCTTGTCCTCTTATCTCCCTGGTCTCTGTCTCACCCCAAGCCGTCACTCCAGCGCCTCTTCCCAGCTGGCCTCAGACTCGCATTCTCCACATTTGCAGCTGCTGCCACCCATCTGGGGTTCAGCCAGGCGACTTGCACAGAACAAAGGGAGAGGCTCTTGGATTTGGCTGCCCTGCTTCTGCTGCTACCCCTTCCCTCCCTCCCTCCCTCGAGCCCCTCTTGCGTTTGGCTTTGCTCTGGCTCCGGGGTTAAGGGGGAGGGGGGTGTCAGGCTGACTTACCCATCATGACAGACACCATGGTGCCAAGCCAAGGCCAGTGACGCCCGGTCAGCCGGAGGAGACCTGCAGGGAAGGCAACACCCCAAAGTGAAGCAGCTGAGGCCGCCCAGCGGCATTCCAAGGGCAGGACTCAGGGAGCCAGAATAGGCAGCAGCAACACGCACCCAGGACAGCCGCCTTGGACCCACACTGGTGCCCTTCGGGAACTCCCGCTGCCAGGGGTGCCAACGTGAATAAAATATTGGGGGGAGGGACAGGGCAGCCCATCCCAGCACAATTGATGGCACGGCGAGGCTCACCCATACTATTTGAATGCATAGCTGTCAACCTTTCCCTTTTCTTGCAAGGAATCCTATTCGGAATAAGGGAATTTCCCGCAAAAAAGGGGAAAAGTGGACAGCTATGTTTGAATGGTGATGCCCATCAACTGGGGCGGGGCAGCCCCCAATAATAATAATTATAATAATAATAATAATTTATTTGTACCCCGCCCATCTGGCTGGGTTTCCTCAGCCACTCTGGGCGGCTCCCAACAGAAAATTAAAAGCACAATAAAAAGTCATACATTAAAAAAAAGTTCCCTAAACAAATATCTTATTGGGCGGGGAGAAGGGACCTCAGCCCCAGGGAGTCGGAGGGGTGGAAGGGGGCTGGAGACGGGGGCTCAGGAGAGTCAGGGGTCGGTGGAAGAGGCAGTTTGACAGGGGAGGCCCCCCCCCCGCTCCAACCGCTGAGCCTCGAGGGCCCTTTCAAGACAGCGCGGGGGGGGCAGAGGATTATTTTTCTTCTCCCCCCCCCCATGGAAGACGCCCCCTTTCTGGCTCCTCGTCCGGGCTGCGCTTTTTGAGGGTCCGGGGGGGGGAGGCCTCCCCCCCCCACCCCCTCTGCCCCTTCCCACCACGCCACCCCCCCCCCACTCACGGGACGGGGAGAACTCCAACGGGCGCAGCTTCACTCTCGGGGAGTGGGGGGGGGGAGAGAAGTCTCCGGACCTCGCGGCCCTCCGTGTGTGGGGGGGGGGGTCGTGAGTGGGGGAGATCCCTCTCCTCCCCCTCTTTCCCCTCCCTCACCGGCCTCGGAGGCTCCCCTCGGCTCCTGGGCGACGGGCGGAGGAAGCCTGTCTCCCTCCCGCCCTCCTCGCGCTCACTTCCGGCCCGGGAGGCCACAGAGGCCGGAAGCCTCGCCCGCCCGCTTTTCCTAGAGGGGCTCGAGGGCGCTCGCCAGCGGCCCCTGGCGGCCGGAGGGAAGCGCGGCTTGCTTTCGGGTGCCGCTTCTGGGCTGCTTCGCGTATCTGCGTCGTCCTCCTCCTCCCGCAACCCCACCCTCCCACAACAACAACACCCCTGCAGGGTAGGTCAGGCCGAGAGAAGAAGGGAGTCATTGGCCGCCAGGGTCACACCCCGGGATTCGAACCTTGGTCTGCCACGTCCCGGTCCAGCCCCTCCAGAAACCCCCCTCTCGCCCCTTCTATGGTTAGGCAATAATCCTATTGAGCAGTTTTCCCCAACCTTGGCCCTCCATCTGTTTTCGGACTACAATTCCCATCATCCCTGACCACTGGTCTTGCTAGCGAGGGATGATGGGAGTTGTAGTCCAAAAACAGATGGAGGCTCAAGGTTGGGGAACACTGCTATAGAGCTCACGAGGCACGCGCTGCAACGAAGGGTGCCGATCTCTAGGTGTTGCTTTTCCGTTAGATCTGCTGTTTTTGGAGCACTCCTGTGTCAGCACCGCCAGGGGGTTGGACTAGATGACCCCCGGGGGTCCCTTCCCACTCTGTGATTCGATGAGCTTTGAGCGTGAAGTTCCATTTTGTAGAGAACAGAACTTGCACCCATTTTCAGTGAGCCTCCTCAAAGTTTTGCTCTGCAGCACCTGGTGGCTCCAATTTAGGGCGCTGGAGGCTGCAGGGACCCTGCTGCTGCAGGAGGAGGAGGATTCGACCCCCAGACCACTACTGTACACCACCAGCTAAAGCCGCCCGCCCCCCCCCCGCATCCTAATCTGCAAAAGGGGTGGGAATGCATTGCATTGGGGTAGAGAGAGCATCTCCTTCAACTCCCCCTGGGAAGCATTTGCAGTAGGTCATGCAAAAATTATTATTATTATTATTCATGAGCTCAATGGCAGCAACGTTGTGTGTGCCCTCTGCCTTCCAGCCGGTCACACGGCAATCACGAGACCACAGCAAATTGGAAAATTATCCTTTAATTGACCAAAGGTCTGTACTGAAGACAGCAAAAATCCAGGCTACCACCCCATGGCGCGGTTGACAGTCCCTAAGCCGCATGTCTAGACCCCGTGCAGGATGGATCCAGTGGGAGAATAATGCCCTTGAAATCACACCCAGAGGGCGCAGGGACTCTGGGGTTGGACTAGAGACCCTTTGGGTCCCTTCTAACTCTACAGTTCTAGGACTTCCCACTTCTTGTTGATGGCAATAAATGTTTGACCTGGGAGAAAATGGTATGAATCCATCCCTACCAGAATCTATGGGCCTGGAATGCCAATGCTCCTAGCCTGGATTATGACAAATCTCAACATTTGGCACTTGACCCAGCTCTTTTGGTTCAAGAGGTAGCTGCTCTTCCTTTACTGCTTTTTGCTGACCCAGATGGATTAAATTGGGCTGCCATAGGAGATCATAGAATCATAGAGTTGGAAGAGACCCCAAGGGCCATCCAGTCCAACCCCCTGCCAAGCAGGAAACACCATCAAAGCATTCCTGACAGGTGGCTGTCAAGCCTCTGCTTAAAGACCTCCAAAGAAGGAGACTCCACCACACTCCTTGGCAGCAAATTCCACTGTCAAACAGCTCTTACTGTCAAGAAATTCTTCCTAATGTTTAGGTGGAATCTTCTTTCTTGTAGTTTGAATCCATTGCTCCGTGTCCGCTTCTCTGGAGCAGCAGAAAACAACCTTTCTCCCTCCTCTATATGACATCCTTTTATATTTTTGAACATGGCTATCATATCACCCCTTAACCTTCTCTTCTCCAGGCTAAACATACCCAGCTCCCTAAGCCGTTCCTCATAAGGCATCGTTTCCAGGCCTTGGACCATTTTGGTTGCCCTCCTCTGGACACGTTCCAGCTTGTCAGTATCCTTCTTGAACTGTGGTGCCCAGAACTGGACACAGTATTCCAGGTGAGGTCTGACCAGAGCGGAATACAGTGGTACTATTACTTCCCTTGATCTAGATGCTATACTCCTATTGATGCAGCCCAGAATTGCATTGGCTTTTTTAGCTGCTGCATCACACTGTTGACTCATGTCAAGTTTGTGGTCTACCAAGACTCCTAGATCCTTTTCACATGTACTGCTCTCAAGCCAGGTGTCACCCATCCTGTATTTGTGCCTTTCATTTTTTTTGCCCAAGTGTAGTACTTTACATTTCTCCCTGTTAAAATTCATCCTGTTTGCCTTGGCCCAGTTCTCTAATCTGTTAAGGTCATTTTGAAGTGTGATCCTGTCCTCTGGGGTATTAGCCACCCCTCCCAATTTGGTGTCATCTGCAAACTTGATCAGGATGCCCTCAAGCCCATCATCCAAGTCATTGATAAAGATGTTGAATAAGACTGGGCCCAAGACAGAACCCTGTGGCACCCCACTAGTCACTTCTCTCCAGGATGAAGAGGAGCCATTGATGAGCACCCTTTGGGTTCGGTCAGTCAGCCAGTTACAAATCCACTGAATGGTAGCATTGTCTAGCCCGCATTTAACCAGCTTCTTTACAAGAATATCATGGGGCACCTTGTCAAAGGCCTTGCTGAAATCAAGATAGGCTACATCCACAGCGTTCCCTTCGTCTACCAGGCTTGTAATTCTGTCAAAAAATGAGATCAGATTAGTCTGACATGACTTATTTTTCAGAAACCCATGCTGACTTTTAGTGATCACAGCGTTCCTTTCTAGGTGCTCACAGACCGTTTGTTTAATGATCTGCTCTAGAATCTTTCCTGGTATTGATGTCAGGCTGACTGGGCGATAATTGTTTGGGTCCTCTCTTTTCCCCTTTTTGAAAATAGGGACATTTGCCCTCCTCCAGTCTTCTGGGACTTCGCCTGTTCTCCAGGAATTCTCAAAGATTACTGCCAGTGGTTCTGAAATCACCTCTGCCAGTTCTTTTAATACTCTGGGATGTAGTTCATCTGGCCCTGGAGACTTGAATACATCTAAACTAGCCAAGTGTTCTTGTACTACCTCCTTACTTATTCTGGGCTGTGTTTCCCCTGCTGAATCATCTGCTCCATATTCTACAGGTCGGGCATTGTTTTCTTTTTTGGAGAAGACTGAGGCAAAGAAGGTATTGAGGAGTTCTGCCCTTTCTGCGTCCCCTGTTCGCATTTCACCTTCTTCTCCTCTAAGTGACCCCACTGTTTCCTTGTTCTTCCTTTTGCTACGGACATACCCATAAAAACCCTTTTTATTACTTTTAACCTCTCTAGCAAGCCTGAGTTCATTCTGTGCTTTAGCTTTTCTGACTTTGTCTCTACATGTGCTGGCTATTTGTTTGAATTCCTCTCTGGTGGTTTCCCCCTTTTTCCATTTCTTGTACATATCCCTTTTAAATCTTAACTCAGTTAAAAGTTCTTTAGATAGCCACCCTGGCTTCTTTAGGCACCTTCCATCTTTTCGTCTCATTGGTACTGCTTGAAGTTGTGCTTTTAATATCTCCCTTTTAACAAACTCCCATCCATCATGAACTCCCTTCCCTGTTAGGTCTCTAAGCAGAGGTTAGATGGTCACCTGCCAGGGATGCTTCAGCTGGGATTCCTGTATTGCAGCAGCAGGGGGTTGAGCTAGAGGACCCTTGGGTATCCCTTCCACCTCTATGCGTCTACAGTTCTCATCGCCAGCACTCTTTGAGTGCCGGGTGCCCCGGAGCCACTGCTCAAGAAAGGACAGTGGCAATTCCAGCAGCGACAGAAGCTGGTCAGTTGCCCTTGGTGCGTGCGCTCCCCTCCAAAGGGCGTTCATGGAAGAGAAACAAGGCAGAACAGGAAGAGCCAAGCTTGGCCCATCTAGCTCAGCACAGCCTACACTGGCTGGCAGAGGCTCTCCACAGGTTCAGACAGGTCCCACCCGACTTGGGAGCTTCTGAGTGGAACATCGCCTGCAGAATCTCCTCTCTTGCAAATTCTCCACACTTCTGCTTAACAGGGGAAGCCTTTTCCGTTTTCTTCTCCTTAAACCCACGTACCCTTTCCACCCCCCCCAACTGCTAAACACCCTCTTCTCTACATCTATCCTCCCACCCAGAGGCGTAGCAAGCCCAGGTGGTACCTGGGGGCGGAATTTTTTTTGTCACCCCCCACCACTTTAATTTAAAAAAAAATTAAAAAAATTAAAAAGTGCCACCCCCCCTCTGATGGTGCCACTTTGCGAGGTGTGGGGGTTTTGTGTGTGTGTGTGTGTGTGTGTGTGTGTCTATTATCTCTTTTTTTCCAATAAAGTTAAAATAAAAAAAATAAAAAAAATAAAAAGTGCCACCCCCCTTTGTGAGGTGTGGGGGGTTGTGTGTGTGTCTATTATCTCTTTTTTTCAATGAAGTTAAAATGTAAAAAAAAAAAAAATTAAAAAAAAGTGTCACCCCCCCCTCTGGGGTGGAACCCGGGGCGGCCCGCCCCCCGCCCCCCGTTGCTACGCCCCTGCTCCCACCCACGCAAAAACCCTTTGCTTCCCAGTTCGAAACAGTGACTTTTTACCCAGTCGGGGCCATTTGCATGCGCCAAAATCTCCCTTGCACGTCCCTTGGTCGTTTGCGCATGGTGAACCCTGGTTGTCCCCCACCCACCCCAAATCCTTCGGTCAGGCTGAAATGTTCCCTTCACTCGGCTGGAGAGCAGGGGTCCCGCAATGTTCCCCAGGGAGACCCCCTGCCTCTGGGGAAGTCCCTCAACTGGCCTCCGACGGGGGGGGGCCTGGCGCTCACAGCCCCCCTCCAGCTTGGGATAGGCAGGAGGGGGGGTCCTTTTGTCTAGTAGGTGCCGCAGAGCTGCTCCCACTGTCCCGGCAAGCTCAGCTCCTGGCTGTATCTGGAGTTCCAGTCCCGCTCAAACACCTCCTGCAGACGATCCCGCACCGTGGGCTGCTCCCCGGCCCCCACGTGGCTCTGGTTCACCACCAGCGCGGACCCCGCCGTGTGGAGGAAATAGTCCCCGGACCAGTTGGACGTTCCTGCCGGAAAGGAAAGGGGAAATAAACGCTTAAGAGTCCTGCATTCTGCAGCAAAGCTCGATAACAATGTCACTTTCCAATATGCAGTGACTGCGGCGAGAATGTTAATAGCGCAAAAATGGAAACAAGAACACACACCGAAAAAAGAAGAATGGATTGTGAAACTAACGGAGTCTGCAGAATTGGACAAGATGACGGGGAGAATCCGAGAACAGCAGGACCAGAAGTTCATCAAAGACTGGGCTAAATTTGCAGACTATTTAAAGGAAAATTGTATTCAATTGAATACGTTGGTAGGATTGCAAGAGGCTTTGTAGAGTAAGGAAGAAATGTTGTTAGTACAAAGATATAGCGATTAATTTTAGAAAATAATGATATAAAACAATGATTGACTTTGGAAATATAGATATAAGGAATAGATATTAGAATATCATAAGGAAGGTTTGACAGAAGTCACGGCCATAAAAAGCCAAAACGGTATAAGATGTGAAGATAAATGTGCGAATTTATTATTGTATTTATATAAAACTAATAAAAAATGATTATTAAATTTTTTTAAAAAGGCAATGGCATTCGCAGCGGGAGGCAGCAGCAGGAGGGGAGAGAGCTCTGTGTTCGAATCCTGATGGCTAGTTTCCCAAAAGCAACAGGGTGCTGGACCAGGTGGACTAGGCAAATTCGTGGCGGAGGAGGAGCTTATCGATGGCTACTCATCTATGGAGCAGCCACATGTGGATTCCTGTGTCGGGTTCTGGTCGCCTCGTCTCAAAATGGATATTGCAGAGTTGGGAAAGGTTCAGGAAAGGGCTGCCCGAAGGATTGAGGGGGTGAAGCAGCTGCCCCATGAGGAAAGGGTGCTGCACTTGGAGCTTTTCAGTTTATGGAAAAGGCGGGGAAGAGGCGATGCGATAAAGGTTTATGAAAAAATATGCATGGCAGGGAGAAAGTGGTGAGAGAGGCGTTTTTTCTTCCTCACAATAAAACTTGTGGACAATCCCTGAAGCTGAAGGTTGGGAGAAACTGCGGAGTGAAACTGCGGAACTCCCTCCCACAGGAGGCAGAGATGGCCACCAACTTAAAGGTAAAGGGGCCTCTGACCATTAGGTCCAGTCGTGTCCGACTCTGGGGTTGTGGCACTCATCTCGCACTATTGGCCGAGGGAGCCGGCGCACAGCTTCCAGGTCATGTGGCCAGCATGACTAAGCCGCTTCTGGCGAACCAGAGCAGCGCACGGAAACGCCGTTTACCTTCCCGCCAGAGTGGTACCTATTTATCTACTTGCACTTTGACGTGCTTTCGAACTGCTAGGTGGGCAGGATCAGGGACCGAGCAACGGGAGCTCACCCTGTCACAGGGATTCGAACCACCGACCTTCTGATCGGCAAGCCCTAGGCTCTGTGGTTTAACCCACAGCGCCACCAACTTGGATGGCTTTAAAAGAGGATGGGACAAATTCACGGAGGTGGAGAGGGTTATCGATGGCTCCTAGCCAGTGGGAGGCAGCAATGCTCCTGAACAACAGTTGCTGGAAACCACGGGAGGGGAGAGAGCTATTGGGCTCGGATCCTGTTTCCGAGTTCCCCCAAAAGGCAAAATGTTCATTGGGTGGACCTGCTGGTCCCCGGCCAGCTTCCTGCACCTTTACCACTGCCCCCGCCCCTCCAACTACTCACCAATATAAGCCACCTTGTCCGTCACCATGAACTTGCTGTGGTTGACTCTGGCGTAGGGGATCCTGGCCTGCGACTCGTTGGCTGGGACCACAAAGAGCCTCTGGCGGAGGGGAGGAGAAGGGGAGAAAGGCAAAACTAGGGTGCGTGTGGAAGAGGCGGGGGGTGCTTGGCACGCAGAGGAGGCAGCTGGGAGCCCAGCCTTCAAGGCCTCAAATAATAACATTTTGGAGGTCCCGAGCCACAAAGATGCTAGGCTGGCCTCAACTAGGGCCAGGGCCTTCTCAGTACTGGCCCCGACTTGGTGGAACGGTCTGTCACAAGAGACCAGGGCCCTGCGGGATTTGGCATCTTTCCGCAGGGCCTGCAAGATGGAGCTGTTCCGCCTGGCCTTTGGGTTGGTTTTAGTTTAAACCTGATGTTTCGTTCCTTTATGGTTTGGATTGGTGGGCTACTTAAAAATGAGGCTGCATTTTAAACTTTAAATCATATTTTAACCTGCATTTTAACTGATAGTTTTGTATGTTTTGTTGTGATTTTATTGGTGTTAGCCGCTCTGAGCCCGGTCTTGGCTGGGAAGGGCAGGGTATAAATAAAAAATTATTATTATTATTATTAGGGCTGGGGAGCCCCGTCCCAGGCATCAGGGGGTGTCCTTACCACTTCCATGTTGTAGTGGGTGCGGACGTCGTGCATGGCAGCCAGGGAGCGCAGGAAGGGGAACATGTTAGCCTTGGAGTGTCTCCAGCATCCGACCAGGAGTCGTACACGGACTCTCCTCTCGTAAGCCGCCTTCCGCAAGTGGTCGTCGATCACTGGCCAGAACCTGCGCAGGAAGAAGGAAGCAATGAGCAAATTAAATGAAATTGGATATGCAGAAGATATTTGTCAGGGATCTGCCCGCCCCTGCCAGTCCAGCTCTGAGTGTTTACAGAGAGCCGCAACCTGTGTTAACAACAGATTCATCTTCGAGTGAATGTGGCAGTCCCATCTCGGGGGAGGAGCAGTTAGTGGCTGGGAGCCAGGGAGTGCCAGGTGTCCAGGGAGTTACTGGGAGACCTGGCACCACCCAGCAGACTCGCTCGGAGGGGGAGGCGTCAGTTCCGGCGCATATCTCACGTAGGAGGAGAAGGCGGCAATTCAGGATGCCGAGGCTTTGGTGTTGGCGCCAAAACAGGAGGGAGGCACTTCCGGATTCTGCTAGTGACTGAGCAGACATGATAAGGCTGAGCTCTGCACTGTAAATAGCTTGGCACTGAATAAAAAGACTTAAAGACAAATGGCTTTGGCATTTCTATTGAACAACCGATAAGAGAACCTGACAGATTTAAAAAATAACTTTAAGGAACCATAGAAAGAGGGCAGAAGGAAGTCAAACTTTGAAACATTAAATTGATTGTAAAACTAATGAAATGTATAAACTAGAAAAGTATAATTAATTTTTAAAATAAAATAAAATAGAGAAACACTATGGGGCCAGAAATGTCCATGGGGTGGCAGATGGAGCTGGGTGGCTTTGGGGCCAGTTCTGGCCACCCAACTGTACGGTTCATTTCTGCTTGCCAGGCGGAATGGCCTCCCCACATGCTGAGTGGATTTGGGGGAGGCAGGCGGAAGGAGAAGCCCTGTTGCATCAGCAGGAGCCTCTGCAATGGCTTCCCGGCCGGTGCTTCTTGGTTTGTAAAGCTTATCCTTCCCATAGCCAAGGGAGGGGAGGGAGAAGAGCTGCCCCACAGCCCCACCAGCTGCACACTTACCTCTTGGGGTGCGAGAACTCCATGGTGGGCAGGTAGCTCATCACCTCAATGTGAACAAACTCGTCGGCGTCATCAACGATGCTCACCAGGGACTGGAGGTCCTCCGTCCGCCCTGTGGCGCACAGCGCAGGGGGGGCGCTCTGGAGGCAGGCAGAGGGGAAAGAGACTCAGGAAAGGAGGAGGAGGAGGACAGGCACACAAAAGTCAGGCCCACGGTTGACATCCTGAAGCAAAGGCAGGGTGGTTTGTTTTTTCCAGAATGAGGTTTTTAAATTGTTATTGAATCTTCAGGACTTTGCTATGGAGCTAAAGTAAAAATGCAGGAGGAAATGCGAAATAAAGGGAGGAAGGCACCGAAAAACCTAACCAGGGGTCAATGCCGTTACCTCGTGAAACAAAGTACAGTGGTACCTCTGGTTGCGAGCGGGATCTGTTCCGGAGCCCCGTTCGCAACATGAGCAGAACACAACATGAAGCGCCGCGTCTGCGCATGTGCGAGGCACAATTCGGCGCTTCTGCGCATGTGCGAGGCACAATTCGGCGCTTCTGCGCATGCACGAACCACCGGACTCGGAAGTAACCCGTTCCGGTACTTCCGGGTTCGGCGCATTCGTATCCCGTGATGAACGCAACCAGCAGCTATCATAACTAGAGGTATGACTGTACGTTCTTTAGAGACCACGCACTGAATTATTCGCTACAGCAAAAGAGCGCAGACCAAATGTTATGAACGCCAAATAAAGCCACATTTCATTGGGACTTCCCACTCCTGTGACTTTCCTGTTGGGCAAGGAACAAATGGTCAGCAAATGGAGGCAGAATCCATAGGTTTAGCTGCAACCTGATATATGTCAGTTTCTCAAAAATAATTAAGAAATTGTTTTATGGAACCAAACAGTTAAAGAAAACCCCCGAGTCAGCCCCCCGGCATCTGAGCACCAAGAATGCCAGCAGAGACTGGGTCTTGAGCAGAGGGGGCCCCTGCCATAGCTGTCAACCCTCCCTTTTTTTGCAGGAAACTCCCTTATTCCAATGCCGTTTCCCGCTGCTATCCCGGATTGTTGATATCCCTTAAATTTCCCGGATTTCGAAGGAAGCAGCTCCTCTCCCCCCCTGCCGGCCAGGGAGGCTCCTCAGCTGCGTTGCTCGGCTGCCAATAAGGAGTCTGAGACCGACTGGGGGCGGAGCTTGCATGCCTTGTGCAGCCAGACCCTCACGCCCAACCAGACAGCCAGCCTGCCTGCCGTCTACGCGCTCGCTCTTTCGCTCACCCGTTCGCGCGCAGCCTCTGGAGCGCAGGTTGGCAAGGCTACTTGGTGCCATTGCACCGCCCTGGCGGCATCCCTTATTTTCAAATCCGAAAGTTGACAGCTATGCCCCCTGCCCTCCCATCTCACCGAGAAGTAGACTCCGGCGTCTGTGCCGTTCAGCTGCAGCTCCAGCGGCGTCTCCTTATTGTAGGAGGTGGAGTAATTGGCCGGCCAGGGCGATGGGATGGTGGCGTTGGGCATACCCAGAGCCCAGTAAGCCTCGAACATCTTCCCCAAGTCCTGCGCCAGGCAGCTGCAGTTGTAGACAGCCATGCCCAGCTCCTTCACCTGGGGGCCGAGAAAGGGACAGGTTAGCAGGAGGCCGCAGGATAGAGCCCAGGTGCAGTTGATGCAGGCTGCAGGATCTAAGGCAGCGTTTCCCAACCGGTGTGCCGCGAGACACCGGCTGATGTGCCGCGGAAAAAGGGACCTGCAGCCCAGGGCTGCACAGGACCGTGGCGGCGGCGCTGCTGGAGCCCGGCGGCGAAGCGGAAGCCAGGGCGGCGCTGCTCCCTTGGCTGCTGCAGCAGCAGCAACAGCAGCAGCCTCGCGCGAGAATCCCGACTGGAAGCCTCTCGCGCTCCGCGCTACAGCTGATCCCAGAGGTAACTCTGGGTCAGGAGACCCGGCACAGCCGGGTGGGGGAGGAGCGGTGTGCCGCGAGATTTTTTCATTGATTCAAGTGTGCCGTTGCCTAGATTAGGTTGGGAAACACTGATCTAAGGGGAGAGGCGCCCAGGACACCTGAAATCAGCCCCAGAGGGTGGTATACCCACCTTGACTCAAGCAGCCTTCAGCAACCTGGTGCCCTGATAAGGAGGTAATAAGAGTCCGGCTGCTGGATCAGGCCAAAGAGCCCCCATCTAGTCATCTTTTGGGGGGGGACAGGAGGCGGGCAGGTGTGGAGGATTCCCTGGTCCTGAATGGGGTAACTGTGCCTCTGAAGGACCAGGTGCGCAGCCTGGGAGTCATTTTGGACTCACAGCTGTCCATGGTAGCGCAGGTCAATTCTGTGTCCAGGGCAGCTGTCTACCAGCTCCATCTGGTATGCAGGCTGAGACCCTACCTGCCCGCGGACTGTCTAGTCAGAGTGATGCATGCTCTAGTTATCTCCCGCTTGGACTACTGCAATGCACTCTACGTGGGGCTACCTTTGAAGGTGACCCGGAAACTACAACTAATCCAGAATGCGGCAGCTAGACTGGTGACTGGGAGTGGCCGCCAAGACCTCATAACACTGGTCTTGAAAGACCTACATTGGCTCCCAGTACGTTTCCGAGCACAATTCAAAGTGTTGGTGCTGACCTTTAAAGCCCTAAACAGACTCAAAGGTCCAGTATATCTGAAGGAGCATCTCCACCCCCACCGTTCTGCCCGGACACTGAGGTCCAGCTCCGAGGACCTTCTGGCGGTTCGCTCACTGCGAGAAGCAAAGCTACAGGGAACCAGGCAGAGGGCCTTCTCGGTAGTGGCGCCCGCCCTGTGGAACGCCCTTCCAGCAGATGTCAAAGAGAAAAACAACTACCAGACTTTTAGAAGACATCTGAAGGGAGCCCTGTTTAGGGAAGCTTTTAATGTTTGATGAATTATTGTATTTTAATATTTTGTTGGAAGCCGCCCAGAGTGGCTGGGGAAGCCCAGCCAGATGGGTGGGGTATAAATAATAATAATAATAATAATAATAATAATAATAATAATATATTATTATTATTATTATTATTATTATTATTATTACTAGTATATTAAGCCCGTTGAAGAAAACGGGCGCTAGCTCGGGGGACCGGGAGGCTTCGGCGGGGGCGACGGCTGGCCCGTCAGCGGAGGCCGCCTCGCCTCGGACCCCTGCCGGCTGGGCAGTGCGCAGGGAAGGGCGCGTGCCGGACGGGGGGCCTCCTTCAGGCGGCGGCAGGAGCCTCCATGGGCGGGCGCCGGAAGCGGCAATGGCGGCGGCGCAGTTTCGCCCGCCGGAAGTGTCTCTGCGTCGTCCCGCCCACCTCTCCGCCCCCTCCAATCCCTGCGTCCCCGTGTGACATGCGCACAACGCACTTCCGTGACACACGGAAAGGCAGGGACACTTGCTCTTTATTATATAGGATGATGTCTGGCCTCCCAGTGGCCAAATGCCCCTAAGAACTGAGAAATTGAGATAGACTGCCTCTGGGTCTGGAGGTTCCATAAGAACATAGGAACAGCCTGCTGGACCAGGCCAATGGCTTATGTAGTCCAGCATCCTTTTCTCTCAGGGGTCAACCAGATGCCCCAATGAGAAACACACAAGCAGGATTAAAATAGAAGAGAAACTCTCCCTTCCTGTGGTTTCCAGCACCTGGCATTCAGAAGCATTGCTGCGTCCGACTGCAGAGTCAGAGCAGAGCCATCCTGGCTAGGAGCCATCGAGAGCCCTCTCCTCCTCCATGAATCTGTCTATTCCTCTTTTAAAGCCATCTAAGTTGGTGGCCGTCGCTGCCTCCTGTGGCGGGGAGTTCCACAGTTTAACTCCGAGCTGCTCCTTTGGACTATTATCTGCAGCAAAGCCGTAGGACGCCAAGGTTTGGAAGCAGCACAGTGATCCTGGCTGGGGAGGATGGCAGCTGCAGCCCAACAACACGTGGAGGGCGAAAGGCCGACTTAAAAATGCCAAGATGCCACCGTTCACCTTGCTGGATTTGATAGGAGGTGGGTTCACAATAGCATAAACACAAATATGTTGAAAAAGGCACCCAGAGCAAAGGCAGGAGATAAGACACTGGTTTTATTTTTATTTACTAAAAGCAGCTGCTCATATTATTGCCTAATGCCCAGGTGAGTGAAAAGAATTCCCCCTGCACACCTGAAGGCGAACCATGTTGGCACCAGGTGGGCCTCCCTCCCTCCCTCCTTGGGGAAGCCATTCCGGAACTGGGGTGCTGCTGCAGCCGAGGGGGACCCCTGAGACCCCACTTCAGATGTGGGAGGTGGCCAGAGGAGGACTCTCTCTAGCAGGTGACCCCAGAAACTATCAGGCCAGGTGCCAACCGCCCCGTAAGGAGAATAACCCTGGCCCCAGTCCCACCGGCTAGGACCGGGGGCCCCCGCCCCACAAAGGCCCTCCTGGAGGATCTTAGGCATCACCTGGGTGAGGGCACGCCAGTCCATGTTGGCGCTGCCGAGGAAGATATGCTGCTGATCCACGATCCAGAATTTGGTGTGCAGGACCCCACCGGTCAGCTCCGGGAAGTTGACTTTGCGGATCTGGGCACCTGGAGGAGTTTGGGAACAGGACATGGGCACTGCTGGTTCTTGTGGGATGAATAACACTGGTGCAGTCAATCACAACATTCCTAGAATGTACACAAGGGGTCTCAGTCCTCCAGTTAGAGTTTCCTGTACCTGGACTGAGACCACTTCCTCTGTGTGACCAGAGGTGGGAGTGGCCTTACCTGTGCAGTTACTCAAAGTCACAGGTCAGCTGCCATTCTCCCTTTTCCTCATCGGATCTTCGAGCAAGCAACATCTCAAGAGAAGATGCACTCTTGGCTTCCAGCCAAGAGGGCCCAGATGGAGACTCCTCCCTTAAGGAGAGTCTCCACATGTATATACCTGTATATTTAATCTAAGCTAGCCTGCCTTTCTGAGACTTGTAGAACCTTGGAAATGTCTGTGAGTAAACTTTTTTACTTTTAAAGAGCTATGTGTTGTGTATTTACTTTTAAGGGGGAACCAGGGGAAATATGCCAGGAATCTGCCTTGTTATAGAAGTTCAAACGAACTTGATCGCCACGTTTTGCTGCGCTTAATTGGGGATGAGAATCTCTGCTAGTTTGGACCTTGTTAACACAAGCTGGGATAGTAAATATTAAACAATATTCCCTCATCCATATTCCCACTCATCTCCCACAGTTCTCAGCACCTTTTACAGCCTCGCCCGCCAATCCAGCCCATACGACCTGGTTTTAGAGTGTAAGCTCCTCGGGGCAAGGACCTGCCTCTCTGATCCTGCAAGCAACCAATAGTAACTGAGCCCTTTCAGTAGGTCTGGCCTGAATCTCTCGCAAGGGAAAGCCCCTTCTAGGGGAGGGCTCCTTGTTCTAGTACAGGCTTCCTCAAACTCAGCCCTCCAGATGTTTTGAGACTACAATTCCCATCATCCCTGACCACTGGTCCTGCTAGCTAGGGATCATGGGAGTTGTAGTCCCAAAACATCTGGAGGGCCAAGTTTGAGGAAGCCTGTTCTACCATAGTATTACGAGCGAGGGGAGAAAGTCTCTTATATAATTTTACCCATCTCTGTCATCTTTCCTTTTCCTTTTCTTCTAAGCTAAGCAGCCCCTGAATTCAAAGCCTTGTGCTTCTGGATTAAATCTTCCCAATTATTACATAACTCCAAACATATTATCTTTTGTTTTGTTTTGTTTTGTTTTGTTTTGTTACACCTTTTCTTATTGACTTCCTGCCCCTCCTTTCTGAATTTCACCCCCCCCCTTTTGAAGCTGCCTTAAAACCATTATTAAAATCAGATGCCAAGGAAATAAACAACTATCTGACTTTTAGAAGACATCTGAAGGCAGCCCTGTTTAGGGAAGTTTTTAATGTCTGATGTTTTATTGTATTTTTTATATTTTGTCGGGAGCCGCCCAGAGTGCATAGCTGTCAACCCTCCCTTTTTTTGCGAGATACTCCCTTATTTCAATGCCGTTTCCCCGCTGCTATCCCAGATTGTTGATATCCCTTAAATTTCCCGGATTTCAAAGGAAGCAGCTCCTCTCCCTCCCTGCCGGCCAGGGAGGCTCCTCAGCTGCGTTGCTCGGCTGCCAATAAGGAGCCTGAGACCGACTGGGGGCGGAGCTTGCAGGCCTTGTGCAGCCAGACCCTCACGCCCAACCAGACAGACAGCCTGCCTGCCGTCTACGCACTTGCTCTTTCGCTCACCCGTTCACGCGCAGCCTCTGGAGCGCAGGGTGGCGAGGCTACTTGGTGCCATTCCAGGGCCCTTGCGGCATCCCTTATTTTCAAATCCGAAAGTTTGAAAAAATCCCTTATTTTCAAATCCGAAAGTTGACAGCTATGCCAGAGTGGCTGGGGAAACTCAGCCAGATGGGTGGGGTATAAATAATAAAATTATAATTATATTATTATTATTATTATTATTATTATTATTATTATGGCTGTCTCTTTGGGGGGTGCAGAGAGGAGCCCCCCACCCCCCTGTGCTGAAATCCGGGAGCAGGCTCTCTTTCTCACCGCTCTCCTCCAGCAGCTGCAGGTCAGAGCACGGCATACGGGAAGAAGGAGGATTGACGGCTATCCGCAGGGTGACGCCTCTGCCGGGCACCTGCCTCAGCGCTGCCAGGATTTCCTCCCCCTGTGGGAAAAGGGAGGGGTCCGTCAGCGGCCACGATCCGGGCCAGGTGAACAGGGCCCTTCCTGGACAGGCCATCCCATTCCCAGGTGCAGGATCCATCCCGCCGATTAACCCTTTCGAATGTTTTGGGACGAGCCCTTTCGACCAGATGACCACTGGGGGTGCCTTCCAACTCTATGATTCTATCTTGAATTTTTTTTTTGGTAGTGGTGTTGGGGGGGGGGGGAGGAACATCTTGAATTTGCACATTATCTACCCAAAGGGGAAAGTGGAAGCTGAGCTCTTCAGAAACGTGCCCCTCATCCAGCCAGAGGCTAAATCCTCTTGGTTTGCAACTGTTTTGAGGCTGCAAGCCAGGACTGGGCATCTTAGATCTCAAGTTGGCTAGTGCATTAGGGGTGGGGGGACGAGAGAGCCAGCCAAATCTCTAACAAGCCGGACCCCACAGAGAGGCTTTGGGTTCGAAGCTCATCAAAGCAAAATACACTGCCTTGGGCAGAGCTATGGGACATGCCGTTGGCCCATCTAGCTCAGTACTGTCCTCACTGGCTGGCAGCAGCTCCCCAGGGTTTAGGGATGGGGAGCCTTTCCCAGTCGCCCCCAGGGGGCTGAACCTGTCATCTATCATGTTTATTACTTTTATATTCCACCTTCTTCTCCAAAGAGCTCCAGGCGGCGTCCATGGCTCTCCTCCTCTTCCTTACTGAAGCCGCACAACGACCCTGTGAGGTAGGCCGGGAGGAGTGACTGGCCCCCAAAGTCACATCCAGTGAGCTGCATAGGCAAGGGGTGGGAATTCGAACCCTGGTCTCTCCCGGGTCCCAGCCCAGCCCTCTAACCACGGCACCACACAGGCTGCCGCGCGAAGCAGGTTGCTCTAACCACTGAACCACCGCTGTCCCCCCCATGTAATATTTTGCAACACTGCATTTCTGTTCGGAGCTGCCTCTTTCAGATCATCCTGGTGCTAAAGGTCTCGGCTGCTTCTGCAACTTGGGAGGCTCTGGGATTTAGAGCTTCTCACACAGCCCAGGACAGGCGTGAATTCTGCTCTAACAAAAGCGCCTGCCTCTCCAACACACCCACAGGCGCAGGCCGTGACCAACATGCGAAAAACGGATGTTTTGCTTTCCTCAAAGGGCCCTTTGATGGGCACAGAGGCTGAAGGGGGGGCCGCCAGCCCAGGCAATTAGATGCCTGTTTGCAAGCGGGTTTCTGCCGGGTGCTGAGCACCTTCGCTGCTGCACATCTTGGCACAGGCAGGCAGCCACCTTTCCAGACACACCGACAGGCAGTGTGGTGTAGTGATCAGAGCGCCAGACTAGGCCCTGGGAGAGGCCAGGGTCCAAATCCCTCACTCCCTGGGTGACCTTGGGGGCCAGTCCCTGCCTCTCAGCCGAGCCTACCTCACAGGGCTGCTGTGAGGATCAGTGTGTTGGAGACCAGCGTTCAAATCCCGCCATGGCCATGAATCTTACTGGGCAACCTTGGACCAGTTGCTGACCCTCAGCCTGGCCTACCTAGCAGGGTCGCTGGGAAGATTGAATGAGGAAGAGGAGGAGGACCGTGGATATACTGTACCACCTGGAGCTCCTGGGAGAAAAAAGGTGGGATAGAAATGCGATAGGTACATAAAATACTACGGATCCCGCTTCTGCTTCATTTTACACACGAGAAGGAATGGTCCAGATTCACCACCAAGAAAACAGCTGCAGCAGCCAGGGGGCTGGCTAGGTTGATCAACCAAGGGGTACTTTTCATGTTGAAGTAGGGAATGTGGGGGGCAGACTCCAAATTCCCATTTGTAAACCCCTGGGCAGGCTGCTGGAGGAAGGCAGAGCAACTCTCGGAAAAGCCATTCTGCAGCAAAGGAAGTAGCTGGCACAGAGCGCTCCACCTCGCTCAGAATTGCCTGCACCAACTGGCAGCAGCAGCACCTCTCTAGGGTGTCAGGTGGGCTGCCCCTGCCAGCCCCACCTGGAGATGCCCCTGGGGACCGAACCCAGGACCCCCTGCCAGCAAAGCAGAAGAAGAGAAGAGTTTTGGATTTGATATCCTTCTTTGATTTGATATCAGGATTTGATATCAGGATTTGATATCAGGGACCCAGGTGGCGCTGTGGGTTAAACCACTGAGCCTAGGGCTTGCTGATCAGAAGGTCGGCGGTGCGAATCCCGGCGACGGGGTGAGCTCCTGTTGCTTGGTCCCAGCTCCTGCCCACCTAGCAGTTCGAAAGCACGTCAAAGTGCAAGTAGATAAATAGGTACCGCTCCGGCGGGAAGGTAAACGGCATTTCCGTGTGCTGCTCTGGTTCGCCAGAAGCGGCTTAGTCATGCTGGCCACATGACCCAGAAGCTGTACGCTGGCTCCCTCGGCCAGTAACGCGAGATGAGCACCGCAACCCCAGAGTCGTCCACGACTGGACCTAATGGTCAGGGGTCCCTTTACCTTTATCCTTCTTTATCACTACCCTAGGGAGTCTCCAAGCGGCTCACATTCTCCTTTCCCTTCCTCCCCCACAACAAACACTCTGTGAGGTGAGTGGGGCTGAGAGACTTCAGAGAAGTGGGACTAGCCCAAGGTCACCCAGCAGGTGCATGTGGAGGAGCGGAGACGCGAACCCGGTTCACCAGATTACAAGTCTACCGCTCTTAACCACTAACACCACACTGGCTCTCGCCCCTGCCCGCCCCTGAGCTGCGATGGCCCTTGACGGCGGCCGCTTCCGGAGAGAGCTCTCCACCTGGCCGGCCGAGGGGTCCTGGGTGTGGGTGTCCTCGTTGCTCAGGGTCCAGTAAAAAGAGGCAATGTCCACACTGCGGCTGGCGTCCCCCAGGAGGGTCTTCCAGGCGTCGAAGATGGAAGGGTTGAGGGTGCTGTTGTCGTCATACGTCAGCCCCTCGGGGATGCTCTCCACCAGGACGCTCCTGAGGAAGAAGAGGAGAGGAAGGGCAGCTTTTGCACGTGGGGGGGGGGGGCAAGACATCCTCTCCCCTTGCCAGCCTTGTAATTTTAGGAATCTGAGGTAAATAATAATTTGGAGTAGAAATGATATGCAGCTGAAAAGAAAATTTAAGGAACCAGGGGTGGAGTGGGAGAGGGAAGTCACGGATTTGATTATTGATTATGGATTTGATATTGTTTTTGTGTATATTTTTCTTGGTTTGTGGCTGTTATTGCATTTGTTATTGTGTGTTTTTTGTTTTTGTTATTTTTGTTGAAAATTTAATAAAAATATTATGGGGGGAAAGAGGAAAAAAAGAACAGCATTACTCCGTAAGTCACAGTCTCAGTGGAGAAGCAGATCACGCTTTGTTTAAATTTTTATTATGCCTTTTCTGTTTTTCATATTGCCATTTTATGTTGTGAACTGCCCTGAGATCTATGGGCATAGGGCAGGGGGTCAGCAAACTTTTTTAGCCGTGGGCCGGTCCACCGTCCCTCAGACCATGTGGTGGGCTGGACTATATTTTAGGGGGGGGGGGAATGAACGAATTCCTATGTCCTATAAATAATGCAGAGATGCATTTTAAATAAAAGGACACATTCTACTCATGTAAAAACACGCTGATTCCCAGACCATCCACGGGCCGGACTGAGAAGGCAGTTGGGCCGTATCTGGCCCACGGGGGTCAGATACGGCATAGGGCATTATACAAATTGAATTAATACATTATAAGCCCTTCCAAGGGCAGGAACTGTACCAAGAAGATGCCCAGAACAACCTCGCCATAGGCAGAGCCCTCACCTGCAGGGATCGTTGCACCTGTTGCCCAGGTAGGGCCCGGCAGCCACAGCCTTCCCTGCTGAGGTTGGACCACGAAAGGGGAGGATGAGCATGTGGAAAAGGAGGACAGTCGCCAACATCGTGGAGAGGACGGCCACCACGAGGATGCAGCGGAAGTCCTGCGAAGGAGAATCATAGAATCATAGAGTTGGAAGAGACCACAAGGGCCATCCAGTCCAACCCCCTGCCAAGCAGGAACACCATCAAAGCATTCCTGACAGGTGGCTGTCAAGCCTCTGCTTAAAGACCTCCAAAGAAGGAGACTCCACCACAATCCTTGGCAGCAAATTCCACTGTCAAACAGCTCTTACTGTCAGGAAGTTCTTCCTAATGTTTAGGTGGAATCTTCTTTCTTGTAGTTTGAATCCATTGCTCCATGTCCGCTTCTCTGGAGCAGCAGAAAACAACCTTTCTCCCTCCTCTATATGACATCCTTTTATATATTTGAACATGGCTATCATATCACCCCTTAACCTTCTCTTCTCCAGGCTAAACATACCCAGCTCCCTAAGCCGTTCCTCATAAGGCATCGTTTCCAAGCCTTTGACCATTTGGGTTGCCCTCCTCTGGACACGTTCCAGCTTGTCAGTATCCTTCTTGAGCTGTGGTGCCCAGAACTGGACACAGTATTCCAGGTGAGGTCTGACCAGAGCGGAATACAGTGGTACTATTACTTCCCTTGATCTAGATGCTATACTCTTATTGATGAAGCCCAGAATTGCATTATTATTATTATTATTATTATTCTGTTGGGAGCTGCCCAGATAGGCAGGGTATAAAATAATAATAATAGTAATAATAGTAATAGTAATAGTAATAGTAATAATAATAATAATAATAATTATAATTATAATTATAATAAATGCACCCAGACCCAGGTCTGGAGTGAAGGGGGAATCCCCACTGCACAGATCGCAAGGTTAATCTTTGGGGAACTCCAGTCTCTGCATTCTTCCATGGGCCAAACTGTTCCATAACCAGTTATTGATCCATTTATAGGATTGTGTCTCTTTTTTCATGGCTAGGCTAAGCTTACTTGAGAGGTGTTTTTTTGGGGGGGATGGGACTTTATCCTAGCTCAGGCTCTTCACCAGAACCTGGAAGGGGAGGAGAAAACCAACCTTCTTTGGAGCCAAGCTGGGCTGCTCGGTCGATGGGGGCTCCTCAGGGCTGTGCATTGTCTTCAGCTGAAAGGATGGAAGCGGAGAGATGAAACACCCTGGGAACTCCAGGCAGCAGGATCTCAGGCAACCCCACCCCGCGGTCCGTGTGCAGACGGGCAGGCGAATTGCACCCATCTGCGACCCCCTTGGGGACATCCAGCCCGACGTCGGAGGCGGAGGCAGAAAGCCCAGCTGGCCTCCCCTTTCCCACACATTTACGAGGGGGGAAATCTGCCTCCTCAAGGGGAACGGGGCCTGCGCAAATAGCTCTCCCAGCTCCCATTCATCACAGTGGAGCTGATGTGAGAGGGAAGGGGGGGGAGACTGGCAGAACTGTCCCTGTCACAGATGCAACATGATCCCTGTTCTGCCTTTTCAAGAACTTGACCTTTCAGTGTGGCAGACCGCACACTTCGGAACTCCCTGCCTCTTGACATCTATCAGGCGCCTTCTCTGCGCTCTTTTCGGCACCTGCTAAAAGCATCTTCCTTTAGACCAGCCTGTCCAGGTGCTTAGAATGGTGATCATAGAATTGTATGGTTGGAAGGGACCCCAAGGGGCATCTAGTCCAGCCCCCAGCAAATGCAGGAATCTCTTGCCCAACATGGGGCTCGAACACACAACCCTGAGATGCGAGTTCTAGTCTGTTTTTACCCTCATTGGTTATTTTACCTTTGTGAAAGCCTTAAATCACTGGTGTTAATCTCCCTTGTGGATAATGTTATGGTTTTAACTTATTTTTTGCAAATTTTGAGGGCTTTTTCCTTTTGCAAAAAAGCAGTGCATAAATTTTACAAAATAAATAAACTAATCATTAGGCTGGGGGGGCACACACTTGCCGTACGTCCACCCTTTGGGAGGAGTTCAATGTCACACTTTTATTATTGTCCATGCAAGCACTTAGAATCATAGCATTGTCGCATTGGAAGGGACCCTGGGGTCATCTAGTCGAACCCCCGGAAATGCAGGAATCTCTTGCCCGGCGTGGGGCTCAAACCCATGACTCTGAGATTAAGAGACTCGTGTTCTCCCAACTGAGTTATCCCAGCTCTTGAGGGTATCAAACAGAACAAGGTCCCCTCCTGCCCCCTGTGCCCTGTCCTGGGGGTTCTCCCAATGCCCACCCCCAAGACAATTTAGGGCCCATGCGAGGGGAGCAGATGAAATCTTTGCACTGACACTTTGCAACTGTTTAGTTTCATCCAGCCCTTTGGACACACCCGATTTAAGCAAGCAAGGATTTACCTGGTGGTAGGTGACATGGGGCTTCATTTGTTCCCGGTGGCAGAGGCGGAACGAGCAGGAAAAATCACCGGAGGCCTGGGAAGGAGACAAGGAGGAGAGTGAAGGCAGCTACAGCGTCACGGAGGAACTTTGCGGCCGGATCTCCCTGGTAAAGGTAAAGGGACCCCTGACCATTAGGTCCAGTCGCGGACGACTCTGGGGTTGCGGCGCTCATCTCGCTCTATAGGCCAAGGGAGCCGGCGTACAGCTTCCGGGTCATGTGGCCAGCATGACTAAGCCGCTTCTGGCGAACCAGAGCAGCGCACGGAAACGCCGTTTACCTTCCCTCCGGAGCGGTACCTATTTATCTACTTGCACTTGGATGTGCTTTCGAACTGTTAGGTTGGCAGGAGCAGGGACCGAGCAACGGGAGCTCACCCCGTCGCGGGGATTCGAACCGCCGACCTTCTGATCGGCAAGCCCTAGGCTCAGTGGTTTAACCCACAGCGCCACCCGCGTTAGCCAAAGGCAAACCTACATCTGGCCAAGTTGCCTCGTGGTCCAGGATGCTTCCTGCCCATGCGGCCTCAAGCGCAGGAGCACACCTGGGCAGCCCAGAGCACCTGCGCACGAAGCGAGAGGTGGGGCCCCAGCATCCTCTGCAAGGCCGGCAAGGGACTCCGCGGCTGTGCTGGATTTGGACTGTTTGGGGAATTGGGGAGGGCCACAACCAAGGAGCCACCCTCCGCTCTCCTCCTGACGTGCCCGCGTTGCCCAAGACAGTCATGCCGGGCAGATGGAGCATCAGTCTGGACACTATTCCCTCTTTTTAGATTGTTTTGTTCTTATGACCTGCAGAAAGGATTGCTCTAAGTTTAAATCTCAGGCTTAGAGTAATCCTTTCTGCAGGTCATGAGGAGGAGGAAGAGTAATAGTAATATATATATATATATATATAAAATTATATATGCATATATATATATAATTATATAGGTATATGTATATATATATGTGTGTGTGTGTGTGTGTATATATATATATATATATATATACACACATACACACACACACACACACACATATATATTATTATATTTTATATACAGTATATAGATAGATAGATAGTGTTCTTGTTCAGTCGTTCAGTCGTGTCCGACTCTTCGTGACCCCATGGACCAGAGCACGCCAGGCACGCCTATCCTTCACTGCCTCTCGCAGTTTGGCCAAACTATATATATAAATTACTATTACTGGTACTCCTCCTCCTCATGACCTGCAGAAAGGATTACTCTCCCACCCATCCGGCTGGGTTTCCCCAGCCACTATGGGCGGCTCCCAACAGAATATTAAAATCACGATAAAACATCAATCTTTAAAAACTTCCCTAAACAGGGTTGCCTTCAGATATCTTCTAAAAGTCAGATACTTGTTTATTTCCTTGACATCTGATGGGAGAGCATTGCACAGGGCGGGCACCACCACCGAGAAGGCCCTCTGCCTGGTTCCCTGTAAGCTCACTTCTCACAGGGAGGGAACAGTGAGAGAAATCATGTAAAAAGAGCCTGCTGGATCAGGCCTGTCTAGCGCAGCAGCCTCTCCTCACAGCGACTACCCAAACGCCTGTGGGAAACTTGCAGGTGGGATTCGAACACAAGAGCACTTTCTTCCCCTCCTGTGGTTTCCAGCAACTGGTATTCAGAAGCATTGCTGCCTCCAGCTGTGGAGGCAGGGCAGAGCCCTCATTTTTAATGTTTGATGTTCTACTGGTGTGTGTTTTTTTAATATTCTGTTGGAAGCCGCACAGACTGGCTGGGGCAGCCCAGTGCAATGGGCGGAGTACAAATAATAAAATTATTAATTATTGTTATTCTGGCCAGTAGCCATCGTTAGCCCTCTCCTCCACAAACTTGTGGAATCCTCCCTGCCGCCTGTGGGAGGGAGTCCCGCAGTTTAACTATGTGCTGCACAAATAAATACTTCGTTTTTTCCATCCCAAAACTTCCAGCGTTCTCATTCCCCGTCCCCGTCCTGGCAAAGAACTGCAGCATGAAAGCAGCAAAAACGCAGGTGAGGTTTGGGCTTCTGCCAGAACCAAACAGATCCCAGAGTTAAGGAGCAGCAGCAGGAGGAGGAGAATGTGAAGTAGACCAAGGGAGCTCCTTGAAATTCTGCACAGAAAAACACACACACACCCGTTGCATGCCTCTAAAGCAGGCTTTGCCAGCCGGGCACCCTTGACATGGTTCGGACAAAGGCTTGGCCAGGTCCCAATAAGAGGGGGGGGGCTTGTAGGGCAGGCAGGCGGTGTGAGTCAGCCCAGGCAATTATGGAGGAGAGCAACAACTCCTCCAAAATGCAAAGCCAGCCAGCAGCTGGATTAAAGGAGTGTAACTTCCTGCTTTAATCTGGGTCACAAGTGCTGGGTTAAGGCTGGGAGCAACAGGATAGTCTAGACTCTAAAGGAGGGGTCAGCAAGCTTTTTCAGCTGTGGGCCGGTCCACCATCCCTCAGACCATGTGATGACCCGGATTATTATTGGGGGGGGGGATGAACGAATTCCTATGCCCCACAAAGAACCCAGAGATGCATTTTAAATAAAAGCACACATTCTACTCATGTAAAAACACCAGGCAGGCCCCACAAAGAACCCAGAGATGCATTTTAAATAAAAGGACACATTCTACTCATGTAAAAACACGCTGATTCCCAGACTGTCTGCGGGCCGTACTGAGAAGGTGATTGGGCCGCACGGGCCTTAGGTTGTCTAAAGGTAAAGGTAAAGGGACCCCTGACCATTAGGTCCAGTCGCGGACGACTCTAGGGTTGCGGCACTCATCTCGCTTTATTGGCCGAGGGAGCCGGCATACAGCTTCCGGGTCATGTGGCCAGCATGACTAAGCCACTTCTGGCAAACCAGAGCAGCGCACGGAAACGCCGTTTACCTTCCCGCCGGAGCTGTACCTATTTATCTACTTGCACTTTGACGTGCTTTCGAACTGCTAGGTGGGCAGGAGCCGCCGACCTTCTGATCGGCAAGCCCTAGGCTCTGTGGTTTAACCCACAGCGCCACCTGCGTCCCTGCTCTAAAGTCTCTCCTCTGTCTCTGCTTCTGAAAATCCCGCAGCAGCTGAAAAAGGAAAGGGGAGTTTGTGGAGGGGGTGTGGAGCAGGATCCTGCATATCCCATTATCCATTTTCCACAGCCTCCCCCTTTCTCTCCATTTCCCCCCCAGCTGTTAGCTTCTCCTCGATTTTTTTTGGAGGGGTCCTTCTCCTGTTTATGCCCCTCTTTGCTCCTTCTGTCCAGGGACCCAGGTGGCGCTGTGGGTTAAACCACAGAGCCTAGGGCTTGCTGATCAGAAGGTCGGCGGTTCGAATCCCTGCGACGGGGTGAGCTCCTGTTGCTTGGTCCCAGCTCCTGCCCACCTAGCAGTTCGAAAGCACGTCAAAGTGCAAGTAGGTACCGCTCCGGCGGGAAGGTAAACGGCGATTCCGTGCACTACTCTGTGAACCATGGACATGGTGAATCGGCAAAGGAAATAAAATAGCATCAATATGGATTTTACAATAGTATATTTATGATACATATTTCTACTGAAACCGGTGAAAGAGCATTAGCATCTTATTAAAAAGGGGAGTTGCAGCCTGATTCCTTTCCCTGCCCAGGTTGGTGTCTGTCCCCTGAGAGCCTGACTCTGGACCCTAAAAGTGTGAAATCCACCCATTTTCCATGCCTGGTACTCAACCGACGAAGGAATGCAAGGAAGTGATGCCCAAATGGGAGCCTCTCCCACACAGGACAAACCTGTCTCCCTACAGGGCACTCCCAGAGACAGGCACGCCCACAAACCACAGAAGGGTAGAGTTGGAAGGAATCCCAAGGGTCCTCAAATCCAACCCAATGCGGGAACCACACCTGAACAAAGGCCAGGACCTCTGGAAAGTGCCCTCCTACCAGCACCCGCTCCCGTGCCAGAGTTAACCCAAAGCCACTGCCCTGCCTAATATCTTGCCCTGGCTAGTCTGTGCCAATGCTTGCAGATAACAAACAGGAAGCAGACGTGGAGATCTGTTGCATGCTTGTAAGAGCATCTGCTATATCAGGCAGAGAGCAGAGCCATCCTGGCTAGCAGCCATCAATAGACTTCTCCATTAGTTTGGCCAATAAGCTTCTTTTAAAGCAATCTGATTTGATGGCCTCCTGCAGCAGTGAGTTCCATAGCTCAGCTATGCGCTGCTTGATGAAAGATTTCCTTTTATCTGTCTTGGATCTTCTAACCCAGGGGATGAAGAAGCAAAGGCGATCTGGGGTGGGGGGGCAGGGCCTCTCCACCTCCTGGGGGCATATTTCTTCCTACCCTCCGTGACCCCAAGGCAGGAGAAGGTTCCTTTCCCCTCCTTTCTTGGGTCCTTGCAAATCTGGGGCTGTTATCCAAGGGTAGCCAGGAGGAATTAAAGAACCTTTTAATGAGGGTGAAAGAGGAGAGCGCAAAATATGGTCTGAAGCTCAATATCAAATAAACTAAGAACATGGCCACTGGTCCCATCACCTCCTGGCAAATAGAAGGGGAAGAAATGGAGGCAGTGAGATATTTTACTTTTTTGGGTTCCATGATCACTGCAGATGGTGACAGCAATCACGAAATTAAAAGATGCCTGCTTCTTGGGAGAAAAGCAATGACAAACCTAGACAGCATCTTAAAAAGCAGAGACATCACCTTGCCGACAAAGGTCCATATATAGTTAAAGCTATGGTTTTCCCAGTAGTAATGTACGGAAGTGAGAGCTGGACCATAAAGAAGGCTGATCGCCGAAGAATTGATGCTTTTCAATTATGGTGCTGGGGGAGACTCTTGAGAGTCCCATGGACTGCAAGAAGATCAAACCTATCCATTCTTAAAGAAATCAGCCCGGAGTGCTCACTGGAAGGACAGATCCTGAAGCTGAGCCTCCAATACTTTGGCCACCTCATGAGAAGAGAAGACTCCCTGGAAAAGACCCTGATGTTGGGGAAATGGAGGGCACAAGGAGAAGGGGACGACAGAGGACAAGATGGTTGGACAGTGTTCTCGAAGCTACCAACATGAGTCTGACCAAACTGCGGGAGGCAGCGGAAGACAGGAGTGCCTGGCGTGCTCTGGTCCATGGGGTCACGAGGAGTCGGACACGACTGAACGACTAAACAGGGCTGTCCCATACATCTGCAAGGCTGCCTTCAAGGCTGGGAGCAGAATGCGGCCCCTTGAACTCTCCTCGGCCCACAACCCTGCCTTCGCACTGCTTCACGGAAGTGTAGAGTCGGAAGAGGCCACACCAGGGTCATCTAGTCCAACCCCCAACTCGCTTCATACCCAGAGTGCTTCTACCTGGCTGGAAAGGGTGTCCTCAAATTTGGATCCTGCCTCTGGCTTGGTAGGATGGAGGGCAGCGGGAGGGGGGGCACTATGAGTGTGCTCAGGAAGACACAGGAAGGTAGAAAGTCCCACTTGATGCTTGTCTCACGGTTGTCACTGTTTGATCTGGAAGTCAGGTTCATCGGGTCCAATGAGGTTTTTTGTCAAGGACTGAAGGATACTAGGGATAGTTTTTGAGATTCCCAATGGAAAACTTCTGATCTAATAAAAGGGAGGCAGGCAGCATCATGGAGCAGAGGTGTTTGTATGAGTTGTGAGGGAAGGTTATTGGTGTTATATGTCATTATGGTATGTATTGTGGGACCCAGGTGGCGCTGTGGGTTAAACCACAGAGCCTAGGGCTTGCTGATCAGAAGGTCGGCGGTTCGAATCCCTGCGACGGGGTGAGCTCCCGTTGCTCGGTCCCAGCTCCTGCCCACCTAGCAGTTCGAAAGCACGTCAAAGTGCAAGGAGATAAATAGGTACCGCTCTCGCGGGAAGGTAAACGGCGTTTCCGTGCGCTGCTTTGGTTCACCAGAAGCGGCTTAGTCATGACCCGGAAGCTATACGCCGGCTCTCGGCCAATAAAGCGAGATGAGCACCGCAACCCCAGAGTCGGACACGACTGGACCTAATGGTCAGGGGTCCCTTTACCTTTTATGGTATGTATTATACCAGTGTGGTGTAGTGGTTAAGAGCGGTAGACTTGTAATCTGGTGAACCGGGTTCGCGTCTCCTCTCCTCCCCATGCAGCTGCTGGGTGACCTTGGGCTAGTCCCACTTCTCTGAAGTCTCTCAGCCCCACTCACCTCACAGAGTGTTTGTTGTGGGGCAGGAAGGGAAAGGAGAATGTGAGCCGCTTTGAGACTCCTTCGGGTAGTGATAAAGCGGGATATCAAATCCAAAACTCTTCTCTGCTTCTTCCATTATGGTTTGTATTTTTCTGTTTTTGTATTGTAAACATCCCCGTGGTCTTGAAGTGAAGGGCGGTATAGAAATTTAATTCCCGGAGGGAATGCGGCCCTCAGGCTGAAAAATCTTCCTCACTCCTGAAGCATACTTCCCCACCGAGCCTTGCATTGCATGCTCTGGCGGGCAGCAGCTGAGCTCTCCAGAGTTATTTTAGGAGGAGAGAAAGGGAGCCTTCTCAACCCCGCCCTTTTCCTTAAACTGGAGATGCCTGAAACCAAACCTGGGACTCTGCCGCTGAGCTAACGCCTCTCTCCTGAAATGCTGACACTGCTCTCTTGAAGGCCAACACACAGCGAAAATTATCAGGAACAAATCACATGGTTTTGGGGGAAGAAGCCCCAAGCACCTCAGCATTATCAGCAGCCGCTCTGCATGCAGGAACGTAGGAAGCGGCCATATACAGAGTGAGGCCATCTAGCCCACTATCGTCTACACTGATTGGCAGCAGCAGAACTCTCCCAGCCCTGCCTGGAGGTTGAATTTGGGACCTTCTGCATGCAAGGCAGGTGTCCTCCAGCTGAGCCACGGCCCTTCTCTGGTTGAAACCTCAACCAGGGGCTACTGGGATTGTCCTCCCACCTGCCAGTCAGTGCAGACAATACTAACCTAGATTGGCCAGTGGTCTTTGCTTTATAGGTCTGAACTCAGCCCGAGGACACTTTATGTAATCCGGATTGGGAGGAGACACCCAGAGGGTCGCGGGGCCCAAACCCACTTCCAGCTCGGGAATTCTCAGACCTGGGAGATGCTTGGAGAGAGAGCCTCGTAGCGGTAGCCAACGTGGTGCCCTCCAATGCTGCCGGACTGCCTGGCCCTTGGCCGTGTGGGGCTGACGAGAGTCGGGCAACCCCTGGCCTTGCCACCTGCTCCAGCGAGGCGGCCTCTGCTGGACTCCGGCTCGGCGGAAGAGAAGCGCGCCCGCCAGGTGACTGGGTGCTGCGCCCTTCGGCACCCGAGGGTGCCCCAGGGCGTCCAGGGCGCCGTTCCGACGTGACGCAGGAGCCCGCAGGTGCGAGGCAAGCAAGCCAGGCGTGGTCCGATATTTTCCGAATAGGGAGCTGGGGTGGGGAGAAATAAATAGGGGGGGGACCTCCTCCTGCAGCCGGAGCCAGTTTCCAGGCCAGGTCAAGGGAGAACCACAGACGCGCCCCGATCAGAATTCAATGCGCCTTCCAAGCCGTCTCGTCGGGGCGGAAATCTGTGCGCCCCACAAAAGCGGCTCCGCCCCACCAGGGACTCCCTGCCCGGCCCCACCGCCGCGTGCACCCCCATTTACCTCGGGCCGGTGGAGAAACAGCTGTCGTGGCGGCGGCGGCGCTTTCCTCCGGACGGGGACTAGCGGCAGCCCCGGCCGGGGCGGAGACGCGGCAGCCGGCGAGCCGGCCCCCAGGCGGGGCTCCCGCTCAGGACCCGCCCCCTCCGCCCCGGAACCTACTGGGTGGGGGCTGCGCCTCTGAGCACGTGCAGAGCGCCTCCCTGCTGCCCACCCGATACGAAATCAGCAGTCAGACTGAGTGGGAGGACGGAGGTGGGGGGACCCTGCCCAGCAGGCTGTTGTTGTTGTTGTTGTTGTTGTTGTTGTTTACTAACATATACCGCCCTTCGCCCTGAAAATCACAGAGCGGGTCACAACCTCCCACCCCTTTTCCCCCGGTGTTGCGAGCGCCTCGCCGGCAAAGAGCGAGTTAAAAGCAGATGCATAGGCTCCGCCCCCTGGATGGAACCCCTAAGCACCATCTGGGACCGTACCATCTGCCCTCGGGAGAGGAGGAGGCGAAAGCATGTTCTTCACAGCGCGGAAAAGCCGAGCAGAAGTTCTCCCAGCTTATGGCCCTGACTTAAATTATTCTGTGGCCGACGGGGGTGGGGCAGCTTGACTTTGACCGCCGCCCTTGGAAAACGAATTCTTCTATTTCCTTTCCCCCCTCTGTGAGAATGGTTCCTTCCCGGGACGGCAGAGACAAAGGGAGGCGCGACCGCTCTGGACGAACCATTATAGCCAGTGAAGGGGGGCACTCTGAAGCGGCAAGGGAAGGAACTGGGTCCAGTAGCCCTGAATACTAAGGAATAAAATGGGATAAAAAGCGGGTGGAGGGTTTTTTTTGTGCCCTGGGGAAATAGGTCAGAATCCCCTGCTCTCCATCCGTCCGTCCCCCAAGGCGTCTGATGGTACCTCCCCATACTCTATTAACTCTTAGGTGGCCGCGACGAGGGCGGTAGGAGAATGCCTCAAACTGCTGCGTTAGGTTCTTCTTTGATTCTGCTTGCAGAGATTTCCCCTCGTCCGCAATGCTGTCTTTGTGTCATTTAAAGAATGGCAATGGTCGTGCAATTTTGGAGACTGATGTTTGACAGGGGGTTGGACTGGATGGCCCTTGTGGTCTCTTCCAATTCTATGATTCTATGATCTGCCTCCGCGTTCGAAGGTAGCAGTACAGTATTTCTGAAAGCCAGTTGCTGGAAGCCGCAGGAAGCAAGAGTTGCCCTGTGCGACGAACCCCACGTCGCTATGCGATGTACCTCCTTCACTATTACTAGCAGTGTGCCTAAAGGAATTTAATTGTCGATTTTAAACAACCCTCTATTCCTTCTTTTACCCAAATAGACTCCCTGCCTTATTATGGGTTCGCTAGTACATAGAATGTAGCTCCAGTTCTCCACACAGAGGTGGTTCGGTATCTTTAATAACTCCAGGCAAGTGTTACAGGAATATCTCTGTGCCCTCAGGTTCACCTCAGGTTCACCTCAGCAGCCGTGCCCCCAGCACCCTTGCTACTTTGTGGCACCCTTTCCCTTGCACTGCCTCTACTGAGAGTGACCTTGAGAAGCAAACTATCTGCCTACACTTGAGGCCTAGTTTCACCTCCCCTCTTCAGTCACCCCCCTTTTCAGAGTATAGATACTTTGCTGGAATAAAGAGGAACATCCGATTTCACAACAAACAGGAAAGCTTTATTTAACGGTAGTTCATGTATAATTCTTTATGGTTTCATTAGTTCGACATCTTCTTTACTTTTAACTCAAACTGGTTATTTCAAACCCAGTAAACCTCTCTGGCACTCTACCCTTACCTCCCTCACACTCCCGCTCCCCAAAAACCCTCTCAACACCCTCTCTCCCCACTCACTCTCCCTCTCACTCCCCCCTGACCAACGGTTAACCAACCCCTTCTGAACCAGTGGTTGTCCCGCCCTACAGGGAATGGAATGCGTCAATCAGCAAGGAAGCTGGGTTTAACTCCTAACACCCTGGAGTTCCACTCAAGCCAGCCCCAATCCGTCACACCCTGTAATCCTCAAATTTTAATAATAATAAATAATAATGGATATCAAAATTGAACCTGTCACCTTCTGCATGTCCAGCATGCAGGGGCGCTTCCAGATTGTCGCTATTTTGGGGCAAAATAAGGTTCCACAACTAAGGTTTTGGGCTCTTGAGCAACAAACCAATTCCACCACCCCCAAAAATGTGACGGGGAAATTAACTGGAAAGTATAAGATATTGTTGGTGTCCGTTTGTCTCGAGAGACAGTGGAGGGGTGTGCCTTCGGGGGTGAAGTCAAACAGTTGGAGAATCACAGCACCTGCTGTGGCTGCAGAGACTGATACGGGAGAGACATGTTTTCTTGCAGCCGGGGCAGAGGAAGGCATCCGGTTATGCTGCTGTAGATACACCAGGGCGTTTCTTCTCTCTGTGCTCCTCCCAGCGGTCATTCCTCCTCTGGTCAGGGCTATGACCACACAACCTGTCTGTCTCCCAGCACTGTGTGGATGTTACCAGCCTTCATGTCATGTTTGCAGACATCTTTGTAGTGCAGACTTGGTCTGCCAGTGAGCCTAGTGCCTGAAGCTTCTCCCCATAGAGCGCACCTTGGGGATCCTGCTATCTTCCATTCAGTGTAGACATCACTGAGACAGAAGTGCAAACATGCTGGGAATGCGCATCTTTGAGACTCTGTCCTCTCAGGGAAACTTCCTTCTCTGTGTGCCCCAGAGAGGCCATTTCCAAGGCCTGCCACACCCTCTCCCTGCCAGGACTCTTCCATGGCCCTCTGCCATGGATGCTTTAGTTGAGGTTCCTGCATTTCAGGGGGTTGGATTAGATGACCCTTGGGGGGCCCCTCCAACCCTATGATTCTAATAATTCTGTGGCTGCCTGCCAATGCACTTGCAAAGAAAGGCCAGCTGCCCACAATTCCTGTTTGTCAGGGATCTCCTGCCAAGACTCTTCATGTGTAAAGAGGGCCTTTAAAGTGAGTACCTGAGGGATTGAGAAACCTAACCACACAGAGCCAAGAGTCACCTTCTCCCATGATAAAGGGAGCAAGGAGCCTTTCCAAAGCTGGACTGCTTCTTGCAACTTCTTCCCCTCCCAACATCAAGGGATCCTTTTCCCTTTCCAACATCAGGGATCCAACACAGGATCTTCCATAATAATATTATCAATATTTTTATTATCTAATACCCCATCCAACTGGCTGGCTTTCCCCAGCTACTCTGGGCGGCTTCCAGCAAAATATAAAAATATAATAAAATGTCAAACAATAAAAACAGTGAAGTCAACCCACCTTGCTGATACTTGAACAAGGAGTGTAGTGGAATGGCTTGGATTTGTTCCATTGCAGAGGCACAGTGCTCAGGTTATTTCATATTCTGCCTTTCCCTTCTGCCTGCTTCCCCCTTCCCCTTTATTCCCCAGCAAGTGCCTGAATTTGACGGCTGAAACATGTGTGTGGTGGCCACCCTCAGGGTTTTAGGATCTCCTGGCTCTCAGGCTACTGGGAATTCAGGACTGGAGTTGTAAGTGAATATCACGCCCTTCTGAGGTCTGGGAGAGAGTGCAGGCAGCTTCTACACTCCCAAGTAAACAGCAGGGGTGTGGGTTGAATGGAGGAGTGCTGGGTTCCCCGGCTCAAGACCTTTAGAAAAGTAATCCCTTCGTCCCAGGTTCCCTCCCTCCCACTTGGGGCTGCAAGAGAACGAGCAGGGTGGTAGCAGCAGCTGCTGGAGAGTAAAAACCCCTGGTAGCCCTGCAGGGCTGTTGTGTTGCAAGTGGGACAATGCAGAGGGTGCGAGAAGCCTCTTGGGCGCTCCCTTTGGTCACAAACCCCATAGGAAGCCCCACAAGGAGCTGTGCTGGTCTGAACCACCATGGGGTGAGGGTGGGGGAATGAGCACCCAGCTAGCAGATGGGGCCCACAAGGAAGTGGCTGGCCTAAAAAGCAGAAGCTTCTCAGTGGGACTGAGACCCTTCCATCGCCCAGGGTTGGTCTGGGTGGGACGTGGACCGGTCCCTAGACAAACGCGCCGTCAACGCCTTCTGCAATTGGATAAAGAGTTTATTATTGCTGTGGTCAAGTGTGTTTGTGTGCATCGGGCGCTGCTGGGAGGATAGAGGCGGTGGGGGGGAGGCAGGCTGCAGTTTGCCAAGACAGACTGGCAGGCCTTTTTGCTCTGGAATAGAGGGGACTTTCCTCTCCCCCCCCCTCCGCCCCCTCCAGCCTGGTGCACCTTTTCGCACTGCCATCAGGGCTCCGCATAGTTCGGTAAGAGTAAGGTGGCTTTTATTAAAGCAAGTAGCTTTTGGGCAGCGAGGAACAGTCTATATATTTAGAGGCTACAAAGGAATCTGTTTCGAGGGCCCCCGGCCGGGGCCATCTCTCTGCTGCGCCTGCCCTCTTCCGGGGTTGGGGGGTGGGGAGGGCCCGCGGGGGTCAGTGGTGGCTGGTGATGTGTTGCAGGTACGGCTGCAGCTGGTGGCGGTTCCGGGAAGCGTGCAGCACTGCCTTGAGGGGGGCCCTCTCCATGCCATGCTCTGCCAGCCAGTTCTCCTTCGGCAGCCAGCTGGTGGGCCCAGGCAGCTGGGCGGCTGGCTCGTACACCTCTGGCTGCGCTCTCTGCCAAAGAGAAAGACGGCACCGCGTTACCGGACCCACGCCCAACGCCAGCCCCCGGTTCCCTGCAGGCTAGGTGGCTATGGGGGTCCCTCCCAGCTCTGCAGTTCTGTGGTTCTGTGCTGCATTCATGGGAACAGCCCCGGTGGTCACAGAGAGCAGGGAGGGGGATATGTTTCAGGGCACTTGTGAAGCAGTAGCTCTAGGTCAGGCATGTCCAACTCCCAAGAGACTGCGATCTACTCACAGTATAAAAAGACCGGATGTGATCTACCCATTGTGATTGCCAGGAGTTGTTGTGCTCTTTTAAGGGGAGGGTTGGACAAAGGCGATCACTAAACTTCATACCGCGATCTACCTGGGACACCCCCACGATCTACCAGTAGATCACGATCTACCTGTTGGACGTGCCTGCTCTAAGTGATTGGAGATAATAGCTATATAGAGTTGTAGAGTTGGAAGGGGTCCCTAAGGGGGTCATCTAGTCCAACCCGCTGCAATGCTGGAATCACAGCTCCAGAATCCCTGACCGGTGGCTATCCAACCTCTGCCCGGGTGTTCTATCTCGCATTATGAATTTTCCCCATAGCATGAATAGTTCTGGAAGCTTCTTTCACTTATGTTTTCTCTAAATTTAAGTCCCAATTGGGCACTGCAACCTTTCTATAATAATAATATTCTCTCCCTCCTCCCTAACCTTTTCTCGTATTATCCCCTATTACAGACTCCCCCACCTTATCATGCCTGTTAGTTTATCTGTCCCTTTTTTGGAGGTGGGGAGTAAGGCAGTTGGCCCTTTCCCCCAGCTCTGCTATATCCACTGGGAAGTGGGGCCGTTGGAACTGCAACCCGTTTCCTGATGTGCCTATGCCCATGCGCAGCTCACAGCAGCGAGATACTTGTTTCACTCTGCTTCTCTTCCCAGAGGTTGGGCTTTGCCTCTTTCGCTGCTGCAGCACAAAGCTGGCACAAAATTCTCTCCCCACAAGACCCAGGAGTAGCCACTGGTTCACTGGAGTAGGCGAGATGGTTTCACCCCACACCTGGCGCTGTGACCTGAATCTCACCTGGATTTTGTGATAAAGGACAGCTGTGTCCTTTTCACCATCGTCGAGAGATGGAGAAATTCTGCTTTTCCCTGCTGAATATTTTGGGTGTCAGGCTTCACTCCCCACCGCACCCCCCATTTATTTCCATCTTCACATAATTTTCTCTGCCATTTACCTCCAAGCCTCATTCACTCCTTTTAATAGCCCATCTTTCCTCCAGGGAGCTCAATGTGATGTTCGTCGTTCTCCGCTCCATTTAATCCCCACAACTACTCTGCAAGGCTGAGAGAGACAGTGGCTGGCCCCAGATCACACCCAGTGAGCATCATGGCCGAGTTGTGGGGGGTGGGCGGGATTTGAGCCCTTGTTTCTCCCAGGTCCTAGCCCAGCACTCTAACCACAACGCCACCCCGGCTGTTGGCACCTAACCCTCATTTCCAGGCTTCCGAGCAGCTGCTGCCAGGTAGCACTGGCCTCCAAGCCAAAACGGCAGCAAGGCGAGTGAAGCTGTGGTCCTGGCAGGTTGGCAAGGAGCATGTCTGTGCTTCAATCATCATGTGCCAAGCAGAAAGGGGAGGCAGGCTGGGAATGCCCCTTGCCCCACTGTGTTTGGGGCGGGAGGGGGAGGTTGGAGGCCTGCAAGCGGCTGGCAAGCCAGTGTGGTGTAGTGGTTAAGAGCGGTAGTCTCGTAATCTGGGGAACCGGGTTCGTGTCTCCGCTCCTCCACATGCAGCTGCTGGGTGACCTTGGGCTAGTCACACTTCTCTGAAGTCTCTCAGCCCCACTCACCTCACAGAGTGTTTGTTGTGGGGGAGGAAGGGAAAGGAGAATGTGAGCCGCTTTGAGACTCCTTCGGGTAGTGATAAAGTGGAATATCAAATCCAAACTCTTCTTCTTCTTCTCTTCTTTCTATGAGGAGCAACTCTGGAAAACCAAGCTCTGAAAAGTGCACATCCCCACCCCCCTTTACCTTGCTCTTCCCACGTCATGAAAGGATTCCCTGTAAGGCAGCAGACCTTGAGGGAGGGGGACCCCTGCACCTTCAAACCACCCTGACTTTGACGGTGCTCTTCCTTCACCATGGCCTTTTAATGTTAGGTTCCTCCTGGCTCAAGCTTGTCTGGAAGGCAGGAAAGATCTAGACCAACAGTTCCCAGAGGGAGGGAGTGGTCCCACCCTCTGGGGAGACAGTGGAATTACTTATTGGGGGTGCTAAGAGGCAAGTGGGTGGCAGGGAGCTGCTGGAGGTGGTGATTTACGGCTCCTGCTAAGGGTCTTTAAACCAGACACTGATATCATCCATCCATCGTGTTAGGAATTTACTGAATTTGCTGAATGTGGTACCCAAGACTTTTGCCAAAGGACTGTCAGATTTTGAAAATCAGGCATCTCTGGACCAAGTGAATCAGTTTTGCTGAATTAATTATGGCGATGCGACCTTCCTTGGTGGGTCATGCCAAGCGCTGGTCTGAATAATGCTTCTAATAAGGTGGGGTAGGGGGGCACTGGGGAGAAGTTCGTGGAACCAAGGGGACACGTGTGGAAAGCAGCAAAGCAATACAGAGGGCAAAAGGGGTCACTGTTGGTCTGAGAGCAGGTGAGCAGCCTGATTTTTCTATCTGGGTGGAGGGGAAGGGAGCCTAACCCTGGTAACTAAAGTATTGCCAGAGTTCCCAAGAGGCCTTCCAGCACCTTCCAGACCCTTCCTTCCTCCTTCACCCACAGGTGCACCCTCTCCTGGCTCAGCCCACTGTGGAAGTCGCCCCGGAGGCTTGGTGGTCGCCCAGTTCCAACACTTGGGGACACGCCTTGGTCTCTTACTTTGGTACACAGGGGAGCTGCTATATACCAAGTCAGGCCATTTTGGCCCATCTTAATCAGTATTGTCCACACGGACTGGCAGCGATAGCCTTCTGGGGTTGGCTCTCAAGAGTGGAACGGACTCCCATGAGAGGTGGGACTCCAAGGACTCTCCTTCCTTGGAGGCTTTTAACCAGAGGTTGGGTGGCCATCTGTCATGGACGAGATTCTTGCATTGCAGCAGGCAATGACCCTCGGGGTCCCTTCCAACTCTACAATTCTATGATTCTCCCAGCCCTACCCAGAGATGCTTTCAGCGATTGAACCTGCAACACAGATGACCTTCCCTGAGCCATGACTCTTCCCCAAGACCCATCTTCAGCCGAGACCCATCCCTTGCCTCAACTGTTGGGCTCACGGCTCCTCCGAGACCCCCGCAAGTCAGTCCCCCCGCCCTGCTGTGGCCCCTTCTCCCCAGCCCTCGTTACCTGAGTGGTGGGCGAAAGCACCAAGCCCCTGGGGTAGCCGGGGTCTTCCCTGGCGTTGGACTCTGGCAAGGAGGCTGTACTGGTGTTGCTTTCCTTCTCCCACGTGGGGGGCTCCTCGGGGGAGTACTGCCCCAGCAGGATCAGGTTCTCGAAGGTGGGGTCTGGCTTGGCATGGTGGGACGTCTTGCGGTGCCGGGGGCTGCCGCGGCGGTTCCGGTAGTAGGCTGGGATGGGCTCTTGCTGCGGCTGCTCCTGGCGCAAGCGTAGGCTCTGCAGGACAGGCTTGCGCCGGCCGGATGCCGCCTCCGGGGGCCCGGAGTGGGTCGGCTCATACAGCCCCCCGCTGGGCCCTTCTCCCCACACCTTCAGGGGCGCCTCCTGGCTGGCTTCGGCGATGCTGAGGTCATCCATCTGGCTGGTGGTCCTCTGGATGCCGTGGGCGCTGTTCTCCTCCTGGAAACTGTCGCGCACCGAGTAGAAACGCTCTTCTTCCATGGCGCCGTAGAGCTGCGCCTCCTCCTCGGCCTTGCCGTGGCTGGGCAGCGACTCGTGGAGGCTGCGCAGGCAGAACTGGTAGTACTGGGTAAGGTCGTAGTTCTGCTTCAGTGGTTGGGTGGAGACGTACGGGTGCTTCAGGGCAGCGCTGGGCGTGATGCGCTCGTGTGAGTCCCAGGTCAGCATGCGCTTGATGAGCTCCACCATGCTGCGCAGGTCAAAGTACTCGGCCAGGGCCTCCGTGTCCGGGTAGATCATCCTGTGGACGTTGACCGTCTCCATCTGGTCCAGGGACTTGAGCACATACTTCCTCCTCTCCACTGACTTCACCTTGGTGTCGGCCAGGTACTCCGCAGGGGTCTTCAGCTGCCAGGAGTTGACCACCTCAGGGTGCTGGCTCCTCTTGAAGAAAAGGTGAGCCTTCCTGGCTGCGTTGAGCAGGGCAGGCCTAGGCATCCCCTGTGTCTCGCAGATGTACCGGATCTGGTCGTACTCGTTGTTGCCAGGGTAGAGGGGCCAGCCCAGGTGCAGCTCGGCCATCACACAGCCCAAGGACCAGACATCCACCTTCTCGCAGAAGGGCAGGCCCAGCAGGATCTCGGGCGCCCGGTAGAAGCGGGACTGGATGTAGGGCTCCTTGACGTAGCGCACCTCGTTGAAGATGCTGGCTGAGCCAAAGTCGATCACCTTGACTCGGAAAGGGTACCTGACTTGGTCCACCAGCATGATGTTTTCGGGCTTCAGGTCTGCGTGGATGATGGAGAGCTCCTTCAGCTTGGCCAGGGCCCTCAATACCTGTATGGTCACTGTCCGGATGTGCCGGACGGGCAGCGGGGAAAAGTTGTGCTCCTTCTGGAAGTCAAAGAGGTTTTGCTCCAGCAGCTCGAAGACCAGGTAGAACTTGAGCTCATCGTGGAAGAACTCGTGGAACTGGACGATGTGGGACTCCTCCGAGTCCACCTCGGACATGGTCTGCAGAAGCTTCAGCTCATTCTTGATGATCCTGCTCCGGTAGGAGTCGTTCTTCAGGATCTTGATGGCCACCATCTCGCCCGTGCTGCGCTTCCAGCTCTTCACCACTTCCCCGAAGGTGCCCTTCCCCAGGATCTCAAACACGTCGTAGAAGTCCGATTCCGACTCGATTGTGACCATTGTTATGGGCTCGCCCAAGCTCAGGAACACGGGTGCAACGTGGCTTCTTGCAAAGAGAGGTTCAGCCGCGCCCTGGAGCCAAGAGAACCCCGGCCTGACTCCGGAACGAGAGATGATGCAACAGTCACTCGGTTCCAAAGTTGCCAAGTCGAGAAGGTTCTGTTATGGAGGTGGGAGGAGGGAGCCGACTCCACCGAGGGGGTCCTCAACAGCACTTTTTTTCTGTGCTAACAAATGCTTTCCTGCCAATGTGAAACCGGGGGGGGGGGGCACTAGCAAAGGACCCCTGAGATATGACCATTCTGTACTGCAGGGCCAGGATCGGGGTCCCACATGTTGAGTCTTGCTTGGATGCATTTTAAGAGGCAGCCCTCACTTCAGGAGGCTCCAGTGTCCATGGATGGGAATGAAGATGACCGCTCACCTAAAGTTTGGTTCTTCATGTCAATGTCTGTAAGGAGGTGGGAGTTCTTCCTTTATCTCCACACCCACACCGCCTTCAGAGCATGTGTTGTATGACTAAAAAGCAAAAGATCTCTAGCCCCAACTTAACAGTTTATATGTGGGGTCCCTACAGTTTATATGTGGGGTCTTTCCAAACTGGCACCTGCCATTAAAAGGGAACGGCCATAGGTAGAGCATCTACTTGGCATGCAGTGGTCTCAGGCTCAATCTCCAATGGTGTGACCAGGTGGGGCTGGGAGAGGTTCCTGCCAGAAACCCTGGAGAACTATGGCTGCCATTCCGTTTAGACAATACTGAGCTAGGTGGATGAATGATCTCAGTATGAGGCAGCTTCCTATGTATCGATGTGCATCTTAAAGTAGGCTGTGGAGCCGACGGCTCCTCCAAACTTCCGCTTGTGCTGTGCCTTGTTTCTCTCCCTTGCCCCCCACCCCTTTCCTAGGGAAAAACTGCTCTTTAGCGATAATTCGGCAGAAATGGCTTTCCGGGGGAAACCCAGTTTGTCATTTGCGCTGACAGAGAGCGGTTTCCCCCAGGGGAAAGCAGTGGCCAAGAGGAAGTGTGGCTAAGCCCCAAGTTAACTTCCGCTCCCCACTTTTGTTGCAGGGGAGAAGAGTGAGCATTGGAGGCCAAAGCCTCCCCCCCCCCTTCTACCCCTGAGTATCCCACCTCCTTTCCCCGCGTGCAAGGGAGCCTAGGTAGGCCTCTGCTGAAGAGGGAGGCTCTGCCCGTGGCTTCTTCCTTGTGTATTAGACAAAATTTGGGGGTTGGCTTGTACAGCCCAACTCCCCATTAAGGGACCCAGTATCCCCCTAGGTTCATTATCTGCCAGAGAAGAATGAGTGGAGGCAGGAACTAATTGGAACAAAATTTTGGGGTTGGTGAGAAGTTTGTCTATTAGTGGATTTGAGGGATTAGCAAGTGAAAAGAACTCCGCCTATTGGGAAAGGTTTTGTCAAGAACTTCCTTCTACCTGCTTTAGAGGGGGTCTTAGCCCTGGTCTTACTCTCATGTACCATTTCAGACATGTGGCTTATACACTTGGGAACATTCGTCTTATTTATGACACCTTGAAATTCCAGTAAGAGGTGAGCCCAAGCCTTTCTCCCTGCAGCTGTGCTAAGCCCTGCTCTGTTCTTTCATAGTCTCCTAGAACTGCAGAGTTGGAAGGCACTTCAAGGATCATCTAGTCCAACCCCCTGCAATGCAAGAATCGCACCCCTGGCAGATGGCCATCCAACCTCTACTTAAAAACCTCCAAGGAAGCACAACTGGAAAAGGACTGTAGAAGATTATTCCAATATATGATTACAGCAGCGAGGTTGTTATATGCACAAACATGGCAAGGTGGAGCTCTACCTACTGTAGAGGACTGGGTGAGAAAATTATTGGACTTAGCTGAGATGGCAAAGCTAATGTGTTTAATTAGAGAAAAATCATTGTCGACATTTACTAAGGTTTGGAATCTCCTTATTGACTTTGTATGAAAGAGAAAATGAACTTGTGATATCTGGATTTGAAGATTGAAAAATCATTGGCTTGTAGATAATAAAATAGTTGGACGTTAATGAGTGGATAATGTATTTAGCTGCAGGACAGAGAACCAGAAGTCTTTTAATCTTTCTTTTTTTCATTTTCTTTCTTTTTTCTCTCCTGTTTCTTCCCCCCTTTCTTTTCTTTATTCTTTTTACTACTGTTCCTTTTTTATATACCGGTAGATTAGATTGCAAAAGCACTTTTGTATTCTGCTGTATCAATAAAAGATGCTTCGTATTCGGTGTGAACTTTTGTATATCTTTGGACAAATGAAAATATTTCTTAAAATACAAACAAACAAACAAACAAACAAACAGACCTCTGAGGAAGGAGAGGCCACCGTTTTCTGAGGGAGCCTGCCTTCGGTTTCCACCCAACCCCTTCCCGGAAATGACGGGGGCTCTGAGTGAGGTGGCTGCCGCTTCAGTGGGTCAGGCTGGGAGGCCCCCAGCCCACCCCAGCCAGCCTTTGCCCATAGCTGTGAGGGGTTTTCAGTCAGGCCAGCTTACCCCAAAAGAAAAGTACATATAGCACCTCCACTTTCAATTCATAGTCTTTTACTAGATGGGGATGACTCCCCTTCTGGAGACAGGCAGGGTCTTCGTGTCTCTGAGAGAAACAGTTGCCGGTTTTGTGAGGATTTCCCCTTTGCCTCGGCCTCTCCTTCGCCCTGTTTGCTGAGGGAGTTTGCCTCCTGAGTTTCCCTCTTAGCTGCTCCCCCTTCCAGCTTCTCGTTCACCCCCCCCCCAATTGTCTGGGGCAGGGAAGAGTTTGAGGGTAGCTGGATTCCACACACACACCCCATGGCCAGGTAGGCCCAGAAGGAGCCCACAGAGGCTGCAGGGCCAGGAGATGGCGTTTCCCGCCCTTTTCCGAAAAAGGCGGGAACAGCATTTTGTTTCTTCCGGAGGCCCCAGCCGCTCCCAGAGGCGCCATGGCTCCCTCGTGGGCCTTGTGGCTCTCATGCTCTCAGGGCTCTCTGCTCCCAGCTGAAGGAGGGTGGCACCTTCGGCTGCCTTCCTGCCATGATGGCTTTGCCTCTGCAGGGCAGCCTCTCTCCTCGCCATGTTGGCCCAACAGAGGTCTCTCCCATTGGGAGATCCCAGACAAGCGGCCAGAACAGGCGAAGGGGGCAAGGAGGGGATGCCCCTCTCTGTGTCTGAGGCCTGAGGAGAATAATAATAATAATAATAAGGGCTTCTTCTCCACAGAGGTGGAGGGTTGCCTCAGGGGAGTTTGACCCCTGGACCATCTTGCTTCGCCACCCCAAGAGTCAACGCAAGCAGAAGGGGTCTACCTGCAGAAATAGGTAAAAGACAAGGCTGGAGACTCCCTTTCTGGCCCCTCAAACTCGGGGGCCCAGGAGTCCCCTAGTTTATCTTGTGTTTCCCATGTAAAAATCAGGGCACCCCTAAAGTTGTTGAGCTTTTTCAGGGCCAATTTTCCTACTTTCTCTGTGAACCTGTTTAGTGTTGTGGGCTGGGGGAACCATGTGGCTGCAAGAGAGCCCTAGAGGCCAACCTGTGGGAAAGTGGTGCTGGGAAGGAGAAAGGAAAGTCGGGTGTGTCACGTCGTCTTTTATTGTGGGCTGGACCTCCCAGGTTTATTTTGATGGTCATTTAATTATTAGAAGAGAGAGTCATATTAATTATATGTAACCCTCTACAGAACCACGTGTGTTGGATAGCGAGCAAAGAAAAACAGCCAGTTCCTGTTTTAAAGGATGCAAGGCAAGCACACACAGAGCTCCTCTAGCAGGACAGGCAGCAGGTATCGGATGATCTGCGGGTGGGCTGCTCCCCCCCTGGCCCTGGGGTGGGTGGGTTGGGAGGATAATTACTCTCATATTATCCTCATTATCTGCATGAAAGGGCTCCGCTGTTATGGGCACAGCCGTTCGCCATGGCAGCCAAAGAAGAAGTCCATCATGTCTCTTCTCAGTCTCCTCTTCAGGCTAAAACATACCCAGCTTGTTTTCCAGACCTGTTAATTTTTGTGGCTGAACTGTATTCGTAGAATACAGTCTCTTGCAATGCTTCATTTTTGAACAGTGAAAAGATTGGATTTAAGTTCTGCTAGAGGGGCTCTGTGTGTGTCTTTTTGTTTGGGATGTGGCATATTACGGCTCCTGTGAGCAGAAACTGAAAATGGAATTGCTGGAGTGTGGATAACAACAGGGGAAAATATTTCATACAGAATTACGAAGGCGAAAGTTGAACAGACCAGTGGTTGTAAAAATAAATGAAAATTAAATGAAGGATTAACATCGGAATGGTTTATTGACTAACTAAGAAATGCAATGTGATATTAGATGATCAGCACTTCACGAAATTCAGAGCATGAGAAGTCACCCAAAGATATATAATTTGGCACTTATATTTGGCTTTTTTGATTGTATTGTAATTTGGAATGTTTTTATGTGGTTTTTATTGATTAAAATGGAAAACTTAATATTATTTTTAAAAAGAGAGGAGATAATGATAGCAATCTTCAAATATCTCAAGGACTGTCCCATGGAAGATAGAGCAAGTTTCTTTTCTCCTTTTTCGGGGGGGGGGCTGATCCAATGGATTCAAGTTACAATAAAGGAGATTCTTGACTCAACATCAGTAACAGCTGTTCAGCAGTGGAACAGATTCTGTCGGGAGGTGGTTGACTCTCCTTCCTGGGAGGTTTTTAAGCAAAGGTCTACCAGCTTCATCTGTTACGCAGGCTGAGACCCTACCTGCGCGCGGACTGTCTTGCCAGAGTGGTGCATACTCTAGTTATCTCCCGCTTGGACTACTGCAGTGCATTCTTCGTGGGGCTACCTTTGAAGGTGACCCAGAAACTCCAATTAATCCAGAATGCGGCAGCTATACTGGTGACTGGGAGTGGATGCCGAGACCACATAACACCGGTATTGAAAGACCTACATTGGCTCCCAGGACGTTTCCGAGCACAATTCAAAGTGTTGGTGCTGACCTTTAAAGACCTAAACGGCGTCGGTCCTGTATACCTGAAGGAGCATCTCCACTCCTAAGAGGTCCAGCACCGAGATCCTTCTCGCGGTTCCCTCACTGCGAGAAGCGAAGTTACAGGGAACCAGGCAGAGGGCATTCTCGGTAGTGGTGCCCTCCCTGTGGAACGCCCTCCCAGACATCCTGGAGAGTGAAGTCAAATGGGCCTTAGAAAGCACTGCTAATAACAAGGCCAGTGGAAGTGATGACATTCCAGCTAAACTATTTAAAATCTTAAAAGATGATGCTGTTAAGGTGCTACACTCAATGTGCCAGCAAGTTTGGAAAACTCAGCAATGTCCAGAGGATTGGAGAAGATCAGTCCACATCCCATTCCCAAAGAAAGGAAATGCCAAATAATGCTCCAACTACCGCAGAATTGCGTTCATTTCACACGCTAGCAAGGTTATGCTCAAAATTCTACAAGGCAGGCTTAAGCAGTATGTGGACTGAGAACTCCCAGAAGTACAAGCTGGATTTCGAAGGGGCAGAGGAACCAGAGACCAAATCGCAAACATGTGCTGTATTATAGAGAAAGCCAGAGAGTTTAAGAAAAACATCTACTTCTGCTTCATTGACTACACGAAAGCATTTGACTGTGTCAAATGGGGGGTTCTTAAAGAAATGGGAGTGCCTGACCACCTTATCTGTCTCCTAAGAAATCTCTATGTGGGACAAGAAGCAACCGTTAGAACTGGATATGGAACAACTGATTGGTTCAAAATTGGGAATGGAGTACAACAAGGCTGTATATTGTCTCCCTGCTTATTTAACTTATATGTAGAATACATCAGGCGAAAGGCTGGACTGGAAGAATCCCAAACTGGAATTAAGATTGCCGGAAGAAATATCAACAACCTCAGATATGCAGATGATACAACTTTGATGGCAGAAAGTGAGGAGGAAGTAAAGAACCTCTTAATGAGGGTGAAAGAGGAGAGTGCAAAATATGGTCTGAAGCTCAACATCAAAAAAACTAAGATCATGGCCACTGGGTCCAATCACCTCCGGGCAAATAGAAGGGGAAGAAATGGAGGCAGTGACAGATGTTACCTTCTTGGGCTCTATGATCACTGCAGATGGTGACAGCAGTCATTAAATTAAAAGACGCTTGCTTCCTGGGAGAAAAGTGATGACAAACCTAGACAGCATCTTAAAAAGCAGAGATATCATCTTGCCTACAAAAATCTGTATAGTTAAAGCTATGGTTTTCCCAGTAGTGATGTATGGAAGCTGGACCATCAAGAAGGCTGATCGGCGAAGAATTGATGCTTTTGAATTATGGTGCTGGAAGAGACTCTTGAGAGTCCCATGGACTGCAAGAAGATCAAACCTATTAATTCTGAAGGAAATCAGCCCTGAGTGCTCACTGGAAGGACAGATCCTGAAGCTGAGGCTCCAATACTTTGGCCACATCATGAGAAGAGAAGACTCCCTGGAAAAGACCCTGATGTTGGGACACGGAGAAGGGGACGACAGAGAATGAGATGGTTGGACAGTGTTCTCAAAGCTACCAACATGAATTTGATGAACTGCAGGAGGCAGTGGAAGACAGGAGTGCCTGGCGTGCTCTGGTCCATGGGATCACAAAGAGTCGGACATGACTAAACGACTAAACAACAACAACAATATCTCACTTTGACACCATGCCCATGGCAACCAGGACTTCCATGGGACTGTTGACATTTCAATCCCATATCTTACTTCCCTGGTACCAAAAGATGTCAAAGACCGTTGAGGAGATATGTGAGTTCACACATGGATGCTAGCTCAACTCCTCCCTCTTTCTCAAAATCAAGCCTTAATACATTCTATCGAAAAGGCTAAATGCAATAAGTACTAGGACACTTCGAACAGAATCGAAATCTCTAATATCTAATATTCAATCAACTATCACAATTTTTACACCAAGTCCTTCCTAGGAAAGCTCAGCATGGACACCAACCTCATTAGTGTCGCCAAACGACTTTTATCCCTCACCCCAGGTATGATGTGAATAAACTATTCAATGAATGAATAAATCTTTATCTGCGTCAGCCACCGGCCACACCAATAAAACAACAATACGATATAAAGAATAAAAATTAAAAGTCTGTTATATAAAATACATTGTAGGTTTCACCTCGCTGTGAATTCTTTGATGGATCGTGAGTTTAGCCTTCTCAATGAATCTCTTTCCACATTCCAAGCACTGATAGGGTTTTTCCCCTGTATGAATTCTCTGATGGACAGTTAAACTGCCCTTTCTTCTGAATCTCTTTCCACATTCCAAGCAATGATGGGGTCTCTCTCCTGTATGAATTGTTTGATGGGCCATGAGGTGGCCTCTTCGAACGAAGCTCTTGCCACATTCCAAGCACTGATAGGGGTTTTCCCCTGTGTGAATGCTATGATAGACAGTAAACTGGCTTCTGCTACTGAATCTCTTGCCACACTCTTGGCACTGATGGGGTGTTTCTCCAGTATGAATTGTTTGATGGGCCATGAGGTGGCCTCTTCGAACGTAGCTCTTGCCACATTCCAAGCACTGATAGGGTTTCTCCCCTGTATGACTTCTCTGATGGACAGTGAGATGGCTTTTTATTCTGAATCTCTTTCCACATTCCAAGCACTGATAGGGTTTTTCCCCTGTATGAATTCTCTGATGGACAGTGAGCTGGCTTTTTATTCTGAATCTCTTTCCACATTCCAAGCAGTGATAGGGTTTTTCTCCAGTATGAATTCTTTGATGGGAAATGAGACTCATTTTCCAAGTGAAGCTCTTTCCACATTCCAGGCACTGATAAGGTTTCTCCCCTGTATGAATTCTTTGGTGTACAGAAAGCTGGCCTTGTTGACTGAAGCTTTTTTCACATTCTAGGCACTGGTAAGGTTTCTCCCCTGTATGAATTCTTTGATGTACAGTAAGCTGGCCTCGTTGACTGAAGCTTTTTCCACATTCCAAGCAGTGATAAGGTTTCTCCCCTGTATGAATTCTCTGATGGGAAGTTAAACTGCCCTTTTGACTGAAGCTCTTTCCACACTCTTGGCACTGATACGGTTTCTTCTCCATAGGATTTCTTTGATTTGAAGTGGAATGGGAGCTCTGACTGAAGCTCTCTCTGCACTCTGAATATGGATATAACTTCCCCACTATGTGGATTTTGTCGCGTTCTCCCTCGTTCTTCAGCTCCAATTCATCACCACCTGCAACGGAGAGAGAAATGGATTGGAGCCTCAGGAAGCAATGGAGCCCCAAATCATGGAGCAGTGCTAATTAACACTTGTGACCCAGGAATAACTAAAGGGAGTTAGATGTGAGGTCTTCCTACAGGGTTCACTACCTGAGATTCAAAAAGCCTGGTTATATTCTGGGATGGATTTGTTTGGCCCAATCATGGGATATGTGCCATCTCCAATGTCACCTGTCTGTTTAGTCAACCAAGGACAGAAAGAAGCAAGAACAGAAACAAATAAAATCTGACAGAAGCTACTTGAACTTCCTGAATCACTCTGACGCCTACATTTAAGAAGGCCTTGTGCAGTTTAGAGGAGCCTGAAAAAAATACGGAGGGGTATCTTATCTCCCCCCGAGGCTCTTGGGCTGAGCTCCTTTTCCCCTGCTCAGCACCCTGCGCCTCTGGCGGCCCTGGCCCTATGAGGGGAAGGAGAGGGGTCAGCCTTCCTTCTCTTCCTCCTCCTGCTCTGCTGCCGCCCCTGGTGAAGGGGCCCTGATGGGAGGCTGTGGGGCTGCAGACAGGCCAGCCCTTCAAGAGCAAAAGTGGGGCCATCTTGCAAGGGGATAGGCATGATGATGATAATAATTATAACAATTTTATTATTTATAACCCACCCATCTGGCAGGGTTTCATGCTTTGAAAAGGTAGAACTGGAGGAAAAATATTCACAGGGAAAGCAGTCAACAGTCTTCCAAACAAGGGTTGCTGTGGGAGTGTTAGAATTCCAGGTGCTGCTGTTGAGCCCCATCAAAAAATCCGAGGTTCCTCCCATAGAACAATGTCTTGAATTTCAAAGCAGATAGGATGATCCAAGAGGAAGCCTTACTGAGAGAGTCCAAGATCCCACGATTCTCCTCCATGACTTCCTTGTGCAGAACTCTCTGGTCAGGATCCAGCAATGCCCACTCCTCCTCTGTGAAATGGACAGCTACATCTTCAAAGCACACTGGACCCTAAAAGGAAAAGGTTGTCCTCTTAGACAACATCAAGGTGAACTGTTACACTTTGCTCTGTTGTTTTCTGCCTTTTAATTGATGTTATGTTTGAATGGGATTATTCTTCTGCACATTTCATGATGGACACATTCCCATTTGCCCCATGGAAGGATCCCCTTTCCTCTTTCCCTGTGTGCTGTTCTTACCAGGTGGGGAGGACCCTCCTGATGCCCTATAGACAACTTCAAGGTGTGCAGGGGGGCAATGACAGGGGGAAAGCCCCATTGTGCCACTGATGGGGTGAATCCTGGCCACTGTTTGGTATGGTGTGTAAACAGCTTAGAAGCCTATCTGAGCATCCACCCCTTCTTTCCCACCTTTCCTCTGTGTCCAACCCGCCCATGACATCCTCTTTCCCCACATGGCTCCTTCCTCCTACCTGCTCTGGTTCCACAGGGGCAGCTTCCCCTTTGCCACCAAGGAAAGATGGACAAACAGGTCTTGCTGGCATCGCTTTGTCTCCTACGAGAGGAAAAGGTAAGTGCATGCTTCGCTCAGAAGGAAAACTACAGGTGGGCCTTTAGAAAAATAAGAGTAGCCATATAAATGTGGACGTTTGTACCCATTTCACAGATTAGCTATGCAAAAATACATCTCCTCTCCTCTGGGCTCTTGGACCCCTGTGACCTCCACCAAAAGATGAGAATAATTCACGGAATAGTTTCAAAATCCACAAAATGTGATTAAATGGAGAAAAAACTCCTTCCTCCTTACCCAGTGGCCTCTCTCTGGAGTCCAACGCAGTTCTCTCTACCTCAGAGGAATCCAGACCCATTTCTGGAAACTGATCCTTCCCCTGCAAGAGCAACAAGCATTCAAAAGAATTAGACTAGAACTGGAATGGCAAAGGACACCAACACTTTAGGGGTATCCTAGATCATTCTTCGGATGCTTTCCCAAAAAAGGATGACAAAATTGTAGAGAATTGGGGGATACTCTCCCTCAAGTTCGGAGCCCCTTGGGAGTATCCAGAGGAAAGTCTCTCTCACCTGCTTTCTCTCCTCTGCCTGACTCAGGAGGAAACCTTCGGCCAGGGCCACCGCCTGGGAACTGGTCTCCGCTCCACATTCCCTCACCCAGCTCTCCATCTCTGGTGGAAGGACAGCCAGGAACTGCTCCAAGATCACCAGGTCCAGCATCTCAGCTTTCGTGTGGCTTTCTGGTTTCAGCCACTGACGGCAAAGGTGGTAGAGTCGGTTGCAAACCTCTCGGGGTCCTTTGGCCTCCTGGTAGCAAAGCCGCCCGAGCTGCTGGCTCTGCACATCTGAGCGGAGGGTGTCCTCCTCACCCAGGATCCTGTGGACAGACTTTCCCCAGAATCCTCCATGGCTAAGAGTTTGGATGGAAGGAAGTCTTCCTGCTTCAGGCCCAGCTGAGTCTTGCTCATCCATCTCTGTTCTCAGGACATTTTTCTGGTATATAATTAATACACAGTCAGGTGAATAGAAATGTTCCCTGGGCAAGCGAGAATGAGTCTTGCTAGGAACCAGGGCTGGACTGCACCACAACTCAGACTGAGCTTTCTTTACAAAATAAAGGAAGGAAGAAGAAGAAGGAAGGAAGGAAGGAAGGAAGGAAGGAAGGAAGGAAGGAAGGAAGGAAGGAAGGAAGAATGAATGGATGAGTGAGTCATCTGTACAAAGTGTAACTGGGACCCATGGCAATAGTGGGGGTCCCTCCCACCCCCAAATGTCAGGGCACATTTCTTTCCTGCTTCTGCCTCATGTTCCAGCACTTGCAATCTCCCACATTCTCAAGACTCCTGGGGTGGGTCCCTTTTTCTTTATTCTGAGCGTCAGATCTTTATCTGGCCAACCGCCTAAAGACCAGAGCTTCACCTGGCCAAATAACAGGTGGGTGGGACCAAGTAACTTTTGGTTGGGCCAAAGGACAGTGTTAAAAAATGAGATATGTAGGATTTGCTTTCTTTCTGTGATTGTAATTAGTTTTATACTCTTCTTCATATTGTGATTTACTGTCTTAATCTGCCATGGGAATTTTGGGTGAACATCAAGTAATTCCTCTTCACCAGCCAGAATCATCCCTACCTCTTGGCCTCCCTCATCCCACTCTCCTGCCTCTGAGTCTACATTGCTCTCTGCCAGATTCCCCCCGCTCACTAAGCCCCGTTGCCTCTTCAGCTTCAGACACCTCCTCCTCCCAGTCTTCTCCCTCTGACCACTCATGTTGTTGTTCAGTCGTTCAGTCGTGTCCGACTCTTCGTGACCCCATGGACCAGAGCACGCCAGGCACGCCTATCCTTCACTGCCTCTCGCAGTTTGGCCAAACTCATGACCACTCATCCTTGCCCCCAAACCCTCCCCTGGCCCAGAGCCGCCTTCCCTTGCGGGTTCCTCAGCTGGTTCCCCTCACCATTTCTCTGTGCCCCCCCCAATCCATGCAGCTCCCTCCTGGCATCCTTTATTCTGCTATCACCAGGCTGGGCTCTGCTTTCCTTTTGGGTGAACACAATCCAGCCTCCTGTTCTCTCAGGCGCCAAACTGGGGCCTCTTCTGGGAAGCCCACCAGCAGGGCTGGAGCCCAAGGGCAACTCTCTCCCCCTGCACTTCCCAGGAACTGGCATTCAGAAGCATGGCTGCCTCCAATGTGGGGGGGGGGGCAGGAGCCATCGCTAGCCCTCTGCTCCTCCCTGAATTGGCCTCATCCTCTTCTAAAGCCATCTGGCTTGTTTACCATCCCTTCCTCCTGTGGGAGGGAGTTCCATGGGTCTACCTGCACACATCGACATAGAAGGACTTCATTTATTTCTACCTCCAAAGGTGTCCATCTGGCTGCCACCTGGGGTAATGAACGTGACTGTTTCCTCAATCCCATCGGGGTTCCTTTGCATGCCCTTTTCTTCCTGGCTCAGTGACCCCCCCTCCCCAAAGGAGCAAGCGGCGTCTTGATGCGAAGGAAGAAGAGAGTTGCAGACCTCCTGCTACTTGCAGCCTCCCTGGTTTTGCAGAGAGGAAGGGGGGCAGAACCTCTTGGGGATCCCCCTGCAGGAGCTGAGCAGGCTCCCCCTGGACCCCCCCGCCCCACTTCTCCCCAATGCACCCCAAGGCAGAAAAGAGAAGAAACTCACCAGGTCCCTGAAGGAAAACTGAGGCAGCTCCTGCAGAGGAGACGAAAGCCACCTTCCCCCTCTTGCAGGGAGGAACCTGGGAAAGGGGGAGGGGCTTTTCCTCGGGAGGACCTCGCCCCTTCTTTATATCCTGTCCTCTCTAGGAATGCAGCTCACTTCCTTTTAACTCTTGCAAGGTGGAGCAAACCAACTTCACATTCTCTCTCTCTCTCCGAGGAGCCACGTGAATTGCAGAAATCAACCCGAGTAAGACAGGAGAGCTCAGCTGGCAGAACCTGAGTCTCTTTGATCTCAGGGTCTTGGGTTCGAGCCCCAGGTTGGGCAAGAGATTCCTGCGTGGCCGGGGGTTGGGCTAGATGACTTTGGGGGTCCCTAATAAGGATGACTCCCTGGCCCTCGTGGCTGGCCTTCTGCGCTGTTCCTTTGACCCCTTGCAAAGCGGAGCTCCCCAGGCTCCCTTCTCTCTCTCTCTCAGGAGCCAGGCACCCAGAGGGGTCTTCCTTGAGGGACCCTCCTGGCTGCCCTGCACCCCGGGGACTCCCCCATCTCCCCAAGGCAACCTAAGCGGGAAGAGAAAGTGACCGGATCCCAGAAGGCGCCACCGAGTCAGCACTTGCGGAGCAGAGAGACAACAGCCCTCCTCCTTCTCCTTGCAGGAAGGGATGGGGGGGAGCCTCCTCCCTTTATTCCCGGTCCTCTCTAGGAATCCTTTTAACCCTTGGCCAGCCGGGTGCACCCAACTCCCGCTCCCTCTGCAAAGGGCAAGGCCTGCACCCATGGGGGTCTTATTTGGGGAACCCTCTGGGCTGGCTTCTGAGCTCTTCCCTCCCTTGGAAACAGAAGCAGGAGAAGCACGAAAGGTCCAGAGGGGGAGAGGCTCTGCAAGGACATCCTCCTGTCGGGCCTTATCCTCGCCAAGGTCTCCGGGCACCAGCCTGGCTTTCATTTGGATACCAACAGCACCCTGAAAGGACTGAGACCTGAACTCTGAGGTCAAACACTGCCTTAAAACTGCATCAGTCTCTTCCCAACCCCATTTCATTCATTGTTACTCTTATTTTTTCCTTTTAATATTTGCTACTTTCCCAAATAAAGAACACACTTCTTGTGATATCTGGAAGCTGTAGATAAACTTACATAGAACTATTTGTATCACCATGTAGAACTACAAATTGTTCCAGAAGACATTCAAAAACTGAGGCTCAAAAGAAAATATGGAAAAACATGCAGTGGAAGACATCCGATGTCTGAGGCGCGTTCGAAAATGGAAGGAATTATTTCCAGGTTTTCGGCATTCGAAAACTGAAACGTTCAGCTTCGAAGACGCTAAAAAACCCGAGGTTCTGCTATACATCTGTCAGGGAGTAGAGTTAGAATGTTCAGGAAAGGCAAGGGTTAAGTTTTGGCTCAAACTCGGAGGAGGGGAGGTACAAGCCAGCCCTCACTAGAAGGTTAAGAAAAGAGTGGGAAAACGAAAGGAGCCTCGTGTTTGCCTTTTTCAGAGTTGCTGGTCAGGGGAGAAGCAGAGCTCAGAAGTTATCTGAATAGAATGAATTGAGTGACAGTGTTGAAGTTAAGCATTATTTATAAGTACTGTTTGTGAATTCTTAATTAAAATTATAAAAGACCAAGAGGCTTCTGTGTTGTAATATGAAGAGGAACCGACCAGCCCTGACAGAATATTTTTTTTTTAACTGCTTTTTATTGATTTTCTTATTACATTGATTCTTCATCTTATAATACATTTGTAATTACATCTTTTGTTTCTCTGCCGAGATATGACCTCCCTCCCTCCCTTCAACGGTTTTCGAATCATTTTTACGTTCGGCGTCTTATTTTATTATTACCCCTGATCCATTCATAATTTTCTTTTTCTTTGTTTGAATCAGGTGTTTTTAGTTACACGCATTGTAGGATTTATACAAGTCCCGTCAGTGTTTTTAAACCTATACAATTTTCTTTTAAATAATTCCTAAATTTACCCCATTCCATTGTGAACTTCTGGTCGTCCTGGTTTCTTATCTTTCCCGTCATCTTTGCCAACTCGGCAAAATTCATCATTTTTTGCTGCCAGTCCTCTATTGTCGGTACATCCTGCACTTTCCATTTTTGAGCTATCAATAATCTAGCCGCAGTGGTCGCGTACATGAACAGTCTCTGATCTGCCTTTTGAATTTCCCCTCCCATCAATCCTATCAGGAACGCCTCCGGTTTCTTAGGAAATGTGTACTTCAACATCTTTTTCACCTCATTGTAAATTGCTTCCCAGAAGGTCTTAATTCTGTCACAGGTCCACCACATGTGGAAAAATTCTCCATCCTTCTCCCTGCATCTCCAACATAACTTATTTTTTATCTTATACATTTTTGCAATTTTAACTGGTGTCATGTACCAACGATACATCATCTTCATTACGTTCTCTATTAAGATGGTGCATGCCGTAAATTTAAGGTCCTGGTTCCACAATTTTACCCAAGCATCTAGTTCAATATTATAACCAAAATCAATAGCCCATTTGATCATTACCTCATTTACTTCTTCGTCCTTTGTGTACCATTCTAATAAATAATTATACATTTTTGATAGCAATTTCTTCCCATCCCCCTCCACCAATTCTATTTGAAATTCAGATTTTTTACTTTCGAAACCATTATTTTTTTTATCTAATTTTAACATATCGTTGACCTGGTGGTACTGTAACCAACTCGTAAAACAGTCTTTGATTTCCTCATATGGTTTAAGTTTCACTCCCTCTTCTGTTTCATTCAAGATTTCTTCGTAAGTGGCCCATCTCGTTTCCATGTTAGTTTTTTTGACAGTTATCGCCTCGATGGGTGAGAGCCATTTGGGGGTCTTTCTTTCCAATAAGTCCTTATATCTTTCCCATACTTCAAAAATCGGTTTTCTTATAATATGAGTTAAAAAATCTTTATGGACTTTCACTTTCTCATACCAAATATAAGAGTGCCACCCGAATCTGTTATTAAAGCCTTCAAGGTCTAAAAGGTCATCATTGTCTAGTCTCAGCCACTCCCTTAGCCAACACAAACAAGATGCCTCGTAATACAACTTTATGTCTGGCAAAGAGAATCCCCCTCTTTCTTTTCTGTCGATCATCAATTTATGTTTTATTCTAGGGGTTTTCCCCTGCCAGACAAATTTTGTAAAAGTCCTCTGCCATTCCTTGAGTTGACTTGTACCTTTTATGATAGGTATCATTTGAAAAAGAAATAACAATTTAGGTAAAGCGTTCATTTTGATGGCAGCAACTCTACCCATTAGTGACATATTCAATTTATTCCACCTTTCCAGATCTTTCTTCACTTCTATCCACATTGGTAAATAATTATCTGAAAACAAATTAATGTTTTTTGAAGTAAGCCAAATTCCTAAATACTTGATCTTTTTCGCCACTGTAATACCAGAGTTTTGTTGTAAGTCCTCAATTTCTTCCTTCTTCATGTTTTTAATCAACATTTTTGTTTTCTTCTTGTTTAGTTTTAATCCCGCTAGTTTCCCAAATTCCTCAATTTCTCTTAATGCTTCTTTTACACTTATTTGAGGTTCCTCTAACGTTAACACTAAATCATCAGCAAAAGCCTTCAATTTATGTTCTTTTACTCCTACTTTTATCCCTTTTACTGATTCCGCTTTTCTTAATTTCGCTGTTAATACCTCTAACATTGTAATAAATAACAACGGGGATAGCGGGCAGCCCTGTCTTGTACCCTTCTGGATACTAAAATATTCTGACAAATTATTGTTCACAATCAATTTGGCCTTTTGATTCAAATAGATTGCGTTAATACCTTTTCCAAATTTACCATCTAATCCCATCACCTCCAAATTTTTTTTCATAAATGACCAAGATACCTTATCAAAAGCTTTCTCCGCGTCAATAAACACCAGGGCTGCTTTTTTATCTATCTTTAAATCTAAATACTCAATAATATCTATTATATTTCGCACATTTTCCTTCATTTGTCTCCCCGGTAAAAATCCGTTTTGATCCTTATGAATTATTTTCTTCAAAATTTCTTTCATTCTGTTTGCTAACACATCTGCAAACAATTTATAATCATTGTTCAATAATGAAATTGGTCTGTAATTCCTTACATCCATTTGGTCCGAATCTGGTTTGGGGATTAATGTAATATAAGCTTCTTTCCACGAATTTGGTATTTGGCTTTTTTCTAGGATATTATTCATTACTTTCACTAATATTGGTGCCACTTGATCTTTTAGTACTTTATAGTACTTTGATGGCAATCCGTCTGGCCCTGGTGTTTTTCCTGTTTTCATTCTCTTTATTGCCAATTGAATTTCTAATAATGTTATTGGTTCATTTAATTGGTCTTGCATTTCCTTGGTAATTTTTTTCATCCCATACTTTTTCAAATATTCTTCTATCTCTTCTTCCTCTTCTTGTTCTTTCTGGTATAATTCTTTGTAAAATTTATGGAAAATTCTCCTGATTTCTTTGGGATCTTCCGTCACTTCATCTTCTTTCCTTATTTTAGTTATCACACTTTGCATTTGTCTTTTTTTCAGCTGCCACGCTAAGAGTTTCCCTGTTTTGTTTGCGTATTCAAAATTTCGTTGTTTCGCCCATTTTATCTTCCACTCAATCTCCTGATTTACTATCATTGAGAATTGGGATTGTAACATCTTAATATTATTTTTGATCTTATTACATCCTGGTTTCAAAATCAGTTGTTTTTCGCATTCTTTCAAATGTTTCAGGACTTCTTCTTTCTTCCTTTCTCTTTCTTTTTTCTTGTAGGTGTTTTGCTGTATCATAAAACCCCGCATGACAGCCTTACTAGCATCCCAAACTGTGTTCAAATCCGTTTCTCCGTTCAGATTTAAATTGAAATATTCTTCGATCACTTCTTTTGCTTTCTCTATTATTCTCTGATCATCCAATAACCCTTCATTCATTCTCCAGCGAAATGTTGATTGTTCACCACTCATTTCCATATATAATGCGTTGTGATCTGATAGTGTTCTTGGGAGAATTTCCACCTTTTTTGTTCTTGTCACTAATTCTTTTGTCAACCATATATAATCAATTCTTCCCGAGCTCTGGTTTGGCTCAGAGAAGAATGTAAATTGTTTAACCATCGGATGTTTAAATCTCCAAATATCTGTTAATTCAAAACTCTCTATCATACTCATGAAGGACTTATGAAGTTTCCCTTCATAAGTGTCTTTTTTCCTTGCTGATCTGTCCATCTCAGGTACCATTACCCCATTCAGGTCTCCCATCAAAATTATCCTCTGATCTACATAGTCCATCAAACTGTCATTTAACTTTTTGTAAAAGTCGGCTTTTTTCTCATTTGGCGCGTACACACCAATTACCAATAATTTCTGACCTTGTACCGTCATTTGAGCAGCCACCACCCTTCCTTCCTCATCTTTGTAGACTAATTCTGGTTGATATTTTTCTTTTATATATAACACCACCCCTCTCTTTTTATTCTCTCCTGCTGTTACAAAATCCACTCCTAATCTTTTATTTATCAAAATTCTTTCATTTTTTTTGTAATATGTGTCTCTTGTAAACATATAACATCTAAATTTTGTTTATTTAAAATATGTTGTACTTTATTTCGTTTAATATTACAATTTAATCCGTTAATGTTCCATGATAGCAGTTTCAACGTCATTTCTTTATTTGTTCAAATTCCGATATTTCTTTAATCTTCAGTCACTTTGTTCTAATCCTCTTCTTGTTCTTCTACTTCTTCCTTTCCTTCCTCTTCTTCCTCCTCTTCTTCCTCTTCCTCACCTCCTATTGCTCCTCCTCCCGCTTCTTCTTTCTTTTTAATCAAACCCAGCTCTTTAGGGTATCTTCTCTTGAATTTCTTCAGTTCTTGTGGGTTTGTTACTTTAAATCTCTTTTCCTTAAAATAAAATGACAGACCTTCGGGGAACTCCCAACGATACTGCACTCTTATTTTGTTCAGGGCTCCTGCCAGTTGTTTATATTCTCCCCTCTTATTCAGGAATCTCGTTGGAATTTCCTTATATATTGTAATTTCTCTCCCATCTATAAATAATTTTCGTTCATGATTTAATTTCAAAATCTCGTTTCTTATTTCCATATTACTAAACATCACTAGGCAGTCTCCTGGGAGTTTTTTTGCTCTTGCTTTAGCAGATTTTACCCTTATTCTAAAAGCACTCACAATCGCATAGCCTATCTCCTCACTTTTCACATCTAACCATTTCGCTAGTTCCTCTGTTAATTTTACTCTAATATTTTCATTTGCCTCTTCTGGGATCCCCCTAAATTTAAGATTCTTCTGCCGTTGTCTCATTTCTAGGAGAGCAATACTGTCCAAAATATCTTCTTGAATTTTGTTTATTTCTCCCTTTACCTTTTCTGTCTCTTTCTTAGCTTCCTTCAACTCTTTCTGAGTTTTTTTCACTGCATCTTCTGTTGTTTTATATTTGCCTGCCAGGTCTTTTATTTGCTCTGATAACTCTCCTACCACTTTTTCCACTTTTTGATCAATAGATCCCTGAAGGTCTGTTATTTTCTTTTCTATATTTTGTTCACTCTGTCTGATTTCCTTCCTAATCTCTGACAAAAGCCCTTCCCATTCTTTCATCTCTTCCTGTTTTGAACCCCTTTTATCTCCCGGTGTTCCTGCTGCCTTTGAGCTTTTCATGTTTTTATGTTGGTCTCCTGTCATGCCTCTTTCTTACCACTTGGGGTCGCCACAAGCTACAAAATTACAAATTATGCACACTTATACTTTCTCTCCCTAGATGGCAGCCTCTCTCTTAACCAATGTAGCGTTTTAGCACAGTCACTTTCGCTTTCTTTACTGATACTTTTCACTGCTTTCCGCTACAAAATTTCCTTACTTTACGCTAATGCTCACCAAAATTTCGATATTCTCTTAAATCGCTCTACATTAAGAAGAACAATCTCCAGAATATTATTATCGACCCACACAAAATTGAAGCCTTTCCACCCACACAAAATTAAAGCCTTTCAAGAGTCCACAGTATTCCCACCAACTTAAGATCTTTCCAGAGTCTCGCAATATTCCAAGAATAGAAAACGGAGAGAAGGAGAAACGAGAAATTTCCGCCTCAAAGTCTGAGTCATTTAAGTTCCCCTACAATAAAGTTCCCGTAATTTCTGAAGCCTCACACTCTGCTATAAATCACGGAGGAGTCTCCAAAAAAAGTCAGATATTTATAATCCCAAGGGAGCTACTTCCCTCTTTTTTGTGTGTCGGTCTTCAGCCACTTGTTGGCTTAATCCTGCTCACTGAGGGAGCTCCGAGAAAGGAGAGGAGAGAAGAGAGCCTCAAGGCAGGGGGAATGAAGCACTTCCTAGCGCCACCATCTTTTCTCCTTTACGTGCCTTGCAAGTCTCTTCCAAATGGAGACCGCGTCTTCCAAATGGAGTCTGAGTCTTGCCGCCTTCCCTCTCGCAATCGATATCTTCTTCACTTTTTAAACAAATTTCCTCTCTCTTCGATCACTCTAACCCTCTCCACTTTCTCTCTGTCCATATACCTTTCACACAGTCCATGCAATCCACACCCCAGAATGAGCGAAATTAACTTTCAGATATTAGGTATAAATAAGGGTCCCTTTAAATCCAGCGTCTCGCCACCCAGGACTTCGAGGAGTTCCGCTGTAACTTCTAACAACTTGTAACCACAAATAAGTTAACGTTTAGCCCCTTGCTTCACCCATGGGGATAGCAGGGTCTCTCCAGTCTCTACTCACACTGCAGGATCGCCATATCTTTTTCTCCTACTGCCTTTCTGCCGGCGCCATCTTCCACGCCGTTGTCGGGACGGACTCCCTTTTTTCGCCCCGTACTGTCTTCAAATTCTCAAGTTATCCAGATTTTTCCTTAGTGTCGGCATCCGGTTCTTTCGATACCGCCACTTTAAATTCCAAGTTGTTAATAATTTCTTGGAAGCGGGCTGCTTTTCATCTGGTGCTCGAGACTGCACAGCACAGAGGTCGGGATGAACCCCACGCGCATCCTCCGCTCTTCCTTCCCCGAACCTTTAGAAGACCGAGGAGTCCGGAGAGCAGAAACGGACACTGCCAGGTACCCAGACCCTCAAGGTAAACCCCCTCGAGGTTACGAGGTCCACATAGCCTTTGCGAGACCTCTACTCCCCTGTGCTGCCCGAAACCCCAGGTTGAGATTTCGCGCACCCAACGATGGCCGCAGCGCCGCCGGAAGTCCCAGCCCTGACAGAATAACTTCTGCTCTGTGCCTCTTCACATTAAGTAGAGAAGGAGAAACAAAATGGACGGAGCTGCAACACAAGGTGGACAAAGAGAAACCCCAACAATTCAGCTAACCTTACAGGACTTATGGCAACAGAATTTACAGTTGAAAAGTCAAGTTGACATACTGTCAGCAGCCTTGGGAGAACACAGAACCATGCTGCAAGCGACATGTGGAAATAAAGTGAGTAAAACATTCACTGTACATCCACGTAGTTTCAAGGGAGAAAGCTCAGACTACATGGCTTTCAAGACAGAAATTTCTTACCTCATAGAGATAAAGGATAAGGAATTTCAATCGGAGCAAGAGAAGGTTGCCTATGTAATCAGTTTCCTAGAAGGGAAGGCTAAGGACTGTGTTATACCCCTGTTAGCTCGGAGGGATGCGGCCTTGGGAAATCTACAAACTTTCCTGAGGTACTTAGACACAATTTTCTTAGACCCTGCGCATGAAACAGCCACAGCTAGACAGCTGTTGAGAATGAAACAAGGAAAGGAGACTGTGGGAGTTTATTGGTTCCTAGACCAGAAATTGGTACAGGAACACAGAATTGCCTTGTTACCTTTAAAGTTTCCATTGCGAGTGAAGACAATCGATGGCAGACCGCTACTGTCAGGAGAAGTGGCTTATGAGACTCCACCAATGAGGATAGACATGGCTCATCACTCAGAGACCAGGGCCTTTTATGTGACTAAACTAGCTGGACACCCAATGGTGCTGGGTATGAGTTGGCTCAATCGTCACAATCCAGCAATTGCTTGGAATCAAAGGTCTTTGGTTTTTGGTTCATTCTATTGCATGACACATTGTTTGGGGGAAAGGGGGGAAACCTCGGTGGAAGTGATGGGAACAGAGGTGGAAGGGAAGTTGATGGGGAATGAAAGTGAGGTCCCTTCACAGTACATTGCTTACCGGGATGTTTTTTGTGAAAAAGAAGCAGATAAGCTTCCACCACATAGGCCTTATGATTGCAAGATAGACCTAATCCCTGGTGCACAATTGCCCCCTAGTAAGATATATGCCATGTCAGACGTAGAATCCGCAGCACTGAGGGAATTCCTGCAAAAAAATTTGCAGAGAGGTTTTATTAGAGAATCCACAGCATCGGGGGGAGCTCCCGTCTTTTTTGTCAAAAAGAAAGGGGAGGAAAGGGCGCCGAGATTGGTATGTGACTTCAGAATCCTTAACAGCCAAATGAAGCCTCGTGCGTGCCCCCTGCCACGTATAGATGACCTCTTAGAGAGAGTGAGGTCAGCCAAGGTCTTTACCAAGCTTGATCTACGAGGAGCATATAATCTGATAAGAATCCAAGAAGGGGATGAGTGGAAAACCAGTTTTTGTACTAAGTATGGTGTGTTTGAATTCTTGGTAATGCCGTTTGGTCTGCAAAATGGCTCAGGCGTATTTCAAACTTTCATCAACCACGTCCTAACAGGTATACAGGATCAGTTCTGTATTGCTTATTTAGATGATCTTTTAATATATAGTGAAAGTATCGAAGAACACGTAAAACATGTCACACAGGTGTTAGAAAGGTTGAGGGCCAACAGGTTATATGTGAAGTTAGAGAAGTGTAAATTCCACACTCAAAAGGTAGAATTCCTGGGGTATTGCATTTCTCACGAAGGAGTACACATGGACCCTAGTAAGGTTCGGGCAGTAGTGGAATGGGAGGCACCTAAAACCAAGAAAGATCTGCAGAGGTTTTTGGGATTTGCCAATTATTATCGTAAGTTCATAGGTAATTACTCCAAAATCACAACGCCACTAACAGATTGTCTGAGAGGCAAGGGACCGTTCAGATGGTCTGGGGAAGCTCAAGAGGCTTTTGATAAATTAAAGGCGGTGTTTGCTTCAGAAAAGTATCTTATGCACCTAGACACAAGTAGACATATGAAGATAGAAACTGACGCCTCTGATAGGGCTATTGGAGCAATTCTGCTGCAACGGGACAAGGAAGGGGACTGGAGACCCTGTGCATTCTACTCTAGAAAACTAAGTCAATCAGAACAGAACTACACCATATTTGATAAAGAACTTTTAGCTGTGTATGCAGCTTTTAAAGTGTGGAGGCATTTTTTGGAAGGGGCGTCACATCAGGTTGTGGTACAAACAGATCACAAGAATTTAGAATATTGGAGAACTGCTAGACAGCTAAATCAAAGACAAATTAGGTGGGCAGAGTTTTTTGCTGGGTTTAATTTTAGGATAGAGTATGTACCTGGGCATCAGAATGTTAGGGCAGACGCACTATCGCGCAAACCTGAGTATATGGTAGAGGAAGCAACTTCCAAGTTGCGAGAAATGTTGAGATCGGATCAGTGGAAGTGTGCAGCCGTAGTAATGGACGGCAGGGAATTCCAGCGGTTGACAGTAACAGATGAGTTTGCACAAAGGAAGATAGAGGAACTGAGACAAGGTAGAGGGGAAGAGGAAGGTTTTGAGGAAAAAGGTGGATTGTTGTATAGGAGAGGGGCGCTATATGTACCTGAAGGTGAATTAAGAGGTAAGGTAATGAGGCAACACCATGACAACCCAACTGCAGGACATTTTGGGAGAGACAAAACATTATATCAGATCACACGGCAGTTCTGGTGGCCGAAGTTGAGGGAGGATGTAAGACAATATGTAAGGGCTTGTGAGGTATGTCAACGAGCAAAAGCACCCAGAGCAGCTCCTGCCGGGTTGTTGCAACCTATGCCCACACCGGGAAGGCCTTGGGAGGTGGTGTCTATGGACTTTGTAACAGATCTACCGGCATCACACAGACAAACAGTGATCTTTGTGGTGGTTGACATGCTAACCAAGATGGCGCATTTCATACCCTGTGCCAAAATTCCTACCGCACAGGAAACTGCGAAGATGTTTTTAGATAATATTTTTAAGTTGCATGGTATGCCATCACAAATTATTTCAGATAGAGGGGCCCAATTTACATCACAATTTTGGAGGAGATTAATGCAGTTGCTAGATGTAGAGCTGAGCCTCACATCAGCGAGACACCCGCAAACCAATGGGGAAGCGGAAAGAACGAATGCAACCCTACAACAATATTTAAGGTGTTATACGGGCTGTCAGCAAAGCGGGTGGATAGAGAGACTGAGTCTAGCAGAGTTTGCGTATAATAATGCACTGCATGTGTCTACGGGCAGAGCGCCATTTGTGGCAAACTATGGCTTGCACCCAAGGGCATTCCCGGGACAAGAGGAGCAGTTAGCAGTACCAGCAGCAGAGCAAATGGTAGAGGAGTTGAGATGCATTCATGAATTATTGAAAGAGGATTTGGAAGAAGCTAAGGAGACTTACAAGATAACTGCAGACAGACACCGGCGGATTGGGGAAGAAATCCAAGTAGGGAGTTGGGTATGGCTGTCTACCAAGGGACTACCACTGCGAGGGAGGTGTAAAAAGCTAGAACCGAGAAGACTGGGGCCTTTCCAAGTAACAGCTCAAATTAACCCAGTCGCTTTCAAGCTTCAGTTACCTGAAAATATGAGAATACACCCTGTATTTCATAGGTCTTTATTGTCAGTGTTTGTACCAGCTCATAAATACCAAGTGGCAAGAGAACCACCTCCTTTCCCCACAATGATGGAGGAAGAGGAGAACGAAGTAGAAGAGATATTAGATTCGAGGATAAGCAGGAGGAAATTACAGTATTTGGTTGCATGGAAAGGGTTAGATGCATCTGAGAATTCATGGGAACCAGCAGAAAAAATAAATGTCCCGGAACTGCAGAGAGAGTTTCACTGGAAATATCCCCACAAACCTAAGCCCCATAACTGGCATCTTCAAGAAATTTTCGAAGAGACAGATAGCGATGAAGATGAGTTCATAGGGTTCAGCCCTTCAGAAACAGAGGAGAGCGAGGAGGAGGGAGGGGGGCTTAGGGGAGGGGGTGATGTCAGGGAGTAGAGTTAGAATGTTCAGGAAAGGCAAGGGTTAAGTTTTGGCTCAAACTCGGAGGAGGGGAGGTACAAGCCAGCCCTCACTAGAAGGTTAAGAAAAGAGTGGGAAAACGAAAGGAGCCTCGTGTTTGCCTTTTTCAGAGTTGCTGGTCAGGGGAGAAGCAGAGCTCAGAAGTTATCTGAATAGAATGAATTGAGTGACAGTGTTGAAGTTAAGCATTATTTATAAGTACTGTTTGTGAATTCTTAATTAAAATTATAAAAGACCAAGAGGCTTCTGTGTTGTAATATGAAGAGGAACCGACCAGCCCTGACAACATCAAATAAACTTTATTTGTCCAGTATCCTTTAGATGTCACTATATAACCTTGCTTCTCCCGCCTTACAATCAGCGATGGAACTGAGGATGGAAACTTGTACCTGGGATGCAACATTTTATTGCAACAATGCAATGAGATTCTATTCCCTCTTTAAAACACATTCCTGCAATTAGCTCTTCCCTTCATCTTCTTCCTTCCATCTTTGAAGGCATACCCTGGAGTATCCTAAAGCAAACAAACTTGTCCTTCTCTTGCTCCCAACTCCCTTTGGCGTACGATGAACCAAGAACTCTGTTTCCTCATGGATACAATTTTCTCTTGGCATACACCCATTGTGAATGGTAGGACGACAGCAGAAAGGGAATCCCTGACTTAAGCTTATCACAGAAGAAAGGAAAATATAAAGTATGTGAATTGCTCGTGTGATCAGAATTTGCTTCTACATCACTGGTTCGTGACCCAGGGGAGGGAATACCGGAAACCAAAACTCAGAGCCAAGAGAAGGAGAGCAATCTCAGCATCCTGCAGGGACCTGGTTTATTCAAACTATTACAATAGGACAGCCTTGCTAACCAGTTGCTCAGCAGAACGGCTAGTTCGAAAAGGGTGCCAGGAGGCATATTAGAAGAAAGATTATATACAAAGCACACAAAGACTCATAAAACGCCACAACACTCTTTCACTTGCATCAAGAAAGGTTACAGGTCATTCGACGCGTGCCTTAATGCGGATAACGACTCCTCCTTTGGCTGATCACCAAAGAATTGATGCTTTTGAATTCTGGTGCTGGAGGAGACTCTTGAGAGTCCTATGGAATGCAAGAAGATCAAACCTATCCATTCTGAAGGAAATCAGCCCTGAGTGCTCACTGGAAGGACAGATCCTGAAGCTGAGGCTCCAATACTTTGGCCACCTCATGAGAAGTGAAGACTCCCTGGGAAAGACCCTGATATTGGCAAAGATGGAGGGCACAAGGAAAAGGGGACGACAAAGGATGAGATGGTTAGACATTGTTCTCGAAGCTACCAACATGAGTCTGACCAAACTGTGGGAGGCAGTGGAAGACAGGAGTTCCTGGCGTGCTCTGGTCCATGGGGTCACGAAGAGTCGGACACGACTGAACGACTGAACAACAACAACATATCTCACCTTGACACCATGCCCATGGCAACCAGGACTTCCATGAGACTGTTGACATTTCAATCCCATATCTTACTTCCCTGGTATCAAAAGATGTCAAAGACCTTTGAGGAGATATGTGAGTTCTCACACGGATGCTGGCTCAACTCCTCCCTCTTTCTCAAAATATCACCTTTCTCAAAATATCAAAATATCACCTTCTAGGGCAGTGTTTTTCAACCACTGTTCCGCGGCACACTAGTGTGCCGCGAGATGTTGCCTGGTGTGCCGTGGGAAAAATTGAAAAATACAGAGAGAGACTGAGAGCTGTTGACGAAGAGCTACGTTTGTGTCTTTCTTCGATTCCAGCCAGAATATCAGCTTTGTGTTCAGCCAAACAGGCCCAGGTTGCGCACTGAATAAAGTATTTTATAATTTTTCATATTTCTGTTTACTTACTATTTCATAATAAAGTAATTATAAAATACTTTCTTTGTGTTTATTTGATTCCTATTCAAGAGAATTACTTTATATATAGTCAATATAGGCACAGAGTTAAATTTTTTAACATTTTCTAATGGTGGTGTGCCTCGTGATTTTTTTCATGAAACAAGTGTGCCTTTGCCCAAAAAAGGTTGAAAAACACTGTTCTAGGGTCCTTCTAGGGTCAGATAAGGCTTTACACATCAGAGCTTTACACAGTGCAGGAGGGTGGCATGAGGATTACAAAATGCAGGCATACCAAAATCAAGCCTAATAAATTCTATCGAAGAGGCTAAATGCAATAAGTACTAGGGCAGGCCCCATTAGCTAAAGTGGTGCTTCAGGTTAAGAACAGCTTCAGGTTAAGAACGGACCTCCGGAACGAATCAAGTACTTAACCGGAGGTACCACTGTACAGCCACTACTATAATTTGCCCCCAATGTGAGTTCTTTGATGGGAAGCAAGGCCGGCCCTGTGACTGAAGCTCTTTCCACATTCTTGGCACTGAAATAGTTTCACCTCTTGTGAATTCTTTGATGGATCGTGAGTTTGGCCTTCTCAATGAATATCTTTCCACATTCCAAGCACTGATAGGGTTTCTCCCCTGTATGAATTCTGTGATGGGTTGTGAGATGGGCGCTCTGGGTGAATTTCTTTCCACATTCGAAGCACTGATATGGCTTCTCCCCTGTATGAATTCTTTGATGGACACTGAGAAGGCCTCTGTGAATGAAGCTCTTTCCACATTCTTGGCACTGATATGTCTTCTCCCCTGTATGACTTCTCTGATGGAGAGTGAGCTGGCGTCTGTCGATGAAGCTCTTTCCACATTCCAAGCACTGATATGGCTTCTCCCCTGTATGACTTCTTTGATGGATCATGAGTCTGGCCTTCTCAATGAATCTCTTTCCACATTCCAAGCACTGATAGGGCTTCTCCCCTGTATGAATTCTTTGATGGACCGTGAGCTGGCGTCTCTCAACGAAGCTCTTTCCACATTCTTGGCACTGATATAGTTTCACCTCGCTGTGAATTCTTTGATGGATCGTGAGTTTGGCTTTCTCAATGAATCTCTTTCCACATTCCAAGCACTGATAGGGTTTCTCCCCTGTATGAATTCTCTGATGGGAAGTTAAACTGCCCTTTCGACTGAAGCTCTTTCCACACTCGAGGCACTGATAGGGTTTCTCCCCTGTATGACTTCTCTGATGGGAAATGAAACTCATTTTCCAACTGAAGCTCTTTCCACACTCCAAGCACTGATAGGGTTTCTCCCCTGTATGAATTCTTTGATGGATTGTGAGTTTGGCCTTCTCAAGGAATTTCTTTCCACATTCCAAGCACTGATAGGGTTTCTCCCCTGTATGAATTCTTTGATGGGAAGTAAGCTGGCCTTGTTGACTGAAGCTTTTTCCACATTCCAAGCACTGATAAGGTTTCTCCCCTGTATGAATTATCTGATGGGAAGTTAAACTGCCCTTTTGACTGAAGCTCTTTCCACACTCGAGGCACTGATAGGGTTTCTCCCCTGTATGAATTCTCTGATGGACAGTGAGCTTGTTTCTCTGACTGAAGCTCTTTCCACACTCGAGGCACTGATAAGGTTTTTCCCCTGTATGAATTCTTTGATGGAAAGTTAAACTGCACTTTTGACTGAAGCTCTTTCCACACTCCTGGCACTGATAGGGTTTCTCCCCTGTATGAATTATCTGATGAACAGTGAGCTTTTTTCTCCGACTGAAGCTCTTTCCACACTCCAAGCACTGATAGGCTTTCTTCTCAATGGGACTTATTTGATTTGAAGTGGAATGGGAGCTGTGACTGAAGCTCTCTCTGCACTCTGAATATGGATATGACTTCCCCACTGTGTGGATTTTGTCATGGTCTCCCTCATTCTTCAGCTCCAATTCATCACCACCTACAAAGGAGAGAGAAACGGATTGGAGTCTCAGGAAGCAATGGAGCCCCAAATCATGGAGCCGTGCTAATAATAATAATAATAATAATAATAATAATAATAATAATTTATTATTTGTACCCCGCCCATCTGGCCGGTTCCCCCCAGCCACTCTGGGTGGTCTCCAACAGATATTAAAATACATTAAAATACCACACGATAAAAACTTCCCTAAACAGGGCTGCCTTGAGGTATTTTCTGAATGTCAGATAGTTGTTTATCTCTTTGACCTCTGCTGGGAGGGCGTTCCACAGGGCAGGCGCCACTACCGAGAAGGCCCTCTGCCTGGTTCCCTGTAGCTTTGCTTCTCGCAGTGAGGGAACCGCCAGAAGGCCCTCGGCGCTGGACCTCAGTATCCGGGCTGAACGATGGGGGTGGAGACACTCCTTCAGGTATACAGGACCGAGGCCGTTTAGGGCTTTAAAGGTCAGCACCAACACTTTTGAATTGTGCTCGGAAACGTACTGGGAGCCAATGTAGTACTCTCAGGACCAGTGTTATGTGGTCCCGGCGGCCACTCCCAGTCACCAGTCTAGCTGCCGCATTCTGGATTAATTGCAGTTTCCGGGTCACCTTCAAAGGTAGCCCCACGTAGAACGCATTGCAGTAGTCCAAGCGGGAGATAACTAGAGCATGCACCACTCTGGCGAGACAGTCTGCGGGCAGGGAGGGTCTCAGCCTGCGCACCAGATGGAGCTGGTAGACAGCTGCCCTGGATACAGAATTGACCTGTGCCTCTATGGACAGCTGTGAGTCCAAAATGACTCCCAGGCTGCGCACCTGGTCCTTCAGGGGCACAGTTACCCCATTCAGGACCAGGGAGTCGCTCGCACCCTGTCCCCCCAAAACAGTACTTCTGTCTTGTCAGGATTCAACCTCCATCTGTTAGCCGCCATCCATCCTCCTACCGCCACCAGGCACTCACACAGGACCTTCCCCGCCTTCATTGTTCTGATTTGAAAGAGAGGTAGAGCTGGGTATCATCCGAATACTGATGGACACCCAGCCCAAACCCCCTGATGATCTCTCCCAGCGGTTTCATATAGATATTAAAAAGCATGGGGGAGAGGACGGAACCCTGAGGGGGCACCCCACAAGTGAGAGCCCAGGGGCCTGAACATTTATCCCCCACCACCACTTTTTGAACACGGCCCAGGAGGAAGGAGCGGAACCACTGTATAACAGTGCCCCCAGCTCCCAACCCCTGTAGACGGTCCAGAAGGATGTTATGGTCAATGGTGTCAAAGGCCGCTGAGAGATCCAGCAGAACTAGGAAACAGCTCTCACCTTTGTCCCTAGCCCACCGGAGATCATCAACCAGCGCGACCAAGGCAGTTTAAGTCCCATGATGAGGCCTGAATTCCGATTGGAAGGGATCCAAATAGTCCGCATCCTCCAGGTGTGCTTGGAGTTGTTCAGCAACCACCCGCTCAATCACCTTGCCCAGGAATGGTAGATTTGAGACTGGGCAATAGTTGGCCATATTGTCCGCGTCTAAAGATGTTTTTTAAGAAGCGGTTTAATGACCGCCTCTTTCAGCGGGTCTGGGAAGACTCCCTCACAGAGGGAAGCATTCACCACCCCGCGGAGCCCATTGCCCAGGCGTTCCCGGCTCACTTTTATTAGCCAGGATGGACAAGGATCAAGGAGACAGGTGGTCGGTTTCACTCGTCCAAGCAGCTTGTCCACATCCTCGGAGGTAACAGATTGGAATTGATCCCATGAAACATGACTATACAGGGCTCCAGCACTCTCCCGCCCTGGCCCTGCTCCCACGGTGGAGTCTTCCTCCTTCCAAATCTGAGCGACTTTATCTGCAAAAATCTTTGCAAAAGCATTGCAGAAGATCTTGGGGTCCCTACCAGGCCCCGATGACGAAGGTGGTTCTGATAAATCGTGAACCACCTGGAAGAGTCTCCTGCTACGGTTTTCTGCAGATGCAATAGAAATGGTGAAGAAGGTCCTCTTCGCCGTCACCATTGCCACTTGGTAGGCTTGAAGTTGAGCTCTAGCCCGTGTCCGGTCTGATTCAGAATGAGTTTTCTGCCACCGACGCTCTAGCCGTCTCAGCGACTGGTTCATCGCCCTCAACTGCGGGGAAAACCACGGGGCTGTCCGGGCTCCATGCAATCGGAGAGGGCGCTTCAGAGCCAGACAGTCAATAGACCTGGTTAACTACACAATCCAGCGGGCCATCAGGGAATCAGCTGAAAGGCCATCAACATGGGATAAAACATCCCCTACTCTCTCTGGAAACCATTTGGATCCATTAAGTGGCGGGGGCAGACCATCTGAATCAGTCCCACCTCCCGGCAGAGGGGAAGGTTCGCGGAGAAGTCTAGTTGCACCAGGAAGTGATCTGACCATGGCACTTCCTTTGTTTCGCTTTTACTTAATGTCAGATCACCAACATCCATATAGGTAAACACCAGGTCTAAGGCATGTCCATGGCTATGAGTTGGGCCAAACTTACTCAGGGACAGCCCCATGGAGGCCATGCTTTCCACGAAGTCCCGAGCGGCCCCTTGTAAGGTCATGTCGGCACGGATGTTAAAATCTCCTAAGACAACCAAGCTAGGTGTCTCCAGGAGCACGTCTGCCACGACCTGAAGCAGCTCGGGCAAGTAATCCATGGTGCAGCGGGGAGGTCGGAACACCAAAAGGAATCCTGTACTGCCCATATTGGCCAACTTCCAGAACATGCACTCAGAAAACTCTGGTCTTTCCAATAGGACGCCTGGTGCAAACTAATCACTTCCTAAAAATCACTGCAACCCCCCCTCTCCGCCCAAATGGCCTGGGTTGCTGTGCGTAAGAGAAACCTGGTGGACAAGCAGCGGCAAGGACTGGCCAATCTGCCTCATCCAACCAAGTCTCTGTCACACATGCCAGGGCAAATCCTCCATCCATAATCAGGTCGTGGATGGCAGTGGTTTTGTTCATCATTGACCTGGCATTACACAGCAACACTTTCAGGTCATGTGGGTATCTCTTGTTGATTCCAGTATCCATCTGATCGGGGCCAGACCCGGAGGCAGGGATAGTCCTCAAACAACGACTAAGCCTGCCTCCTCGGTTATGACATGGTCTGGTCTTAGCGTGACTCCTCCTCCTGCCCGTGATCACTGAGATCGGGTGTCCCAGGGCATCCCCCCCTGTGGAACCTGCCCCAGCCATTCTGTTGGCTGGGGCCCACTCCCAGGCAGTCCTGATTCCACCCCTTAAAACAAACCACAAACTATACAACAACCAATAAAATAAAAAACAAAAACAGAACAATTATACTAAACTTAATCCCCAACGAAATATCCATCCTACCCAGCCACCCCCCAACAATGCAAAAAGGGGGGGGAAGGAGGGGGGAAGAAATTGAAATGCCATCGACAGCTTAAGGACATTTTCCAGCCCCACTCTCTAAGCACTAGAGAGTCATTTTTATGGGCCCCGCCCCCTAGGGCAGCTGGAAAAGGCCTTGGAAGGGAGCAGGCCCTGGAGTCCTCACCACAGCGATGGTCCCCAGGAATAACTAGAGGGAGTTAGAGGTGAGGTCTTCCTACAGGGTTCACTGCCTGAGATTCAAAAAGCCTGGTGATTTTCTGGGATGGATTTTGTTTGGCCCAATCAACCCCTTCTGGAGTCCTGGCTGCTTTCCTGAGGCCCTTCCTCTGCTGCTGCCCCTGGTGAAGGGGCCCTGATGGGAGGCTGTGGGGCTGCAGACAGGCCAGCCCTTCAAGAGCAAAAGGAGGGGGTTAGACATGATGATAATGATAATAATAATAATAATAATTTTATTACTTATAACCCGCCCATCTCGTTGGGTTTCATGCTTTGAAAAGGCAGAACTGGAGGAAGAATATTCACAGGGAAAGCAGTCAACAGTCTTCCAAACAAGGCTTGCTGTAGGAGTGTTAGAAGCCCAGGTGCTGCTGTTGAGCCCCATCGAAAAATCAGAGATTCCTCCCACAGAGATATGTCTTGAATTTCAAAGCAGATAGGATGATCCAAGAGGTAGCCTTACCGAGAGAGTCCAAGATCCCACGATTCTCATCCATGACTTCCTTGTGCAGAGCTCTCTGGTCAGGATCCAGCAACGCCCACTCCTCCTCTGTGAAATGGACAGCTACATCTTCAAAGCACACTGGACCCTAAAAGAAAAAGGTTGTTGTCTTAGACAACATCAAGGTGAACTGTTACACTTTGCTCTGCCTCTAAATTGATGTTATGTTTGAATGGGATTCTTCTTCTGCACATTTCATGATGGACACATTCCCATTTGCCCCATTGAAGAATCCCCTTTCTTCTTTCCCTCTGTGCTGTTCTTGCCGGGTGGGGAGGACCCTCCTGCTGCCCTAGAGACAACTTCCAGGTGTGCAGGGGGGCAATGACAGGGGCATGAGAGGGGGAAAGCCCCATTGTGCGACTGATGGGGTGAATCCTGGCCACTGTTTGGTATGGTGTGTAAGAAGCCTATTTGAGCATCCAACCCTTCTTTCCTTGGCGGTTCCTCTGTGTCCATGACATCCTCTTTCCCCACATGGCTCCTTCCTCCTACCTGCTCTGGTTCCACAGGGGCAGCTTCCCCTTTGCCACCAAGGAAAGATGAACAAACAGGTCTTGCTGGCATCACTCTGTCTCCTACGAGAGGAAAAGGTAAGTGCATGCTTCGCTCAGAAGGAAAACTACAGGTGGGCCTTTAGAAAAATAAGAGTAGCCATATAAATGTGGACGTTTGTACCCATTTCACAGATTAGCTGTGCAAAAATACATCTCCTCTCCTCTGGGCTCTTGGACCCCTGTGACCTCCACCAAAAGATGAGAATAATTCACGGAATAGTTTCAAAATCCACAAAATGTGATTAAATGGAGAAAAAACTCCTTCCTCCTTACCCAGTGGCCTCTCTCTGGAGTCCAACGCAGTTCTCTCTACCTCAGAGGAATCCAGACCCATTTCTGGAAACTGATCCTTCCCCTGCAAGAGCAACAAGCATTCAAAAGAATTAGACTAGAACTGGAATGGCAAAGGACACCAACACTTTAGGGGTATCCTAGATCATTCCTCGGATGCATTCCATAAAAAGGATGACAAAATTAGTAGAGAATTGGGGGATACTCTCCCTCAAGTTCGGAGCCCCTTGGGAGTATCCAGAGGAAAGTCTCTCTCACCTGCTTTCTCTCCTCTGCCTGACTCAGGAGGAAACCTTCGGCCAGGGCCACCGCCTGGGAACTGGTCTCCGCTCCACATTCCCTCACCCAGCTCTCCATCTCTGGTGGAAGGACAGCCAGGAACTGCTCCAAGATCACCAGGTCCAGCATCTCAGCTTTCGTGTGGCTTTCTGGTTTCAGCCACTGACGGCAAAGGTGGTAGAGTCGGTTGCAAACCTCTCGGGGTCCTTTGGCCTCCTGGTAGCAAAGCTGCCCAAGCTGCTGGCTCTGCACATCTGAGCGGAGGGTGTCCTCCTCACCCAGGATCCTGTGGACAGACTTTCCCCAGAATCCTCCATGGCTAAGAGTTTGGATGGAAGGAAGTCTTCCTGCTTCAGGCCCAGCTGAGTCTTGCTCATCCATCTCTGTTCTCAGGACATTTTTCTGGTATATAATTAATACACAGTCAGGTGAATAGAAATGTTCCCTGGGCAAGCGAGAATGAGTCTTGCTAGGAACCAGGGCTGGACTGCACCACAACTCAGACTGAGCTTTCTTTACAAAATAAAGGAAGGAAGAAGAAGGAAGGAAGGAAGGAAGGAAGGAAGGAAGGAAGGAAGGAAGGAAGGAAGGAAGGAAGAATGGATGAGTGAGTCATCTGTACAAAGTGTAACTGGGACCCATGGCAATAGTGGGGGTCCCTCCCACCCCCAAATGTCAGGGCACATTTCTTTCCTGCTTCTGCCTCATGTTCCAGCACTTGCAATCTCCCACATTCTCAAGACTCCTGGGGTGGGTCCCTTTTTCTTTATTCTGAGCGTCAGATCTTTATCTGGCCAACCGCCTAAAGACCAGAGCTTCACCTGGCCAAATAACAGGTGGGTGGGACCAAGTAACTTTTGGTTGGGCCAAAGGACAGTGTTAAAAAATGAGATATGTAGGATTTGCCTTCTTTCTGTGATTGTAATTAGTTTTATACTCTTCTTCATATTGTGATTTACTGTCTTAATCTGCCATGGGAATTTTGGGTGAACATCAAGTAATTCCTCTTCACCAGCCAGAATCATCCCTACCTCTTGGCCTCCCTCATCCCACTCTCCTGCCTCTGAGTCTACATTGCTTTCTGCCACAGATTCCCCCCGCTCACTAAGCCCCGTTGCCTCTTCAGCTTCAGACACCTCCTCCTCCCAGTCTTCTCCCTCTGACCACTCATGTTGTTGTTCAGTCGTTCAGTCGTGTCCGACTCTTCGTGACCCCATGGACCAGAGCACGCCAGGCACGCCTATCCTTCACTGCCTCTCGCAGTTTGGCCAAACTCATGACCACTCATCCTTGCCCCCAAACCCTCCCCTGGCCCAGAGCCGCCTTCCCTTGCGGGTTCCTCAGCTGGTTCCCCTCACCATTTCTCTGTGCCCCCCCCAATCCATGCAGCTCCCTCCTGGCATCCTTTATTCTGTTATCACCAGGCTGGGCTCTGCTTTCCTTTTGGGTGAACACAATCCAGCCTCCTGTTCTCTCAGGCGCCAAACTGGGGCCTCTTCTGGGAAGCCCACCAGCAGGGCTGGAGCCCAAGGGCAACTCTCTCCCCCTGCACTTCCCAGGAACTGGCATTCAGAAGCATGGCTGCCTCCAATGTGGGGGGGGGCAGGAGCCATCGCTAGCCCTCTGCTCCTCCCTGAATTGGCCTCATCCTCTTCTAAAGCCATCTGGCTTGTTTACCATCCCTTCCTCCTGTGGGAGGGAGTTCCATGGGTCTACCTGCACACATCGACATAGAAGGACTTCATTTATTTCTACCTCCAAAGGTGTCCATCTGGCTGCCACCTGGGGTAATGAACGTGACTGTTTCCTCAATCCCATCGGGGTTCCTTTGCATGCCCTTTTCTTCCTGGCTCAGTGACCCCCCCCTCCCCAAAGGAGCAAGCGGCGTCTTGATGCGAAGGAAGAAGAGAGTTGCAGACCTCCTGCTACTTGCAGCCTCCCTGGTTTTGCAGAGAGGAAGGGGGGCAGAACCTCTTGGGGATCCCCCTGCAGGAGCTGAGCAGGCTCCCCATGGACCCCCCCCCCCCGCCCCACTTCTCCCCAATGCACCCCAAGGCAGAAAAGAGAAGAAACTCACCAGGTCCCTGAAGGGAAACTGAGGCAGCTCCTGCAGAGGAGACGAAAGCCACCTTACCCCTCTTGCAGGGAGGAACCTGGGAAAGGGGGAGGGGCTTTTCCTCCGGAGGACCTCGCCCCCCCCCTTTATATCCTGTCCTCTCTAGGAATGCAGCTCACTTCCTTTTAACTCTTGCAAGGTGGAGCAAACCAACTTCACATTCTCTCTCTCTCTCCGAGGAGCCACGTGAATTGCAGAAATCAATCCGAATAAGACAGGAGAGCTCAGCTGGCAGAACCCGAGTCTCTTTGATCTCAGGGTCTTGGGTTCGAGCCCCAGCTTGGGCAATAGATTCCTGCGTGGCCGGGGGTTGGGCTAGATGACTTTGGGGGTCCCTAATAAGGATGACTCCCTGGCCCTCGTGGCTGGCCTTCTGCGCTGTTCCTTTGACCCCTTGCAAAGCGGAGCTCCCCAGGCTCCCTTCTCTCTCTCTCTCTCTCTCAGGAGCCAGGCACCCAGAGGGGTCTTCTTTGGGGGACCCTCCTGGCTGCCCTGCACCACGGGGACTCTCCCCAAGGCAACCTAAGCGAGAAGACAAAGGAGACTTGTGACCGGATCCCAGAAGGCGCCACCGAGGCAGCACTTGCGCAGCAGTGCTTGCAGGAAGGGATGGGGGGGGGAGCCTCCTCCCTTTATTCCCGGTCCTCCCTAGAAATCCAGCTCAGTTCCTTTTAACCCTTGGCCAGCCGGGCGCACCCAGCTCCCCCCTCCCTCCCCTCCCTCTGCAAAGCAGGAGCCCCGGACATGGCCTGCACCCATGGGGGTCTTATTTGGGGGACCCTCTGGGCTGGCTTCTGAGCTGTCCCCTCCCTTGGAAACAGAAGCAGGAGAAGCACGAAAGGTCCGGAGGGGGAGAGGCTCTGCAAGGACATCCTCCTGGCGGGCCTTTTCCTCGCCAAGGTCTCCGGGCACCAGCCTGGCTTTCATTTGGATGCCAACAGCACCCTGAAAGGACTGAGACCTGAACTCTGAGGTCAAACACTGCCTTAAATTTGCATCAGCCTCTTCCCAACCCCATTTCCTTTGGCGTTACTCTCTTATTTTTTCTTCCTAACAAAGCATTTTCCTTTTAATATTTGCTACTTTCCCAAATAAAGAAAACGCTTCTTGTGATATATGGAAGCTCTAGATACTTACATAGAACTATTTGTATCACCATGTAGAACTACAATCCGTTCCGGAAGACATTCAAAAACTGAGGCTCAAAAGAAAATATGGAAAAACATGCAGTGGAAGACATCCGATGTCCAAGGCGCGTTTGAAAACGGAAGGAATTATTTCCAGGTTTTCGGCATTCGAAAACCGAAACGTTCAGCTTCGAAGACGCTAAAAAATCCGAGGTTCTGTTATACATCAAATAAACTTTATTTGTCTAGTATCCTTTAGATGTCACTATAACCTGTCTTCTCCCGCCTTACAATCAGCGATGGAAACGAGGATGGAAACTTTGTACCTGGGATGCAACATTTTATTGAAACAATTTTATTGAAACAATGCAATGAGATTCTATTCCCTCTTTAAACACATTCCTGCCCTTAGCTCTTCCCTTCATCTTCTTCCTTCCATCTTTGAAGGCATACCCTGGAGTATCCTAAAGCAAACAAACTTGTCCTTCTCTTGCTCCCAACTCCCTTTGGCATACGATGAACCAAGAACTCTGTTTCCTCCTGGATACAATTTTCTCTTGGCATATGCCCACTGTGAATGGTAGGAGGACAGCAGAAAGGGAATCCTTGACTTAAGCTTCTCACAGAAGAAAGGAAAATATAAAGTACAGTATGTGAATTGCTCGTGTGATCAGAATTTGCTTCTACATCACTGGTTCGTGACCCAGGGGAGGGAATACCGGAAACAAAAACTCAGAGCCAAGAGAATGAGAGCAATCTCAGTATCCTGCAGGGACCTGGTTTATTCAAACTATTGCAGAACGGCTAGTTCGAAAAGGCTACCAGGAGGCATATTAAAAGAAATATTATATACACAGCACACAAAGACTCATAAAATGCCACAACACTCTTCCACTTGCATCAAGAAAGGTTACAGGTAATGGGACGTGTGGCTTAATGCGGATAACGACTCCTCTGAAATTACCTTGCGGTGTCCCAGAGCACCCAGGCCATTTGGGTCTCATATGTCTCACCTTGACACCATGCCCGTGGCAACCAGGACTTCCATGGGACTGTTGACATTTCAATCCCATATCTTACTTCCCTGGTATCAAAAGATGTCAAAGACCTTTGAGGAGATATGTGAGTTCTCACACGGATGCTAGCTCAACTCCTCCCTCTTTCTCAAAACATCACCTGCCCTTCTAGGGTCAGATAAGGCTTTACACATCAGAGCTTTACACAGTGCAGGAGGGTGGCATGAGGATTACAAAATGCAGGCATACCAAAATCAAGCCTTAATACATTCTATCGAAAAGGCTACATGCAATAAGGACTAGGACACTTTGAACAGAATCGAAATCTATAATATCTAATATTCAATCAACTATCACAATTTTTACACCAAGTCCTTCCTAGGAAAGCTAAGCATGGACAGCAACCTCATCAGTGTCGCTAAATCACTCTTATCCCTCACCCCAGGGCATGTGAAGAAAATATTCAATGAATGAATAAATCATTATTTGCATCAGCCACCGGCCCTACCAATAAAACAACAATGCAATATACAAAGAATACGGTAAAAATAAAAAGTCTGTTATATAAAATACATTGTAGGATTTTGAGTCAATAGTCAAATAGTGGATGTTATTCTAATTGTCCCAGCTAAAAACCTTCCAACCTTTGCTGTCACCTGCTCATCTTGAACTGCCAAGAGAAAGGAATCTGTGAAGAAGGCATTAAACACCTTGCCCAATAACTTGCAAGTCACAGTTCTGGGTACGTAGTAGGAATTAATATGGGGCACCAGATGTGGCAAAGACGCCAGCTGCAATGCTCACGTCATACGAACTGAAGTCTCCTAAAATTAAATCAGTATATAGTGGTACCTCAGGTTACATACGCTTCAGGTTAAGAACTCCGCTAACCCAGAAATAATGCTTCAGGTTAAGAACTTTGCTTCAGGATATGGACTTCCGCTCATGCACGTTGGGAGAATGGCTGATTTATAACATCGCTCCCGACCCCCGCGGGGAATTTTGGCGGCTGCTTTGAGAGTATGCAGCCTCTCTAACCCTCCCGGGATACAGGAGGGCCCGCTGATGCCCCTTAACCCGTTCCGACCCTTCGGGGGGAGCAGGTGGGCCTGGGCTGATAGCACCCGTGGGGGCCGGAACTCCTGGAAGCCACCCTGTTCGTGCACGAGTCCCAGAACTTGGAATTTTAATTAGGCAAAAAGTTTTGGGCATGCCTCGGACAAAGGAGTAAAGAGAATATTGCTAAGGGTTCCAGCTCTGAGCAGCTAAGAAGAAAACTGGAAGAAGAGACAGACTTTATAATGGTATGTGAAAGCGGGAAAGAAAGGAGGGGAAGCCCTATGCTTGTTTTGCCTCAATATTATACTTAACACAGGCAACCACCCCCCCAGAAAAACCACTTTCATTTGGAAATAGCAAGCGGACTTTAAAGACTGAGATTGATTTTGGCAGAAAAGATCTGATTTTATATTTATAAACTGTGTGGAAGTAAAAATAAGACTCTGAAAGATTTATTCGTAATGGAGGACCTCCGACTTCGCAAGTAATGGCGCTGCAAGAATTGAATTGGTGTGGGGAGCCCGTGAGGCAGAGCACTACTCCATAGGGAGAAGCCAGTTCTGGTTGTTTATTGAAATTTGATTTATATTAGAGACTGGCACTCCTGGAAAGGGGTATGTGCAAAGCAAGCGGGGGAGAGTAGCAGCGTGAAGACGTTTGGTGAACAACAGGACGAGAAGATGGCGATGGTCGGAATGTGGCATTTGGAATTAAGATCGACCTCATCCACACAGAGACATTCTTTATTATAATTTAGCCTGCTTGCTGGCATATATCAGCAGCTGTGGAAATATTGGAAAGAATTTTGAAAAGCAATCGATGGAGGTGATCAGGGAAGCTCCGGCGTCCGAGGCATGGGAAGTCCATATATATAAAAAAATTATTATAATAATCAGGCATAACTGGAATGTTTCTTTTAATTGGGAATTCTATTATTAATTTGGATTGTAATTTGAAATGTAATTGGGAATAATTTCAATGTGATTTGCTGTGATTTGTACTGGAAATTCAATAAATAGATTATTAAAAAAAAGAAAGAAGAACTTTGCTTCAGGATAAGAACAGAAATTGTGCTCTGGCAGCGCAGCAGCAGCGGGAGGCCCCATTAGCTAAAGTGGTGCTTCAGGTTAATAACAGTTTCAGGTTAAGAACGGAACTCCGGAACGAATCAAGTACTTAACTAGAGGTACCACTGTACAGCCACTACTATGATTTGCCCCCAATGTGAGTTCTTTGATGGGAAGCAAGGCGGGCCCTGTGACTGAAGCTCTTTCCACATTCTTGGCACTGAAATAGTTTCACCTCGTTGTGAATTCTTTGATGGATCGTGAGTTGGGCCTTCTCAATGAATTTCTTTCCACATTCCAAGCACTGATAGGGTTTATCCCTTGTATGAATTCTGTGATGGGTTGTGAGATGGGCGCTCTGGGTGAATTTCTTTCCACATTCCAAGCACTGATATGGCTTCTCCCCTGTATGAATTCTTTGATGGACAGTGAGCTGGCGTCTGTCAATGAAGCTCTTTCCACATTCCAAGCACTGATATGGCTTCTGCCCTGTATGACTTCTTTGATGGACAGTGAGCTTGCGTCTGTCAATGAAGCTCTTTCCACATTCCAAGCACTGATATGGCTTCTGCCCTGTATGAGTTCTTTGATGGATTGTGAGTTTGGCCTTCTCAATGAATTTCTTTCCACATTCCAAGCACTGATGGGGTTTCTCCCCTGTATGAATTCTTTGATGGATTGTGAGTTTGGCCTTCTCAATGAATTTCTTTCCACATTCCAAGCACTTATATGGCTTCTCCCCTGTATGATTTCTTTGATGGATCGTGAGTCTGGCCTTCTCAATGAATCTCTTTCCACATTCCAAGCACTGATAGGGTTTCTCCCCTGTATGAATTGTTTCATGGGAAGTAAGCTGGCCTTGTTGACTGAAGGTTTTTCCACATTCCAAGCACTGATGTGGTCTCTCTCCTGTATGAATTGTTTCATGGGAAGTAAGATGGCCTTGTTGACTGAATCTCTTTCCACATTCCAAGCACTGATAGGGTTTCTCTCCTGTATGAATTCTTTGATGGATCGTGAGTTTGGTCTTCTCAATGAATCTCTTTCCACATTCCAAGCACTGATAGGGTTTCTCCCCTGTATGAATTCTCTGATGGACAGTGAGAAGGTTTTTTATTCTGAATCTCTTTCCACATTCCAAGCACTGATAGGGTTTCTCCCCTGTATGAATTCTTTGATGGGAAGTTAGCTTGTCTTGTTGACTGAATCTCTTTCCACATTCCAAGCACTGATAGGGTTTCTCCCCTGTATGAATTCTTTGATGGGAAGTAAGCTTGTCTTGTTGACTGAATCTCTTTCCACATTCCAAGCACTGATAGGGTTTCTCTCCTGTATGAATTCTTTGATGGATCGTGAGTTTGGTCTTCTTAATGAATCTCTTTCCACATTCCAAGCACTGATAGGGTTTCTCCCCTGTATGAATTCTCTGATGGACAGTGAGAAGGTTTTTTATTCTGAATCTCTTTCCACATTCCAAGCACTGATAGGGTTTCTCCCCTGTATGAATTCTTTGATGGGAAGTAAGCTGGCCTTGTTGACTGAAGCTTTTTCCACATTCCAAGCAGTGATAGGGTTTATCTCCAGTATGATTTCTCTGATGGTAAATGAAACTAATTTTCCAACTGAAGCTCTTTCCACATTCCAGGCACTGATAAGGTTTCCCCCCTGTATGAATTCTTTCATGGGAAGTTAAACTGCCCGTTTGACTGAAGCTCTTTCCACACTCCAAGCACTGATAGGGTTTCTCTCCTGTATGAATTCTCTGATGGACAGTAAGCTTGTCTCTCTGACTGAAGCTCTTTCCACACTCGAGGCACTGATAGGGTTTCTCCCCTGTATGAATTCTCTGATGGACAGTGAGATTGTTTCTCCGACTGAAGCTCTTTCCACACTCCAAGCACTGGTAGGCTTTCTTCTCAATGAGACTTCTTTGACTTGAAGTGGAATGGGAGCTCTGACTGAAGTTCTCTCTGCACTCTGAAAATGGATATGACTTCCCCACTGTGTGGATTTTGTCGTGGTCTCCCTCGTTCTTCAGCTCCAATTCATCACCATCTGCAAAGGAGAGAGAAACGGAATGGAGTCTCAGGAAGCAATGGAGCCCCAAATCATGGAGCAGTGCTAATAATAATAATAATAATAATAATAATAATTTATTATTTGTACCCTGCCCACCTGGCCGGGTCCCCCCAGCCACTCTGGGTGGTCTCCAACAGATATTAAAATACATTAAAATACCACAGGTTAAAAACTTCCCTAAACAGGGCTGCCTTGAGGTATTTTCTGAATGTCAGATAGTTGTTTATCTCTTTGACCTCTGCTGGGAGGGCGTTCCACAGGGCGGGCGCCACTACCGAGAAGGCCCTCTGCCTGTTTTCCTGTAGCTTTGCTTCTCACAGTGAGGGAACCGCCAGAAGGCCCTCGGCGCTGGACCTCAGTGTCCGGGCTGAACGATGGGGGTGGAGACGCTCCTTCAGGTATACAGGACCGAGGCCATTTAGGGCTTTAAAGGTCAGCACCCACACTTTGAATTGTGCTCGGAAACGTACTGTAGTTCTCTCAGGACCAGTGTTATGTGGTCCCGGCGGCCACTCCCAGTCACCAGTCTAGCTGCCGCATTCTGGATTAATTGTAGTTTCCGGGTCACCTTCAAAGGTAGCCCCACGTAGAATGCATTGCAGTAGTCCAAGCGGGAGATAACTTGAGCATGCACCACTCTGGTGAGACAGTCTGCGGGCAGGGAGGGTCTTAGCCTGCGCACCAGATGGAGCTGGTAGACAGCTGCCCTGGATACAGAATTGACCTGTGCCTCTATGGACAGCTGTGAGTCCAAAATGACTCCCAGGCTGCACACCTGGTCCTTCAGGGGCACAGTTACCCCATTCAGGACCAGGGAGTCGCTCGCACCCTGTCCCCCAAAAACAGTACTTCTGTCTTGTCAGGATTCAACCTCAATCTGTTAGCCGCCATCCATCCTCCAACTGCCTCCAGGCACTCACAAAGGACCTTCCCCGCCTACACTGGTTCTGATTTGAAAGAGAGGTAGAGCTGAGTATCATCCGCATACGGATGGACAACCAGCCCAACCCCCCCTGATGATCTCTCCCAGTGGCTTCATATAGATATTAAAAGCATGGGTGAGAGGATGGAACCCTGAGGAGCACCCCACATGTGAGAGCCCAGGGATCTGAACATTCATCCCCCACCACCACTTTCTGCACACGGCCCAGGAGGAAGGAGCAGAACCACTGTATAACAGTGCCCCCAGCTCCCAACCCCTGTAGACGGTCCGGAAGGTGAATGGTGAATGGTGTCAAAGGCCGCTGAGAGATCCAGCAGAACTAGGAAACAGCTCTCACCTTTGTCCCTAGCCCGCTCAATCACCTTGCCCAGGAATGGTAGGTTTGAGACTGGGTGATAGTTGGCCATATTGGCCGGGTCTAAAAATGTTTATTTAATAAGTGGTTTAATGACCGCCTCTTTCAGCGGGTCTGGGAAGACTCCCTCACAGAGGGAAGCATTCACCACCCCGCGGAGCCCATCGCCCAGCCGTTCCCGGCTCACTTTTATTAGCCAGGATGGACAAGGATCAAGGAGGCAGGTTGTTGGTTTCACTCGTCCAAGCAGCCTGTCCACATCCTTGGAGGTAACAGATTGGAATTGATCCAATGAAACATGACTAGACAGGGCTCCAGCACTCTCCTGCCCTGGCCCTGCTCCCACGGTGGAGTCTACCTCCTTCCGAATCTGAGCGACTTCATCTGCAAAAAACTTTGCAAAAGCATTGCAGGAGATCTTGGGGTCCCTACCAGGCCCCGATGACGAAGGTGGTTCTGATAAATTGTGAACCACCTGGAAGAGTCTCCTGCTGCTGTTTTCTGCAGATGCAATAGAAACGGTGAAGAAGGTCATCTTCGCCGTCGCCATTGGCACTTGGTAGGCTTGAAGTACAGCTCTAGCCCGTGTCCTGTCTGATTCAGAATGAGCTTTCCGCCACTGGCGCTCTAGCCGTCTCAGCGACTGGGGAAAACCACGGGGCTGTCTAGGCTCCATGCAATCGGAGAGACAGTGGGTATCCCTTGTTGATTCCAGTATCCGTCCGATCGGGGCCAGACCCGGAGGCAGGGATAGTCCTCAAACAACGACTAAGCCTGCCTCCTCGGTAATGACATGGTCTGGTCTTAGCGTGACTCCTCCTCCTGCCCGTGATCACTGAGATCGGGTGTCCCAGTGCATCTCCCCCTGTGGAACCTGCCCCAGCCATTCTGTTGGCTGGGGCCCACTCCCAGGCAGCCCTGATCCCACCCCTTAAAACAAACCACAAACTATACAACAACCAATAAAATAATACCCAACGAAATATCCATCCCACCCAGCCACCCCCCAACAATGAAAAAAGGAAAAAAAGAGGAGGGGGAAAAAGAAATTGAAATGCCATTGACAGCTTAAGGACATTTTCCAGCCCCACTCTCTAAGCACTAGAGTCATTTTTATGTCTGAGAGTGTGAGGGCTTGGGCTCCGCAGTCTAGGCCAGCTGGAATAGGCCTTGGAAGGGAGCAGGCCCTGGAGTCCTCACCACAGCGATGGTCCCCAGGAATAACGAAAGGGAGTTAGAGGTGAGGTCTTCCTACAGGGTTCACTGCCTGAGATTCAAAAAGTCTGGTGATTTTCTGGGTTGGATTTTGTTTGGCCCAATCATGGGACCAATCATGGGATCTGTGACATCTCCAATGTCATCCGTTTCTTGAGTCAACCAAGGACAGAAAAAAGCAAGAACAGAAACAAAAAACCTGACAGAAGCTACATGAACTTCCTGAATCATTTTGAAGCCTACATTTAAGAAGGCCTTGTGCAGTTTAGAGCAGCCTGGAAAAAATATGGAGGGGTATCTTATCTCCCCCCGAGGCTCTTGGGCTGAGCTCCTTTCCCCCTGCTCAGCACCCTGCGCCTCTGGCGGCCCTGGCCCTATGGTCAGCCTTCCTTCTGCTCCTCCTCTAATATCTGGCCATATGGTTCCCAGCCCTGCTGGGAGGCTGTGGGGCTGCAGACAGGCCAGCCATTCAAGAGCAAAAGGAGGGGGTTAGACATGATGATAATGATAATAATAATAATTTTATTACTTATAACCCGCCCATCTGGCAGGGTTTCATGCTTTGACAAAGGCAGAACTGGAGGAAGAATATTCACAGGGAAAACAGTCAACAGTCTTCCAAACAAGGCTTGCTGTGGGAGTGTTAGAAGCCCAGGTGCTGCTGTTGAGCCCCATCGAAAAATCCGAGGTTCCTCCCATAGAGATATTTCTTGAATTTCAAAGCAGATAGGATGATCCAAGAGGAAGCCTTACCGAGAGAGTCCAAGAACCCACGATTCTCCTCCATGACTTCCTTGTGCAGAGCTCTCTGGTCAGGATCCAGCAACGCCCACTCCGCCTCTGTGAAATGGACAGCTACATCTTCAAAGCACACTAGACCCTAAAAGGAAAAGGAAAAGGTTGTCCTCTTAGACAACATCAAGGTGAACTGTTACACTTTGCTCTGTTGTTTTCTGCCTTTTAATTGATGTTATGTTTGAATGGGATTCTTCTTCTGCACATTTCATGATGGACACATTCCCATTTGCCCCATGGAAGGATCCCCTTTCTTCTTTCCCTGTGTGCTGTTCTTGCCGTGTGGGGAAGACCCTCCTGATGCCCTAGAGACAACTTCCAGGTGCGCAGGGGGGCAATGACAGGGGCATGAGAGGGCGAAAGCCCCACTGTGCGACTGATGGGGTGAATCCTGGCCACTGTTTGGTATGGTGTGTAAGAAGCCTATTTGAGCATCCAACCCTTCATTCCCACCTTTCCTCTGTGTCCAACCCGCCCATGACATCCTCTTTCCCCACATGGCTCCTTCCTCCTACCTGCTCTGGTTCCACAGGGGCAGCTTCCCCTTCGCCACCAAGGAAAGATGGACAAACAGGTCTTGCTGGCATCGCTCCATCTCCTACGAGAGGAAAAGGTAAGTGCATGCTTCGCTCAGAAGGAAAACTACAGGTGGGCATTCCAAAAAGTGTAGGGGCTTATTGTTTCCGGCGGTGGGAAATGGCTGACTCCGATACAACTGGACCTCAGCTGTGCAGATAATTCAGGGTCAAAATGGGGGTAATTGGCCCTGGCAGACTCCCCAGGGTGGGGGAGGACTGTCTCGTAGACCTGTGGATTGCCCAAGATTGCCAGCTTCCAACAAAATGCAAGTGGCAGGGCGCTGGGTCCCTGAGCACGACACGGCTGGCACTCTCTGAAGTCACTCCCATAGCCGGGAATATCTGTTTGATAAAATAATTAGATTTGGACAATAAACAGACATAGTCTGGACCGAAGAAGACTGAGGGGAAAAAACTGCAGAACTGCAAAGTCCCTGGTGTTTTAGTTTGGATTTCAAAGAGATTTTCATCATGGTGTTTGGATTTATGGAGGTGACTGGTACGTTCTTTGTTTTCTTCTTAATATCTAGAATGGTTTTCTACGCCAAGCCTCATTAAGGAACCCAATTTGTTTTTTTGGAAAAGTACAGATGGACTTCTATTTATAATTAAGTACATTACTGTGCAGCTTTGCTCAGACTTGAAAGACTTGATAAGGATAGAAGAAGAAATAAGATGGCGCTTGCAAATATGACGCAGCACGGAATAACGAGAATTCTTCCCTTCTTTGAGGGATGTTGGAAATATCTTCTGGCGGACTTTATAATGACTTAAGATAACAATTTGGGATAACATATATGCATCTGTTTGCAGAATTTCTTCATTATGAGTGAAAGAGAAGGCTTAATGGATGTCTACCAGCCCCCCCTCTAAGGCACGGAGGGGAGGGGGACTGTGTGATCTCCAGAAAAGCTGATCAATCGCCTAATGATTTATATCTGTGGAATACAGTTCATTTACATTGAAATATTGCAAACAGTGTGCTCGACAAACAACGTGGAAACTAGGGCTTCGATAAATTTTAATTGATAGATTTGGACACCAGCCGGGATTGGAAGATTGGAATGAAGTCAGGAAAAGCTGTGCTGACAAATATACAGTGGGGAAAAATATATATACATACAAATAAAGCTGTACTTGAGGGATGAAAGGATTTATGATTGAGAATCGAATAACCAGGGAAGGAAATTTTTAAAGTGTTAAGATCGGAATGTGGAAAATATGAGAATAACTGAAGAAGGAAGGAACGAAGATTAGAGATATATTTCAGAGGTCCAGACTGTGGGGAGCCTGGAAAAAAATAATTAATAATTTGGAGCGTAATTTGGTTTTTTATTTATTTTAGTTTATTGTTTTTAATTGGATTGTGATTGGAACATGTTAATTGGCTGCTTTTATTGGAAAATTAATAAATATGATTTTAAAAAAGAAAGTAGTAGCCACGTCAATGTGGACGTTTCTACCCATTTCACAGATTAGTTGTGCAAAAATACATCTCCCCTCCTCTGGGCTCCTGGACCCCTGTGACCTCCACCAAAAGATGAAAATAATTAACAGATTAGTTTCAAAATCCACAAAATGTGATTAAATTGAGAAAAAACTCCTTCCTCCTCACCCAGTGGCCTCTCTCTGGAGTCCAACGGAGTTCTCTCTACCTCAGAGGAATCCAGACCCATTTCTGGAAACTGATCCTTCCCCTGCAAGAGCAACAAGCATTCAAAAGAATTAGATTAGAACTGGAATGGCAAAGGACACCAACACTTTAGGGGTATCGGAGATCATTCCTCGGATGCTTTCCCAAAAAAGGATGACAAAATTAGTAGAGAATTGGGGGATAGTCTCCCTCAAGTTCGGAGCCCCTTGGGAGTATCCAGAGGAAAGTCTCTCTCACCTGCTTTCTCTCCTCTGCCTGACTCAGGAGGAAACCTTCGGCCAGGGCCACCGCCTGGGAACTGGTCTCCGCTCCACATTCCCTCACCCAGCTCTCCATCTCTGGTGGAAGGACAGCCAGGAACTGCTCCAAGATCACCAGGTCCAGCATCTCAGCTTTCGTGTGGCTTTCTGGTTTCAGCCACTGACGGCAAAGGTGGTAGAGTCGGTTGCAAACCTCTCGGGGTCCTTTGGCCTCCTGGTAGCAAAGCCGCCCGAGCTGCTGGCTCTGCACATCTGAGCGGAGGGTGTCCTCCTCACCCAGGATCCTGTGGACAGACTTTCCCCAGAATCCTCCATGGCTAAGAGTTTGGATGGAAGGAAGTCTTCCTGCTTCAGGCCCAGCTGAGTCTTGCTCATCCATCTCTGTTCTCAGGACAACTCCAAGAAATAAAAAGAAGTCCCCTACGTCTTCTGTCTGCCCGAAAGACAAGTTTTAGCACATCCTAAAAAGAAAATACATTTCTCTGGTATATAATTAATACACAGTCAGGTGAATAGAAATGTTCCCTGGGCAAGCGAGGATGAGTCTTGCTAGGAACCAGGGCTGGACTGCACCACAACTCAGACTGAGCTTTCTTTACAAAATGAAGGAAGGAAGTCAGAATGGATGACTGTATTAAGTGTAACTGGGACCCATGGCAATAGTGGGGGTCCCTCCCACCCCCAAATGTCAGGGCACATTTCTTTCCTGCTTCTGCCTCATGTTCCAGCACTTGCAATCTCCCACATTCTCAAGACTCCTGGGGTGGGTCCCTCTTTCTTTATTCTGAGCGCCAGATCTTTACCTGGCCAACCGTCTGAGGACCAGAGCTTCACCTGGCCAAACAACAGGTGGGTGGGACCAAATAACTTGTGGATAGGGACAAAGGACAGTGTTAAAAAACGAGATTTGCCTTCTTTCTGTGATTGTAATTAGTTTTATACTCTTCTTAATATTGTGATTTACTGTTTTAATCTGCCATGGGATTTTTGGGTGAACATCAAGTAATTGATTATGATGATTGGGGGGGGGGCTTGTCACAGGAGGAGAGGAGCCCCCTATTCCTCTTCACCAGCCAGAATCATCCCTACCGCTTGGCCTCCTTCATCCCACTCTCCTGTCTACATTGCTCTCTGCCACAGATTCCCCCGGCTCACTAAGCCCCGTTGCCTCTTCAGCTTCAGACACCTCCTCCTCCTAGTCTTCTCCCTCTGACCACTCATCCTTGCCCCCAAACCCTGCCCTGGCCCAGAGCCGCCTTCCATTGCGGGTTCCTCAGCTGGTTCCCCTCACCATGAAGACAGATGAAGACAGTCCAGCCTCCTGTTCTCTCATGTGCCAACCTGGGACCCCTTCGCTAGCCCTCTGCTCCTCCCTGAATTGGCCTCATCCTCTTCTAAAGCCATCTGGCTTGGTGGCCATCCCTTCCTCCTGTGGGAGGGAGTTCCATGGGTCTACCTGCACACATCGACATAGAAGGACTTTATTTATTTTTACCTCCAAAGGTGTCCATCTGGCTGCCACCTGGGGTAATGAACGTGACTGTTTCCTCAATCCCATCGGGGTTCCTTTGCATGCCCTTTTCTTCCTGGCTCAGTGACCCCCCCTCCCCAAAGGAGCAAGCGGCGTCTTGATGCGAAGGAAGAAGAGAGTTGCAGACCTCCTGCTACTTGCAGCCTCCCTGGTTTTGCAGAGAGGAAGGGAGGCAGAACCTCTTGGGGATCCCCCTGCAAGAGCTGAGCAGGCTCCCCCTGGACCCCCCCGCCCCACTTCTCCCCAAAGGCAGAAAAGAGAGGAAACTCACCAGGTCCCTGAAGGGAAACTGAGGCAGCTCCTGCAGAGGAGACGAAAGCCACCTTCCCCCTCTTGCAGGGAGGAACCTGGGAAAGGGGGAGGGGCTTTTGCTCCGGAGGACCTCGCCCCCCCCTTTATATCCTGTCCTCTCTAGGAACGCAGCTCAGTTCCCTTTAACCCTTGCAAGGTGGAGCAAACCAACTTCCCATTCTCTCTCTCAGCGGAGCCCAGGAGGAGACACGTGAATTGCTGGAATAAACCCGAATAAGTCAGGAGAGCTCAGCTGGTAGAACCCGAGTCCCTGGCCCTCGTGGCTGGCCTTCTGCGCTGTTCCTTTGACCCCTTGCAAAGCGGAGCTCCCCAGGCTCCCTTCTCTCTCTCTCTCTCTCTCTCAGGAGCCAGGCACCCAGAGGGGTCTTCTTTGGGGGACCCTCCTGGCTGCCCTGCACCACGGGGACTCCCCCATCTCCCCAAGGCAACCTAAGCGGGAAGAGAAAAGAGACTCGTGAGCGGATCCCAGAAGACGCCACCGAGGCAGCACTTGCGGAGCAGAGAGACAACAGCCCTCCTCCTCCTCCTTGCAGGAAGGGATGGGGGGGGAGCCTCCTCCCTTTATTCCCGGTCCTCCCTAGAAATCCAGCTCAGTTCCTTTTAACCCTTGGCCAGCCGGGCGCACCCAGCTCCCCCCTCCCTCCCCTCCCTCTGCAAAGCAGGAGCCCCGGACATGGCCTGCACCCATGGGGGTCTTATTTGGGGGACCCTCTGGGCTGGCTTCTGAGCTGTCCCCTCCCTTGGAAACAGAAGCAGGAGAAGCACGAAAGGTCCGGAGGGGGAGAGGCTCTGCAAGGACATCCTCCTGGCGGGCCTTTTCCTCGCCAAGGTCTCCGGGCACCAGCCTGGCTTTCATTTGGATGCCAACAGCACCCTGAAAGGACTGAGACCTGAACTCTGAGGTCAAACACTGCCTTAAATTTGCATCAGCCTCTTCCCAACCCCATTTCCTTTGGCGTTACTCTCTTATTTTTTCTTCCTAATAAAGCATTTTCCTTTTAATATTTGCTACTTTCCCAAATAAAGAAAACGCTTCTTGTGATATATGGAAGCTCTAGATACTTACATAGAACTATTTGTATCACCATGTAGAACTACAATCCGTTCCGGAAGACATTCAAAAACTGAGGCTCAAAAGAAAATATGGAAAAACATGCAGTAGAAGACATCCGATGTCCGAGGCGCGTTTGAAAATGGAAGGAATTATTTCCAGGTTTTCGGCATTCGAAAACCGAAACGTTCAGCTTCGAAGACGCTAAAAAACCCGAGGTTCTGCTATACATCAAATAAACTTTATTTGTCTAGTATCCTTTAGATGTCACTATAACCTGTCTTCTCCCGCCTTACAATCAGCGATGGAAACGAGGATGGAAACTTTGTACCTGGGATGCAACATTTTATTGAAACAATGCAATGAGATTCTATTCCCTCTTTAAACACATTCCTGCCCTGAGCTCTTCCCTTCATCTTCTTCCTTCCATCTTTGAAGGCATACCCTGGAGTATCCTAAAGCAAACAAACTTGTCCTTCTCTTGCTCCCAACTCCCTTTGGCATACGATGAACCAAGAACTCTGTTTCCTCCTGGATACAATTTTCTCTTGGCATATGCCCACTGTGAATGGTAGGAGGACAGCAGAAAGGGAATCCATGACTTAAGCTTCTCACAGAAGAAAGGAAAATATAAAGTACAGTATGTGAATTGCTCGTGTGATCAGAATTTGCTTCTACATCACTGGTTCGTGACCCAGGGGAGGGAATACCGGAAACAAAAACTCAGAGCCAAGAGAAGGAGAGCAATCTCAGCGGGAGGCCCCATTAGCTAAAGTGGTGCTTCAGGTTAAGAACAGTTTCAGGTTAAGAATGGACCTCCGGGACAAATTAAGTACTTAACCAGAAGTACCACTGTACAGCCACTACTATAATTTGCCCCCAATGTGAGTTCTTTGATGGGAAGCAAGGCGGTCCCTGTGACTGAAGCTCTTTCCACATTCTTGGCACTGATATGGTTGTACCTCGATGTGAATTCTTTGATGGATCGTGAGTTTGCCCTTCTCAATGAATCTCTTTCCACATTCCAAGCACTGATAGGGTTTCTCCCCTGTATGAATTCTGTGATGGGTTGTGAGATGGGAGCTCCGGGTGAATTTCTTTCCACATTCGAAGCACTGATATGGCTTCTCCCCTGTATGACTTCTCTGATGGACAGTGAGCTGGCGTCTGTCAATGAAGCTCTTTCCACATTCTTGGCACTGATATGGTTGTACCTCGACGTGAATTCTTTGATGGATCGTGAGTTTGCCCTTCTCAATGAATTTCTTTCCACATTCCAAGCACTGATAGGGTTTCTCCCCTGTATGAATTCTGTGATGCGTTGTCAGATGGGCGCTCTGGGTGAATTTCTTTCCACATTCTTGGCACTGATATGGCTTCTCCCCTGTATGAATTCTTCGATGGACACTGAGAAGGCTTCTGTGAATGAAACTCTTTCCACATTTCAAACACTGATATGTCTTCTCCCCTGTATGACTTTTCTGATGGAGAGTGAGCTGGCGTCTGTCGATGAAGCGCTTTCCACATTCTTGGCACTGATATGGCTTCTCCCCTGTATGACTTCTTTGATGGATCGTGAGTTTGGCCTTCTCAATGAATCTCTTTCCACATTCCAAGCACTGATAGGGTTTCTCCCCTGTATGAATTCTTTGATGGACAGTGAGCTTGTGTCTTTCAATGAAGCTCTTTCCACATTCTTGGCACTGATATAGTTTCACCTCGCTGTGAATTCTTTGATGGATCGTGAGTTTGGACTTCTCAATGAATCTCTGTCCACATTCCAAGCACTGATAGGGTTTCTCCCCTGTATGAATTCTTTGATGGGAAGTTAAACTGCCCTTTCGACTGAAGCTCTTTCCACACTCGAGGCACTGATAGGGTTTCTCCCCTGTATGAATTCTCTGATGGACAGTGAGCTCGTTTCTCTGACTGAAGCTCTTTCCACACTCCAAGCACTGATAGGCTTTCTTCTCAATGGGACTTCTTTGACTTGAAGTGGAATGGGAGCTCTGACTGAAGCTCTCTCTGCACTCTAAAAATGGATATGACTTCCCCACTGTGTGGATTTTGTCATGTTCTCCCTCGTTCTTCAGCTCCAATTCATCACTACCTGCAAAGGAGAGAGAAACGGATTGGAGTCTCAGGAAGTAATGGAGCCCCAAAACATGGAGCAGTGCTAATAATAATAATAATAATAATAATTTATTATTTGTACCCCGCCCATCTGGCCAGGTCCCCCCAGCCACTCTGGGCGGCCTCCAACAGATATTAAAATACATTAAAATATCAGAACTTTAAAACTTTCTTAACAGGGCTGCCTTGAGGTATTTTCTGAATGTCAGATAGTTTATCTCTTTGAACTCTGCTGGGAGGGCGTTCCACAGGGCGGGCGCCACTACTGAAAAGGCCCTCTGCCTTGTTCCCTGTAGCTTTGCTTCTCGCAGTGAGGGAACCGCCAGAAGGCCCTCGGTGCTGGATCTCAGTGTCCGGGCTGAACGATGGGGGTGGAGACACTCCTTCAGGTATACAGGACCGAGGCCGTTTAGGGCTTTAAAGGTCAGCACCAACACTTTGAATTGTGCTCGGAAACGTACTGGGAGCCAATGTAGATCTCTCAGGACCGGTGTTATGTGGTCCCGGCGGCCACTCCCAGTCACCAGTCTAGCTGCCGCATTCTGGATTAATTGCAGTTTCCGGGTCACCTTCAAAGGTAGCCCCACGTAGAGCGCATTGCAGTAGTCCAAGCGGGAGATAACTAGAGCATGCACCACTCAGGTGAGACAGTCTGCGGGCAGGTAGGGTCTTAGCCTGCGCACCAGATGGAGCTGGTAGACAGCTGCCCTGGATACAGAATTGACCTGTACCTCTATGGACAGCTGTGAGTCCAAAATGACTCCCAGGCTGCGCACCTGGTCCTTCAGGGGCACAGTTACCCCATTCAGGACCAGGGAGTCGCTCGCACCCTGTCCCTCAAAAACAGTATTTCTGTCTTGTCAGGATTCAACCTCAATCTGTTAGCCGCCATCCATCCTCCAACCGCCTCCAGGCACTCACACAAGACCTTCACCGCCTTCACTGGTTCCGATTTGAAAGAGAGGTAGAGCTGGGTATCATCCGCATACTGATGGACACCCAGCCCAAACCCCCTGATGATCTCTCCCAGTGGCTACATGTAGATATTAAAAAGCATGGGGGAGAGGACGGAACCCTGAGGGGGCACCCCACAAGTGAGAGCCCAGGGGTCTGAGCTCTCATTCCCCACCACCACTTTCTGAACACGGTCCAGGAGGAAGGAGCGGAACCACTGTATAACAGTGCCCCCAGCTCCCAACCCCTGTAGACAGTCCAGAAGGATGTTATAGTGAATGGTGTCAAAGGCCGCTTAGAGATCCAGCAGAACTAGGAAACAGCTCTCACCTTTGTCCCTAGCCCGCCGGAGATCATCGACCAGCGCAACCAAGGCAGTTTCAGTCCCATGATGAGGCCTGAATCCCAATTGGAAGGGATCCAAATGATCCGCATCCTCCAGGCGTGTTTGGAGTTGTTCAGCAACCACCCGCTCAATCACCTTGCCCAGGAATGGTAGGTTTGAGACTGGGCGATAGTTGGCCATATTGGCCGGGTCTAAAGATGTTTTTTTAAGAAGCGGTTTAATGACCGCCTCTTTCAGCGGTGGAGTCTACCTCCTTCCGAATCTGAGCGACTTTATCTGCAAAAAACTTTGCAAAAGCATTGTAGGAGATCTTGGGGTCCCTAACAGGCCCCGATGACAAAGGTGGTTCTGATAAATTGTGAACCACCTGGAAGAGTCTCCTGCTGCTGTTTTCTGCAGATGCAATAGAAACGGTGAAGAAGGTCCTCTTCGCCGTCACCATTGCCACTTGGTAGGCTTGAAGTTGAGCTCTAGCCCATGTCCGGTCTGATTCAGAATGAGTTTTCTGCCACCGGCGCTCTAGCTGTCTCAGCAACAGTTTCATCGCCCACAGCTCCGGGGGAAACCACGGGGCGGTCTGGGCTCCATGCAATCGGAGAGGGTGCTTTGGAGCCAGACAGTCAATAGCCCTGATTAACTCCACATTCCAGCGGGCCACCAGGGAATCAGCTGAAAGGCCATCAACATGGGATAAAACATCCCCTACCACTCTTTGGAAGCCAATTGGATCCATTAAGTAGCGGGGGCGGACCATCCGAATTGGTGCCACCTCCCGGCAGAGGGGAAGGGTCGCGGAGAAGTCTAGTTGCACCAGGAAGTGATCTGACCATGGCACTTCTTTTGTTTCGCTTTTACTTAGTGTCAGATCACCAACATCCATAGAGGCAAATAACAAGTCTAAGGCATGTCCGTGGCTATGAGTTGGGCCAAACTTATTCAGGGACAGCCCCATGGAGGCCATGCTTTCCACGAAGTCCCGAGCGGCCCCTTGTAAGGTTGTGTCGGCATGGATGTTAAAATCTGCCTCATCCAACCAAGTCTCTGTCACACATGCCAGATCAAATCCTCCATCCACAATCAGGTCGTGGATGGCAGTGATCTTGTTCATCATTGACCTGGCATTACACAGCAACACTTTCAGGTCATGTGGGTATCCCTTGTTGATTCCAGTATCCATCCGATCGGGGCCAGACCCGGAGGCAGGGATAGTCCTCAAACAACGACTAAGCCTGCCTCCTCGGTAATGACATGGTCTGGTGTTAGTGTGACTCCTCCTCCTGCCCGTGATCACTGAGATCGGGTGTCCCAGGGCATCTCCCCCTGTGGAACCTGCCCCAGCCATTCTGTTGGCTGGGGCCCACTCCCAGGCAGCCCTGATCCCACCCCTTAAAAAAAACCACAAACTATACAACAACCAATAAAATAAAAAACAAAAACGGAACAATTATACTAAACTTAATACCCAACGAAATCTCCATCCCACTCAGCCACCCCCCAACAATGAAAAAAGGAAAAAAAGAGGAGGGGGGAAAAGAAATTGAAATGCCATCGACAGCTTAAGGACATTTCCCAGCCCCACTCTCTAAGCACTAGAGAGTCATTTTTATGGGCTCCGCAGTCTAGGCCAGCTGGAATAGGCCTTGGAAGGGAGCAGGTCCTGGAGTCCTCACCACTGCGATGGTCCCCAGGAATAACTAGAGGGAGTTAGATGTGAGGTCTTCCTACAGGGTTCACTGCCTGAGATTCAAAAAGCCTGGTGATTTTCTGGGTTGGATTTTGTTTGGCCCAATCATGGGACCAATCATGGGATCTGTGCCATCTCCAATGTCATCCGTCTCTTTAGTCAACCAAGGACAGAAAAAAGCAAGAACAGAAACAAAAAACCTGACAGAAGCTACATGAACTTCTTGAATCACTCTGTAGCCTACATTTAAGAAGGCCTTGTGCAGTTTAGAGCAGCCTGGAAAAAATATGGAGGGGTATCTTATCTCCCCCCGAGGCTCTTGGGCTGAGCTCCTTTCCCCCTGCTCAGCACCCTGCGCCTCTGGCGGCCCTGGCCCTATGGTCAGCCTTCCTTCTGCTCCTCCTCTATTATCTGGCCATATGGTTCCCAGCCCTGCTGGGAGGCTGTGGGGCTGCAGACAGGCCAGCCATTCAAGAGCAAAAGGAGGGGGTTAGACATGATGATAATGATAATAATAATAATTTTATTACTTATAACCCGCCCATCTGGCAGGGTTTCATGCTTTGACAAAGGCAGAACTGGAGGAAGAATATTCACAGGGAAAACAGTCAACAGTCTTCCAAACAAGGCTTGCTGTGGGAGTGTTAGAAGCCCAGGTGCTGCTGTTGAGCCCCATCGAAAAATCCGAGGTTCCTCCCATAGAGATATTTCTTGAATTTCAAAGCAGATAGGATGATCCAAGAGGAAGCCTTACCGAGAGAGTCCAAGATCCCACGATTCTCCTCCATGACTTCCTTGTGCAGAGCTCTCTGGTCAGGATCCAGCAACGCCCACTCCTCCTCTGTGAAATGGACAGCTACATCTTCAAAGCACACTGGACCCTAAAAGGAAAAGGTTGTCCTCTTAGACCAGTGTTTCTCAACCACTGTTCCACTGTTCTCAACCACTAGTGTGCCGCGAGATGTTGCCTGGTGTGCCGTGGGAAAAATTACTAAAAGTTACTAAATTACTAAATCCTACCTGCGGAACAACCTTTCTCGCCATCCCCACATAAATCTGAGCTTCGCAGTGGGAGAGCAGAGCGCGGGCTCTTCCCGTGACGCTGGCGCCCCTAGCGGCCGTCCGCTGTCGTTCCCAAGCTACCTCCGTTCTCCACCAATCACCAACCGAGCTCCGGCTCCAAGGTAACCCTTAGCCCCGCCCGCCCGCGGACGCGCCCGCCGCCCCACCCTCAACAGGTTCCCTCTCGGAGCTCCGCCCCTCTCCATCCGGGGTAGCTGCGGCTGGCTTTTGGCTCCCAAACGGGAAGCGGCTGGTCAGCTGATCCGTTCCCCGCCGGTCGTCACATGATGGTGCTGGCAGGTACCGCGAAGGCCATGGAGTGACGGGAATGGCCCCTTTCGGCGTCCGCTGGTTCCCCCTGCTCCTGAGCTCCGCCGCTCCGCTTGTGCCCCGCTCCGCAGACGCCGGTGAGTGAGAGGCCCCGGCGGCAGCCCCCTCCGGGCAGGTCCTTAGGCCCCTGGTGCCTCGTCCGGAAAGGAGGCAGGTTCCCCGCGCCACGGCGAAGCTACCGATCTAAGCTTAAACAAGCGATATCCTGCAAATCTGTTCCTCGCACGTTGACAGGGCAAAGGCAGAAGCAAAGGACGAGCCCTTCACAAACAAACATGTTTTTATTTTTTCGGTGTGGAGGGTCTCTTCAAAGAGCTGGATATCCAGTCACATTGCAGTTTAGTTAAGTGTACTGATTCTCCCACCACCCTCCAATTCTTTAAATCATTCCAGCCAGAATATCAGCTTTGTGTTCAGCCAAAGAGGCCCAGGTTGCGCACTGAATAAAGTATTTTATAATTTTTCATATTTCTGCATAATAAAGTAATTATAAAATACTTTCTTTGTGTTTATTTGATTCCTATTCAAGAGAATTACTTTATATATAGTCAATATAGGCACAGAGTTAATTTTTTTAACATTTTCTAATGGTGGTGTGCCTCGAGATTTTTTTCATGAAACAAGTGTGCCTTTGCCCAGAAAAGGTTGAGAAACACTGTCTTAGACAACATCAAGGTGAACTGTTACACTTTGCTCTGTTGTCTTCTGCCTTTTAATTGATGTTATGTTTGAATGGGATTCTTCTTCTGCACATTTCATGATGGACACATTCCCATTTGCCCCATGGAAGGATCCCCTTTCTTCTTTCCCTGTGTGCTGTTCTTGCCGGGTGGGGAAGACCCTCCTGATGCCCTAGAGACAACTTCCAGGTGCGCAGGGGGGCAATGACAGGGGCATGAGAGGGGGAAAGCCACACTGTGCGACTGATGGGGTGAATCCTGGCCACTGTTTGGTATGGTGTGTAAGAAGCCTATTTGAGCATCCAACCCTTCTTTCCCACCTTTCCTCTGTGTCCAACCCGCCCATGACATCCTCTTTCCCCACATGGCTCCTTCTTCCTACCTGCTCTGGTTCCACAGGGGCAGCTTCCCCTTCGCCACCAAGGAAAGATGGACAAACAGGTCTTGCTGGCATCGCTCCGTCTCCTACGAGAGGAAAAGGTAAGTGCATGCTTCGCTCAGAAGGAAAACTACAGGTGGGCATTCCAAAAAGTGTAGGGGCTTATTGTTTCCGGCGGTGGGAAATGGCTGACTCCAATACAACTGGACCTCAGCTGTGCCGATAATTCAGGGTCAAAATGGGGGTAATTGGCCCTGGCAGACTCCCCAGGGTGGGGGAGGACTGTCTCGTAGACCTGCGGAATGCCCAAGATTGCCAACTTCCAACAAAATGCAAGTGGCAGGGCGCTGGGTCCCTGAGCACGACACGGCTGGCACTCTCTGAAGTCACTCCCATAGCCGGGAATATCTGTTTGATAAAATAATTAGATTTGGACAATAAACAGACATAGTCTGGACCGAAGAAGACTGAGGGAAAAACCTGCAGAACTGCAAAGTCCCTGGTGTTTTAGTTTGGATTTCAAAGAGATTTTCATCATGGTGTTTGGATTTATGGAGGTGACTGGTACGTTCTTTGTTTTCTTCTTAATATCTAGAATGGTTTTTCTACGCCAAGCCTCACTAAGGAACCCAATTTGTTTTTTTGGAAAAGTACAGATGGACTTCTATTTATAATTAAGTACATTACTGTGCAGATTTGCTCAGACTTGAAAGACTTGATAAGGATAGATTGAAGAAGAAATAAGATGGCGCTTGCAAATATGACGCAGCATGGAATAACGAGAATTCTTCCCTTCTTTGAGGGATGTTGGAAATATCTTCTAGCGGACTTTATAATGACTTGAGATAACAATTTGGGATAACATATATGCATCTGTTTGCAGAATTTATTCATTATGAGTGAAAGAGAAGGCTTAATGGATGTCTACCAGCCCCCCCTCTAAGGCACGGAGGGGAGGGGGACTGTGTGATCTCCAGAAAAGCTGATCAATCGCCTAATGATTTATATCTGTGGAATACAGTTCATTTACATTGAAATATTGCAAACAGTGTGCTCGACAAACAACGTGGAAACTTGGGCTTCGATAAATTTTAATTGATAGATATGGACACCAGCCGGGATTGGAAGATTGGAATGAAGTAAGGAAAAGCTGTGCTGACAAATATACAGTGGGGGGAAATATATATACATACAAATAAAGCTGTACTTGAGGGATGAAAGGATTTATGATTGAGAATCGAATAACCAGGGAAGGAAAATGTTAAAGTGTTAAGATCGGAATGTGGAAAATATGAGAATAACTGAAGAAGGAAGGAACGAAGATTAGAGATATATTTCAGAGGTCCAGACTGTGGGGAGACTGGAAAAAAATAATTAATAATTTGGAGCGTAATTTGGTTTTTTATTTATTTTAGTTTATTGTTTTTAATTGGATTGTGATTGGAACATGTTAATTGGCTGCTTTTATTGGAAAATTAATAAATATGATTTTAAAAAAGAAAGTAGTAGCCACGTCAATGTGGACGTTTCTACCCATTTCACAGATTAGTTGTGCAAAAATACACCTCCCCTCCTCTGGGCTCTTGGACCCCTGTGACCTCCACCAAAAGATGAAAATAATTCACAGATTAGTTTCAAAATCCACAAACTGTGATTAAATGGAGAAAAAAACTGCTTCCTCCTCACCCAGTGTCCTCTCTCTGGAGTCCAACGGAGTTCTCTCTACCTGAGAGGAATCCAGACCCATTTCTGGAAACTGATCCTTCCCCTGCAAGAGCAACAAGCATTCAAAAGAATTAGACTAGAACTGGAATGGCAAAGGAGACAAACACTTTAGGGGTATCGGAGATCATTCCTCGGATGCTTTCCAAAAAAAGGATGACAAAATTAGTAGAGAATTGGGGGATACTCTCCCTCAAGTTCGGAGCCCCTTGGGAGTATCCAGAGGAAAGTCTCTCTCACCTGCTTTCTCTCCTCTGCCTGACTCAGGAGGAAACCTTCGGCCAGGGCCACCGCCTGGGAACTGGTCTCCGCTCCACATTCCCTCACCCAGCTCTCCATCTCTGGTGGAAGGACAGCCAGGAACTGCTCCAAGATCACCAGGTCCAGCATCTCAGCTTTCGTGTGGCTTTCTGGTTTCAGCCACTGACGGCAAAGGTGGTAGAGTCGGCTGCAAACCTCTCGGGGTCCTTTGGCCTCCTGGTAGCAAAGCCGCCCGAGCTGCTGGCTCTGCACATCTGAGCGGAGGGTGTCCTCCTCACCCAGGATCCTGTGGACAGACTTTCCCCAGAATCCTCCATGGCTAAGAGTTTGGATGGAAGGAAGTCTTCCTGCTTCAGGCCCAGCTGAGTCTTGCTCATCCATCTCTGTTCTCAGGACATTTTTCTGGTATATAATTAATACACAGTCAGGTGAATAGAAATGTTCCCTGGGCAAGCGAGAATGAGTCTTGCTAGGAACCAGGGCTGGACTGCACCACAACTCAGACTGAGCTTTCTTTACAAAATAAAGGAAGGAAGAAGAAGAAGGAAGGAAGGAAGGAAGGAAGGAAGGAAGGAAGGAAGGAAGGAAGGAAGGAAGGAAGAATGGATGAGTGAGTCATCTGTACAAAGTGTAACTGGGACCCATGGCAATAGTGGGGGTCAGGGCACATTTCTTTCCTGCTTCTGCCTCATGTTCCAGCACTGTCAACCCACATTCTCAAGACTCCTGGGGTGGGTCCCTCTTTCTTTATTCTGAGGGCCAGAGCTTCACATGACCAAAGAACAGGTGGGTGGGACCAAATAACTTGTGGATGGGGACAAAGGACAGTGTTAAAAAAGGAGATTTGCATTCTTTCTGTGATTGTAATTAGTTTTATACTCTTCTTAATATTGTGATTTACTGTTTTAATCTGCCATGGGATTTTTGGGTGAACATCAAGTAATTGATTATGATGATTGGGGGGGGGCTTGTCACAGGAGGAGGGGAGCCCCCTATTCCTCTTCACCAGCCAGAATCATCCCTACCTCTTGTGCCCCCCCCCAGTCCATGCAGCTCCCTCCTGGCATCCTTTATTCTGTTATCACCAGGCTGGGCTCTGCTTCCTTTTGGGTGAACACAGTCCAGCCTCCTGTTCTCTCAGGTGCCAACCTGGGGCCTCTTCTGGGAAGCCCACCAGCAGGGCTGGAGCCCAAGGGCAACTCTCTCCCCCTGCACTTCCCAGGAACTGGCATTCAGAAGCATGGCTGCCTCCAACTGGGGGGGGGGGCAGGAGCCATCGCTAGCCCTCTGCTCCTCCCTGAATTGGCCTCATCCTCTTCTAAAGCCATCTGGCTTGGTGGCCATCCCTTCCTCCTGTGGGAGGGAGTTCCATGGGTCTACCTGCACACTGCGACATAGAAGGACTTCATTTATTTCTACCTCCAAAGGTGTCCATCTGGCTGCCACCTGGGGTAATGAACGTGACTGTTTCCTCAATCCCATCGGGATTCCTTTGCATGCCCTTTTCTTCCAGACTCAGTGACCCCCCCCCCTCTCCAAAGGAGCAAGCGGCGTCTTGATGCGAAGGAAGAAGAGAGTTGCAGACCTCCTGCTACTTGCAGCCTCCCTGGTTTTGCAGAGAGGAAGGGAGGCAGAACCTCTTGGGGATCCCCCTGCAGGAACTGAGCAGGCTCCCCATGGACCCCCCCGCCCCACTTCTCCCCAAAGGCAGAAAAGAGAGGAAACTCACCAGGTCCCTGAAGGGAAACTGAGGCAGCTCCTGCAGAGGAGTCGAAAGCCACCTTCCCCCTCTTGCAGGGAGGAACCTGGGAAAGGGGGAGGGGCTTTTCCTCGGGAGGACCTCGCCCCCCCTTTATTTCCTGTCCTCTCTAGGAATGCAGCTCAGTTCCCTTTAACCCTTGCAAAGCGGAGCTCCCCAGGCTCCCTTCTCTCTCTCTCTCTCTCTCTCTCTCTCTCAGGAGCCAGGCACCCAGAGGGGTCTTCTTTGGGGGACCCTCCTGGCTGCCCGGCACCCCGGGGACTCCCCCATCTCCCCAAGGCAACCTAAGCGGGAAGAGAAAGTGACCGGATCCCAGAAGGCGCCACCGAGGCAGCACTTGCGGAGCAAAGAGACAACAGCCCTCCTCCTCCTCCTTGCAGGAAGGGATGGGGGGGGGGGAAGGCTTTGCTGGAGGGAGCCTCCTCCCTTTATTCCCGATTTTCTCTAGGAATCCAGCTCAGTTCCTTTTAACCCTTGGCCAGCCGGGCGCACCCAGCTCCCCCCTCTCCCTCTGCAAAGCAGGAGCCCCGGGCAAGGCCTGCAGCCATGGGGGTCTTATTTGGGGGACCCTCTGGGCTGGCTTCTGAGCTGTCCCCTCCCTTGGAAACAGAAGCAGGAGAAGCACGAAAGGTCCGGAGGGGGAGAGGCTCTGCAAGGACATCCTCCTGGCGGGCCTTTTCCACGCCATGCTCTCCTTGCACCAGGCTGGCTTTCATTTGGATGCCAACAGCACCCTGAAAGGACTGAGACCTGAACTCTGAGGTCAAACACTGCCTTAAATTTGCATCAGCCTCTTCCCAACCCCATTTCCTTCGGCGTTACTCTCTTATTTTTTCTTCCTAATAAAGCATTTTCCTTTTAATATTTGCTACATTCCCAAATAAAGAAAACGCTTCTTGTAATATATGGAAGCTCTAGACACTTACATAGAACTATTTGTATCACCATGTAGAACTACAATCCGTTCCGGAAGACATTCAAAAACTGAGGCGCAAAAGAAAATATGGAAAAACATGCAGTGGAAGACATCCGATGTCCGAGGCGCGTTCGAAAATGGAAGGAATTATTTCCAGGTTTTCGGCATTCGAAAACCGAAACGTTCAGCTTCGAAGACGCTAAAAAACCCGAGGTTCTGCTATACATCAAATAAACTTTATTTGTCTAGTATCCTTTAGATGTCACTATAACCTGGCTTCTCCCGCCTTACAATCAGCGATGGAAACTTTGTACCTGGGATGCAACATTTTATTGAAACAATTTTATTGAAACAATTTTATTGAAACAATGCAATGAGATTCTATTCCCTCTTTAAACACATTCCTGCCCTTAGCTCTTCCCTTCATCTTCTTCCTTCCATCTTTGAAGGCATACCCTGGAGTATCCTAAAGCAAACAAACTTGTCCTTCTCTTGCTCCCAACTCCCTTTGGCATACGATGAACCAAGAACTCTGTTTCCTCCTGGATATAATTTTCTCTTGGCGTATGCCCATTGTGAATGGTAGGAGGACAGCAGAAAGGGAACCCTTGACTTAAGCTTCTCACAGAAGAAAGGAAAATATAAAGTACAGTATGTGAATTGCTCGTGTGATCAGAATTTGCTTCTACATCAATGGTTTGTGACCCAGGGGAGGGAATACCGGAAACAAAAACTCAGAGCCAAGAGAATGAGAGCAATTTCAGCATCCTGCAGGGACCTGGTTTATTCCAACTATTGCAATAGGACAGCTTTGCTAACCAGTTGCTCAGCAGAACGGCTAGTTTGAAAAGGCTACCAGGAGGCATATTAAAAGAAAGATTATATACACAGCACACAAAGACTCATAAAATGCCACAACACTCTTCCACTTGCATCAAGAAAGGTTACAGGTAATGGGGCGTGTGGCTTAATGCGGATAACGACTCCTCTGAAATTACCTGGCGGTGTCCCAGAGCACCCAGGCCATTTGGGTCTCATATGTCTCACCTTGACACCATGCCCGTGGCAAACAGGACTTCCTTGGGACTGTTGACATTTCAATCCCATATCTTACTTCCCTGGTACCAAAAGACTGTGGAGATATGTGAGTTCTCACACGGATGCTAGCTCAACTCCTCCCTCTTTCTCAAAACATCACCTGCCCTTCTAGGGTCAGATAAGGCTTTACACATCAGAGCTTTACACAGTGCAGGAGGGTGGCATGAGGATTACAAAATGCAGGCATACAAAAATCAAGCCTTAATAGATTCTATCGCAAAGGCTAAATGCAATAAGTACTAGGGCACTTTGAACAGAATCGAAATCTATAATATCTAATATTCAATCAACCATCACATTTTTTACACCAAGTCCTTCCTAGGAAAGCTCAGAATGGACAGCAACCTCATCAGTGTCACCAAACCACTCTTATCCCTCACCCCAGGGCATGTGAAGAAAATATTCAATGAATGGATAAATCATTATTTGCATCAGCCACCGGCCCTACCAATAAAACAACAATACGATATACAAAGAATACGGTAAAAATGAGAAGTCTGTTATATAAAAAACATTGTAGGATTTTGAGTCAATAGTCAAATTGTGGATCTTATTCTAATTGTCCCAGCTAAAAACCTTCCAACCTTTGCTGTCACCTGCTCATCTTGATCTGCCAAGAGAAAGGTATCTGTGAAGAAGGCATTAAACACATTGGCCAATAACTTGCAAGTCACAGTTCTGGGTACGTAGTAGGAATTAATATGGGGCACCAGATGTGGCAAAGACCCCAGCTGCAATGCTCATGTCATACAAACTGAAGTCTCCTAAAATTAAATCTGTATACAGTGGTACCTCAGGTTACATACGCTTCAGGTTAAGAACTCCACTAACCCAGAAATAATGCTTCGGGTTAAGAACTTTGCTTCAGGATATGGACTTCCGCTCATGCACGTTGGGAGAATGGCTGATTTATAACATCGCTCCCCATCCCCGCGGGGAATTTTGGCAGCTGCTTTGAGAGTATGCAGCCTCCCTAACCCTCCCAGGATACAGGAGGGCCCGCAGATGCCCCTTAACCCGTTCCGACCCTTCGGGGGGAGCGGGTGGGCCTGGGCTGATAGCACCCGTGGGGGCCAGAACTCCTGGAAGCCACCCTGTTCATGCACGAGTCCCAGAACTTGGAATTTTAATTAGGCAAAAAGTTTTGGCCATGCCTCGGACAAAGGAGTAAAGATAATATTGTTAATCGTTCCAGCCCTGAGCAGCTAAGAAGAAAACTGGAAGAAGAGATGGACTTTATAATGGTATGTGAAAGCGGGAAAGAAAGGGGGGAAGCCCTGGACCCTATGCTTGTTTTGCCTCAATATTATACTTAACACAGGCAACCCCCCCCCCCGAAAAACCACTTTCATTTGGAAATAGCAAGCGGACCTTAAAGACTGAGATTGATTTTGGCAGAAAAGATCTGATTTTATATTTATAAACGGTGTGGAAGTAAAAATAAGACTCTGAAAGATTTATTCATAATGGAGGACCTCCGACTTCCGACTTCGCAAGTAATGGCGCTGCAAGAATTGAATCGGTGTGGGGACCCCGTGAGGCAGAGCACTACTCCATAGGGAGAAGCCAGTTCTGGTTGTTTATTGAAATTTGATTTATATTAGAGACTGGCACTCCTATAAAGGGGTATGTGCAAAGCAAGGGGGGAGAGTAGCAGCGTGAAGACGTTTGGTGAACAACAGGACGAGAAGATGGCGATGGTCGGAATGTGGCATTTGGAATTAAGAAGATCGACCTCATCCACACAGAGACATTCTTTATTATAATTTAGCCTGCTTGCTGGCATATATCAGCAGCTGTGGAAATATTGGAAAGAATTTTGAAAAGCAATCGATGGAAGCAATCAGGGAAGCTCCGGCGTCCGAGGCATGGGAAGTCCATATATATAAAAATTTTATTATAATAATCAGGCATAATTGGAATGTTTCTTTTAATTGGGAATTCTATAATTAATTTGGATTGTAATTTGAAATGTAATTGGGAATAATTTCAATGTGATTTGCTGTGATTTGTACTGGAAAATTCAATAAATAGATTATTAAAAAAGAAAGAAAGAAGAACTTTGCTTCAGGATAAGAACAGAAATTGTGCTTTGGCGGCGCAGCAGCAGCGGGAGGCCCCATTAGCTAAAGTGGTGCTTCAGGTTAATAACAGTTTCAGGTTAAGAACGGAACTCCGGAACGAATCAAGTACTTAACTAGAGGTACCACTGTACAGCCACTACTATAATTTGCCCCCAATGTGAGTTCTTTGATGGGAAGCAAGGCGGGTCCTGTGACTGAAGCTCTTTCCACATTCTTGGCACTGAAATAGTTTCACCTCGTTGTGAATTCTTTGATGGATCGTGAGTTGGGCCTTCTCAATGAATTTCTTTCCACATTCCAAGCACTGATAGGGTTTATCCCTTGTATGAATTCTGTGATGGGTTGTGAGATGGGCGCTCTGCGTGAATTTCTTTCCACATTCCAAGCACTGATATGGCTTCTCCCCTGTATGAATTCTTTGATGGACAGTGAGCTGGCGTCTGTCAATGAAGCTCTTTCCACATTCCAAGCACTGATATGGCTTCTCCCCTGTATGACTTCTCTGATGGACAGTGAGCTTGCGTCTGTCAATGAAGCTCTTTCCACATTCCAAGCACTGATATGGCTTCTGCCCTGTATGAGTTCTTTGATGGATTGTGAGTTTGGCCTTCTCAATGAATTTCTTTCCACATTCCAAGCAATGATAGGGTTTCTCTCCTGTATGAATTCTTTGATGGATCGTGAGTTTGGTCTTCTCAATGAATCTCTTTCCACATTCCAAGCACTGATAGGGTTTCTCCCCTGTATGAATTCTCTGATGGACAGTGAGAAGGTTTTTTATTCTGAATCTCTTTCCACATTCCAAGCACTGATAGGGTTTCTCCCCTGTATGAATTCTTTGATGGGAAGTTAGCTTGTCTTGTTGACTGAATCTCTTTCCACATTCCAAGCACTGATAGGGTTTCTCCCCTGTATGAATTCTTTGATGGGAAGTAAGCTTGTCTTGTTGACTGAATCTCTTTCCACATTCCAAGCACTGATACGGTTTCTCTCCTGTATGAATTCTTTGATGGATCGTGAGTTGGGCCTTCTCAATGAATTTCTTTCCACATTCCAAGCACTGATAGGGTTTATCCCTTGTATGAATTCTGTGATGGGTTGTGAGATGGGCGCTCTGCGTGAATTTCTTTCCACATTCCAAGCACTGATATGGCTTCTCCCCTGTATGAATTCTTTGATGGACAGTGAGCTGGCGTCTGTCAATGAAGCTCTTTCCACATTCCAAGCACTGATATGGCTTCTCCCCTGTATGACTTCTCTGATGGACAGTGAGCTTGCGTCTGTCAATGAAGCTCTTTCCACATTCCAAGCACTGATATGGCTTCTGCCCTGTATGAGTTCTTTGATGGATTGTGAGTTTGGCCTTCTCAATGAATTTCTTTCCACATTCCAAGCACTTATATGGCTTCTCCCCTGTATGATTTCTTTGATGGATCGTGAGTCTGGCCTTCTCAATGAATCTCTTTCCACATTCCAAGCACTGATAGGGTTTCTCCCCTGTATGAATTGTTTCATGGGAAGTAAGCTGTCCTTGTTGACTGAAGGTTTTTCCACATTCCAAGCACTGATGTGGTCTCTCTCCTGTATGAATTGTTTCATGGGAAGTAAGATGGCCTTGTTGACTGAATCTCTTTCCACATTCCAAGCAATGATAGGGTTTCTCTCCTGTATGAATTCTTTGATGGGAAGTTAGCTTGTCTTGTTGACTGAATCTCTTTCCACATTCCAAGCACTGATAGGGTTTCTCCCCTGTATGAATTCTTTGATGGGAAGTAAGCTTGTCTTGTTGACTGAATCTCTTTCCACATTCCAAGCACTGATACGGTTTCTCTCCTGTATGAATTCTTTGATGGATCGTGAGTGTGGTCTTCTTAACAAATCTCTTTCCACATTCCAAGCACTGATAGGGTTTCTCCCCTGTATGAATTCTCTGATGGACAGTGAGAAGGTTTTTTATTCTGAATCTCTTTCCACATTCCAAGCACTGATAGGGTTTCTCCCCTGTATGAATTCTTTGATGGGAAGTAAGCTGGCCTGATTGACTGAAGCTCTTTCCACACTCCAAGCAGTGATAGGGTTTATCTCCTGTATGAATTCTCTGATGGACAGTAAGCTTGTCTCTCTGACTGAAGCTCTTTCCACACTCGAGGCACTGATAGGGTTTCTCCCCTGTATGAATTCTCTGATGGACAGTGAGATTGTTTCTCCGACTGAAGCTCTTTCCACACTCCAAGCACTGGTAGGCTTTCTTCTCAATGAGACTTCTTTGACTTGAAGTGGAATGGGAGCTCTGACTGAAGCTCTCTCTACACTCTGAAAATGGATATGACTTCCCCACTGTGTGGATTTTGTCGTGGTCTCCCTCGTTCTTCAGCTCCAATTCATCACCATCTGCAAAGGAGAGAGAAACGGAATGGAGTCTCAGGAAGCAATGGAGCCCCAAATCATGGAGCAGTGCTAATAATAATAATAATAATAATAATTTATTATTTGTACCCTGCCCACCTGGCCGGGTCCCCCCAGCCACTCTGGGTGGTCTCCAACAGATATTAAAATACATTAAAATACCACAGGTTAAAATCTTCCCTAAACAGGGCTGCCTTGAGGTATTTTCTGAATGTCAGATAGTTGTTTATCTCTTTGACCTCTGCTGGGAGGGCGTTCCACAGGGCGGGCGCCACTACCGAGAAGGCCCTCTGCCTGGTTTCCTGTAGCTTTGCTTCTCACAGTGAGGGCACCGCCAGAAGGCCCTCGGCGCTGGACCTCAGTGTCCGGGCTGAACGATGGGGGTGGAGACGTTCCTTCAGGTATACAGGACCGAGGCCATTTAGGGCTTTAAAGGTCAGCACCCACACTTTGAATTGTGCTCGGAAACGTACTGTAGTTCTCTCAGGACCGGTGTTATGTGGTCCCGGCGGCCACTCCCAGTCACCAGTCTAGCTGCCGCATTCTGGATTAATTGTAGTTTCCGGGTCACCTTCAAAGGTAGCCCCACGTAGAATGCATTGCAGTAGTCCAAGCGGGAGATAACTTGAGCATGCACCACTCTGGTGAGACAGTCTGCGGGCAGGGAGGGTCTTAGCCTGCGCACCAGATGGAGCTGGTAGACAGCTGCCCTGGATACAGAATTGACCTGTGCCTCTATGGACAGCTGTGAGTCCAAAATGACTCCCAGGCTGCACACCTGGTCCTTCAGGGGCACAGTTACCCCGTTCAGGACCAGGGAGTCCCCCACACCTGCTCACACCCTATCCCCCCAAAACAGTACTTCTGTCTTGTCAGGATTCAACCTCAATCTGTTAGCCGCCATCCATCCTCCAACCGCCTCGAGACACTCACACAGGACCTTCACCGCCTTCACTGGTTCTGATTTGAAAGAGAGGTAGAGCTGGGTATCATCTGCATACTGATGAACACCCAGCCCAAACCCCCTGATGATCTCTCCCAGCGGCTTCATATAGATATTAAAAGCATGGGTGAGAGGACGGAACCCTGAGGAGCACCCCACATGTGAGAGCCCAGGGATCTGAACATTCATCCCCCACCACCACTTTCTGCACACGGCCCAGGAGGAAGGAGCAGAACCACTGTATAACAGTGCCCCCAGCTCCCAACCCCTGTAGACGGTCCGGAAGGTGAATGGTGAATGGTGTCAAAGGCCGCTGAGAGATCCAGCAGAACTAGGAAACAGCTCTCACCTTTGTCCCTAGCCCGCCGGAGATCATCGACCAGCGCAACCAAGGCAGTTTCAGTCCCATGATGAGGCCTGAATCCCAATTGGAAGGGATCCAAATGGTCCGCATCCTCCAGGCGTGTTTGGAGTTGTTCAGCAACCACCCGCTCAATCACCTTGCCCAGGAATGGTAGGTTTGAGACTGGGAGATAGTTGGCCATATTGGCCGGGTCTAAAGATGTTTTTTCAGAAGCGGTTTAATGACCGCCTCTTTCAGCGGGTCTGGGAAGACTCCCTCACAAGGGGAAGCATTCACCACCCCGCGGAGCCCATCGCCCAGCCGTTCCCGGCTCGCTTTTATTAGCCAGGATGGACAAGGATCAAGGAGACAGGTTGTTGCTTTCACTCGTCCAAGCAGCCTGTCCACATCCTCGGAGGTAACAGATTGGAATTGATCCCATGAAACATGACTAGACAGGGCTCCAGCACTCTCCTGCCCTGGCCCTGCTCCCACGGTGGAGTCTACCTCCTTCCGAATCTGAGCGACTTCATCTGCAAAAAACTTTGCAAAAGCATTGCAGGAGATCTTGGGGTCCCTACCAGGCCCCGATGACGAAAGTGGTTCTGATAAATTGTGAACCACCTGGAAGAGTCTCCTGCTGCTGTTTTCTGCAGATGCAATAGAAACAGTGAAGAAGGTCCTCTTCGCCGTCACCATTGGCACTTGGTAGGCTTGAAGTACAGCTCTAGCCCGTGTCCTGTCTGATTCAGAATGAGCTTTCCGCCACCGGTGCTCTAGCCGTCTCAGCGACTGGGGAAAACCACGGGGCTGTCCAGGCTCCATGCAATCGGAGAGACAGTCAATAGCCCTGGTTAACTCCACAATCCAGCGGGCCATCAGGGAATCAGCTGAAAGGCCATCAACATGGGATAAAACATTCCCTACCACTCTCTGGAAGACAATTGGATCAATTAAGTAGCGGGGGCGGACCATCCGAATCAGTTCCATCTCCCGGCAGAGGGGAAGGGTCGCGGAGAAGTCTAGTTGCACCAGGAAGTGATCTGACCATGGCACTTCTTTTGTTTCGCTTTTACTTAGTGTCAGATCACCAACATCCATAGAAGTAAACACCAAGTCTAAGGCATGTCCACAGCTATGAATTGGGCCAAACTTATTCAGGGACAGCCCCATGGAGGCCATGCTTTCCACGAAGTCCCGAGCGGCCCCTTGTAAGGTCGTGTCGGCATGGATGTTAAAATCTCCTAAGACAACCAAGCTAGGTGTCTCCAGGAGCACGTCCGCCACGTCCTGAAGCAGCTCGGGCAGGGAATCCTTGGTGCAGCGGGGAGGTCGGAACACCAAAAGGAATCCTGTACTGCCCCTATTGCCCAACTTCCAGAACATGCACTCAGAAAACTCGGGCTTTCCAATAGGACGCCTGGTGCAAACTAATGACTTCCTAAAAATCACTGCAACCCCCCCTCCCCGCCCAGATGGCCTGGGTTGCTGTGCGTAAGAGAAACCTGGTGGACAAGCAGCAGCAAGGACTGGCCCATCTGCCTCATCCAACCAAGTCTCTGTCACACATGCCAGGTCAAATCCTCCATCCACAATCAGGTCGTGGATGGCAGTTGTTTTGTTCATCATTGACCTGGCATTACACAGCAACACTTTCAGGTCATGTGGGTATCCCTTGTTGATTCCAGTATCCGTCCGATCGGGGCCAGACCCGGAGGCAGGGATAGTCCTCAAACAACGACTAAGCCTGCCTCCTCGGTAATGACATGGTCTGGTCTTAGCGTGACTCCTCCTCCTGCCCGTGATCACTGAGATCGGGTGTCCCAGGGCATCTCCCCCTGTGGAACCTGCCCCAGCCATTCTGTTGGCTGGGGCCCACTCCCAGGCAGCCCTGATCCCACCCATTAAAAAAAACCACAAACTATACAACAACCAATAAAATAAAAAACAAAAACAGAACAATTATACTAAACTTAATACCCAACGAAATATCCATCCTACCCAGCCACCCCCCAACAATGCAAAAAGGGGGGGGAAAGGGGGGGGAAGAAATTGAAATGCCATCGACAGCTTAAGGACATTTTCCAGCCCCACTCTCTAAGCACTATAGAGTCATTTTTATGGGCCCCGCCCCCTAGGGCAGCTGGAAAAGGCCTTGGAAGGGAGCAGGCCCTGGAGTCCTCACCACAGCGATGGTCCCCAGGAATAACTAGAGGGAGTTAGAGGTGAGGTCTTCCTACAGGGTTCACTGCCTGAGATTCAAAAAGCCTGGTGATTTTCTGGGATGGATTTTGTTTGGCCCAATCAACCCCTTCTGGAGTCCTGGCTGCTTTCCTGAGGCCCTTCCTCTGCTGCTGCCCCTGGTGAAGGGGCCCTGATGGGAGGCTGTGGGGCTGCAGACAGGCCAGCCCTTCAAGTGCAAAAGGAGGGGGATAGGCATGATGATAATGATGATAATAATTGTAATAATTATTTTATAATTTTATTATTTATAACCCGCCCATCTGGCTGGGTTTCATGCTTTGAAAAGGCAGAACCGGAGGAAGAATATTCACAGGGAAAGCAGTCAACAGTCTTCCAAACAAGGCTTGCTGTAGGAGTGTTAGAAGCCCAGGTGCTGCTGTTGAGCCCCATCGAAAAATCCGAGGTTCCTCCCATAGAGAGATGTCTTGAATTTCAAAGCAGATAGGATGATCCAAGAGGAAGCCTTACCGAGAGAGTCCAAGATCCCACGATTCTCCTCCATGACTTCCTTGTGCAGAGCTCTCTGGTCAGGATCCAGCAACACCCTCTCCTCCTCTGTGAAATGGACAGCTACATCTTCAAAGCACACTGGACCCTAAAAGGAAAAGGTTGTCCTCTTAGACAACATCAAGGTGAACTGTTACACTTTGCTCTGTTGTCTTCTGCCTCTTAATTGATGTTATGTTTGAATGGGATTCTTCTTCTGCACATTTCATGATGGACACATTCCCATTTGCCCCATGGAAGGATCCCCTTTCTTCTTTCCCTGTGTGCTGTTCTTGCCGGGTGGGGAGGACCCTCCTGATGCCCCAGAGACAACTTCCAGGTGCGCAGGGGGGCAATGACAGGGGCATGAGAGGGGGAAAGCCCCATTGTCTGACTGATGCGATGAATCCTGGCCACTGTTTGGTATGGTGTGTAAGAAGCCTATTTGAGCATCCAACCCTTCTTTCCTTGGCGGTTCCTCTGTGTCCATGACATCCTCTTTCCCCACATGGCTCCTTCCTCCTACCTGCTCTGGTTCCACAGGGGCAGCTTCCCCTTCGCCACCAAGGAAAGATGGACAAACAGGTCTTGCTGGCATCGCTCTGTCTCCTACGAGAGGAAAAGGTAAGTGCATGCTTCGCTCAGAAGGAAAACTACAGGTGGGCCTTCAAAAAAGTAATGGTAGCCATGTCAATGTGGACGTTTGTACCCATTTCACAGATTAGTTGTGCAAAAATACACCTCCCCTCCTCTGGGCTCTTGGCCCCCTGTGACCTCCACCAAAAGATGAAAATAATTCACAGATTAGTTTCAAAATCCACAAAATGTGATTAAATGGAGAAAAAACTCCTTCCTCCTCACCCAGTGGCCTCCCTCTGGAGTCCAACGGAGTTCTCTCTACCTCAGAGGAATCCAGACCCATTTCTGGAAACTGATCCTTCCCCTGCAAGAGCAACAAGCATTCAAAAGAATTAGATTAGAACTGGAATGGCAAAGGACACCAACACTTTAGGGGTATCGGAGATCATTTCTCAGATGCTTTGCAAAAAAGGATGACAAAATTAGTAATTGGGGGATTCTCTCCCTCAAGTTCGGAGCCCCTTGGGAGTATCCAGAGGAAAGTCTCTCTCACCTGCTTTCTCTCCTCTGCCTGACTCAGGAGGAAACCTTCGGCCAGGGCCACCGCCTGGGAACTGGTCTCCGCTCCACATTCCCTCACCCAGCTCTCCATCTCTGGTGGAAGGACAGCCAGGAACTGCTCCAAGATCACCAGGTCCAGCATCTCAGCTTTCGTGTGGCTTTCTGGTTTCAGCCACTGACGGCAAAGGTGGTAGAGTCGGCTGCAAACCTCTCGGGGTCCTTTGGCCTCCTGGTAGCAAAGCCGCCCGAGCTGCTGGCTCTGCACATCTGAGCGGAGGGTGTCCTCCTCACCCAGGATCCTGTGGACAGACTTTCCCCAGAATCCTCCATGGCTAAGAGTTTGGATGGAAGGAAGTCTTCCTGCTTCAGGCCCAGCTGAGTCTTGCTCATCCATCTCTGTTCTCAAGACACCTCCAAGAAATCGAAAGAAGTCCCTACGTCTCCTGCCAAGTTCTGTCTGTCCTAAAGAGAGGTTTTAGCAAATCCTAAAAAGAAAATACATTTCTCTGATATAAAATTAATACACAGTCAGGTGAATAGAAATGTTTCCTGGGCAAGCGAAGATGAGTCTTCCTAGGAACTAGGGCTGGACTCCACCACAACTCAGACTGAGCTTTCTTTAACAAATGAAGGAAGGAAGGAAGGAAGGAAGGAAGGAAGTCAGAATGGATGACTGTACTAGGTGTAACTGGGACCCATGGCAATAGTGGGGGTCCCTCCCACCCCCAAATGTCAGGGCACATTTCTTTCCTGCTTCTGCCTTCTGTTTCCAGCACTAGCAATCTCCCACATTCTCAAGACTCCTGGGGTGGGTCCCTCTTTCTTTATTCTGAGCGCCAGATCTTTACCTGGCCAACCGTCTGAGGACCAGAGCTTCACCTGGCCAAACAACAGGTGGGTGGGACCAAATAAATTGTGGATGGGGCCAAAGGCCAGTGTTAAAAAATGAGATATGTAGGATTTGCCTTAAAAAATGAGAGATTTCCCTTTTTTCTGTGATTGTAATTAGTTTTATACTCTTCTTAATATTGTGATTTACTGTCTTAATCTGCCATGGTAATTTGGGGTGAACATCAAGTAATTGATGATGATGATTGGGGGGGGAGCTTGTCACAGGAGGAGGGGAGCCCCCTATTCCTCTTCACCAGCCAGAATCATCCCTACCTCTTGGCCTCCCTCATCCCACTCTCCTGCCTCTGAGTCTACATTGCTCTCTGCCACAGATTCCCCCCGCTCACTAAGCCCCGTTGCCTCTTCAGCTTCAGACACCTCCTCCTCCCAGTCTTCTCCCTCTGACCACTCATCCTTGGCCCCAAACCCTCCCCTGGCCCAGAGCCGCCTTCCCTTGCTGGTTCCCCTCACCATTCCTCTGTGCCCCCCCAGTCCATGCAGCTCCCTCCTTGCATCCTTTATTCTGTTATCACCAGGCTGGGCTCTGCTTTCCTTTTGGGGGAAGACAGTCCAGCCTCCTGTTCTCACTGAGGTCAACCAGGGTCCCCTTGTGGGAAGCCCACCAGCAGGGCTGGAGCCCAAGGGCAACTCTCCCCCCTGCACTTCCCAGGAAGTGGCATTCAGAAGCATGGCTGCCTCCAACTGGGGGGGGGGCAGGAGCCATCGCTAGCCCTCTGCTCCTCCCTGAATTGGCCTCATCCTCTTCTAAAGCCATCTGGATTGGTGGTCATCCCTTCCTCCTGTGGGAGGGAGTTCCAAGGGTCTACCTGCACACTGCGACATAGAAGGACTTCATTTATTTCTCCCTCCAAAGGTGTCCATCTGGCTGCCACCTGGGGTAATGAACGTGACTGTTTCCTCAATCCCATCGGGGTTCCTTTGCATGCCCTTTTCTTCCTGGCTCAGTGACCCCCCCTCCCCAAAGGAGCAAGCGGCGTCTTGATGCGAAGGAAGAAGAGAGTTGCAGACCTCCTGCTACTTGCAGCCTCCCTGGTTTTGCAGAGAGGAAGGGGGGCAGAACCTCTTGGGGATCCCCCTGCAGGAGCTGAGCAGGCTCCCCCTGGACCCCCCCCCCGCCCCACTTCTCCCCAATGCACCCCAAGGCAGAAAAGAGAGGAAACTCACCAGGTCCCTGAAGGAAAACTGAGGCAGCTCCTGCAGAGGAGACGAAAGCCACCTTCCCCCTCTTGCAGGGAGGAACCTGGGAAAGGGGGGAGGGGCTTTTGCTCCGGAGGACATCGCCCCCCCCTTAATATCCTGTCCTCTCTAGGAATGCAGCTCAGTTCCCTTTAACCCTTGGAAGGTGGAGCAAACCAACTTCCCATTCTCTCTCTCTCTCCGAGGAGCCACGTGAATTGCAGGAATCAACCCGAATAAGACAGGAGAGCTCAGCTGGCAGAACCTGAGTCTCTTTGATCTCAGGGTCTTGGGTTCGAGCCCCAGGTTGGGCAAGAGATTCCTGCGTGGCCGGGGGTTGGGCTAGATGACTTGGGGGGTCCCTAATAAGGATGACTCCCTGGCCCTCGTGGCTGGCCTTCTGCGCTGTTCCTTTGACCCCTTGCAAAGCGGAGCTCCCCAGGCTCCCTTCTCTCTCTCTCTCTCAGGAGCCAGGCACCCAGAGGGGTCTTCTTTGGGGGACCCTCCTGGCTGCCCGGCACCTCGGGGACACCCCCATCTCCCCAAGGCAACCTAAGCGGGAAGAGAAAGGAGACTCGTGAGCGGATCCCAGAAGGCGCCACCGAGGCAGCACTTGCGGAGAAGAGAGACAACACCCCACCTCCTTCTCCTTTCTCCCTTTATTCCCGGTCCTCCCAAGGAATCCAGTTCAGTTCCTTTTAACCCTTGGCGAGCCTGGCGCACCCAGCTCCTCCCTCTCTCTCTGCAAAGCAGGAGCCCCGGGCAAGGCCTGCAGCCATGGGGGTCTTATTTGGGGGACCCTCTGGGCTGGCTTCTGAGCTGTCCCCTCCCTTGGAAACAGAAGCAGGAGGAGCATGAAAGGTCCGGAGGGGGAGAGGTTCTGCAAGGACATCCTCCTGGCGGGCCTTTTCCTCGCCAAGGTCTCCGGGCACCAGCCTGGCTTTCATTTGGATGCCAACAGCACCCTGAAAGGACTGAGACCTGAACTCTGAGGTCAAACACTGCCTTAAAACCGCATCAGCCTCTTCCCAACCCCATTTCCTTCGGCGTTACTCTTATTTTTTCCTTTTAATATTTGCTACTTTCCCAAATAAAGAACACACTTCTTGTGATATCTGGAAGCTGTAGATAAACTTACATAGAACTATTTGTATCACCATGTAGAACTACAATCCGTTCCGGAAGACATTCAAAAACTGAGGCTCAAAAGAAAATATGGAAAAACATGCAGTGGAAGACATCTGATGTCCGAGGCGCGTTCGAAAATGGAAGGAATTATTTCCAGGTTTTCGGCATTCGAAAACCGAAACGTTCAGCTTCGAAGACGCTAAAAAACCCGAGGTTCTGCTATACATCAAATAAACTTTATTTGTCTAGTATCCTTTAGATGTCACTATAACCTGGCTTCTCCCGCCTTACAATCAGCGATGGAAACGAGGATGGAAACTTTGTACCTGGGATGCAACAATTTATTGAAACAATGCAATGAGATTCTATTCCCTCTTTAAACACATTCCTGCCCTGAGCTCTTCCCTTCATCTTCTTCCTTCCATCTTTGAAGGCATACCCTGGAGTATCCAAAAGCAAACAAACTTGTCCTTCTCTTCCTCCCAACTCCCTTTGGCGTATGATGAACCAAGAACTCTATTTCCTCCTGGATACAATTTTCTCTTGGCGTACGCCCATTGTGAATGGTAGGAGGACAGCAGAAAGGGAACCCTTGACTTAAGCTTCTCACAGAAGAAAGGAAAATATAAAGTACAGTATGTGAATTGCTCGTGTGATCAGAATTTGCTTCTACATCACTGGTTTGTGACCCAGGGGAGGGAATACCGGAAACAAAAACTCAGAGCCAAGAGAATGAGAGCAATCTCAGTATCCTGCAGGGACCTGGTTTATTCAAACTATTGCAGAACGGCTAGTTCGAAAAGGCTACCAGGAGGCATATTAAAAGAAAGATTATATACACAGCATACAAACTCATAAAATGCCACAACACTCTTCCAATTGCATCAAGAAAGGTTACAGGTCATGAGACATGTGGCTGAATGCGGATAACGACTCCTCTGAAATTACCTGGCGGTGTCCCAGAGCGCCCAGGCCATTTGGGTCTCATATGTCTCACCTTGACACCATGCCCATGGCAACCAGGACTATCTTGGGACTGTTGACATTTCAATCCCATATCTTACTTCCCTGGTACCAAAAGATTGTGGAGATATGTGAGTTCTCACACGGATGCTAGCTCAACTCCTCCCTCTTTCTCAAAACATCACCTGCCCTTCTAGGGTCAGATAAGGCTTTACACATCAGAGCTTTACACAGTGCAGGAGGGTGGCATGAGGATTACAAAATGCAGGCATACCAAAATCAAGCCTTAATACATTCTATCGAAAAGGCTACATGCAATAAGGACTAGGACACTTTGAACAGAATCGAAATCTATAATATCTAATATTCAATCAACTATCACAATTTTTACACCAAGTCCTTCCTAGGAAAGCTCAGCATGGACAGAAACCTCATCAGTGTTGTCAAATCACTCTTATCCCTCACCCCAGACATGACGTGAAGAAAATATTCAATGAATGAATAAATCATTATTTGCATCAGCCACCGGCCCTACCAATAAAACAACAATGCAATATACAAAGAATACGGTAAAAATAAAAAGTCTGTTATATAAAATACATTGTAGGGTTTTGAGTCAATAGTCAAATAGTGGATCTTATTCTAATTGTCCTAGCTAAAAACCTTGCAACCTTTGCTCTCACCTGCTCATCTTGATCTGCCAAGAGAAAGGAAACTGTGAAGAAGGCATTAAACACCTTGCCCAATAACTTGCAAGTCACAGTTCTGGGTACGTAGTAGGAATTAATATGGGGCACCAGATGTGGCAAAGACCCCAGCTGCAATGCTTACGTCATACGAACTGAAGTCTCCTAAAATTAAAGCTGTATACAGTGTTACCTCTGTTGTGATATACCCCGCCTGGGGCAAGTTGTGAGACTGCCCCAAAAGCCAGAGCACATGTTTAGCACATCCCTGGCTACAGAGAGTCCGGATTGCTGTTAATATGCAATTGTTCCCAGATAGAAAGAAACAATACACACTAGCCAATCATTAGGCTAATCTATTTATTCCAAGTAATTGTGCAGAGATTTCTCTGCTGCCAGCCCGTGTAAAACGGTGCTGCCATTTCGCCGTCTGTCTGGCTTGAGGACAAGCAGTAAAGAGTAGAAGAGAGTGAGCTTGCAGGCTCAGATTACAACTGTACATTCTAAGCAGGAAGTAAACAAAGCATACTTTCTCACGGCTCTGTGTGAGAGATAAAAGCCATATGATTCCAGCCAACAGCTTTAGCCGCTAGACTTGGAGAAAATTCACAACACCCTCAGGTTACATACGCTTCAGGTTAAGAACTCCGTTAACCCAGAAATAATGCTTCAGGTTAAGAACTTTGCTTCAGGATAAGAACAGAAATCGTGCTTTGGCGGCGCAGCGGCAGCGGGAGGCCCCATTAGCTAAAGTGGTGCTTCAGGTTAAGAAAAGTTTCAGGTTAAGAACGGACCTCCGGGACAAATTAAGTACTTAACCAGAAGTACCACTGTACAGCCACTACTATAATTTGCCCCCAATATGAGTTCTTTGATGGGAAGCAAGGCCGGCCCTGTGACTGAAGCTCTTTCCACATTCTTGGCACTGATATGGTTGTACCTCGATGTGAATTCTTTGATGGATCGTGAGTTTGCCCTTCTCAATGAATCTCTTTCCACATTCCAAGCACTGATAGGGTTTCTCCCCTGTATGAATTCTGTGATGGGTTGTGAGATGGGAGCTCCGGGTGAATTTCTTTCCACATTCGAAGCACTGATATGGCTTCTCCCCTGTATGACTTCTCTGATGGACAGTGAGCTGGCGTCTGTCAATGAAGCTCTTTCCACATTCCAAGCACTGATAGGGTTTCTCCCCTGTATGAATTCTTTCATGGACAGTGAGAAGGCCTCTGTGAATGAAGCTCTTTCCACATTCGAAACACTGATATGGCTTCTCCCCTGTATGACTTCTCTGATGGACAGTGAGCTGGCGTCTGTCAATGAAGCTCTTTCCACATTCTTGGCACTGATATGGTTGTACCTCGACGTGAATTCTTTGATGGATCGTGAGTTTGCCCTTCTCAATGAATTTTTTTCCACATTCCAAGCACTGATAGGGTTTCTCCCCTGTATGAATTCTGTGATGCGTTGTCAGATGGGCGCTCTGGGTGAATTTCTTTCCACATTCTTGGCACTGATATGGCTTCTCCCCTGTATGAATTCTTCGATGGACACTGAGAAGGCTTCTGTGAATGAAACTCTTTCCACATTTCAAACACTGATATGTCTTCTCCCCTGTATGACTTTTCTGATGGAGAGTGAGCTGGCGTCTGTCGATGAAGCGCTTTCCACATTCTTGGCACTGATATGGCTTCTCCCCTGTATGACTTCTTTGATGGATCGTGAGTTTGGCCTTCTCAATGAATCTCTTTCCACATTCCAAGCACTGATAGGGTTTCTCCCCTGTATGAATTCTTTGATGGACAGTGAGCTTGTGTCTTTCAATGAAGCTCTTTCCACATTCTTGGCACTGATATAGTTTCACCTCGCTGTGAATTCTTTGATGGATCGTGAGTTTGGACTTCTCAATGAATCTCTGTCCACATTCCAAGCACTGATAGGGTTTCTCCCCTGTATGAATTCTTTCATGGGAAGTTAAACTGCCCTTTCGACTGAAGCTCTTTCCACACTCGAGGCACTGATAGGGTTTCTCCCCTGTATGAATTCTCTGATGGAGAGTGAGCTCGTTTCTCTGACTGAAGCTCTTTCCACACTCCAAGCACTGATAGGCTTTCTTCACAATGGGACTTCTTTGACTTGAAGTGGAATGGGAGCTCTGACTGAAGCTCTCTCTGCACTCTAAAAATGGATATGACTTCCCCACTGTGTGGATTTTGTCATGTTCTCCCTCGTTCTTCAGCTCCAATTCATCACTACCTGCAAAGGAGAGAGAAACGGATTGGAGTCTTAGGAAGTAATGGAGCCCCAAATCATGGAGCAGTGCTAATAATAATAATAATAATAATAATAATAATAATAATAATTTATTATTTGTACCCCGCCCATCTGGCTGGGTCCCCCCAGCCACTCTGGGCGGCCTCCAACAGATATTAAAATACATTAAAATATCAGAACTTTAAAACTTTCTTAACAGGGCTGCCTTGAGGTATTTTCTGAACGTCAGATAGTTTATCTCTTTGACCTCTGCTGGGAGGGCGTTCCACAGGGCGGGCGCCACTACTGAAAAGGCCCTCTGCCTTGTTCCCTGTAGCTTTGCTTCTCGCAGTGAGGGAACCGCCAGAAGGCCCTCGGCGCTGGATCTCAGTGTCCGGGCTGAACGATGGGGGTGGAGACACTCCTTCAGGTATACAGGACCGAGGCCGTTTAGGGCTTTAAAGGTCAGCACCAACACTTTGAATTGTGCTCGGAAACGTACTGAGAGCCAATGCAGATCTCTCAGGACCGGTGTTATGTGGTCCCGGCAGCCACTCCCAGTCACCAGTCTAGCTGCCGCATTCTGGATTAATTGCAGTTTCCGGGTCACCTTCAAAGGTAGCCCCACGTAGAGCGCATTGCAGTAGTCCAAGCGGGAGATAACTAGAGCATGCACCACTCTGGTGAGACAGTCTGCGGGCAGGTAGGGTCTTAGCCTGCGCACCAGATGGAGCTGGTAGACAGCTGCCCTGGATACAGAATTGACCTGTACCTCTATGGACAGCTGTTGAGTCCAAAATGACTCCCAGGCTGCGCACCTGGTCCTTCAGGGGCACAGTTACCCCATTCAGGACCAGGGAGTCGCTCGCACCCTGTCCCCCAAAAACAGTATTTCTGTCTTGTCAGGATTCAACCTCAATCTGTTAGCCGCCATCCATCCTCCAACCGCCTCCAGGCACTCACACAAGACCTTCACCGCCTTCACTGGTTCCGATTTGAAAGAGAGGTAGAGCTGGGTATCATCCACATACTGATGGACACCCAGCCCAAACCCCCTGATGATCTCTCCCAGCGGCTACATGTAGATATTAAAAAGCATGGGGGAGAGGACGGAACCCTGAGGAGGCACCCCACAAGTGAGAGCCCAGGGGTCTGAGCTCTCATTCCCCACCACCACTTTCTGAACACGGTCCAGGAGGAAGGAGCGGAACCACTGTATAACAGTGCCCCCAGCTCCCAACCCCTGTAGACAGTCCAGAAGGATGTTATAGTGAATGGTGTCAAAGGCCGCTTAGAGATCCAGCAGAACTAGGAAACAGCTCTCACCTTTGTCCCTAGCCCGCCGGAGATCATCGACCAGCGCAACCAAGGCAGTTTCAGTCCCATGATGAGGCCTGAATCCCAATTGGAAGGGATCCAAATGATCCGCATCCTCCAGGCGTGTTTGGAGTTGTTCAGCAACCACCCGCTCAATCACCTTGCCCAGGAATGGTAGGTTTGAGACTGGGAGATAGTTGGCCATATTGGCCGGGTCTAAAGATGTTTTTTTAAGAAGCGGTTTAATGACCGCCTCTTTCAGCGGGTCTGGGAAGACTCCCTCACAAGGGGAAACATTCACCACACCGTGGAGCCCATCGCCCAGCCGTTCCCGGCTCGCTTTTATTAGCCAGGATGGACAAGGATCAAGGAGACAGGTGGTCGGTTTCACTCGTCCAAGCAGCCTGTCCACATCCTCGGAGGTAACAGATTGGAATTGATCACATGAAACATGACTAGACAGGGCTCCAGCACTCTCCCAGCCTGGCCCTGCTCCCACGGTGGAGTCTACCTCCTTCCTAATCTGAGCGACTTTATCTGCAAAAAACTTTGCAAAAGCATTGCAGGAGATCTTGGGGTCCCTACCAGGCCCCGATGACAAAGGTGGTTCTGATAAATTGTGAACCACCTGGAAGAGTCTCCTGCTGCTGTTTTCTGCAGATGCAATAGAAACGGTGAAGAAGGTCCTCTTCGCCGTCACCATTGCCACTTGGTAGGCTTGAAGTTGAGCTCTAGCCAGTGTCCGGTCTGATTCAGAATGAGTTTTCTGCCACCGGTGCTCTAGCCGTCTCAGCGACTGGTTCATCGCCCTCAGCTCCGGGGGAAACCACGGGGCTGTCTGGGCTCCATGCAATCAGAGAGGGCGCTTTGGAGCCAGACAGTCAATAGCCCTGATTAACTCCACATTCCAGCGGGCCACCAGGGAATCAGCTGAAAGGCCATCAACATGGGATAAAACATTCCCTACTACTCTTTGGAAGCCAATTGGATCCATTAAGTAGCGGGGGCAGACCATCCGAATCGGTCCCACCTCCCGGCAGAGGGGAAGGGTCGCGGAGAAGTCTAGTTGCACCAGGAAGTGATCTGACCATGGCACTTCTTTTGTTTCGCTTTTACTTAGTGTCAGATCACCAACATCCATAGAGGCAAATAACAAGTCTAAGGCATGTCCGTGGCTATGAGTTGGGCCAAACTTATTCAGGGACAGCCCCATGGAGGCCATGCTTTCCACGAAGTCCCGAGCGGCCCCTTGTAAGGTTGTGTCGGCATGGATGTTAAAATCTGCCTCATCCAACCAAGTCTCTGTCACACATGCCTGGCATGTCACACATGCCAGATCAAATCCTCCATCCACAATCAGGTCGTGGATGGCAGTGATCTTGTTCATCATTGACCTGGCATTACACAGCAACACTTTCAGGTAATGTGGGTATCCCTTGTTGATTCCAGTATCCATCCGATCGGGGCCAGACCCGGAGGCAGGGATAGTCCTCAAACAACGACTAAGCCTGCCTCCTCGGTAATGACATGGTCTGGTCTTAGCGTGACTCCTCCTCCTGCCCGTGATCACTGAGATCGGGTGTCCCAGGGCATCCCCCCCTGTGGAACCTGCCCCAGCCATTCTGTTGGCTGGGGCCCACTCCCAGGCAGCCCTGATCCCACCCCTTTAAAAAAACCACAAACTATACAACAACCAATAAAATAAAAAACAAAAACAGAACAATTATACTAAACTTAATACCCAACGAAATCTCCATCCTACCCAGCCACCCCCCAACAATGCAAAAAGGGGGGGGGAAGGGGGGGAAGAAATTGAAATGCCATCGACAGCTTAAGGACATTTTCCAGCCCCACTCTCTAAGCACTATAGAGTCATTTTTATGGGCTCCGCAGTCTAGGCCAGCTGGAATAGGCCTTGGAAGGGAGCAGGCCCTGGAGTCCTCACCACAGCGATGGTCCCCAGGAATAACTAGAGGGAGTTAGAGGTGAGGTCTTCCTACAGGGTTCACTGCCTGAGATTCAAAAAGCCTGGTGATTTTCTGGGATGGATTTCGTTTGTCTCAGTCATGGGATCTGTGCCATCTCCTATGTCACACGTTTCTTTAGTCAACCAAGGACAGAAAAAAGCAAGAACAGAAACAAAAAACCTGACAGAAGCTACATGAACTTCCTGAATCATTTTGAAGCCTACATTTAAGAAGGCCTTGTGCAGTTTAGAGCAGCCTGGAAAAAATACGGAGGGGTATCTTATCTCCCCCCGAGGCTCTTGGGCTGAGCTCCTTTCCCCCTGCTCAGCACCCTGCGCCTCTGGCGGCCCTGGCCCTATGGTCAGCCTTCCTTCTGCTCCTCCTCTATTATCTGGCCATATGGTTCCCAGCCCTGCTGGGAGGCTGTGGGGCTGCAGACAGGCCAGCCATTCAAGAGCAAAAGGAGGGGGTTAGACATGATGATAATGATAATAATAATAATTTTATTACTTATAACCCGCCCATCTGGCTGGGTTTCATGCTTTGACAAAGGCAGAACTGGAGGAAGAATATTCACAGGGAAAGCAGTCAACAGTCTTCCAAACAAGGCTTGCTGTAGGAGTGTTAGAAGCCCAGGTGCTGCTGTTGAGCCCCATCGAAAAATCAGAGATTCCTCCCACAGAGATATGTCTTGAATTTCAAAGCAGATAGGATGATCCAAGAGGAAGCCTTACCGAGAGAGTCCAAGATCCCACGATTCTCCTCCATGACTTCCTTGTGCAGAGCTCTCTGGTCAGGATCCAGCAACGCCCACTCCGCCTCTGTGAAATGGACAGCTACATCTTCAAAGCACACTGGACCCTAAAAGGAAAAGGTTGTCCTCTTAGACCAGTGTTTCTCAACCTCCTCGGGGCAACGGCACACCTGTCCCACGAAAAAAATCTCGTGGCACACCACCACCACATGCACCCCGACCCCCCTGACCCGGGGGGCGGGGTGTCCGCGCGCCCTGGCGGGAGGGAGGGGAAGGACCCAGGCGGGCGAAAAAGGAGCGGGAGATCGGCGGGCCAGGCGCCCGCCCCCGCTCCCGCGCCCAGCCCCCCGGCAGCACCTCCACCCGGCCCCGAGCGAGCCCGGTGGCACCGGCACCTCCCGCCCGTCCCCGACCGGGGCGGCAGAGGCAGCGGGCGAAGCACTCGGCAGCCCCGGCGAAGGCGGCGGTCGGCGAGCGGGAAGCAGAGCCGAGGCGACGCCAGCCCGGACCGACCCGGAAGCGGAAGCGGCCCAGGGCGGCACAGCAGCCGGTGTCTTCCCGCGGCACAGGAGCCGGTGTCTTGCGGCACACTCCTGTGCCGCGGCACACCGGTTGAAAAACGCTGTCTTAGACAACATCAAGGTGAACTGTTATACTTTGCTCTGCCTCTAAATTGATGTTATGTTTGAATGGGATTCTTCTTCTGCACATTTCATGATGGACACATTCCCATTTGCCCCATGGAAGGATCCCCTTTCTTCTTTCCCTGTGTGCTGTTCTTGCCGTGTGGGGAAGACCCTCCTGATGCCCTAGAGACAACTTCCAGGTGTGCAGGGGAGCAATGACAGGGGCATGAGAGGGGGAAAGCCCCATTGTGCGACTGATGGGGTGAATCCTGGCCACTGTTTGGTATGGTGTGTAAGAAGCCTATTTGAGCATCCAACCCTTCTTTCCTTGGTGGTTCCTCTGTGTCCAACCCGCCCATGACATCCTCTTTCCCCACATGGCTCCTTCCTCCTACCTGCTCTGGTTCCACAGGGGCAGCTTCCCCTTCGCCACCAAGGAAAGATGGACAAACAGGTCTTGCTGGCATCGCTCCGTCTCCTACGAGAGGAAAAGGTAAGTGCATGCTTCGCTCAGAAGGAAAACTACTGTTGGGCCTTCAAAAAGGTAATGGTAGCCACGTCAATGTGGACGTTTGTACCCATTTCACAGATTAGTTGTGCAAAAATACTCCCTCCTCTGGGCTCTTGGCCCCCTGTGACCTCCACCAAAAGATGAGAATAATTTACGGATTAGTTTCAATATCCACAAACTGTGATTAAATGGAGAAAAAACTCCTTCCTCCTTACCCAGTGGCCTCTCTCTGGAGTCCAACGGAGTTCTCTCTACCTCAGAGGAATCCAGACCCATTTCTGGAAACTGATCCTTCCCCTGCAAGAGCAACAAGCATTCAAAAGAATTAGATTAGAACTGGAATGGCAAAGGACACCAACACTTTAGGGGTATCGGAGATCATTCCTCGGATGCTTTCCCAAAAAAGGATGACAAAATTAGTAGAGAATTGGGGGATACTCTCCCTCAAGTTCGGAGCCCCTTGGGAGTATCCAGAGGAAAGTCTCTCTCACCTGCTTTCTCTCCTCTGCCTGACTCAGGAGGAAACCTTCGGCCAGGGCCACCGCCTGGGAACTGGTCTCCGCTCCACATTCCCTCACCCAGCTCTCCATCTCTGGTGGAAGGACAGCCAGGAACTGCTCCAAGATCACCAGGTCCAGCATCTCAGCTTTCGTGTGGCTTTCTGGTTTCAGCCACTGACGGCAAAGGTGGTAGAGTCGGTTGCAAACCTCTCGGGGTCCTTTGGCCTCCTGGTAGCAAAGCCGCCCGAGCTGCTGGCTCTGCACATCTGAGCGGAGGGTATACTCCTCACCCAGGATCCTGTGGACAAACTTTCCCCAGAATCCTCCATGGCTAAGAGTTTGGATGGAAGGAAGTCTTCCTGCTTCAGGCCCAGCTGAGTCTTGCTCATCCATCTCTGTTCTCAGGACACCTCCAAGAAATCGAAAGAAGTCCCTACGTCTTCTGTCTGTCATAAAGAGAGGTTTTAGCAAATCCTAAAAAGAAAATACATTTTTCTGATATAAAATTAAAACACAGTCAGGTGAATAGAAATGATCCCTGGGCAAGCGAGGATGTGTCTTGCTATTAACCACGGCTGGACTGCACCACAACTCAGACTGAGCTTTCTTTAAAAAATAAAGGAAGGAAGAAGAAGGAAGTCAGAATGGATGAGTGAGTCATCTGTACCAAGTGTAACTGGGACCCATGGCAATAGTGGGGGTCCCTCCCACCCCCAAATGTCAGGGCACATTTCTTTCCTCCTTCTGCCTCATGTTCCAGCACTTGCAATCTCCCACATTCTCAAGACTCCTGGGGGGGGGGTCCCTCTTTCTTTATTCTGAGGACCAGAGCTTCACCTGGCCAAAGAACAGGTGGGTGGGACCAAGTAACTTTTGGTTGGGCCAAAGGAAAGTGTTAAAAAATGAGAGATGTAGGATTTGCCTTCTTTCTGTGATTGTAATTAGTTTTATACTCTTCTTAATATTGTGATTTACTGTTTTAATCTGCCATGGGAATTTTGGGTGAACATCAAGCAATTGATTCTGATGATTGGGGGGGGGGAGCTTGTCACAGAGGGGAGGAGCCCCCTATTCCTCTTGACCAGCCAGAATCATCCCTACCTCTGGCCTCCCTCATCCTACTCTCCTGCCTCTGAGTCTTCATTGCTCTCTGCCTGATTCCCCCTGCTCACTAAGCCCCGTTGCCTCTTCAGCTTCAGACACCTCCTCCTCCCAGTCTTCTCCCTCTGACCACTCATCCTTGCCCCCAAACCCTCCCCTGGCCCAGAGCCGCCTTCCCTTGGGGGTTCCCCTCAGCATTCCTCTGTGTCGTCCCCCCCCCAGTCCATGCAGCTCCCTGCTGGCATCCTTTATTCTGTTATCACCAGGCTGGGCTCTGCTTTCCTTTTGGGGGAAGACAGTCCAGCCTCCTGTTCTCTCAGGTGCCAACCTGGGGCCTCTTCTGGGAAGCCCACCAATTCAGAAGCATGGCTGCCTCCAACGGGGGGGGGGGGGCAGGAGCCATCGCTAGCCCTCTGCTCCTCCCTGAATTGGCCTCATCCTCTTCTAAAGCCATCTGGCTTGTTTACCATCCCTTCCTCCTGTGGGAGGGAGTTCCATGGGTCTACCTGCACACTGCGACATAGAAGGACTTCATTTATTTCTACCTCCAAAGGTGTCCATCTGGCTGCCACCTGGGGTAATGAACGTGACTGTTTCCTCAATCCCATCGGGGTTCCTTTGCATGCCCTTTTCTTCCTGGCTCAGTGACCCCCCCCTCCCCAAAGGAGCAAGCGGCGTCTTGATGCGAAGGAAGAAGAGAGTTGCAGACCTCCTGCTACTTGCAGCCTCCCTGGTTTTGCAGAGAGGAAGGGGGGCAGAACCTCTTGGGGATCCCCCTGCAGGAGCTGAGCAGGCTCCCCATGGACCCCCCCGCCCCACTTCTCCCCAATGCACCCCAAGGCAGAAAAGAGAGGAAACTCACCAGGTCCCTGAAGGGAAACTGAGGCAGCTCCTGCAGAGGAGACGAAAGCCACCTTTCCCCTCTTGCAGGGAGGAACCTGGGAAAGGGGGGAGGGGCTTTTGCTCCGGAGGACATCGCCCCCCCCTTAATATCCTGTCCTCTCTAGGAACGCAGCTCAGTTCCCCTTAACCCTTGGAAGGTGGATCAAACCAAGCTCACATTCTCTCTCTCTCTCTCTCTCCGAGGAGCCACGTGAATTGCAGAAATCAACCCGAATAAGGCAGGAGAGTCCAGCTGGCAGAACCTGAGTCTCTTTGATCTCAGGGTCTTGGGTTCGAGCCCCAGGTTGGGCAAGAGATTCCTGCGTGGCCGGGGGTTGGGCTAGATGACTTTGGGGGTCCCTAATAAGGATGACTCCCTGGCCCTCGTGGCTGGCCTTCTGCGCTGTTCCTTTGACCCCTTGCAAAGCGGAGCTCCCCAGGCTCCCTTCTCTCTCTCTCTCTCTCTCCGAGGAGCCACGTGAATTGCAGAAATCAACCCGAATAAGACAGGAGAGCCCAGATGGCAGAACCTGAGTCTCTTTGATCTCAGGGTCTTGGGTTCGAGCCCCAGCTTGGGCAAGAGATTCCTGCGTGGCCGGGGGTTGGGCTAGATGACTTTGGGGGCCCCTAATAAGGATGACTCCCTGGCCCTCGTGGCTGGCCTTCTGCGCTGTTCCTTTGACCCCTTGCAAAGCGGAGCTCCCCAGGCTCCCTTCTCTCTCTCTCTCTCAGGAGCCAGGCACCCAGAGGGGTCTTCTTTGGGGGACCCTCCTGGCTGCCCTGCACCACGGGGACTCTCCCATCTCCCCAAGGCAACCTAAGCGGGAAGAGAAAGGAGACTCGTGAGCGGATCCCAGAAGGCGCCACCGAGGCAGCACTTGCGGAGCAGAGAGACAACAGCCCTCCTCCTTCTCCTTGCAGGAAGGGATGGGGGGGGAGCCTCCTCCCTTTATTCCCGGTCCTCTCTAGGAATCCAGCTCAGTCCCTTTTAACCCTTCGGGAGCCAGGCACCCGCAGCTCCCTCTCCCTCTGCGAAGGGCATGGCCTGCACCCATGGGGGTCTTATTTGGGGGACCCTCTGGGCTGGCTTCTGAGCTGTTCCCTCCCTTGGAAACAGAAGCAGGAGAAGCACGAAAGGTCCGGAGGGGGAGAGACTCTGCAAGGACATCCTCCTGGCGGGCCTTTTCCTCGCCAAGGTCTCTGGGCACCAGCCTGGCTTTCATTTGGATGCCAACAGCACCCTGAAAGGACTGAGACCTGAACTGTTGAGGTCAAACACTGCCTTAAATTTGCATCAGCCTCTTCCCAACCCCATTTCCTTTGGCGTTACTCTCTTATTTTTTCTTCCTAATAAAGCATTTTCCTTTTAATATCTGCTACTGTCCCAAATAAAGAAAACGCTTCTTGTGATATATGGAAGCTCTAGATACTTACATAGAACTATTTGTATCACCATGTAGAACTACAATCCGTTCCGGAAGACATTCAGAAACTGAGGCTCAAAAGAAAATATGGAAAAACATGCAGTGGAAGACATCCGATGTCCGAGGCGCGTTCGAAAATGGAAGGAATTATTTCCAGGTTTTCGGCATTCGAAAACCGAAACGTTCAGCTTCGAAGACGCTAAAAAACCCGAGGTTCTGTTATACATCAAATCAACTTTATTTGTCTACTATCCTATAGATGTCACTATAACCTGGCTTCTCCCGCCTTACAATCAGCGATGGAAACGAGGATGGAAACTTTGTACCTGGGATGCAACAATTTATTGAAACAATGCAATGAGATTCTATTCCCTCTTTAAACACATTCCTGCCCTTAGCTCTTCCCTTCATCTTCTTCCTTCCATCTTTGAAGGCATACCCTGGAGTATCCAAAAGCAAACAAACTTGTCCTTCTCTTGCTCCCAACTCCCTTTGGCGTACGATGAACCAAGAACTCTGTTTCCTCATGGATACAATTTTCTCTTGGCATATGCCCATTGTGAATGGTAGGAGGACAGCAGAAAGGGAACCCTTGACTTAAGCTTCTCACAGAAGAATAGAAAATATAAAGTACAGTATGTGAATTGCTCGTGTGATCAGAATTTGCTTCTACATCACTGGTTCGTGACCCAGGGGAGGGAATACCGGAAACAAAAACTCAGAGCCAAGAGAATGAGAGCAATCTCAGTATCCTGCAGGGACCTGGTTTATTCAAACTATTGCAGAACGGCTAGTTCGAAAAGGCTGCCAGGAGGCATATTAGAAGAAATATTATATAGACAGCACACAAAGACTCATAAAATGCCACAACACTCTTCCAATTGCATCAAGAAAGGTTACAGGTCATGGGACGTGTGGCTTAATGCGGATAACGACTCCTCTGAAATTACCTTGCGGTGTCCCAGAGCGCCGTCTCATATGTCTCACTTTGACACCATGCCCATGGCAACGAGGACTTCCATGGTACTGTTGACATTTCAATCCCATATCTTACTTCCCTGGTAACAAAAGATGTCAAAGACTTTTGAGGAGATATGTGAGTTCTCACACAGATGCTAGCTCCACTCCTCCCTCTTTCTCAAAACATCACCTGCCCTTCTAGGGTCAGATAAGGCTTTACACATCAGAGCTTTACACAGTGCAGGAGGGTGGCATGAGGATTACAAAATGCAGGCATACAAAAATCAAGCCTTAATACATTCTATCGAAAAGGCTACATGCAATAAGTACTAGGGCACTTTGAACAGAATCGAAATCTATAATATCTAATATTCAATCAACCATCACATTTTTTACACCAAGTCCTTCCTAGGAAAGCTCAGAATGGACAGCAACCTCATCAGTGTCACCAAACCACTCTTATCCCTCACCCCAGGGCATGTGAAGAAAATATTCAATGAATGGATAAATCATTATTTGCATCAGCCACCGGCCCTACCAATAAAACAACAATACGATATACAAAGAATACGGTAAAAATGAGAAGTCTGTTATATAAAAAACATTGTAGCATTTTGAGTCAATAGTCAAATTGTGGATCTTATTCTAATTGTCCCAGCTAAAAACCTTCCAACCTTTGCTGTCACCTGCTCATCTTGATCTGCCAAGAGAAAGGAATCTGTGAAGAAGGCATTAAACACCTTGCCCAATAACTTGCAAGTAACAGTTCTGGGCACGTAGTAGGAATTAATATGGGGCACCAGATATGGCAAAGACCCCAGCTGCAATGCTCACGTCATACGAACTGAAGTCTCCTAAAATTAAATCTGTATACAGTGGTACCTCAGGTTACATACGCTTCAGGTTAAGAACTCCGCTAACCCAGAAATAATGCTTCAGGTTAAGAACTTTGCTTCAGGATATGGACTTCCGCTCATGCACGTTGGGAGAATGGCTGATTTATAACATCGCTCCCGATCCCCGCGGGGAATTTTGGCGGCTGTTTTGGGAGTATGCAGCCTCCCTAACCCTCCCGGGATACGGGAGGGCCCGCAGATGCCCCTTAACCCGTTCCGACCCTTCGGGGGGAGCGGGTGGGCCTGGGCTGATAGCACCCGTGGGGGCCAGAACTCCTGGAAGCCACCCTGTTCATGCACGAGTCCCAGAACTTGGAATTTTAATTAGGCAAAATGTTTTGGCCATGCCTCGGACAAAGGAGTAAAGATAATATTGCTAATGGTTCCAGCTCTGAGCAGCTAAGAAGAAAACTGGAAGAAGAGACAGACTTTATAATGGTATGTGAAAGCGGGAAAGAAAGGGGGGAAGCCCTGGACCCTATGCTTGTTTTGCCTCAATATTATACTTAACACAGGCAACCCCCCCCCCCAGAAAAACCACTTTCATTTGGAAATAGCAAGCGGACTTTAAAGACTGAGATTGATTTTGGCAGAAAAGATCTGATTTTATATTTATAAACTGTGTGGAAGTAAAAATAAGACTCTGAAAGATTTATTCGTAATGGAGGACCTCCGACTTCGCAAGTAATGGCGCTGCAAGAATTGAATCGGTGTGGGGAGCCCGTGAGGCAGAGCACTACTCCATAGGGAGAAGCCAGTTCTGGTTGTTTATTGAAATTTGATTTATATTAGAGACTGGCACTCCTGGAAAGGGGTATGTGCAAAGCAAGCGGGGGAGAGTAGCAGCGTGAAGAAGTTTGGTGAACAACAGGGCGAGAAGATGGCGATGGTCGGAATGTGGCATTTGGAATTAAGAAGATCGACCTCATCCACACAGAGACATTCTTTATTATAATTTAGCCTGCTTGCTGGCATATATCAGCAGCTGTGGAAATATTGGAAAGAATTTTGAAAAGCAATCGATGGAGGTGATCAGGGAAGCTCCGGCGTCCGAGGCATGGGAAGTCCATATATATAAAAATTTTATTATAATAATCAGGCATAATTGGAATGTTTCTTTTAATTGGGAATTCTATAATTAATTTGGATTGTAATTTGAAATGTAATTGGGAATAATTTCAATGTGATTTGCTGTGATTTGTACTGGAAAATTCAATAAATAGATTATTAAAAAAAAGAAAGAAGAACTTTGCTTCCGGATAAGAACAGAAATTGTGCTTTGGCGGCGCAGCAGCAGCGGGAGGCCCCATTAGCTAAAGTGGTGCTTCAGGTTAATAACAGTTTCAGGTTAAGAACGGAACTCCGGAACGAATCAAGTACTTAACTAGAGGTACCACTGTACAGCCACTACTATAATTTGCCCCCAATGTGAGTTCTTTGATGGGAAGCAAGGCGGGTCCTGTGACTGAAGCTCTTTCCACATTCTTGGCACTGAAATAGTTTCACCTCGTTGTGAATTCTTTGATGGATCGTGAGTTGCGCCTTCTCAATGAATTTCTTTCCACATTCCAAGCACTGATAGGGTTTATCCCTTGTATGAATTCTGTGATGGGTTGTGAGATGGGCGCTCTGGGTGAATTTCTTTCCACATTCCAAGCACTGATATGGCTTCTCCCCTGTATGAATTCTTTGATGGACAGTGAGCTGGCGTCTGTCAATGAAGCTCTTTCCACATTCCAAACACTGATATGGCTTCTCCCCTGTATGACTTTTCTGATGGACAGTGAGCTTGCGTCTGTCAATGAAGCTCTTTCCACATTCCAAGCACTGATATGGCTTCTGCCCTGTATGAGTTCTTTGATGGATTGTGAGTTTGGCCTTCTCAATGAATTTCTTTCCACATTCCAAGCACTGATGGGGTTTCTCCCCTGTATGAATTCTTTGATGGATTGTGAGTTTGGCCTTCTCAATGAATTTCTTTCCACATTCCAAGCACTTATATGGCTTCTCCCCTGTATGATTTCTTTGATGGATCGTGAGTCTGGCCTTCTCAATGAATCTCTTTCCACACTCCAAGCACTGATAGGGTTTCTCCCCTGTATGAATTGTTTCATGGGAAGTAAGCTGGCCTTGTTGACTGAAGGTTTTTCCACATTCCAAGCACTGATGTGGTCTCTCTCCTGTATGAATTGTTTCATGGGAAGTAAGATGGCCTTGTTGACTGAATCTCTTTCCACATTCCAAGCACTGATAGGGTTTCTCTCCTGTATGAATTCTTTGATGGATCGTGAGTTTGGTCTTCTCAATGAATCTCTTTCCACATTCCAAGCACTGATAGGGTTTCTCCCCTGTATGAATTCTCTGATGGACAGTGAGAAGGTTTTTTATTCTGAATCTCTTTCCACATTCCAAGCACTGATAGGGTTTCTCCCCTGTATGAATTCTTTGATGGGAAGTTAGCTTGTCTTGTTGACTGAATCTCTTTCCACATTCCAAGCACTGATAGGGTTTCTCCCCTGTATGAATTCTTTGATGGGAAGTAAGCTTGTCTTGTTGACTGAATCTCTTTCCACATTCCAAGCACTGATAGGGTTTCTCTCCTGTATGAATTCTTTGATGGATCGTGAGTGTGGTCTTCTTAACAAATCTCTTTCCACATTCCAAGCACTGATAGGGTTTCTCCCCTGTATGAATTCTCTGATGGACAGTGAGAAGGTTTTTTATTCTGAATCTCTTTCCACATTCCAAGCACTGATAGGGTTTATCCCCTGTATGAATTCTTTGATGGGAAGTAAGCTGGCCTTGTTGACTGAAGCTTTTTCCACATTCCAAGCAGTGATAGGGTTTCTCTCCTGTATGATTTCTCTGATGGTAAATGAAACTAATTTTCCAACTGAAGCTCTTTCCACATTCCAGGCACTGATAAGGTTCCCCCCCTGTATGAATTCTTTCATGGGAAGTTAAACTGCCCGTTTGACTGAAGCTCTTTCCACACTCCAAGCACTGATAGGGTTTCTCTCCTGTATGAATTCTCTGATGGACAGTAAGCTTGTCTCTCTGACTGAAGCTCTTTCCACATTCGAGGCACTGATAGGGTTTCTCCCCTGTATGAATTCTCTGATGGACAGTGAGATTGTTTCTCCGACTGAAGCTCTTTCCACACTCCAAGCACTGATAGGCTTTCTTCTCAATGAGACTTCTTTGACTTGAAGTGGAATGGGAGCTCTGACTGAAGCTCTCTCTACACTCTGAAAATGGATATGACTTCCCCACTGTGTGGATTTTGTCGTGGTCTCCCTCGTTCTTCAGCTCCAATTGATCACCATCTGCAAAGGAGAGAGAAACGGAATGGAGTCTCAGGAAGCAATGGAGCCCCAAATCATGGAGCAGTGCTAATAATAATAATAATAATAATAATTTATTATTTGTACCCCGCCCATCTGGGCCGGGTCCCCCCAGCCACTCTGGGCGGTCTCCAACAGATATTAAAATACATTAAAATACCACACGTTAAAAACTTCCCTAAACAGGGCTGCCTTGAGGTATTTTCTGAATGTCAGATATTTGTTTATCTCTTTGACCTCTGCTGGGAGGGCGTTCCACAGGGCGGACGCCACTACCGAGAAGGCCCTCTGCCTGGTTTCCTGTAGCTTTGCTTCTCACAGTGAGGGAACCGCCAGAAGGCCCTCGGCGCTGGACCTCAGTGTCCGGGCTAAACGATGGGGGTGGAGACGCTCCTTCAGGTATACAGGACCGAGGCCATTTAGGGCTTTAAAGGTCAGCACCCACACTTTGAATTGTGCTCGGAAACGTACTGTAGTTCTCTCAGGACCGGTGTTATGTGGTCCCGGCGGCCACTCCCAGTCACCAGTCTAGCTGCCGCATTCTGGATTAATTGTAGTTTCCGGGTCACCTTCAAAGGTAGCCCCACGTAGAGCGCATTGCAGTAATCCAAGCGGGAGATAACTAGAGCATGCACCACTCTGGTGAGACAGTCTGCGGGCAGGGAGGGTCTTAGCCTGCGCACCAGATGGAGCTGGTAGACAGCTGCCCTGGATACAGAATTGACCTGTGCCTCTATGGACAGCTGTGAGTCCAAAATGACTCCCAGGCTGCACACCTGGTCCTTCAGGGGCACAGTTACCCCGTTCAGGACCAGGGAGTCCCCCACACCTGCTCACACCCTGTCCCCCAAAAACAGTACTTCTGTCTTGTCAGGATTCAACCTCCATCTGTTAGCCGCCATCCATCCTCCAACCGCCTCCAGGCACTCACACAGGAGTGAGGTAGAGGTATCTTTGAAAGAGAGGTAGAGCTGGGTATCATCCGCATGCTGATGGACACCCAGCCCAAACCCCCTGATGATCTCTCCCAGCGGCTTCATATAGATATTAAAAAGCATGGGGGAGAGGACGGAACCCTGAGGGGCACCCCACAAGTGAGAGCCCAGGGGTCTGAACATTCACCCCCCACCACCACTTTCTGCACACGGCACAGGAGGAAGGAGCAGAACCACTGTATAACAGTGCCCCCAGCTCCCAACCCCTGTAGACGGTCCGGAAGGTGAATGGTGAATGGTGTCAAAGGCCGCTGAGAGATCCAGCAGAACTAGGAAACAGCTCTCACCTTTGTCCCTAGCCCGCCGGAGATCATCGACCAGCGCATCCAAGGCAGTTTCAGTCCCATGATGAGGCCTGAATCCCAATTGGAAGGGATCCAAATGATCCGCATCCTCCAGGCGTGTTTGGAGTTGTTCAGCAACCACCCGCTCAATCACCTTGCCCAGGAATGGTAGGTTTGAGACTGGGCGATAGTTGGCCATATTGGCCGGGTCTAAAGATGTTTTTTTCAGAAGCGGTTTAATGACCGCCTCTTTCAGCGGGTCTGGGAAGACTCCCTCACAAGGGGAAGCATTCACCACCCCGTGGAGCCCATCGCCCAGCCGTTCCCGGCTCGCTTTTATTAGCCAGGATGGACAAGGATCAAGGAGACAGGTTGTTGCTTTCACTCGTCCAAGCAGCCTGTCCACATCCTCGGAGGTAACAGATTGGAATTGATCCAATGAAACATGACTAGACAGGGCTCCAGCACTCTCCTGCCCTGGCCCTGCTCCCACGGTGGAGTCTACCTCCTTCCGAATCTGAGCGACTTCATCTGCAAAAAACTTTGCAAAAGCATTGCAGGAGATCTTGGGGTCCCTACCAGGCCCCGATGACGAAGGTGGTTCTGATAAATTGTGAACCACCTGGAAGAGTCTCCTGCTGCTGTTTTCTGCAGATGCAATAGAAACAGTGAAGAAGGTCCTCTTCGCCGTCACCATTGGCACTTGGTAGGCTTGAAGTACAGCTCTAGCCCGTGTCCTGTCTGATTCAGAATGAGCTTTCCGCCACCGGTGCTCTAGCCGTCTCAGCGACTGGGGAAAACCACGGGGCTGTCCAGGCTCCATGCAATCGGAGAGACAGTCAATAGCCCTGGTTAACTCCACAATCCAGCGGGCCATCAGGGAATCAGCTGAAAGGCCATCAACATGGGATAAAACATTCCCTACCACTCTCTGGAAGACAATTGGATCAATTAAGTAGCGGGGGCGGACCATCCGAATCAGTTCCATCTCCCGGCAGAGGGGAAGGGTCGCGGAGAAGTCTAGTTGCACCAGGAAGTGATCTGACCATGGCACTTCTTTTGTTTCGCTTTTACTTAGTGTCAGATCACCAACATCCATAGAAGTAAACACCAAGTCTAAGGCATGTCCACAGCTATGAATTGGGCCAAACTTATTCAGGGACAGCCCCATGGAGGCCATGCTTTCCACGAAGTCCCGAGCGGCCCCTTGTAAGGTCGTGTCGGCATGGATGTTAAAATCTCCTATGACAACCAAGCTAGGTGTCTCCAGGAGCATGTCCGCCACGTCCTGAAGCAGCTCGGGCAGGGAATCCTTGGGGCAGCGGGGAGGTCGGCACACCAAAAGGAATCCTGTACTGCCCCTATTGCCCAACTTCCAGAACATGCACTCAGAAAACTCGGGCTTTCCAATAGGACGCCTGGTGCAAACTAATGACTTCCTAAAAATCACTGCAACCCCCCCCCTCCCCGCCCAGATGGCCTGGGTTGCTGTGCGTAAGAGAAACCTGGTGGACAAGCAGCGGCAAGGACTGGCCCATCTGCCTCATCCAACCAAGTCTCTGTCACACATGCCAGGTCAAATCCTCCATCCACAATCAGGTCGTGGATGGCAGTGGTTTTGTTCATCATTGACCTGGCATTACACAGCAACACTTTCAGGTCATGTGGGTATCCCTTGTTGATTCCAGTATCCGTCCGATCGGGGCCAGACCCGGAGGCAGGGATAGTCCTCAAACAACGACTAAGCCTGCCTCCTCGGTAATGACATGGTCTGGTCTTAGCGTGACTCCTCCTCCTGCCCGTGATCACTGAGATAGGGTGTCCCAGTGCATCCCCCCCCCGTGGAACCTGCCCCAGCCATTCTGTTGGCTGGGGCCCACTCCCAGGCAGCCCTGATCCCACCCCTTAAAAAAAACCACAAACTATACAACAACCAATAAAATAAAAAACAAAAACGGAACAATTGTACTAAACTTAATCCCCAACGAAATCTCCATCCCACCCAGCCACCCCCCAACAATGAAAAAAGGAAAAAAAGAGGAGGGGGGAAATTGAAATGCCATCGACAGCTTAAGGACATTTCCCAGGCCCACTCTCTAAGCACTAGAGAGTCATTTTTATGGGCCCCGCCCCCTAGGCCAGCTGGAAAAGGCCTTGGAAGGGAGCAGGCCCTGGAGTCCTCACCACAGCGATGGTCCCCAGGAATAACTAGAGGGAGTTAGATGTGAGGTCTCCCTACAGGGTTCACTGCCTGAGATTCAAAAAGCCTGGTGATTTTCTGGGATGGATTTTGTTTGTCTCAGTCATGGGATCTGTGCCATCTCCTATGTCACACGTTTCTTTAGTCAACCAAGGACAGAAAAAAGCAAGAACAGAAACAAAAAATCTGACAGAAGCTACATGAACTTCTTGAATCACTCTGTAGCCTACATTTAAGAAGGCCTTGTGCAGTTTAGAGCAGCCTGAAAAGAATACGGAGGGGTATCTTATCTCCCCCAGAGGCTCTTGGGCTGAGCTCCTTTCCCCCTGCTCAGCACCCTGCGCCTCTGGCGGCCCTGGCCTTATGGTCAGACTTCCTACTCCTCCTCTTCTGATATCTGGCCCGATGGTTCCCAACCCCTTCTGGAGTCCTGGCTGCTTTCCTGAGGCCCTTCCTCTGCTGCTGCCCCTGGTGAAGGGGCCCTGATGGGAGGCTATGGGGCTGCAGACAGGCCAGCCCTTCAAGAGCAAAAGGAGGGGGTTAGACATGATGATAATGATAATGATAATTTTATTACTTATAACCTGCCCATCTGGCTGGGTTTCATGCTTTGAAAAGGCAGAACCGGAGGAAGAATATTCACAGGGAAAGCAGTCAACAGTCTTCCAAACAAGGCTTGCTGTGGGAGTGTTAGAATCCCAGGTGCTGCTGTTGAGCCCCATCAAAAAATCCGAGGTTCCTCCCATAGAAAGATGTCTTGAATTTCAAAGCAGATAGGATGATCCAAGAGGAAGCCTTACCGAGAGAGTCCAAGATCCCACGATTCTCCTCCATGACTTCCTTGTGCAGAGCTCTCTGGTCAGGATCCAGCAACGCCCTCTCTTCCTCTGTGAAATGGACAGCTACATCTTCAAAGCACACTGGACCCTAAAAGGAAAAGGAAAAGGAAAAGGTTGTCCTCTTAGACAACATCAAGGTGAACTGTTACACTTTGCTCTGCCTCTTATTTGATATTATGTTTGAATGGGATTCTTCTTCTGCACATTTCATGATGGACACATTCCCAGTTGCCCCATGGAAGGATCCCCTTTCTTCTTTCCCTGTGTGCTGTTCTTGCCGGGTGGGGAGGACCCTCCTTATGCCCTATAGACAACTTCCAGGTGCGCAGGGGGGCAATGACAGGGGCATGAGAGGGGGAAAGCCCCATTGTGCGACTGATGGGGTGAATCCTGGCCACTGTTTGGTATGGTGTGTAAGAAGCCTATTTGAGCATCCAACCCTTCTTTCCTTGGCGGTTCCTCTGTGTCCAACCCGCCCATGACATCCTCTTTCCCCACATGGCTCCTTCCTCCTACCTGCTCTGGTTCCACAGGGGCAGCTTCCCCTTCGCCACCAAGGAAAGATGGACAAACAGGTCTTGCTGGCATCGCTCCGTCTCCTACGAGAGGAAAAGGTAAGTGCATGCTTCATTCAGAAGGAAACCTAGAGGTGGACCTTCAAAAAAGTGAGAGTAGCCACGTCAATGTAGACGTTTGTACCCATTCCACAGATTAGATGTGCAAAAATACACCTCCCCTCCTCTGGGCTCTTGCCCCCCTGTGACCTCCACCAAAAGATGATAATAATTCACAGATTAGTTTCAATATCCACAAACTGTGATTAAATGGAGAAAAGACTCCTTCCTCCTCACCCAGTGGCCTCTCTCTGGAGTCCAACGGAGTTCTCTCTACCTCAGAGGAATCCAGACCCATTTCTGGAAACGGATCCTTCCCCTGCAAGAGGAACAAGCATTCAAAAGAATGAGATTGGAACTGGAATGGCTAAGGACACCAACACTTTAGGGGTATCGGAGATCATTCCTCGGATGCTTTCCCAAAAAAGGATGACAAAATTAGTAGAGAATTGGGGGATACTCTCCTTCAAGTTTGGAGCCATCCAACCCTTCTTTCCTTGGCGGTTCCTCTGTGTCCAACCCGCCCATGACATCCTCTTTCCCCACATGGCTCCTTCCTCCTACCTGCTCTGGTTCCACAGGGGCAGCTTCCCCTTCGCCACCAAGGAAAGATGGACAAACAGGTCTTGCTGGCATCGCTCCGTCTCCTACGAGAGGAAAAGGTAAGTGCATGCTTCGCTCAGAAGGAAAACTACTGTTGGGCCTTCAAAAAGGTAATGGTAGCCACGTCAATGTGGACGTTTGTACCCATTTCACAGATTAGTTGTGCAAAAATACTCCCTCCTCTGGGCTCTTGGCCCCCTGTGACCTCCACCAAAAGATGAGAATAATTTACGGATTAGTTTCAATATCCACAAACTGTGATTAAATGGAGAAAAAACTCCTTCCTCCTTACCCAGTGGCCTCTCTCTGGAGTCCAACGGAGTTCTCTCTACCTCAGAGGAATCCAGACCCATTTCTGGAAACTGATCCTTCCCCTGCAAGAGCAACAAGCATTCAAAAGAATTAGATTAGAACTGGAATGGCAAAGGACACCAACACTTTAGGGGTATCGGAGATCATTCCTCGGATGCTTTCCCAAAAAAGGATGACAAAATTAGTAGAGAATTGGGGGATACTCTCCCTCAAGTTCGGAGCCCCTTGGGAGTATCCAGAGGAAAGTCTCTCTCACCTGCTTTCTCTCCTCTGCCTGACTCAGGAGGAAACCTTCGGCCAGGGCCACCGCCTGGGAACTGGTCTCCGCTCCACATTCCCTCACCCAGCTCTCCATCTCTGGTGGAAGGACAGCCAGGAACTGCTCCAAGATCACCAGGTCCAGCATCTCAGCTTTCGTGTGGCTTTCTGGTTTCAGCCACTGACGGCAAAGGTGGTAGAGTCGGTTGCAAACCTCTCGGGGTCCTTTGGCCTCCTGGTAGCAAAGCCGCCCGAGCTGCTGGCTCTGCACATCTGAGCGGAGGGTATACTCCTCACCCAGGATCCTGTGGACAAACTTTCCCCAGAATCCTCCATGGCTAAGAGTTTGGATGGAAGGAAGTCTTCCTGCTTCAGGCCCAGCTGAGTCTTGCTCATCCATCTCTGTTCTCAGGACACCTCCAAGAAATCGAAAGAAGTCCCTACGTCTTCTGTCTGTCATAAAGAGAGGTTTTAGCAAATCCTAAAAAGAAAATACATTTTTCTGATATAAAATTAAAACACAGTCAGGTGAATAGAAATGATCCCTGGGCAAGCGAGGATGTGTCTTGCTATTAACCACGGCTGGACTGCACCACAACTCAGACTGAGCTTTCTTTAAAAAATAAAGGAAGGAAGAAGAAGGAAGTCAGAATGGATGAGTGAGTCATCTGTACCAAGTGTAACTGGGACCCATGGCAATAGTGGGGGTCCCTCCCACCCCCAAATGTCAGGGCACATTTCTTTCCTCCTTCTGCCTCATGTTCCAGCACTTGCAATCTCCCACATTCTCAAGACTCCTGGGGGGGGGGTCCCTCTTTCTTTATTCTGAGGACCAGAGCTTCACCTGGCCAAAGAACAGGTGGGTGGGACCAAGTAACTTTTGGTTGGGCCAAAGGAAAGTGTTAAAAAATGAGAGATGTAGGATTTGCCTTCTTTCTGTGATTGTAATTAGTTTTATACTCTTCTTAATATTGTGATTTACTGTTTTAATCTGCCATGGGAATTTTGGGTGAACATCAAGCAATTGATTCTGATGATTGGGGGGGGGAGCTTGTCACAGAGGGGAGGAGCCCCCTATTCCTCTTGACCAGCCAGAATCATCCCTACCTCTGGCCTCCCTCATCCTACTCTCCTGCCTCTGAGTCTTCATTGCTCTCTGCCTGATTCCCCCTGCTCACTAAGCCCCGTTGCCTCTTCAGCTTCAGACACCTCCTCCTCCCAGTCTTCTCCCTCTGACCACTCATCCTTGCCCCCAAACCCTCCCCTGGCCCAGAGCCGCCTTCCCTTGGGGGTTCCCCTCAGCATTCCTCTGTGTCCCCCCCCCCCAGTCCATGCAGCTCCCTGCTGGCATCCTTTATTCTGTTATCACCAGGCTGGGCTCTGCTTTCCTTTTGGGGGAAGACAGTCCAGCCTCCTGTTCTCTCAGGTGCCAACCTGGGGCCTCTTCTGGGAAGCCCACCAATTCAGAAGCATGGCTGCCTCCAACGGGGGGGGGGGGCAGGAGCCATCGCTAGCCCTCTGCTCCTCCCTGAATTGGCCTCATCCTCTTCTAAAGCCATCTGGCTTGTTTACCATCCCTTCCTCCTGTGGGAGGGAGTTCCATGGGTCTACCTGCACACTGCGACATAGAAGGACTTCATTTATTTCTACCTCCAAAGGTGTCCATCTGGCTGCCACCTGGGGTAATGAACGTGACTGTTTCCTCAATCCCATCGGGGTTCCTTTGCATGCCCTTTTCTTCCTGGCTCAGTGACCCCCCCTCCCCAAAGGAGCAAGCGGCGTCTTGATGCGAAGGAAGAAGAGAGTTGCAGACCTCCTGCTACTTGCAGCCTCCCTGGTTTTGCAGAGAGGAAGGGGGGCAGAACCTCTTGGGGATCCCCCTGCAGGAGCTGAGCAGGCTCCCCATGGACCCCCCCGCCCCACTTCTCCCCAATGCACCCCAAGGCAGAAAAGAGAGGAAACTCACCAGGTCCCTGAAGGGAAACTGAGGCAGCTCCTGCAGAGGAGACGAAAGCCACCTTTCCCCTCTTGCAGGGAGGAACCTGGGAAAGGGGGGAGGGGCTTTTGCTCCGGAGGACATCGCCCCCCCCTTAATATCCTGTCCTCTCTAGGAACGCAGCTCAGTTCCCCTTAACCCTTGGAAGGTGGATCAAACCAAGCTCACATTCTCTCTCTCTCTCTCTCTCTCCGAGGAGCCACGTGAATTGCAGAAATCAACCCGAATAAGGCAGGAGAGTCCAGCTGGCAGAACCTGAGTCTCTTTGATCTCAGGGTCTTGGGTTCGAGCCCCAGGTTGGGCAAGAGATTCCTGCGTGGCCGGGGGTTGGGCTAGATGACTTTGGGGGCCCCTAATAAGGATGACTCCCTGGCCCTCGTGGCTGGCCTTCTGCGCTGTTCCTTTGACCCCTTGCAAAGCGGAGCTCCCCAGGCTCCCTTCTCTCTCTCTCTCTCTCAGGAGCCAGGCACCCAGAGGGGTCTTCTTTGGGGGACCCTCCTGGCTGCCCTGCACCACGGGGACTCTCCCCAAGGCAACCTAAGCGAGAAGACAAAGGAGACTTGTGACCGGATCCCAGAAGGCGCCACCGAGGCAGCACTTGCGCAGCAGTGCTTGCAGGAAGGGATGGGGGGGGGGAGCCTCCTCCCTTTATTCCCGGTCCTCCCTAGAAATCCAGCTCAGTTCCTTTTAACCCTTGGCCAGCCGGGCGCACCCAGCTCCCCCCTCCCTCAGTGTGGTGTAGTGGTTAAGAGCGGTAGACTCTAATCTGGGAGACCGGGTTCGAGTCTCCACTCCTCCACATGCAGCTGCTGGGTGACCTTGGGCCAGTCACACTTCTTTGAAGTCTCTCAGCCCCACTCACCTCACAGAGTGTTTGTTGTGGGGGAGGAAGGGAAAGGAGAATGTTAGCCGCTTTGAGACTCCTTCGGGTAGTGATAAAGCGGGATATCAAATCCAAACTCTTCTTCTTCTTCTTCTTCTCCCCTCCCTCTGCAAAGCAGGAGCCCCGGACATGGCCTGCACCCATGGGGGTCTTATTTGGGGGACCCTCTGGGCTGGCTTCTGAGCTGTCCCCTCCCTTGGAAACAGAAGCAGGAGAAGCACGAAAGGTCCGGAGGGGGAGAGGCTCTGCAAGGACATCCTCCTGGCGGGCCTTTTCCTCGCCAAGGTCTCCGGGCACCAGCCTGGCTTTCATTTGGATGCCAACAGCACCCTGAAAGGACTGAGACCTGAACTCTGAGGTCAAACACTGCCTTAAATTTGCATCAGCCTCTTCCCAACCCCATTTCCTTTGGCGTTACTCTATTTTTTCTTCCTAATAAAGCATTTTCCTTTTAATATTTGCTACTTTCCCAAATAAAGAACACACTTCTTGTGATATCTGGAAGCTGTAGATAAACTTACATAGAACTATTTGTATCACCATGTAGAACTACAATCCGTTCCGGAAGACATTCAAAAACTGAGGCTCAAAAGAAAATGTGGAAAAACATGCAGTGGAAGACATCCGATGTCCAAGGCGCGTTCGAAAACGGAAGGAATTATTTCCAGGTTTTCGGCATTCGAAAACCGAAACGTTCAGCTTCGAAGACGCTAAAAAATCCGAGGTTCTGTTATACATCAAATAAACTTTATTTGTCTAGTATCCTTTAGATGTCACTATAACCTGGCTTCTCCCGCCTTACAATCAGCGATGGAAACGAGGATGGAAACTTTGTACCTGGGATGCAACATTTTATTGAAACAATGCAATGAGATTCTATTCCCTCTTTAAACACATTCCTGCCCTGAGCTCTTCCCTTCATCTTCTTCCTTCCATCTTTGAAGGCATACCCTGGAGTATCCTAAAGCAAACAAACTTGTCCTTCTCTTGCTCCCAACTCCCTTTGGCATACGATGAACCAAGAACTCTGTTTCCTCCTGGATATAATTTTCTCTTGGCATACGCCCATTGTGAATGGTAGGAGGACAGCAGAAAGGGAACCCTTGACTTAAGCTTCTCACAGAAGAAAGGAAAATATAAAGTATGTGAATTGCTCGTGTGATCAGAATTTGCTTCTACATCACTGGTTCGTGACCCAGGGGAGGGAATACCTGAAACAAAAACTCAGAGCCAAGAGAATGAGAGCAATCTCAGTATCCTGCAGGGACCTGGTTTATTCAAACTATTGCAGAACGGCTAGTTCAAAAAGGCTACCAGGAGGCATATTAAAAGAAAGATTATATACACAGCACACAAAGACTCATAAAATGCCACAACACTCTTCCACTTGCATCAAGAAAGGTTACAGGTAATGGGGCGTGTGGCTTAATGCGGATAACGACTCCTCTGAAATTACCTTGCGGTGTCCCAGAGCGCCCAGGCCATTTGGGTCTCATATGTCTCACCTTGACACCATGCCCGTGGCAAACAGGACTTCCTTGGGACTGTTGACGTTTCAATCCCATATCTTACTTCCCTGGTACCAAAAGATGTCAAAGACCTTTGAGGAGATATGTGAGTTCTCACACGGATGCTGGCTCAACTCCTCCCTCTTTCTCAAAATATCACCTGCCCTTCTAGGGTCAGATAAGGCTTTACACATCAGAGCTTTACACAGTGCAGGAGGGTGGCATGAGGATTACAAAATGCAGGCATACAAAAATCAAGCCTAATAAATTCTATCGAAAAGGCTAAATGCAATAAGTACTAGGGCACTTCGAACAGAATCGAAATCTATAATATCTAATATTCAATCAACCATCACAATTTTTACACCAAGTCCTTCCTAGGAAAGCTCAGAATGGACAGCAACCTCATCAGTGTCACCAAACCACTCTTATCCCTCACCCCAGGGCATGTGAAGAAAATATTCAATGAATGAATAAATCATTATTTGCATCAGCCACCGGCCCTACCAATAAAACAACAATACGATATACAAAGAATACGGTAAAAATAAAAAGTCTGTTATATAAAATACATTGTAGGGTTTTGAGTCAAGAGTCAAATAGTGGATGTTATTCTAATTGTACCAGCTAAAAACCTTGCAACCTTTGCTGTCACCTGCTCATCTTGAACTGCCAAGAGAAAGGAATCTGTGAAGAAGGCATTAAACACCTTGCCCAATAATTTGCAAGTCACAGTTCTGGGTACGTAGTAGGAACTAATATGGGGCACCAGATGTGGCAAAGACGCCAGCTGCAATGCTCACGTCATACGAACTGAAGTCTCCTAAAATTAAATCTGTATACAGTGGTATCTCAGGTTACATACGCTTCAGGTTAAGAAATCCGCTAACCCAGAAATACTGCTTCGGGTTAAGAAATTTGCTTCAGGATATGGACTTCCGCTCATGCACATTGGGAGAATGGCTGATTTATAACATCGCTCCTGACCCCCGCGGGGAATTTTGGCGGCTGCTTTGAGAGTATGCAGCCTCCCTAACCCTCCCGGGATACAGGAGGGCCCGCTGATGCCCCTTAACCCATTCCGACCTTCGGGGGGAGCGGGTGAGCCTGGGCTGATAGCACCCGTGGGGGCCGGTACTCCTGGAAGCCACCCTGTTCATGCACGAGTCCCAGAACTTGGAATTTTAATTAGGCAAAAAGTTTTGGGCATGCCTCGGATAAAGGAGTAAAGAGAATATTGCTAAGGGTTCCAGCTCTGAGCAGCTAAGAAGAAAACTGTAAGAAGAGATGGACTTTATAATGGTGCGGGAAAGAAAGGGGGGGGAGCCCTGGACCATATGCTTGTTTTGCCTCAATATTATACTTAACACGGGCGGACCCCCCCCCCCCGAAAAACCACTTTCATTTCGAAATAGCAAGTGGACTTTAAAGACTGAGATTGATTTTGGCAGAAAAGATCTGATTTTATATTTATAAACTGTGTGGAAGTAAAAATAAGACTCTGAAAGATTTATTCGTAATGGAGGACCTCCGACTTCGCAAGTAATGGCGCTGCAAGAATTGAATCGGTGTGGGGAGCCCGTGAAGCAGAGCACAACTCCATAGGGAGAAGCCAGTTCTGGTTGTTTATTGAAATTTGATTTATATTAGAGACTGGCACTCCTGGAAAGGGGTATGTGCAAAGCAAGCGGGGGAGAGTAGCAGCGTGAAGACGTTTGGTGAACAACAGGACGAGAAGATGGCGATGGTTGGAATGTGGCATTTGGAATTAAGAAGATAGACCTCATCCACACAGAGACATTATTTATTATAATTTAGCCTGCTTGCTGGCATATATCAGCGGCTGTGGAAATATTGGAAAGAATTTTGAAAAGCAATCGATGGAGGTGATCAGGGAAGTTCCGGGGTCCGAGGCATGGGAAGTCCATATATATATATAAATTATTATAATAATCAGGCATAATTGGAATGTTTCTTTTAATTGGGAATTCTATAATTAATTTGGATTATAATTTGAAATGTAATTGGGAATAATTTTGCTGTGATTTGTATTGGAAAATTCAATAAATAGATTAAAAAAAGAAAAGAAAGAAGAACTTTGCTTCAGGATAAGAACAGAAATTGTGCTCTGGCAGCGCAGCAGCAGCGGGAAGCCCCATTAGCTAAAGTGGTGCTACAGGTTAAGAACATTTTCAGGTTAAGAACGGACCTCCGGAATGAATTACCATAAGTACTTAACCAGGGGTACCACTGTGCAGCCACTACTGAAGGAGTGTCTCCACCCCCACCGTTCAGCCCGGACACTGAGATCCAGCTCCAAGGGCCTTCTGGCGGTTCCCTCACTACGAGAAGCAAAGCTACAGGGAACCAGGCAGAGGGCCTTCTCGGTAGTGGCACCCGCCCTGTGGAACGCCCTCCCACCAGATATCAAAGACAACAACAACTACCAGACCTTTCGAAGACATCTGAAGGCAGCCCTGTTTAGGGAGGCTTTTAATGTTTAATAGATTACTGTATTTTAATGTTCTGTTGAAAGCCGCCCAGAGTGGCTGGGGAAACCCAGCCAGATGGGCGGGGTATAAATAAAAAATTATTATTATTATTATTATTATTATTTGCCCCCAATGTGAGTTCTTTGATGGGAAGCAAGGCCGGCCCTGTGACTGAAGCTCTTTCCACATTCTTGGCACTGAAATAGTTTCACCTCGTTGTGAATTCTTTGATGGATCTTCAGTTTGGCTTTCTCAATGAATCTGTTTCCACATTCCAAGCACTGATAGGGTCTCTCCCCTGTATGAATTCTGTGATGGGTTGTGAGATGGGCGCTCTGGGTGAATTTCTTTCCACATTCGAAGCATTGATATGGCTTCTCCCCTGTATGAATTCTTTGATGGACACTGAGAGGGCCTCTGTGAATGAAGCTCTTTCCACATTCCAAGCACTGATATGGATTCTCCCCTGTATGACTTCTCTGATGGACAGTGAGCTGGCGTCTGTCAATGAAGCTCTTTCCACATTCCAAGCACTGATATGGCTTCTCCCCTGTATGACTTCTCTGATGGACAGTGAGCTGGCGTCTGTCAATGAAGCTCTTTCCACATTCCAAGCACTGATATGGCTTCTCCCCTGTATGACTTCTCAGATGGACAGTGAGCTGGCGTCTGTCAATGAAGCTCTTTCCACATTCTTGGCACTGATATAGTTTCACCTCGCTGTGAATTCGTTGATGGATCGTGAGTTTGGCCTTCTCAATGAATCTCTTTCCACATTCCAAGCACTGATAAGTTTTCTCCCCTGTATGAATTCTTTGATGGATTGTGAGTTTGGCCTTCTCAATGAATCTCTTTCCACATTCCAAGCACTGATAAGGTTTCTCCCCTGTATGAATTCTCTGATGGTTTGTGAGTTTGGCCTTCGCAATGAATTTCTTTCCACATTCCAAGCAGTGATAAGGTTTCTCCCCTGTATGAATTCTATGATGGGAAGTTAAACTGCCCTTTTGAGTGAAGCTTTTTCCACATTCCAAGCAGTGATAAGGTTTCTCCCCTGTATGAATTCTATGATGGGAAGTTAAATCGCTCTTTTGACTGAAGTTCTTTCCACACTCTTGGCACTGATAGGTTTTCTTCTCCATGGAACTTCTTTGACTTGAAGTGGAATGGAAGCTCTGACTGAAGCTCTCTCTGCACTCTGAATATGGATATGACTTCCCTACCATGTGGATTTTGTCGTGGTCTCCCTCGTTCTTCAACTCCAATTCATCACCACCTGCAAAGGAAAGAGAAACGGATTGAAGCCTCAGGAAGCAATGGAGACCCAAATCATGGAGCAGTGCTAAGTAATACTTGTAACCAAGGAATAACTAAAGGGAGTTAGAAGATGTGGGGTCTTCCTACAGGGTTCACTGCCTGAGATTCAAAAAGCCTGATGATTTTCTGGGATGGATTTTGTTTGGCCCAATCATGGGATCTGTGCCATCTCCAATGTCACCTGTCTGTTTAGTCAACCAAGGACAGAAAGAAGCAAGAACAACAACAACAACAAAAATCTGACAGAAGCTACTTGAACTTCCTGAATCATTTTGAAGCCTACATTTAAGAAGGCCTTGTGCAGTTTAGAGGAGCCTGAAAAAAATACGGAGGGGTATGTCGTGTCCCCAATGGTAACTGTAGCTAGCTGTCAAGAACGCACGCCACTCCGAGAAGTCAGCGGAAGAAGTCTTGAAGTTTATTGTACAGCACACAGAGATACGTGGAAGGTCCGTGAGGATTCTGAGGAGGCCATCTCAGAATCCCCCTTTTATACACCTTGCTGGGTGACTCCCAATTCCCCCCTCCCTTCTGCCCTAAAGGTCCGGGGGTAATCCACTTCCCCACCCGGGATGGCTTGGACAAAAGAGTTAACTGCTCTGGTCTACCTGCACTATTCATGGGTGCTTTTTACATTGTTATTGCGATGCTGCCGGTTCCCCCGCTGATGGCTCGTTAGCGGTCGTTATCGCCCATCCTGGGGTTGTTTACCCCGTGGGGCATGCCTGGGCGAGGTCGGGCCTTGCTGCGCTCGGTTTAACCCCTGCTTGCCTGGCTCCGCTGTTGCCCCCTTTCCTGGCCCGCTGCATGGTTCCCCTTCCTGGCACCCGCATGGCGCGACCCCACTGTCTAGTCGGGTCGCGACAGGGTATCTTATCTCCCCCCGAGGCTCTTGGGCTGAGCTCCTTTCCCCCTGCTCAGCACCCTGCGCCTCTGGCGGCCCTGGCCCTATGGTCAGCCTTCCTTCTCTTCCTCCTCCTGCTCTGCTGCCGCCCCTGGTGAAGGGGCCCTGATGGGAGGCTGTGGGGCTGCAGACAGGCCAGCCCTTCAAGAGCAAAAGGGGGGCCATCTTGCAGGGGGATAGGCATGATGATGATGATGATAATAATAATTATAACAATTTTATTATTTATAACCCGCCCATCTGGCAGGGTTTCATGCTTTAAAAAGGCAGAAATGGAGGAAGAATATTCACAGGGAAAGCAGTCAACAGTCTTCCAAACAAGGCTTGCTGTGGGAGTGTTAGAATCCCAGGTGCTGCTGTTGAGCCCCATCGAAAAATCCGAGGTTCCTCCCACAGAGATATGTCTTGAATTTCAAAGCAGATAGGATGATCCAAGAGGAAGCCTTACCGAGAGAGTCCAAGATCCCACGATTCTCCTCCATGACTTCCTTGTGCAGAGCTCTCTGGTCAGGATCCAGCAACGCCCTCTCCTCCTCTGTGAAATGGACAGCTACATCTTCAAAGCACACTGGACCCTAAAAGGAAAAGGAAAAGGTTGTCCTCTTAGACAACATCAAGGTGAACTGTTACACTTTGCTCTGTTGTCTTCTGCCTTTTAATTGATGTTATGTTTGAATGGGATTCTTCTTCTGCACATTTCATGATGGACACATTCCCATTTGCCCCATGGAAGGATCCCCTTTCTTCTTTCCCTGTCTGCTGTTCTTACCGGGTGGGGAGGACCCTCCTGATGCCCTAGAGACAACTTCCAGGTGCGCAGGGGGGCAATGACAGGGGCATGAGAGGGGGAAAGCCCCATTGTGCGACTGATGGGGTGAATCCAGGCCACTGTTTGGTATGGTGTGTAAGAAGCCTATTTGAGCATCCAACCCTTCATTCCCACCTTTCCTCTGTGTCCAACCTGCCCATGACATCCTCTTTCCCCACATGGCTCCTTCCTCCTACCTGCTCTGGTTCCACAGGGGCAGCTTCCCCTTCGCCACCAAGGAAAGATGGACAAACATGTCTTGCTGGCATCGCTCTGTCTCCTACGAGGGGAAAAGGTAAGTGCATGCTTCGCTCAGAAGGAAAACTACAGGTGGGCATTCCAAAAAGTGTAGGGGCTTATTGTTTCCGGCGGTGGGAAATGGCTGACTCCGATACGATCGGACCTCAGCCGTGCCGATAATTCAGGGTCAATATGGGGGTAATTGGCCCTGACAGACTCCCCAGGGTGGAGGAGGACTGTCTCATAGACCTGTGGATCTCCCATGATTGCCAACTTCCAACAAAATGCAAGTGGCAGGGCGCTGGGTCCCTGAGCACGACACGGCTGGCACTCTCCGAAGTCACTCCCATAGCCGGGAATATCTGTTTGATAAAATAATTAGATTTGGACAATAAACAGACATAGTCTGGACCGAAGAAGACTGAGGGGAAAACCTGCAGAACTGCAAATTCCCTGGTGTTTAAGTTTGGATTTCAAAGAGATTTTCATCATGCTGTTTGGATTTATGGAGGTGACTAGTACGTTCTTTGTTTTCTTCTTAATATCTAGAATGGTTTTCTACGCCAAGCCTCATTAAGGAACCCAATTTGTTTTTTTGGAAAAGTACAGATGGACTTCTATTTATAATTAAGTACATAACTGCGCAGCTTTGCTCAGACTTGAAAGACTTGATCTGTTTGCAGAATTTCTTCATTATGAGTGAAAGAGAAGGCTTAATGGATGTCTACCAGCCCCCCCTCTATGGCACAGAGGGGAGGGGGACTGTATGGATTTATGATTGAGAATCGAATAACCAGGGATGGAAATTTTTAAAGTGTTAAGATCGGAATGTGGAAAATATGAGAATAACTGAAGAAAGCAGGAACGAAGATTGGAGATATATTTCAGAGGTCCAGACTGTGGGGAGACTGGAAAAAAATAATTAATAATTTGGAGTGTAATTTGTTTTTCATTTATTTTAGTTTATTGCTTTTAATTGGATTGTGATTGGAAAATGTTAATTGGCTGTTTTTATTGGAAATTTAATAAATATGATTTTAAAAAAGAAAGTAAGAGTAGCCACCTAAATGTGGACATTTGTACCCATTTCACATTTTAGTTGTGCAAAAATACATCTCCCCTCCTCCGGGCTCTTGGCTCCCTGTGACCTCCACCAAAAGATGAAAATAATTCACAGATTAGTTTCAAAATCCACAAAATGTGATTAAATGGAGAAAAAAACACATTCCTCCTTACCTAGTGGCCTCTCTCTGGAGTCCAACGCAGTTCTCTCTACCTCAGAGGAATCCAGACCCATTTCTGGAAACTGATCCTTCCCCTGCAAGAGCAACAAGCATTCAAAAGAATGAGATTGGAACTGGAATGGCAAAGGACACCAACACTTTAGAGGTATCGGAGATCATTCCTCGGATGCTTTCCAAAAAAAGGATGACAAAATTAGTAGAGAATTGGGGGATAGTCTCCCTCAAGTTCGGAGCCCCTTGGGAGTATCCAGAGGAAAGTCTCTCTCACCTGCTTTCTCTCCTCTGCCTGACTCAGGAGGAAACCTTCGGCCAGGGCCACCGCCTGGGAACTGGTCTCCGCTCCACATTCCCTCACCCAGCTCTCCATCTCTGGTGGAAGGACAGCCAGGAACTGCTCCAAGATCACCAGGTCCAGCATCTCAGCTTTCGTGTGGCTTTCTGGTTTCAGCCACTGACGGCAAAGGTGGTAGAGTCGGTTTGCAAACCTCTCGGGGTCCTTTGGCCTCCTGGTCGCAAAGCCGCCCGAGCTGCTGGCTCTGCACATCTGAGCGGAGGGTGTCCTCCTCACCCAGGATCCTGTGGACAGACTTTCCCCAGAATCCTCCATGGCTAAGAGTTTGGATGGAAGGAAGTCTTCCTGCTTCAGGCCCAGCTGAGTCTTGCTCATCCATCTCTGTTCTCAGGACACCTCCAAGAAATCAAAAGAAGTCCCTACGTCTTCTGTCTGTCCTAAAGAGAGGTTTTAGCAAATCCTAAAAAGAAAATACATTTTTCTGATATAAAATTAATACAGTCAGGTGAATAGAAATGATCCCTGGGCAAGCGAGGATGAGTCTTGCTAGGAAGCGGGGCTGGACTGCACCACAACTCAGACTGAGCTTTCTTTAAAAAATGAAGGAAGGAAGTCAGAATGGATGACTGTACTAAGTGTAACTGGGACCCATGGCAATAGTGGGGGTCCCTCCCACCCCCAAATGTCAGGGCGCATTTCTTTCCTGCTTCAGCCTCATGTTCCAGCACTTGCAATCTCCCACATTCTCAAGACTCCTGGGGAGGGTCCCTCTTTCTTTATTCTGAGCGCCAGATCTTTACCTGGCCAACCGTCTGAGGACCAGAGCTTCACCTGGCCAAACAACAGGTGGGTGGGACCAAGTAACTTGTGGGTGGGGCCAAAGGACAGTGTTAAAAAAAGAGATTTGCCTTCTTTCTGTGATTGTAATTAGTTTTATACTCTTCTTAATATTGTGATTTACTATCTTAATCTGCCATGGGAATTTTGGTGAACATCAAGTAATTGATGATGATGATTGGGGGGGGGGAGCTAGTCACAGGAGGAGGGGAGCCCCCTATTCCTCTTCACCAGCCAGAATCATCCCTACCTCTTGGCCTCCCTCATCCGCACTCTCCTGCCTCTGAGTCTACATTGCTCTCTGCCTCTGATTCCCCTGCTCACTAAGCCCCGTTGCCTCTTCAGCTTCAGACACCTCCTCCTCCCAGTCTTCTCCCTCTGACCACTCATCCCTGCCCCCAAACCCACCCCTGGCCCAGAGCCTCCTTCCCTTGCGGGTTCCCCAGCTGGTTCCCCTCACCATTCCTCTGTGCCCCCCCCCAGTCCATGCAGCTCCCTCCTTGCATCCTTTATTCTGTTATCACCAGGCTGGGCTCTGCTTTCCTTTTGGGGGAAGACAGTCCAGCCTCCTGTTCTCTCAGGTGCCAACCTGGGGCCTCTTCTGGGAAGCCCACCAGCAGGCAGGGGCGTAGCAAGGGGGGGCGGGGGGGCGGGCCGCCCCGGGCACCACCCAGCAGGGGGTGACAAACCCTGCTAAAAATTAAAAAAAAAATTTTTTTTTAAATTTTTTTTAATTTTTGTTTTTAAGGCTATTTTCGGCACTGCCGGGGTGGTGCCGCAGGGGCGGCCAGCGAGGAGCGGTGTCACCCCCCTTCACTGGCCGCCCCTGCGGCTCCGCCCGGCAGCGCCGAAAATAGCCTCCTCTCCGTCGCTGGCTTGCGGCGGAGCGGCATGCAGGAGAGGGGCGGGCCAGCAGCCAGGGGGGTGTCACCCCCTCGTGGCTCTGGTCCGCCCCTCTCCTGCATGCCGGGGCTCCGAGCCTGCGCCCAGGGAGCCCAGCTAGCGGCGAAAAAAACCGCTGAAAGGGGGCGAAAAAGGAAAACAAAGCAGGAGCTTTCAAGCGCCTGCTTTGTCTTCCTTTCCCCCGTTCAGCGGCTTTTTCCGCCGCTGGCTGGGCTCCCTGGGCGGAGCCCCGGCATGCGGGAGAGGGGCGGACCAGAGCCACGAGGGAGTGACACTCCCCTGGCTGCTGGCCCGCCCCTCTCCTGCATGCCACTGCCCGCCCGACACACCCTTGGAGTGGCGGCGTTCGTGCCGGCGCTGCAAGGGGGTGTCGCCGTGTGGGCAGGCAGCGGCTTCAGGAGTCCCGAAGCCGCTGCCTGCCCGACACCCCCTTGGTGAGGCGGCACGAGCTGCTGCCGCACCAACAGGTGCCGAGCAGCGGCTTCGGGAGATTCCCAAAGCCGCCGCCCGGCATCCCCGGGGGCGGGGCATCGCGCTGTGCGCGTGCGTCATGACGTCATGACGCACGTACACGCCACGACGCCCCGCCCCCGGGGGGTGCCTCTTGGCTTCCCGCCCCGGGTAGCCGAGAGGCACGGAACGCCCCTGCCAGCAGGGCTGGAGCCCAAGGGCAACTCTCTCCCCCTGCACTTCCCAGGAACTGGCATTCAGAAACATGGCTGCCTCCAACTGGGGGGGGGGGCAGGAGCCATCGCTAGCCCTCTGCTCCTCCCTGAATTGGCCTCATCCTCTTCTAAAGCCACCTGGCTTGGTGACCATCCCTTCCTCCTGTGGGAGGGAGTTCCATGGGTCTACCTGCACACATCGACATAGAAGGACTTCATTTATTTTTACCTCCAAAGGTGTCCATCTGGCTGCCACCTGGGTTAATGAACGTGACTGTTTCCTCAATCCCATCGGGGTTCCTTTGCATGCCCTTTTCTTCCTGGCTCAGTGACCCCCCCTCCCCAAAGGAGCAAGCGGCGTCTTGATGCGAAGGAAGAAGAGAGTTGCAGACCTCCTGCTACTTGCAGCCTCCCTGGTTTTGCAGAGAGGAAGGGGGGCAGAACCTCTTGGGGATCCCCCTGCAGGAGCTGAGCAGGCTCCCCATGGACCCCCCCGCCCCACTTCTCCCCAAAGGCAGAAAAGAGAGGAAACTCACCAGGTCCCTGAAGGGAAACTGAGGCAGCTCCTGCAGAGGAGACGAAAGCTACCTTCCCCCTCTTGCAGGGAGGAACCTGGGAAAGGGGGAGGGGCTTTTCCTCGGGAGGACCTCGCCCCCCTTTATATCCTTTCCTCTCTAGGAATGCAGCTCAGTTCCCTTTAACCCTTGCAAGGTGGAGTAAAGCAACTTCACATTCTCTCTCTCTCTCCGAGGAGCCACGTGAATTGCAGAAATCAACCCGAATAAGACAGGAGAGCTCAGCTGGCAGAACCAGAGTCTCTTTGATCTCAGGGTCTTGGGTTCGAGCCCCAGGTTGGGCAAGAGATTCCTGCGTGGCCGGGGGTTGGGCTAGATGACTTTGGGGGTCCCTAATAAGGATGACTCCCTGGCCCTCGTGGCTGGCCTTCTGCGCTGTTCCTTTGACCCCTTGCAAAGCGGAGCTCCCCAGGCTCCCTTCTCTCTCTCTCTCTCTCTCTCAGGAGCCAGGCACCCAGAGGGGTCTTCTTTGGGGGACCCTCCTGGCTGCCCTGCACCCTCCCCTGCACCCCGGGGACTCCCCCATCTCCCCAAGGCAACCTAAGCGGGAAGAGAAAGGAGACTCGTGAGCGGATCCCAGAAGGCGCCACCGAGGCAGCACTTGCGGAGCAGAGAGACAACAGCCCTCCTCCTCCTCCTTGCAGGAAGGGATGGGGGGGGGAGCCTCCTCCCTTTATTCCCGGTCTTCCCTAGAAATCCAGCTCAGTTCCTTTTAACCCTTGGCCAGCCGGGCGCACCCAGCTCCCCCCTCTCCCTCTGCAAAGCAGGAGCCCTGTGCACCCCACCCATGGGGGTCTTATTTGGGGGACCCTCTGGGCTGGCTTCTGAGCTGTCCCCTCCCTTGGAAACAGAAGCAGGAGAAGCACGAAAGGTCCGGAGGGGGAGAGGCTCTGCAAGGACATCCTCCTGGCGGGCCTTATCCTTGCCAAGGTCTCCGGGCACCAGCCTGGCTTTCATTTGGATGCCAACAGCACCCTGAAAGGACTGAGACCTGAACTCTGAGGTCAAACACTGCCTTAAATTTGCATCAGCCTCTTCCCAACCCCATTTCCTTTGGCGTTACTCTCTTATTTTTTCTTCCTAATAAAGCATTTTCCTTTTAATATTTGCTACTTTCCCAAATAAAGAAAACGCTTCTTGTGATATATGGAAGCTCTAGATACTTACATAGAACTATTTGTATCACCATGTAGAACTACAATCCGTTCCGGAAGACATTCAAAAACTGAGGCTCAAAAGAAAATATGGAAAAACATGCAGTAGAAGACATCCGATGTCCGAGGCGCGTTCGAAAACGGAAGGAATTATTTCCAGGTTTTCGGCATTCGAAAACCGAAACGTTCAGCTTCGAAGACGCTAAAAAACCCGAGGTTCTGCTATACATCAAATAAACTTTATTTGTCTAGTATCCTTTAGATGTCACTATAACCTGGCTTCTCCCGCCTTACAATCAGCGATGGAAACTTTGTACCTGGGATGCAACATTTTATTGAAACAATTTTATTGAAACAATTTTATTGAAACAATGCAATGAGATTCTATTCCCTCTTTAAACACATTCCTGCCCTTAGCTCTTCCCTTCATCTTCTTCCTTCCATCTTTGAAGGCATACCCTGGAGTATCCTAAAGCAAACAAACTTGTCCTTCTCTTGCTCCCAACTCCCTTTGGCATACGATGAACCAAGAACTCTGTTTCCTCCTGGATATAATTTTCTCTTGGCGTATGCCCATTGTGAATGGTAGGAGGACAGCAGAAAGGGAACCCTTGACTTAAGCTTCTCACAGAAGAAAGGAAAATATAAAGTACAGTATGTGAATTGCTCGTGTGATCAGAATTTGCTTCTACATCACTGGTTTGTGACCCAGGGGAGGGAATACCGGAAACAAAAACTCAGAGCCAAGAGAATGAGAGCAATTTCAGCATCCTGCAGGGACCTGGTTTATTCCAACTATTGCAATAGGACAGCTTTGCTAACCAGTTGCTCAGCAGAACGGCTAGTTTGAAAAGGCTACCAGGAGGCATATTAAAAGAAAGATTATATACACAGCACACAAAGACTCATAAAATGCCACAACACTCTTCCACTTGCATCAAGAAAGGTTACAGGTCATGGGACGTGTGGCTTAATGCGGATAACGACTCCTCTGAAATTACCTTGCGGTGTCCCAGAGCACCCAGGCAATTTGTGTCTCATATGTCTCACCTTGACACCATGCCCGTGGCAACCAGGACTTCCATGGGACTGTTGACATTTCAATCCCATATCTTACTTCCCTGGTACCAAAAGATTGAGGAGATATGTGAGTTCTCACACGGATGCTAGCTCAACTCCTCCCTCTTTCTCAAAACATCACCTGCCCTTCTAGGGTCAGATAAGGCTTTACACATCAGAGCTTTACACAGTGCAGGAGGGTGGCATGAGGATTACAAAATGCAGGCATACCAAAATCAAGCCTAATAAATTCTATCGAAAAGGCTAAATGCAATAAGTACTAGGGCACTTCGAACAGAATCGAAATCTATAATATCTAATATTCAATCAACCATCACAATTTTTACACCAAGTCCTTCCTAGGAAAGCTAAGCATGGACAGCAACCTCATCAGTGTCGCTAAATCACTCTTATCCCTCACCCCAGGGCATGTGAAGAAAATATTCAATGAATGAATAAATCATTATTTGCATCAGCCACCGGCCCTACCAATAAAACAACAATACGATATACAAAGAATACGGTAAAAATAAAAAGTCTGTTATATAAAATACATTGTAGGGTTTTGAGTCAATAGTCAAATAGTGGATGTTATTCTAATTGTACCAGCTAAAAACCTTGCAACCTTTGCTGTCACCTGCTCATCTTTATCTGCCAAGAGAAAGGAATCTGTGAAGAAGGCATTAAACACCTTGCCCAATAACTTGCAAGTCACAGTTCTGGGTACGTAGTAGGAACTAATATGGGGCACCAGATGTGGCATAGACGCCAGCTGCAATGCTCACGTCATACGAACTGAAGTCTCCTAAAATTAAATCTGTATACAGTGGTATCTCAGGTTACATACGCTTCAGGTTAAGAAATCCGCTAACCCAGAAATACTGCTTCGGGTTAAGAAATTTGCTTCAGGATATGGACTTCCGCTCATGCACATTGGGAGAATGGCTGATTTATAACATCACTCCTGACCCCTGCGGGGAATTTTGGCGGCTGCTTTGAGAGTATGCAGCCTCCCTAACCCTCCCGGGATACAGGAGGGCCCGCTGATGCCCCTTAACCCATTCCGACCCTTCGGGGGGAGCGGGTGATCCTGGGCTGATAGCACCCGTGGGGGCCGGTACTCCTGGAAGCCACCCTGTTCATGCACGAGTCCCAGAACTTGGAATTTTAATTAGGCAAAAAGTTTTGGGCATGCCTCGGACAAAGGAGTAAAGAGAATATTGCTAATGGTTCCAGCTCTGAGCAGCTAAGAAGAAAACTGGAAGAAGAGATGGACTTTATAATGGTGCGGGAAAGAAAGGGGGGGGGAGCCCTGGACCATATGCTTGTTTTGCCTCAATATTATACTTAACACGGGCGGACCCCCCCCCCCCGAAAAACCACTTTCATTTGGAAATAGCAAGTGGACTTTAAAGACTGAGATTGATTTTGGCAGAAAAGATCTGATTTTATATTTATAAACTGTGTGGAAGTAAAAATAAGACTCTGAAAGATTTATTCGTAATGGAGGACCTCCGACTTCGCAAGTAATGGCGCTGCAAGAATTGAATCGGTGTGGGGAGCCCGTGAAGCAGAGCACAACTCCATAGGGAGAAGCCAGTTCTGGTTGTTTATTGAAATTTGATTTATATTAGAGACTGGCACTCCTGGAAAGGGGTATGTGCAAAGCAAGCGGGGGAGAGTAGCAGCGTGAAGACGTTTGGTGAACAACAGGACGAGAAGATGGCGACGGTCGGAATGTGGCATTTGGAATTAAGAAGATCGACCTCATCCACACAGAGACATTCTTTATTATAATTTAGCCTGCTTGCTGGCATTTATCAGCGGCTGTGGAAATATTGGAAAGAATTTTGAAAAGCAATCGATGGAGGTGATCAGGGAAGTTCCGGGGTCCGAGGCATGGGAAGTCCATATATATATATAAATTATTATAATAATCAGGCATAATTGGAATGTTTCTTTTAATTGGGAATTCTATAATTAATTTGGATTATAATTTGAAATGTAATTGGGAATAATTTCGCTGTGATTTGTATTGGAAAATTCAATAAATAGATTAAGAAAAGAAAAGAAAGAAGAACTTTGCTTCAGGATAAGAACAGAAATTGTGCTCTGGCAGCGCAGCAGCAGCGGGAAGCCCCATTAGCTAAAGTGGTGCTACAGGTTAAGAACATTTTCAGGTTAAGAACGGACCTCCGGAATGAATTACCGTAAGTACTTAACCAGGGGTACCACTGTGCAGCCACTACTGAAGGAGTGTCTCCACCCCCACCGTTCAGCCCGGACACTGAGATCCAGCTCCAAGGGCCTTCTGGCGGTTCCCTCACTACGAGAAGCCAAGTTACAGGGAACCAGGCAGAGGGCCTTCTCGGTAGTGGCACCCGCCCTGTGGAACGCCCTCCCACCAGATATCAAAGACAACAACAACTACCAGACCTTTCGAAGACATCTGAAGGCAGCCCTGTTTAGGGAGGCTTTTAATGTTTAATAGATTACTGTATTTTAATGTTCTGTTGAAAGCCGCCCAGAGTGGCTGGGGAAACCCAGCCAGATGGGCGGGGTATAAATAAAAAATTATTATTATTATTATTATTATTATTATTATTATTATTATTTGCCCCCAATGTGAGTTCTTTGATGGGAAGCAAGGCCGGCCCTGTGACTGAAGCTCTTTCCACATTCTTGGCACTGAAATAGTTTCACCTCGTTGTGAATTCTTTGATGGATCTTCAGTTTGGCTTTCTCAATGAATCTGTTTCCACATTCCAAGCACTGATAGGGTCTCTCCCCTGTATGAATTCTGTGATGGGTTGTGAGATGGGCGCTCTGGGTGAATTTCTTTCCACATTCGAAGCATTGATATGGCTTCTACCCTGTATGAATTCTTTGATGGACACTGAGAGGGCCTCTGTGAATGAAGCTCTTTCCACATTCCAAGCACTGATATGGATTCTCCCCTGTATGACTTCTCTGATGGACAGTGAGCTGGCGTCTGTCAATGAAGCTCTTTCCACATTCCAAGCACTGATATGGCTTCTCCCCTGTATGACTTCTCTGATGGACAGTGAGCTGGCGTCTGTCAATGAAGCTCTTTCCACATTCCAAGCACTGATATGGCTTCTCCCCTGTATGACTTCTCAGATGGACAGTGAGCTGGCGTCTGTCAATGAAGCTCTTTCCACATTCTTGGCACTGATATAGTTTCACCTCGCTGTGAATTCGTTGATGGATCGTGAGTTTGGCCTTCTCAATGAATCTCTTTCCACATTCCAAGCACTGATAAGTTTTCTCCCCTGTATGAATTCTTTGATGGATTGTGAGTTTGGCCTTCTCAATGAATCTCTTTCCACATTCCAAGCACTGATAAGGTTTCTCCCCTGTATGAATTCTCTGATGGTTTGTGAGTTTGGCCTTCGCAATGAATTTCTTTCCACATTCCAAGCAGTGATAAGGTTTCTCCCCTGTATGAATTCTATGATGGGAAGTTAAACTGCCCTTTTGAGTGAAGCTTTTTCCACATTCCAAGCAGTGATAAGGTTTCTCCCCTGTATGAATTCTATGATGGGAAGTTAAATCGCTCTTTTGACTGAAGTTCTTTCCACACTCTTGGCACTGATAGGTTTTCTTCTCCATGGAACTTCTTTGACTTGAAGTGGAATGGAAGCTCTGACTGAAGCTCTCTCTGCACTCTGAATATGGATATGACTTCCCTACCATGTGGATTTTGTCGTGGTCTCCCTCGTTCTTCAACTCCAATTCATCACCACCTGCAAAGGAAAGAGAAACGGATTGAAGCCTCAGGAAGCAATGGAGACCCAAATCATGGAGCAGTGCTAAGTAATACTTGTAACCAAGGAATAACTAAAGGGAGTTAGAAGATGTGGGGTCTTCCTACAGGGTTCACTGCCTGAGATTCAAAAAGCCTGGTGATTTTCTGGGATGGATTTTGTTTGGCCCAATCATGGGATCTGTGCCATCTCCAATGTCACCTGTCTGTTTAGTCAACCAAGGACAGAAAGAAGCAAGAACAACAACAACAACAAAAATCTGACAGAAGCTACTTGAACTTCCTGAATCATTTTGAAGCCTACATTTAAGAAGGCCTTGTGCAGTTTAGAGGAGCCTGAAAAAAATACGGAGGGGTATGTCGTGTCCCCAATGGTAACTGTAGCTAGCTGTCAAGAACGCACGCCACTCCGAGAAGTCAGCAGAAGAAGTCTTGAAGTTTATTGTACAGCACACAGAGATACGTGGAAGGTCCGTGAGGATTCTGAGGAGGCCATCTCAGAATCCCCCTTTTATACACCTTGCTGGGTGACTCCCAATTCCCCCCTCCCTTCTGCCCTAAAGGTCCGGGGGTAATCCACTTCCCCACCCGGGATGGCTTGGACAAAAGAGTTAACTGCTCTGGTCTACCTGCACTATTCATGGGTGCTTTTTACATTGTTATTGCGATGCTGCCGGTTCCCCCGCTGATGGCTCGTTAGCTGATGGCTCGTTAGCGGTCGTTATCGCCCATCCTGGGGTTGTTTACCCCGTGGGGCATGCCTGGGCGAGGTCGGGCCTTGCTGCGCTCGTTTTAACCCCTGCTTGCCTGGCTCCGCTGTTGCCCCCTTTCCTGGCCCGCTGCATGGTTCCCCTTCCTGGCGCCCGCATGGCGCGACCCCACTGTCTAGTCGGGTCGCGACAGGGTATCTTATCTCCCCCCGAGGCTCTTGGGCTGAGCTCCTTTCCCCCTGCTCAGCACCCTGCGCCTCTGGCGGCCCTGGCCCTATGGTCAGCCTTCCTTCTCTTCCTCCTCCTGCTCTGCTGCTGCCCCTGGTGAAGGGGCCCTGATGGGAGGCTGTGGGGCTGCAGACAGGCCAGCCCTTCAAGAGCAAAAGGGGGGCCATCTTGCAGGGGGATAGGCATGATGATGATGATGATGATAATAATTATAACAATTTTATTATTTATAACCCGCCCATCTGGCAGGGTTTCATGCTTTAAAAAGGCAGAAATGGAGGAAGAATATTCACAGGGAAAGCAGTCAACAGTCTTCCAAACAAGGCTTGCTGTGGGAGTGTTAGAATCCAGGTGCTGCTGTTGAGCCCCATCGAAAAATCCGAGGTTCCTCCCACAGAGATATGTCTTGAATTTCAAAGCAGATAGGATGATCCAAGAGGAAGCCTTACCGAGAGAGTCCAAGATCCCACGATTCTCCTCCATGACTTCCTTGTGCAGAGCTCTCTGGTCAGGATCCAGCAACGCCCTCTCCTCCTCTGTGAAATGGACAGCTACATCTTCAAAGCACACTGGACCCTAAAAGGAAAAGGAAAAGGTTGTCCTCTTAGACAACATCAAGGTGAACTGTTACACTTTGCTCTGTTGTCTTCTGCCTTTTAATTGATGTTATGTTTGAATGGGATTCTTCTTCTGCACATTTCATGATGGACACATTCCCATTTGCCCCATGGAAGGATCCCCTTTCTTCTTTCCCTGTCTGCTGTTCTTACCGGGTGGGGAGGACCCTCCTGATGCCCTAGAGACAACTTCCAGATGCGCAGGGGGGCAATGACAGGGGCATGAGAGGGGGAAAGCCCCATTGTGCGACTGATGGGGTGAATCCAGGCCACTGTTTGGTATGGTGTGTAAGAAGCCTATTTGAGCATCCAACCCTTCATTCCCACCTTTCCTCTGTGTCCAACCTGCCCATGACATCCTCTTTCCCCACATGGCTCCTTCCTCCTACCTGCTCTGGTTCCACAGGGGCAGCTTCCCCTTCGCCACCAAGGAAAGATGGGCAAACATGTCTTGCTGGCATCGCTCTGTCTCCTACGAGGGGAAAAGGTAAGTGCATGCTTCGCTCAGAAGGAAAACTACAGGTGGGCATTCCAAAAAGTGTAGGGGCTTATTGTTTCCGGCGGTGGGAAATGGCTGACTCCGATACGATCGGACCTCAGCCGTGCCGATAATTCAGGGTCAATATGGGGGTAATTGGCCCTGGCAGACTCCCCAGGGTGGAGGAGGACTGTCTCATAGACCTGTGGATCTCCCATGATTGCCAACTTCCAACAAAATGCAAGTGGCAGGGCGCTGGGTCCCTGAGCACGACACGGCTGGCACTCTCCGAAGTCACTCCCATAGCCGGGAATATCTGTTTGATAAAATAATTAGATTTGGACAATAAACAGACATAGTCTGGACCGAAGAAGACTGAGGGGAAAACCTGCAGAACTGCAAATTCCCTGGTGTTTAAGTTTGGATTTCAAAGAGATTTTCATCATGCTGTTTGGATTTATGGAGGTGACTGGTACGTTCTTTGTTTTCTTCTTAATATCTAGAATGGTTTTCTACGCCAAGCCTCATTAAGGAACCCAATTTGTTTTTTTGGAAAAGTACAGATGGACTTCTATTTATAATTAAGTACATAACTGCGCAGCTTTGCTCAGACTTGAAAGACTTGATCTGTTTGCAGAATTTCTTCATTATGAGTGAAAGAGAAGGCTTAATGGATGTCTACCAGCCCCCCCTCTATGGCACAGAGGGGAGGGGAATGTATGGATTTATGATTGAGAATCGAATAACCAGGGATGGAAATTTTTAAAGTGTTAAGATCGGAATGTGGAAAATATGAGAATAACTGAAGAAAGCAGGAACGAAGATTGGAGATATATTTCAGAGGTCCAGACTGTGGGGAGACTGGAAAAAAATAATTAATAATTTGGAGTGTAATTTGGTTTTTCATTTATTTTAGTTTATTGCTTTTAATTGGATTGTGATTGGAAAATGTTAATTGGCTGTTTTTATTGGAAAATTAATAAATATGATTTTAAAAAAGAAAGTAAGAGTAGCCACCTAAATGTGGACATTTGTACCCATTTCACATTTTAGTTGTGCAAAAATACATCTCCCCTCCTCTGGGCTCTTGGCTCCCTGTGACCTCCACCAAAAGATGAAAATAATTCACAGATTAGTTTCAAAATCCACAAAATGTGATTAAATGGAGAAAAAAACACATTCCTCCTTACCTAGTGGCCTCTCTCTGGAGTCCAACGGAGTTCTCTCTACCTCAGAGGAATCCAGACCCATTTCTGGAAACTGATCCTTCCCCTGCAAGAGCAACAAGCATTCAAAAGAATTAGATTAGAACTGGAATGGCAAAGGACACCAACACTTTAGGGGTATCCTAGATCATTCCTCGGATGCATTCCATAAAAAGGATGACAAAATTAGTAGAGAATTGGGGGATAGTCTCCCTCAAGTTCGGAGCCCCTTGGGAGTATCCAGAGGAAAGTCTCTCTCACCTGCTTTCTCTCCTCTGCCTGACTCAGGAGGAAACCTTCGGCCAGGGCCACCGCCTGGGAACTGGTCTCCGCTCCACATTCCCTCACCCAGCTCTCCATCTCTGGTGGAAGGACAGCCAGGAACTGCTCCAAGATCACCAGGTCCAGCATCTCAGCTTTCGTGTGGCTTTCTGGTTTCAGCCACTGACGGCAAAGGTGGTAGAGTCGGCTGCAAACCTCTCGGGGTCCTTTGGCCTCCTGGTAGCAAAGCCGCCCGAGCTGCTGGCTCTGCACATCTGAGCGGAGGGTGTCCTCCTCACCCAGGATCCTGTGGACAGACTTTCCCCAGAATCCTCCATGGCTAAGAGTTTGGATGGAAGGAAGTCTTCCTGCTTCAGGCCCAGCTGAGTCTTGCTCATCCATCTCTGTTCTCAGGACACCTCCAAGAAATCAAAAGAAGTCCCTACGTCTTCTGTCTGTCCTAAAGAGAGGTTTTAGCAAATCCTAAAAAACAAATACATTTTTCTGATATAAAATTAATACAGTCAGGTGAATAGAAATGATCCCTGGGCAAGCGAGGATGAGTCTTGCTATTAACCACGGCTGGACTGCACCACAACTCAGACTGAGCTTTCTTTAAAAAATGAAGGAAGGAAGGAAGTCAGAATGGATGACTGTACGAAGTGTAACAGGGACCCATGGCAATAGTGGGGGTCCCTCCCACCCCCAAATGTCAGGGCGCATTTCTTTCCTGCTTCAGCCTCATGTTCCAGCACTTGCAATCTCCCACATTCTCAAGACTCCTGGGGTGGGTCCCTCTTTCTTTATTCTGAGCGCCAGATCTTTACCTGGCCAACCGTCTGAGGACCAGAGCTTCACCTGGCCAAACAACAGGTGGGTGGGACCAAGTAACTTGTGGGTGGGGCCAAAGGACAGTGTTAAAAAAGGAGATTTGCCTTCTTTCTGTGATTGTAATTAGTTTTATACTCTTCTTAATATTGTGATTTACTATCTTAATCTGCCATGGGAATTTTGGGTGAACATCAAGTAATTGATGATGATGATTGGGGGGGGGGAGCTTGTCACAGGAGGAGGGGAGCCCCCTATTCCTCTTCACCAGCCAGAATCATCCCTACCTCTGGCCTCCCTCATCCTACTCTCCTGCCTCTGAGTCTACATTGCTCTCTGCCTCTGATTCCCCCTGCTCACTAAGCCCCGTTGCCTCTTCAGCTTCAGACACCTCCTCCTCCCAGTCTTCTCCCTCTGACCACTCATCCTTGCCCCCAAACCCTCCCCTGGCCCAGAGCCGCCTTCCCTTGCGGGTTCCCCTCACCATTCGTCTGTGCCCCCCCCCAGTCCATGCAGCTCCCTCCTGGCATCCTTTATTCTGTTATCACCAGGCTGGGCTCTGCTTACCTTTTAGATGAAGACAATCCAGCCTCCTGTTCTCTCAGGTGCCAACCTGGGGCCTCTTCTGGGAAGCCCACCAGCAGGGCTGGAGCCCAAGGGCAACTCTCTCCCCCTGCACTTCCCAGGAACTGGCATTCAGAAGCATGGCTGCCTCCAATGTGGGGGGGGGGCAGGAGCCATCGCTAGCCCTCTGCTCCTCCCTGAATTGGCCTCATCCTCTTCTAAAGCCATCTGGCTTGGTGGCCATCCCTTCCTCCTGTGGGAGGGAGTTCCATGGGTCTACCTGCACACATCGACATAGAAGGACTTCATTTATTTCTACCTCCAAAGGTGTCCATCTGGCTGCCACCTGGGGTAATGAACGTGACTGTTTCCTCAATCCCATCGGGGTTCCTTTGCATGCCCTTTTCTTCCTGGCTCAGTGACCCCCCCTCCCCAAAGGAGCAAGCGGCGTCTTGATGCGAAGGAAGAAGAGAGTTGCAGACCTCCTGCTACTTGCAGCCTCCCTGGTTTTGCAGAGAGGAAGGGGGGCAGAACCTCTTGGGGATCCCCCTGCAGGAGCTGAGCAGGCTCCCCATGGACCCCCCCCGCCCCACTTCTCCCCAATGCACCCCAAGGCAGAAAAGAGAAGAAACTCACCAGGTCCCTGAAGGGAAACTGAGGCAGCTCCTGCAGAGGAGACGAAAGCTACCTTCCCCCTCTTGCAGGGAGGAACCTGGGAAAGGGGGAGGGGCTTTTCCTCGGGAGGACCTCGCCCCTTCTTTATATCCTGTCCTCTCTAGGAATGCAGCTCAGTTCCCTTTAACCCTTGCAAGGTGGAGCAAACCAACTTCCCATTCTCTCTCTCAGCGGAGCCCAGGAGGAGCCACGTGAATTGCAGGAATAAACCCGAATAAGTCAGGAGAGCTCAGCTGGTAGAACCCGAGTCCCTGGCCCTCGTGGCTGGCCTTCTGCGCTGTTCCTTTGACCCCTTGCAAAGCGGAGCTCCCCAGGCTCCCTTCTCTCTCTCTCTCTCTCTCTCAGGAGCCAGGCACCCAGAGGGGTCTTCTTTGGGGGACCCTCCTGGCTGCCCTGCACCCTCCCCTGCACCCCGGGGACTCCCCCATCTCCCCAAGGCAACCTAAGCGGGAAGAGAAAGGAGACTCGTGAGCGGATCCCAGAAGGCGCCACCGAGCCAGCACTTGCGGAGCAGGGAGACAACAGCCCTCCTCCTTCTCCTTGCAGGAAGGGATGGGGGGAGCCTCCTTCCTTTATTTCCGGTCCTCTTTAAGAATCCAGCTCAGTTCCTTTTAACCCTTGGCCAGCCGGGCGCACCCAGCTCCCCCCTCTCCCTCTGCAAAGCAGGAGCCCTGTGCACCCCACCCATGGGGGTCTTATTTGGGGGACCCTCTGGGCTGCCTTCTGAGCTGTCCCCTCCCTTAGAAACAGAAGCAGGAGAAGCACGAAAGGTCCGGAGGGGGAGAGGTTCTGCAAGGACATCCTCCTGGCGGGCCTTATCCTTGCCAAGGTCTCCGGGCACCAGCCTGGCTTTCATTTGGATGCCAACAGCACCCTGAAAGGACTGAGACCTGAACTCTGAGGTCAAACACTGCCTTAAATTTGCATCAGCCTCTTCCCAACCCCATTTCCTTTGGCGTTACTCTCTTATTTTGTCTTCCTAATAAAGCATCTTCCTTTTAATATTTGCTACTTTCCCAATTAAAGAAAACGCTTCTTACAATAACTGGAAGCTCTAGATAAACTACTTGAAACTTACATATCACTACATGTAGAACTACAATCTGTTCCGGAAGATATTTGAAAACTGAGGCGCAAAAGAAAAAAGGATAAACATGCAGCAGAAGACATCCGATGTCCAAGGCGCATTCGAAAATGGAAGGAATTACTTCCAGGTTTTCGGCATTTGAAAGATGCTTAAAAACTGAGGTTCCGCTGTATATCAAATAAACTTTATTTGTCTAGTATCCTTTAGATGTCACTATATATTACCTTGTTTCTCCCGCCTTACAATCAGCAACGGAAATGAGGATGGCAACTTTGTACCTGGGATGCAACATTTTATTGAAACAATGCAATGAGAATCTATTCCCTCTTTAAATGCATTCTTGCCCTTAGCCCTTCCCTTGACTTAAGCTTCTCCCGCATGCACACGAAACCTCATACCAATAACAAACTTAGTTGGTCTCTAAGGTGCTACTGGAAGGAATTTTTTTATTTGGTTTCAACTACGGCGGACCAACACGGCTACCTACCTGTAACGGAAAATATAAAGTATGTGAATTGCTCATGTGATCAGAATTTGCTTCTACATCAACGGTTTGAGACCCAGGGGAGGGAATACCTGAAACAAAAACTCAGAGCCAAGAGAATGAGAGCAATCTCAGCATCCTGCAGGGACCTGGTTTATTCAAACTATTGCAATAGGACAGCCTTGCTAACCAGTTGCTCAGCAGAAAGGCTAGTTTGAAAAGGCTTTCAGTTGGCATATTAGAAGAAAGATTATATACACAGCACACAAAGACTCATAAAATGCCACAACACTCTTCCAATTGCATCAAGAAAGATTACAGGTCATGGGACGCGTGGCTTAATGCGGATAATGACTCCTCTGAAATTACCTTGCGGTGTCCCAGAGCACCCAGGCCATTTGGGTATCATATGTCTCAAACCTATAAATTCTGGAGGAAATCAGCCCTGAGTGCTCACTGGAAGGACAGATCCTGAAGCTGAGGCTCCAATACTTTGGCCATCTCATGAGAAGAGAAGACTCCCTGGAAAAGACCCTGATGTTGGCAAAGATGGAGGGCACAAGGAGAAGGGGACGACAGAGGACGAGATGGTTGGACAGCGTTCTCGAAGCTACCAACATGAGTCTGACCAAACTGCGGGAGGCACTGGAAGACAGGAGTGCCTGGCGTGCTCTGGTCAATGGGGTCACCAAGAGTCGGACACGACTAAACAACAACATGTCTCACTTTGACACCATGCCCATGGCAACCGGGACTGTTGACATTTCAATCCCATATTTTACTTCCCTGGTACCAAAAGATGTCCAAGACCTTTGTTGAGATATGTGGGCACAAGGAGAAGGGGACGACAAAGGATGAGATGGTTAGACATTGTTCTCGAAGCTACCAACATGAGTCTGACCAAACTGTGGGAGGCAGTGGAAGACAGGAGTTCCTGGCGTGCTCTGGTCCATGGGGTCACGGAGAGTCAGACACGACTGAACGACTGAACAACAACAACATGTCTCACCTTGACACCATGCCCATGGCAACCAGGACTTCCATGAGACTGTTGACATTTCAATCCCATATCTTACTTCCCTGGTATCAAAAGATGTCAAAGACCTTTGAGGAGATATGTGAGTTCTCACATGGAAGCTAGCTCAACTCCTCCCTCTTTCTCAAAACATCACCTGCCCTTCTAGGGTCAGATAAGGCTTTACACATCAGAGCTTCACACAGTGCAGAAGGGTGGCATGAGGATTACAAAATGCAGGCATACCAAAATCAAGCTTTAATACATTCTATCGAAAAGGCTAAATGCAATAAGTACTAGGACACTTCGAACAGAATCGAAATCTGTAATATCTAATATTCAATCAACCATCACAATTTTTACACCAAGTCCTTCCTAGGAAAGCTCAGCATGGACAGCAACCTCATCAGTGTCGCCAAACCACTCTTATCCCTCACCCCAGGCATGATGTGAAGAAAATATTCAATGAATGAATAAATCATTATTTGCATCAGCCACCGGCCCTACCAATAAAAAAACAATACGATATACAAAGAATACGGTAAAAATAAAAAGTCTGTTATATAAAATACATTGTAGGGTTTTGAGTCAATAATCAAATAGTGGATCTTATTCTAATTGTACCAGCTAAAAACCTTGCAACCTTTGCTGTCACCTGCTCATCTTTATCTGCCAAGAGAAAGGAAACTGTGAAGAAGGCATTAAACACCTTGCCCAATAATTTGCAAGTCACAGTTCTGGGTACGTAGTAGGAACTAATATGGGGCACCAGATGTGGCAAAGACCCCAGATGCAATGCTCACGTCATACGAACTGAAGTCTTCTAAAATTAAATCTGTATACAGCCACTACTATAATTTGCCCCCAATGTGAGTTCTTTGATGTGAAGCAAGGCCGGCCCTGTGACTGAAGCTCTTTCCACATTCTTGGCACTGAAATAGTTTCACGTCGTTGTGAATTCTTTGATGGATCGTGAGTTTGGCCTTCTCAATGAATCTCTTTCCACATTCCAAGCACTGATAAGGTTTATCCCCTGTATGACTTCTCTGATGGATCGTGAGTTTGGCCTTCTCAATGAATCTCTTTCCACATTCCAAGCACTGATAAGGTTTCTCCCCTGTATGAATTCTTTGATGGATCGTGAGTTTGGCCTTCTCAATGAATCTCTTTCCACATTCCAAGCACTGATAAGGTTTCTCCCCTGTATGAATTCTCATATGGACAGTGAGATGGCATTTTATTCTGAATCTCTTTCCACATTCCAAGCACTGATAAGGTTTCTCCCCTGTATGAATTCTCTGATGGATAGTGAGCTGGCGTCTGTCAATGAAGTCCCTTTCACATTCCAAGCACTGATAAGGTTTCTCCCCTGTATGAATTCTCTGATGTACAGTAAGCTCGCCTCTTCTAGCGAAGCCGTTTAGACATTCCAAGCACTGATAAGGTTTCTCCCCTGTATGAATTCTCTGATGTACAGTAAGCTGGCCTCTTCGAGTGAAGCTGTTTAGACATTCCAAGCACTGATAAGGTTTCTCCCCTGTATGAATTCTCTGATGTACAGTAAGCTGGCCTCTTCGAGTGAAGCTGTTTAGACATTCCAAGCACTGATAAGGTTTCTCCCCTGTATGACTTCTCTGATGTACAATAAGATGGCTTTGGTGAAAGAAGCTTTTTCCACATTCCAAGCAGTGATAAGGTTTCTCCTCTGTATGAATTCTATGATGGGAAGTTAAACTGCCCTTTTGACTGAAGCTCTTTCCACACTCTTGACACTGATAGGGTTTCTTCTCCATGGAACTTCTTTGATTTGAAGTGGAATGGGAGCTCTGACTGAAGCTCTCTCTGTGCTCTGAATATGGATATGACTTCCCCACTGTGTGGATTTTGTCGTGGTCTCCCTCGTTCTTCAACTCCAATTCATCACCACCTGCAACGGAGAGAGAAACGGATTGGAGCCTCAGGAAGCAAAGGAGCCCTAAATCATGGAGCAGTGCTAAGTAATACTTGTAACCCAGGAATAACTAAAGGGAGTTAGATGTGAGGTCTTCCTACAGGGTTCACTGCCTGAGATTCAAAAAGCCTGGTTATTTTCTGGGATGGATTTCGTTTGTCTCAGTCATGGGATCTGTGCCATCTCCTATGTCACACGTTTCTTTAGTCAACCAAGGACAGGAAGAAGCAAGAACAGAAACAAAAAATCTGTCAGAAGCTGCATGAACTTCTTGAATCACTCTGAAGCCTACATTTAAAAAAGCCTTGTGCAATTTAGAGGAGCCTGGAAAAAATATGGAGGGGTATCTTATCTCCCGCAGAGGCTGTTTGGCTGAGCTCCTTTTCCACTGCTCAGCACCCTGCGCCTCTGGCCATAGGAGGGGAAGGAGAGGGGTCAGTCTTCCTCCTCCTCCTCCTCTGCATCTGGCTAGATGCTTCCCCGCCTTGTTGGAGTCCTGGCTGCTATCCTGAGGCCCTTCCTCTGCTGCTGCCCCTGGTGAAGGGGCCCTTATGGGAGGCTGTGGGGCTGCAGACCGGCCAGCCATTCAAGAGCAAAAGGAGGGGGATAGGCATGATGATAATAATTGTAATAATTATTTTATAATTTTATTACTTATAACCTGCCCATCTGGCAGGGTTTCATGCTTTGAAAAGGTAGAACTGGAGGAAGAATATTCACAGGGAAAGCAGTCAACAGTCTTCCAAACAAGGCTTGCTGTGGGAGTGTTAGAATCCCAGGTGCTGCTGTTCAGCCCCATCAAAAAATCCGAGGTTCCTCCCATAGAAAGATGTCTTGAATTTCAAAGCAGATAGGATGATCCAAGAGGAAGCCTTACCGAGGGAGTCCAAGATCCCACGATTCTCCTCCATGACTTCTTTATGCAGATCTCTCTGGTCAGGATCCAGCAACGCCCTCTCCTCCTCTGTGAAATGGACAGCTACATCTTCAAAGCACACTGGACCCTAAAAGGAAAAGGTTGTCCTCTTAGACAACATCAAGGTGAACTGTTACACTTTGCTCTGCCTCTTAATTGATGTTATGTTTGAATGGGATTCTTCTTCTGCACATTTCATGATGGACACATTCCCATTTGCCCCATTGAAGAATCCCCTTTCCTCTTTCCCTGTGTGCTGTTCTTACCAGGTGGGGAGGACCCTCCTGATGCCCTATAGACAACTTCAAGGTGTGCAGGGGGGCAATGACAGGGGGAAAGCCCCATTGTGCGACTGATGGGGTGAATCCTGGCCACTGTTTGGTATGGTGTGTAAGAAGCCTATTTGAGCATCCAACCCTTCTTTCCTTGGTGGTTCCTCTGTGTCCAACCCGCCCATGACATCCTCTTTCCCCACATGGCTCCTTCCTCCTACCTGCTCTGGTTCCACAGGGGCAGCTTCCCCTTCGCCACCAAGGAAAGATGGACAAACAGGTCTTGCTGGCATCACCCTGTCTCCTACGAGAGGAAAAGGTAAGTGCATGCTTCGCTCAGAAGGAAAACTACAGGTGGGCATTCCAAAAAGTGTAGGGGCTTATTGTTTCCGGTGGTGGGAAATGGCTGACTCTGATACGATCGGACCTCAGCTGTGCCGATAATTCAGGGTCAATATGGGGGTAATTGGCCCTGGCAGACTCCCCAGGGTGGGGGAGGACTGTCTCGTAGACCTGCGGATCGCCCAAGATTGCCAACTTCCAACAAAATGCAAGTGGCAGGGCACTGGGTCCCTTAGCCACTCCCATAGCCGGGAATATCTGTTTGATAAAATAATTAGATTTGGACAATAAACAGACATAGTCTGGACCGAAGAAGACTGAGGGAAAAAAGTGCAGAACTGCAAAGCCCCTGGTGTTTAAGTTTGGATTTCAAAGAGATTTTCATCATGGTGTTTGGATTTATGGAGGTGACTGGTACATTCTTTGTTTTCTTCTTAATATCTAGAATGGTTTTTCTACGCCAAGCCTCATTAAGGAACCCAATTAGTTTTTTTGGAAAAGTACAGATGGACTTGTATTTATAATTAAGTACATAACTGCGCAGCTTTGCTCAGACTTGAAAGACTTGATAAGGATAGAAGAAATAAGATGGCGCTTGCAAATATGACGCAGCACGGAATAACGAGAATTATTCCCTTCTTTGAGGGATAATAATAATAATAATAATTTATTATTTATACCCCAGCCACTCTGGGCGGCTTTCAACACAACATTAAAATACAATAATCCATTAAACATTAAGCCTCCCTAAACAGGGCTGCCTTCAGATGTTGGAAATATCTTCTAGCGGACTTTATAATGACTTGAGATAACAATTTGGGATAACATATATGCATCTGTTTGCAGAATTTCTTCATTATGAGTGAAAGAGAAGGCTTAATGGATGTCTACCAGCCCCCCCTCTATGGCACGGAGGGGAGGGGGACTGTATGGATTTATGATTGAGAATCGAATAACCAGGGATGGGAAATTTTAAAGTGTTAAGATCGGAATGTGGAAAATATGAGAATAACTGAAGAAAGCAGGAACGAAGATTGGAGGTATACTTCAGAGGTCCAGACTGTGGGGAGCCTGGAAAAAAATAATTAATAATTTGGAGTGTAATTTGGTTTTTCATTTATTTTAGTTTATTGCTTTTAATTGGATTGTGATTGGAAAATGTTAATTGGCTGTTTTTATTGGAAAATAAATAAATATGATTTAAAAAAAGAAAGTAAGAGTAGCCACCTAAATGTGGACATTTGTACCCATTTCACATTTTAGTTGTGCAAAAATACATCTCCCCTCCTCTGGGCTCTTGGCCCCCTGTGACCTCCACCAAAAGATGAAAATAATTCACAGATAAGTTTCAAAATCCACAAAATGTGATTAAATGGAGAAAAAACACCTTCCTCCTTACCTAGTGGCCTCTCTCTGGAGTCCAACGGAGTTCTCTCTACCTCAGAGGAATCCAGACCCATTTCTGGAAACTGATCCTTCCCCTGCAAGAGCAACAAGCATTCAAAAGAATTAGACTAGAACTGGAATGGCAAAGGACACCAACACTTTAGGGGTATCGGATATCATTGATCGGATGCTTTCCAAAAAAAGGATGACAAAATTAGTAGAGAATTGGGGGATACTCTCCCTCAAGTTCGGAGCCCCTTGGGAGTATCCAGAGGAAAGTCTCTCTCACCTGCTTTCTCTCCACTGCCTGACTCAGGAGGAAACCTTCGGCCAGGGCCACCGCCTGGGAACTGGTCTCCGCTCCACATTCCCTCACCCAGCTCTCCATCTCTGGTGGAAGGACAGCCAGGAACTGCTCCAAGATCACCAGGTCCAGCATCTCAGCTTTCGTGTGGCTTTCTGGTTTCAGCCACTGACGGCAAAGGTGGTAGAGTCGGTTGCAAACCTCTCGGGGTCCTTTGGCCTCCTGGTAGCAAAGCCGCCCGAGCTGCTGGCTCTGCACATCTGAGCGGAGGGTGTCCTCCTCACCCAGGATCCTGTGGACAGACTTTCCCCAGAATCCTCCATGGCTAAGAGTTTGGATGGAATGAAGTCTTCCTGCTTCTGGCCCAGCTGAGTCTTGCTCATCCATCTCTGTTCTCAGGACACCTCCAAGAAATCAAAAGAAGTCCCTACGTCTTCTGTCTGTCCTAAAGAGAGGTTTTAGCAAATCCTAAAAAACAAATACATTTTTCTGATATAAAATTAATACACAGTCAGGTGACTAGAAATGATCCCTGGGCAAGCGAGGATGAGTCTTGCTAGGAAGCGGGGCTGGAATGCACCACAACTCAGACTGAGCTTTCTTTAAAAAATAAAGGAAGAAGAAGGAAGGAAGGAAGTCAGAATGGATGAGTGTGTCATTTGTACTAAGTGTAACTGGGACCCATGGCAATAGTGGGGGTCCCTCCCACCCCCAAATGTCAGGGCACATTTCTTTCCTGCTTCTGCCTCATGTTCCAGCACTTGCAATCTCCCACATTCTCAAGACTCCTGGGGTGGGTCCCTTTCTTTATTCTGAGCCCCAGATCTTTATCTGGCCAACCATCTGAGGACCAGAGCTTCACCTGGCCAAAGAACAGGTGGGTAGGACCAAGTAACTTTTGGTTGGGCCAAAGGACAGTGTTAAAAAATGAGAGGTGTAGGATTTGCCTTCTTTCTGTGATTGTAATTAGTTTTATACTCTTCTTAACAGGGTGGATAAAAATCAATGATTTTTTTTAAAAAATCAAAAAAATCGGATTTTTTTGATTTAAATCGGATTTTTTTGATTTAAATTGGATTTTTAAAATAAAATGCTTTTGGAAGGAAAATCTTTCTAAATATAGTCTTCTATTTAAGTTACATTGTAGTCCAAAGGCTATTCATCAGGAAATAAGGATTTGTTTTAAGTTTATCAAGTGTGCTAAAACTCAGTCTAAGTTTTTTTTTTAAATGTTTAACCACATCAGTTAACAAACATGGATACATATGCTATCATGTTATTGTTTTAGTTAAATAAATTGTTTAAATGGTTATTAAGGAAATGATTATTTTTCTCCTTCCAATAAAGTGCAGCAGAAAAGTTGTCCAAATATAAACAGTTAACTTATTAAACCTCACCATAATTTCATAATTATCTGTCTATGTATTTCTAGTAGTATAACCAAATTAGTAATTTTTGATATAACTGTAAAAACCACTCTGAAAATTTATTATTCCAAAAATGAAACCTTCATATGGTTGTAAATATTAAGATTATACCAGCAAGAATGAGTCTTTATGTAAAAAAATATATTTAAATCAAGTCTTACTGACTAGTGATTTAAATCAAGCCTTACTGACTAGTGATTTAAATCGTGATTTAAATCATGATTTAAATCAATTTGATTTAAATCAAATCCACCCTGCTTCTTAATATTGTGATTTACTGTTTTAATCTGCCATGGGAATTTTGGATGAACAGCAAGTAATTGATGATGATGATTGGGGGGGGAGCTTGTCACAGGAGGAGAGGAGCCCCCTATTCCTCTTCACCAGCCAGAATCATCCCTACCTCTTGGCCTCCCTCATCCCACTCTCCTGCCTCTGAATCTACATTGCTCTCTGCCTCTGATTCCCCCTGCTCACTAAGCCCCGTTGCCTCTTCAGCTTCAGACACCTCCTCCTCCCAGTCTTCTCCCTCTGACCACTCATCCTTGCCCCCAAACCCTCCCCTGGCCCAGAGCCGCCTTCCCTTGCGGGTTCCCCAGCTGGTTCCCCTCACCATTCCTCTGTGCCCCCCCCCAGCTCCCTCCTGGGCAGGGCAACTCTCTCCCCCCTGCACTTCCCAGGAGCTGGCATTCAGAAGCATGGCTGCCTCCAACTGGGGGGAGGGCAGGAGCCATCGCTAGACCTCTGCTCCTCCCTGAATTGGCCTCATCCTCTTCTAGGTAAATGCATCTGGCTTGGTGGCCACCCCTTCCTCCTGTGGGAGGGAGTTCCATGCACACTGCGACATAGAAGGAATTTATTTATTTTTACCTCCAAAGGTGTCCATCTGGCTGCCACCTGGGTTAATGAACGTGACTGTTTCCTCAATCCCATCGGGGTTCCTTTGCATGCCCTTTTCTTCCTGGCTCAGTGACCCCCCCTCCCCAAAGGAGCAAGCGGCGTCTTGATGCGAAGGAAGAAGAGAGTTGCAGACCTCCTGCTACTTGCAGCCTCCCTGGTTTTGCAGAGAGGAAGGGGGGCAGAACCTCTTGGGGATCCCCCTGCAGGAGCTGAGCAGGCTCCCCCTGGACCCCTTCCCCCCGCCCCACTTCTCCCCAATGCACCCTAAGGCAGAAAAGGGAGGAAACTCACCAGGTCCTTGAAGGGAAACTGAGGCAGCTCCTGCAGAGGAGACGAAAGCTAATTTCCCCCTCTTGCAGGGAGGAACCTGGGAAAATGAGAGGGGCTTTTGCTCGGGAGGACCTCGCCCCCCCCTTTATATCCTTTCCTCTCTAGGAATGCAGCTCAGTTCCCTTTAAGCCGTGCAAAGTGGAACAAACCAAGCTTACATTCTCTCTCTCTCTCCGAGGAGCCACGTGAATTGCAGGAATAAACCCGAATAAGACAGGAGAGCTCAGCTGGCAGAACCAGAGTCTCTTTGATCTCAGGGTCTTGGGTTCGAGCCCCAGGTTGGGCAAGAGATTCCTGCGTGGCCGGGGGTTGGGCTAGATGACTTTGGGGGTCCCTAATAAGGATGACTCCCTGGCCCTCGTGGCTGGCCTTCTGCGCTGTTCCTTTGACCCCTTGCAAAGCGGAGCTCCCCAGGCTCCCTTCTCTCTCTCTCTCTCTCTCTCTCTCTCTCAGGAGCCAGGCACCCAGAGGGGTTTTCTTTGGGGGACCCTCCTGGCTTCCCTGCACCCTCCCCTGCACCCCGGGGACTCCCCCATCTCCCCAAGGCAACCTAAGCGGGAAGAGAAAGGAGACTCGTGAGCGGATCCCAGAAGGCGCCACCGAGGCAGCACTTGCGGAGCAGAGAGACAACAGCCCTCCTCCTCCTCCTTGCAGGAAGGGATGGGGGGGGAGCCTCCTCCCTTTATTCCCGGTCCTCTCTAGGAATCCAGCTCAGTTCCTTTTAACCCTTGGCCAGCCGGGCGCACCCAGCTCCCCTCTCTCCCTCTGCAAAGCAGGAGCCCCGGGCATGGCCTGCACCCATGGGGGTCTTATTTGGGGGACCCTCTGGGCTGGCTTCTGAGCTGTCCCCTCCCTTGGAAACAGAAGCAGGAGGAGCACGAAAGGTCCGGAGGGGGAGAGGGTCTGCAAGGACATCCTCCTGGCGGGCCTTATCCTTGCCAAGGTCTCCTGGCACCAGCCTGGCTTTCATTTGGATGCCAACAGCACCCTGAAAGGACTGAAACCGTCAAGCAAGCCAATGCAACCTTTACTCTTGAGGTTGAGCACTGTCTTAAAGCAGAGTGAGGCTCTTCCCCGCCCCATTTCATTCAGCATTACTCTCTTATTTTTTCTTCCTAATAAAGCGTTGTGTATTGATTCAAAGGTTATATCTGTATTATTTTCTGTAAAGTAACTGCAGTCCTCTTCCAGAAGGAACAGCTACTATTGGTTCATTCAAGCTGCTGCATTTGGATCCTCAGCTTTATTGGTTCCCACCAAAAAGCTGCTGTGTGATCGCTTGAGATTGTTCCCTCCAAAATGTATCTTTTCCTTGCCAGTCTCTGTCCCTATAAATGTAGCTTCCCTACCCTCAGTTCCCCCAGTCTTTTCTTGTTGCCTGAATAAAGGAATTGTTACATGAAGATGCTGACTCCTTGCCTGCAATGTCAGAGAGTTGAAATCACTTGCTGAAATCATTAACCCCACGCTACAACATAAAGCATTTTGCTTTTAGTATTTGCTACTTTCCAAAATATAGACCATGCTAATTGTGACTTGTAGAACCTCAAGATAAATCTGTGTATAACTCTTTCTAACCCTATGTAGAAACTTTATGTCTCAAGATCATTTGAATGTAACGATGCAACCTTGCTTCTCCTGACTCACAGTGTAAAAGCCGGGGAGTTGTGCCTTTTCTGGCAGGTGTCCTCTGTGTTCAGTAGATCCCAGGAAGAGCTTCAAGCAGACATTGCCACCTTGCTGGAGATGCTGAGGGTGACTGTAGGAGCCAGGAATAGAAGAGAATAGTAGTAGTAGTAATAATAATAATTTATTATTTATACCCCGCCCATCTGGGTGGGTTTCCCCAGCCACTCTGGACAGCTTCCAACAGAACATTAAAATGCAAGAGTCTATTCAACATTAAAAGCTTCCCTAAACAGGGCTGCCTTCAGATGTCTTCTAAAAGTCTGGTAGTTGTTTTTCTCTTTGACATCTGGTGGGAGGGCATTCCACCAGAGAATGGTAGAATAGGAAGGCACCTCAAAGGACATCTAGTCCAACCCCTTGCAAAGGATCTAAGTCTACTGACTGCTGTTTTGCTCCAAATTGCTTGGCTGTAATTTCCTTCTTTTACTGACCGCATGGACCCGCAGGGGACTGGTACCCCGACGAGCTGGGGTGTTGAGTAGTCTCTCACCCTGGAATTTTCCTTAACGATCAACAATTTTTGAGATAAAATACATTAAGAATCAAACAAGAATTTTAAAAAAAGAAAAAGAGGAAAAAAGAAAAAAGGGAGGGCCCTAACTGTATGATGGTCTAGGACAGAAGCAGGGAATCACCAGTTCTTGGGTTCTATTAAAACCCGAATTAACTGTGGCTGTAAAAAAAGGCCTGGCCCATGACAACCAGTACATTTGGCTAACGATAGTCCTGAATGTTTTAACATCAGCTGAACATATGTGAAAGAAACTTCAATTAAAGTTATCTTCAACACTTTCCAGAGGCCATCTGACAAAGCGAGTAATCCTATATAATAAAGAGCAAGTGTCCCTGCTTTTCCGTGTGTCACGGAAGTGCGTTGTGCGCATGTCACACGGGGACGCAGGGATTGGACAGCTCTACTGTCCCCCCCCCAACAGGGACGCAGGCCGGAAGTCAGCGGCGGCGCACGCGCGGTGTCAGTTGGAGCAGCGCCGCCGCCTTGCATGGAGCCTCGCCACCCAAAGCGCGGGGGAAGCGCCGCTTTGCGGCGCTCCCGCCGCCGCGCCTCGGATCCCGCCGCCGCCGCCGATCGCCCTCCTCCTCCCCGCACCAGCGCCAGACAAAGCGCGGGGGAAGCCAACCAGCTCGCCCTGGCGCTGCTGCTCCTGCGGAGGGGCGGCAAGGTGGGCGCTGGCGGGCGCCGCGGAACGCGCTCCAAGCGGGGGGAGCAGGGCGCGCCGGGGCCCCGCGAGCCGCTCTGCCGCCTCCTGCCTCCTCTTCCTCTAGAGCCCGTTAGTCAACGGGCTAACTTCAACTAGTGAAAAATATTGCTTATCGATTTACAGCATGCACTTTTATGTAACACTGGACTGTCAAGATGTGGGCAGGAAAAAAGCAGACTGGCATCTGAGGTGAGATTCACCCCCATGTGCAAGTCACAGCCAAATTACACATATTGTAAGAAAACTCAACTCTGCTGAGTTTATTTCAGGGGTTCCTTAAGCCAAAGAACTGAAAACTAAGAGAAACGAGGGGGAATATTAAAGGAGAAGCCCCCATTAAACTAGGGGGGAGGGACAAGCCCATGGTGTAGCTTCATGCAGTAGGGTAATTCCAATCCACCCTCGAGGGAAACCCCAAAAACTCCTCATGGGCTCATGAGGTAAAAAGTGATTTATTTCAAAGGACCAACTGCTCTTCTAACTGCCTCCACAAAGAACGGCCTACCCTTTTTGTGAACTGAGGCCTTTCCTTGTGATCAAGCGCCTATAAATAGCTCCTGTGGGGCGGGAAAACCTTTTGAATCCTTGTGAGGAAACTTTTGAGGAAATTAGTAATTATACTTTTATCCCTCAAGACTCGCAGTGGTGTCTGAGCTTTTTTCAAAGAGGGCCAGATTTGAGGAAGGACCTTTTTTTTAGGATTGAAGTTGTTGGGTTTTTTTTTTAAGGATTTTACCCCGGGCAATAAACTGCCAAAGGGCCTGTACAATCATAAAAGCAGCTTAAATAATCACTATTAATTGTTACATTCCCTAACTTATTGCTTCTGGTGAGATTAAACGGTCGCGCTTCCCGCTCTTTATGGCGGTTGGCAGCTCCACAAATTAACTCTCCTTCCCGCGCGCCTAGAAATGAACGCGAAAAGCGCGGGAAGCGGACATTTACAGCGCGCAGGGGCTGACGGGAAAGAGCAAGCCGCCCGACTGCACGGCGCATGCGGCAAAGGTTTTCCGTTGAAGAGGAAAGCCCACGAATTTCCTCTGTCAAGGCGGCCCTCACTTCCTTGCTCTCAATCGGTTTTTTCAGCGTGCGGGCCAATGTGGGAATAGTATTTTATTTTTAAATCGAACAACAACAAAAAAGGGTCCTCGGCGCATAGTGATTATTTGAAAGCACTGCACTTCTGCCGCCTGATTTCTTTCTCCCCTACCTTTTAAACCTTACTCCACTATAGCTTTTTCCACCAGTTTTGCCCCGCACATGGCGGAGAACATCGATAGCCAATGGGAACCGAACTTTTTACAGATTCTTGAAGACTGCACCTTTTAGTATTGTCTATTCGCGACACAGCGCATGCGTAATAGCGATGGGGGGGGCGGAGAGGGGCAGGATACAGAGGAGCAGTGATTGGTTGAACTCCAAGGTGGCTAAGACAAGAGACTCCGACGCCGTTCTGAGCACAAGGGCGCCCTCTGCCGAGTGAAATGGCGAGTAGCCTCTCGTGCGGAACGGAGGCCGAAAGAGGAGCCCGGGTTATGCATTTTAATAAATATAGTTTGTATGTGCCCAACAACTTGTAAAAGCCTCACTTGTATTTTTGCTGCACCTTCATATTTTAAATGAGTTAGTCTATTCAATTTAAAACAAAAAACAAAAAAACAACAACACCTCACATCAGCTTAAAAAACAAACAAACATTTGACCAAAACCACATGCTTAAGATCCAGTACTGTAATCATAAACATGGCAGAAAACTGAAGTGTGTTTGGGGCAGATGCTTGGAGCTGGTGCCTGGCTTGCACAGATTATCACTTGCAACATAAGCAAAGTCCTGCTTGGCTGCCCTGTAGCCAGCCTAAAAAGTTCAGGGTGGGGACACCCAGCAAGTAGTTTGGGGCACCTTATCCCTCTCTGTACATATTAATGCTTTACTTTGTATTCATTAAGGCTATGCTGGTGATAATGATAATGAAAGGTTCATTTCTCATCTGTTCATCAGTTGTACTCTGATCAATTGCCTCACAAAGTGGGTAATGGAACTTCCAGCTGATAGAAGTCTTTACACAACTGATGCTCCTTCTTAGCGACAGGAAGCTGTCTCCAAATCGCTTCCTCCTTCAGGATCCCCAGTTGATTTTCTGCCTCGTGGAAACAGGCAGAGTTTTGGGGGGGCTCCCTCATGGGTGCAATAGCCATTAGAGTATTATTATTATGTTGTTGTTGTTGTTTTTCTTTCTTTCTTTCTTTCTTTCTTTCTTTCTTTCTTTCTTTCTTTCTTTCTTTCTTCGTTTTGTTGTTTGTTTGTTTTTAAAAGCAACAGAGAATATGTCAATAATGCAGGAACTGCCCTCTCTCCTCCACAAGGCAGCAAGGTGAAATTGGTGATCATTTTCCCACTTTGGTCTGGAACAGTATTTCCTTCAACAGCAAACAGGCAGTACTACAGGGTCCCTGATCCAGATCACAGTGGAGGTCCTTCTGGAGTGCAGGAAACCAGGGAAGACCAAGACCAGGGGTCCCCAAACTAAGGCCCGTGGGCCGCATGCGGCCCAATCACCTTCTCAATCCGGCCCGCGGACGGTCCGGGAATCAGCGTGTTTTTACATGAGTAGAATGTGTCCCTTTATTTAAAATGCATCTCTGGGTTATTTGTGGGGCCTGCTTGGTGTTTTTACATGAGTAGAATGTGTGCTTTTATTTAAAATGTATCTCTGGGTTATTTGTGGGCCATAGGAATTCATTCATTTTTTTCTTCAAAATATAGTCCGGCCCCCCACAAGGTCTGAGGGACAGTGGACCGGCCCTCTGCTGAAAAAGTTTGCTGACCCCTGACCAAGGAGAAGGCCAAGGGTATTCACCAGCCACAGTCCTCTTTCTGTGACATGGCAGCGAACAGAAAAGTTCATTATGGAGTGTTAAAATAAGCCACATGACACGACATCCAAGAAACAAGTGAGCAGGACGTGTGATCCTACTGCATTGACTGCGAGAACAGTGAACAACCAGCAATGCAAGGGAACCATGGAGGGAAACGATGAGCAAGACGTTTTGGGAAAAGGTGAGTTTTCACAGGTGGCGCAGGAGAGCCCTTCATTGGAAGAGCCATCATCCTGGCTTGGGCCTTGGTCAAGAACTGACACTGCAGCTGAGGCTGATGGGAGTTGTCCATCAGCCAACAACTTACGAAAGGCCGCATGGACCAGAGCTTTCCAAACTGTGTGTTGAGATATATCAGTGTGTTGGCTGCAGTGTGTCACATGAACGCTCCCTGCGCTCCTCCCGGGGCTGGAAAGGGGTTCGTTTAACCTCTGGTTTTCTAGTATAACTGAATTACTGCATTGCGAAATGATGCATGCCTTAAAAGTGTGTCACCAACGTGAAAGGTTTGGAAAGCTCTGACATGGACTTTGTGGGGCCCTTTTGCAAACTGATGGTGAGCAAGCCTTTTCAAGCCCTTAACGGCCTCATACCTGAAGGAACATCTCCACCCCCGGACACTGAGGTCCAGCTCCGAGGGCGTTCTGGCGGCTCCCTCACTGCAAGAAGTAAGGTTACAGGGAAGCAGGCAGAGGGCCTTTTCAGTGGTGGCGCCTGCCCTGTGGAACGCCCTCCTATCAGATGTCAAGGAAATAAAGAACTATCTGACTTTTAGAAGACATCTGAAGGCTGCCCTGTTTAGGGAAGTTTTTATGTTTGATGTTTTATCGTGTTTTTAATATTCTGTTGGGAGCCGCCCAGAGTAGCTGGGAAGACCTGGTGAGATGGGCAGGGTATAAGTAATAAGTTGTTGCCGTTGTTGTTGTTTTATAAAAATACCAGAAAGCCTTTTTATCGGGAATATTAGGAATGGATGCCCCCACAGATAAAAATAATCTATTTCTCTAGGCAACAACGGCAACCCGTTGTTAGGGAGGCTTTTAATGTTTAATAGATTGTTGTATTTTAATGTTCTGTTGAAAGCCGCCCAGAGTGGCTGGGGAAACCCAGCCAGATGGGCGGGGTATAAATAATAAATTATTATTATTATTATTATAACCCAAAAGGTCTACGCTCAGAAATGGAGAGAGAGAGAGAACAATACAGACAAAGCAGGAATGGCAGATGAAATTGATGGAATATGTAGAATTAGCAAATTTAGCTGATAGAATAAGAGAACAGGAAGATGGAGTATTTAAGGAAGAGTGGGAAATGATTGTAGAATATCTGAAGAATCGTGTAAATCAGGTTAAGACATCAGCAGCGTTAATGTAAATTCAGCAGTATAAAGCAACGAAGACATAGGGGGAGGGGAGAAATATGAATACGAGGGGAAATTATAATATGCAGTCTTAGTTGATAAATAAATAGAACCATGGAAGGGGGGAAAGGAAAGTCAATGATTCAATGTATGGTTATAATTAATGTGAAACATTGTAATGAAAAATGATAAAAATAAAATTATTGTTTTTTAGGGCGTTCTTACAGCAGAATCCGTCTTAACTCTTCCCAACCTGATAAATAAGATAGCTAACCATTAGCCAACCGCCTTGAGTAATGTTTGCTCCGCAACAGATGGCCAGGCCCTCTCTCATCCCTTTGTGAAAGATTAAACGCTTTTATGACATCCGGAAAAGGATGGGTGAATTAACTCTCCAGTAGCCGAGCTATGTCTCAAGGCAAAACCGAAAACCGAAGAGTCTTGTGACGCCTTAAAGACCAGCAAGACTTAGGATGCGTTGTTTAGTGACAAAGACATTTATATGCATCCAAGGCTAACCATTTTCTAAGCTGACCAGAACATAAAAAGGGACATAGCTCAGGCTCTGTTTCGCCTGCAAATCCCCCAAAGCAGTCCTTGGCAATGGCATGACTCTGTAGAAGGCACAGTCCGGTGCTGTGATGGATGGTGATTGTTGGGATTGGTGGCCAGGCAGAAGTTGAAACCAGTGCCAACAATAGGAAAAACCAACTTATTCTCTCTCTCTTTAATTTATTTGTCGATTTTTCACAAAAAAAGATAAACTTTACAAAGTTTAACAGACCATAAATTACTTTATCCATTGGCTTCCCATCCCCGCTTCCATGGTTTCCATATTTACTCTTGAATGTTGCATATTTCACATACACTATTTGACACATCCATTTTAACCTATTAACCCTGTTGCTCATATTTCAAGCCCTGCTCGCGTTTTCATGTTAATAATAATAATAATAATAATAATAATAATAATTTATTATTTATACCCTGCCCATCTGGCTGGGTTTCCCCAACCACTCTGGGCGGCTTCCAACAGAACATTAAAATACAATAATCTATTAAACATTAAAAGCTTCCCTAAACAAGGCTGCCTTCAGATGTCTTCTAAAGCAGCGTTTCCCAACCGATGTGCCGCGGCACACTAGTGTGCCACGAGACACCGGCTGATGTGCCGCGGAAAAAGGGACCTGCAGCCCAGGGCTGCACAGGACCGTGGCAGCGGCGCTGCTGGAGCCCGGCGGCGAAGCGGAAGCCAGGGCGGCGCTGCTCCCTTGGCTGCTGCAGCAGCAGCAACAGCAGCCTCGCGCGCGCCACGCTACAGCTGATCCCAGAGGTAACTCTGGGTCAGGAGACCCGGCGCAGCCGGGTGGGGGAGGAGCGGTGTGCCGCGAGATTTTTTCATTGATTCAAGTGTGCCGTTGCCTAGATTAGGTTGGGAAACACTGTTCTAAAGGTCTGGTAGTTGTTGTTCTCTTTGACATCTGAAGGGAGGGCGTTCCACAGGGCGGGTGCCACTACAGAGAAGGCCCTCTGCCTGGTTCCCTGTAGCTTTGCTTCTTGCAGGGAGGGAACCGCCAGAAGGCCCTCGGAGCTGGACCTCAGTGTCTGGGCTGAACGATGGGGGTGGAGACGCCCCTTCAGGTATACTGGACCGAAGCCATTTACACAGCCACGTTGCTGTGGTAGTTCTTTAAATGCTCAGTAAAAGGTCTCCAGTCCTCGATGAATTTTCCGTCATTTTGGTCTCCAATCTTGCCAGTTACGCACACTCCATCCTTTTCAAAAGCCGTTCTTCCTTTCCTGGAACCTCTCCTTCTTTCCCTCTTTGGGCATAGTATTCGGGCTGCTGCCCTTATATACAAAAACCAACTCATTCTACTTTTTGCCCCTGTCTTCCTCCTCGCCGAGTTTTACAAGGGCAATACTGAGATTACAAAGGAGGAAGCCGACAGGGAAGGGACAACCCCCTAGGCTAGTTGAAAATAGGAAAGCCAGTGTATAGTCATTTGTGGAGGCCGTTGGCTGATAACAGGCCGAGATGGGTGGGGCAGGGACCCCTTTGTCCTACGCGACCACAGTCCTGATAAAATCAGTTTGGAAAATTGCACAGTCCCTGTACCCGAGTCTGGAAGTGGAACGGTTCCAGTCTGAGCCAACCTGGGAGGAGCAACATCTTGGTGCATCCCTTTCCTTTGCCTCTATATAAACCAACCCAAGTCCACGACTCAGCTGTCGATCTCAGCTATGGCTTCCTCCAGAATCACTGTCTGCCTGGAGAAGGATGATGCCAAGGCAGGTCCCCCTGTCCTGCCTTACGGGGGGCAGGACTATGGGGAGCTGAAACGCCAGTGTCTCCAGCAGGGATCGCTCTTCGTCGACCCCGACTTCAAACCCAGCCCCGAGTCGCTTGGATTCAATAAGCTGGGACCTGGCTCCGTGAAAGCCCAGGGGGTGGTTTGGCAGAGGCCAAAGGTGAGTAAAAAACGAAGACATTCTCCTTTTACACCCAGTTCACTGATTATCAGGAGCAGTTCCCGAAATAAGTAAGCAGTGTACAACAGCCAGTCTGCCGAGTGTTTTGGGTATGCTAGCATCTTGGGAGGGAGTAATATAGGTGTTATACATTTTTTGGGGGGGGGCCCTAAACCCTAGAAATTAATAAATGGTATGATTTTGTTGATTTGGGGTGTGAAAGGAGAAACAGAAGCTGCAGAGGAATTCCTGGGCTGAGCAGCTGAGCAAAACTGCGCTGTTTGCAGACTTAACATACAGAATAAGAGAACAAGAAGAACGTATGTTTAGAGAAGACTGGAAAACGTTTATTCAATATATGAGAAATAATTGTGTAGCTGAAAATGTTGGCAGTATTAAGATAAGTTCAACAGTGTAAATAAGTTTTGATGGGTGCGATAATGGAGTATTGAATGGTATAGCTTTTGTAAAATATGCAGGGATTTAGGATATATAAAATGAACCATGGAAAGAGAAGAAGGGGAGTCATTGATATTTTAAGGATGTAAAAATGAGCATTTTAAATTGTTAAACAGAAAATTTAATTAAAATTACATACAAAACAAAGGGGGAATCCCTGGGCTAGCTTATGCAAAACGACCTGGCCAAGCTAGGGCCATTAAGAAACACAGAAGTGTGAACAGAAAAAGGGAGTCTGGCAGCAAGGAGTGCTGGGGGGAAGAAGGGGCGAAGAAAGACTGGGATCCATCTTGGGCAGGCTGGCTGCAGAGCTGATGGGGAGAGGTATGTTCCAGAGCTAGGGAGCTGGGTATGTTTAGCCTGGAGAAGAGAAGGTTAAGGGGTGATATGATAGCCATGTTCAAATATATAAAAGGATGTCATATAGAGGAGGGAGAAAGGTTGTTTTCTGCTGCTCCTGAGAAGCGGACACGGAGCAATGGATTCAAACTACAAGAAAGAAGATTCCACCTAAACATTAGGAAGAATTTCTTGACAGTAAGAGCTGTTCGACAGTGGAATTTGCTGCCAAGGAGTGTGGTGGAGTCTCCTTCTTTGGAGGTCTTTAAGCAGAGGCTTGACAGCCAGCTGTCAGGAATGCTTGGATGGTGTTTCCTGCTTGGCAGGGGGTTGGACTGGATGGCCCTTGGGGTCTCTTCCAACTCTATGATTCTAGGTGCCTTGGACTCCAGGGCTGTGGGGGATAAGCCCCTCTTGAAAGGACTGTGCTGTAGGATCTGGACTCCCTCCATGCAGACTGAAGGTGTAAACAGGCGAATAAACCATATTTCTTAAAGCTACGACAGTTCCTGCTGTGTCTCAATTATAGAAAGGAACATATAGACCCCGGGTGAGTGCCTGGAACCCCGTGGGCTCTTGTAACATATGGGCTTGTCTCAGTCCTAGGGATTTCTTAGAACGAAAGCACTGAGTGCGTTCCAAGCCAAGGAATTGGCTCTCAGGTACCAGAACTGGGCTCAGTCCCTTCGCACAGTCCCTGCACACAAAAACCTATTCCTCCTGGTTGCGCCAAGGTTTGTTTGTTTCAGCAGCCTGTTATTGGAGAAGTAGGTAATGGAAACAACTTTTCCGTGTTGCTTTTACAGGACATCTGCAAGCCCCAGTTGCCGCACTTCATCTGTGAAGGAATGAACCGTACAGACGTCCGCCAGGGGAAACTGGGTAATGTGTCATATGCTTGCCGTCTTTGTAGCTTATTGCTTTGCTGTTAAGTTTTCCGCCCTGTTTTCTAGCCTGACTTTTGCGCCTTTGACAGGGGAAACTGTAATAATAATAATAATAATAATAATAATAATAATAATAATAATAATAATTTTTTATTTGTACCCCGCCCATCTGGCCGGGTCTCCCCAGCCACCCTGGGCGGCTTTCAACAAATATAAAAATACATTAAAATATCACAGATTAAAAACTTCCCTTAACAGGGCTGCCTTCAGGTGTTTTCTAAAGGTCATGTAGTTGTTTATGGCTTTGACCTCTGATGGGAGGGCGTTCCACAGGGCGGGTCATCAGTATCACTACATCTTTGCAGGGTGGGGAGAGACCATCAACTTTTGCATTTCTGATGCAGATTTAGAGAATTAAACAGCAGAGCGTCTCTGCCAGGAAAAGACGCAGCCACACACCACTATTTCATCAGAGGTTTGTTGATATAGTCCAGGGGTGGCCAACTCCCAAGAGACTGCAATCTACTCACAGAGTTAAAAACTACCTCCTTTTTTGAGGTTCAGGTCAAAGTTGTTGAGGTTTTTCAGGGAGGAGGTAAAATGTTGAGCTTTGTTTAGGGGAGCCACAGTTGTTCAGCTTCTTTGGGGGGAGCCAATGATTTACCAGTGATCTACCGCAGACGTCCAGTTATCTACCGGTAGACCACGATCTACCTGTTGGACATGCCTGATATAGTCATTCATTAATTTTGAGTTGCCACCTTTTTCTGTTGGCGCTGCCCCTGTGCCTTCGGTGGCAGCCTGACATACTGGAATTTAGAATGAAGAAGAAGAGTTTGGATTTGATATCCCGCTTTATCACTACCCGAAGGAGTCTCAAAGCGGCTCACATTCTCCTTTCCCTTCCTCCCCCACAACAAACACTCTGTGAGGTGAGTGGGGCTGAGAGACTTCAGAGAAGTGTGACTAGCCCAAGGTCACCCAGCAGCTGCATGTGGAGGAGTGGAGACACGAATCCGGTTCACCAGATTACGAGTCTACCGTTCTTAACCACTACACCACGCTGGCTCATGAGCATGATTTCATCCTCTCTTCATTATAGTAAAACTCACATGAGTAAGGCTGTCTTTGTACTTGCTAAATTTGTGCATGCCAAGAATGGTTAAAAAAAGGCAAGTCCAGTTTGCTGTCTGATGTTACATCTTTACCACAAATGTAAACTAGCTTAACGGAAGTAAACCAGCTTAACGGATGTGGCTTCCCTCAGGGAACCCTGGGATTTGTAGTTCCAGGACAGGGCTAGCAGTCCTTGCAAGTATCACCCTCACAAAACCAGCATTTCTAGAATGCCTTGGGAGCGGGAAAGCCGTTACCAATTAACATTTAACAACTACCGGTAGTTTATGTTTGGGGTGTAGACGCTGTACAAACATGAGAAGGGTACAAAACTCTTTGTTCCTTATCAATCCTACAACTAGTGATAACCCAAATTATTACAGAGCTGCTAATTGTTTGCTTCCTGCTGCTGTGCCTTTTACAGCAGTCCGACAGTCAGGAATTCAGTAGGTGAAGCTTTCTCTAGCATCGTGATGACAAATCCTTCATCTGGTGCTTTATGTATCTAGTTGCTGTTAAACATGTTGTGTATTGATTCAAAGTGTTATCATATCTGTATTACTATTGTCTGTAATCACATTAGGGTAAAGTAACTGCCTTCCTGTCCCAGAAGGAACAGTTACTATTGGTGCATTCAAGTTGCTGCATTTGGATCCTTAGTCTTATTGGTTCTGTTACGGAAATTCCCGGGGCAGAGGTTGCTCAGGTCCCGGTCCTACGAGAGAAGCCCGTGGTTCGCAGCGGAGATCAAAGGAGAACAGCCAGAAGTTGGAGCAAAGGCAAAGGAGTTTATTGCGCAACAGGTTACAGCCACGAGACTGGACCCTGAACAAAGGGCGACAGAAACTTTTAAAACTTCCCGCTATAACCCAGAATACAATTCACCATACATCACAACTACATCACTAACACATAAGCAAAACGTCAAGAAGGGGTGGAGAGTAGGAGGGTTCAACATGATTAACATATGGGTAAACAAGGTTTAACATATGGGTGAAAGGTTACAGGAACAGGTAAATGACACTTGAGTGGGTCAAATATACATTTTGAGTGGCAACCGGGGAAGAACAATGAGAAGCATCCAGGAGACTGTCTGTCGCCTTGGCAACCTGAGGATGGGTGCTTGAGAGGATTGCCCAGGTGTGGCATTTCCTGAGGCCCTGGGTGAGTGTGTACGTGTCCCTTCGCTTAAGGGATTATGGTGGGTTGAGGAGACGTGCCTCCCTGTCCAGTGACCAATGGTGGATGACAAAAGGGCATCAGAAGTCAATTCCTGATGCCCGAGCAATGGCGGGAACCGAGAGGTTTGGAAGCCCTTTTTACAAGCTTTAAAATGACACCAGAACGGAGAAAATCTGTTAAAGCAGTGATTTTCTATGATTATTTGAAGATTTGCTGTTTGACTGCAAGGAATAAAGTTTTAAAACGACATTTCCTAGTCTAGACTCCATTTTGTTACAAAGTATCAATATTTAATTGATAACTATCCGTTCCTGATTGAATCACCTTTGTTCTCCCAGCAGGGTCTGTCAACACCTCGTTAGAAGGTAACAGAGCGTGCAAAGAGTTCGAATGTAGCTCCGCTCTGCAGAGGAGATGCATGGCTTTGATTGGCTCAGACGCACCCATAGGAAAGCATTGCCCATAGGAAATAATGGGTAGACCGACACGAAGAAAGGAAAAATAGCGGACAGAGAGGTTCTAGCGCTGATATTTCGCGATTTATAGGGGGGAAAAGGAAGGGAACCCTTTATTTCAGGGTTTATGTGTATGCTTGTGCGACTACAGTGTGGGGCAGGAGCAGGGGCTCTCTTGAGGTCATCGCCTCGTGTCTTGGGGTCCGGACCTTTATGGGGCAAGTCCGGTCCCCCATTTGGGAATTTCCCTATCAGTTCCCACCAAAAAGCAGCTGTGTGATTGCTTGAGATTGTTCCCTCCAAAATGTATCTTTCCTAGCCAGTCCTCTGTCCCTATAAATGTAGCTTCCCTACCTTCAGTTCCCTCAGTCTTGTTTGCCTGAATAAAGAGTTGTTACATGAAGAAGCTGTCTCCTGCCTGCTATGTCAGAGAGCTGAAATCACTTGCTGAAATCATTAACCCCACGCTACAACAAAACACACAACAAAAATGGTGACAAATTTGTATTATTTTTCATGCTGTGTATAATCCACAAAAAATTATACACCAAGAAACCTCACATTTTGTTGACCAGAATCCATAAAATCAAAGAATTCATATTAGGAATGGACAAATCTTTCCATTGTGGTTTCTCTCAGTTTTGCATTTTTATCATCTTAAATTCAGTTTGGCACATTTCTGCATCGGCTAGTGATTTATTTATTTTGGAAATTCCTCGCAAAAAAGATTGTCACAATTTTAGTGCTCATTTCTCCTACTGTAGATTTTTGTATGAAATTTTGCCCAGTGTACACATTTTTGCAAGCCATTTCCCCCCTAATGCAATTCATTTTTGTGCACACTTTCCATGCTTGCAAAATGCAGAGAACTACGAATTCTGAAGGTATTTGGGGTCGTGCAAATGATGCACATTAAACTAAATTTCTCTTCTGTTCCTAATTCAGATAAGCAGTTGAATTCCTGGTGTGCAGAACAAGCAGGCAGGTGTGCCCAGGGCTGCACAAACACCATAAATTTAAAGCACATGGCTTCCCCCAAAGACTCCTGGGAACTGTAGTTCTGTGAGGGGCTGAGCTGCAGTTTCCGGAATTCTTCGCAAGGGGAGTCATATGTACATTGTACTCGATGTACGAACTTGCCCCGATCTCTGTGTCATCCTCATTAAGCTGGTGTGGATGCTGCCTTCTATAGAATCCAGGCCCGAGAAGTTGTGCATCGATTTTTCTGGAGCATTTGCTCTTCCAAACAGTGCAAAAATAAATAAATAGCCATCATCTTCTTTCTACCTCCGACAGGCGACTGCTGGTTCCTGGCAGCAGCTGCATCCCTCACGTTGTACCCACATTTCCTGCACAGGGTGGTCCCACAGAGTCAAAGTTTTGAGACTGCAGACTATGCTGGCATCTTCCACTTCCAGGTGACTTTCATTATATCCCCCCCAGGAGGTCCAGTCAGGTCCCTGGTCAAAGCTTCTTCCCATCACTGCTACCCTTCTACTTTGCTGGGTGAAAACGAAGCCCAGGCGAAGCCATTTCCTAGCATGGTTTTTTTCTTAGGAGAGATTGATCAGGATTGAGACTTAGGAGAAATTGTATATAACCTTATAACCTTCTGTTTAGTTTACCGTATTTTCTGGCGTACAAGACAACTGGGCGTATAAGATGACCCCCAACCTTTCCAGTTAAAATATAGTGTTTGGGATATACTTGCTGTATAAGAAATACGACCAGGCGTATAAGACGACCCCCGACTTTTGAGAAGATTTTCCTGGGTTAAAAAGTAGTCTTATATGCAGGAATATACAGTAGCTTTGCCAACCAGGAACCGTTGAGGTTGTGAGCGTTTCAGCCTAGTTAAGTGTTTATGTATGAACAATTTGGTGAGTAACTTTTTAGGTGTTAATATGTTTATTAATTCTAAGAATGTACACGCTCACTATGTACATTGTAAATTATAATGATTATTATTTAAGAAGATGTCCATCCCTGAAGAAACGATAATAGTGAAACGGGGATAATACAAGCTAGCCGCCCATTGGGAGAAGCAGACGTGGACTCCTGAGAGACTTTAGCACTTTATGACATTGGACTTGTTGCACATCGGACATTGCACTTTTGAATCTCTTTGCACTTTTTAGTTACAGGTAGATAGCCGTGTTGGTCTGTCATAGTCAAAACAAAATAAAAAATAAAAAAATTCCTTCCAGTAGCACCTTAGAGACCAGCTAAGTTTGTTATTGGTATGAGCTTTCGTGTGCATCTGAAGAAGTGTGCATGCACACGAAAGCTCATACCAAGAACAAACTTAGTTGGTCTCTATTAAGGTGCTACTGGAAGGAATTTTTTTATTTTTTATTTTGTTTGCACTTTTTGAGACATTTGTACGTTGTATGGAGTAGATTTCCTCCAGTTGCATATGCATATATATATGATTGAATATTCTTCACAGTTTGCGTCATTTTGATATATTATTTCCTAGCACGGAGCTGCAGGGATTGCAGAATTTACAGCGTCAGAATGGAATCCTAGAGGCTTTTGAATCTGACCAGCTGCCATGGCCCTCCAGGTGTCATTCATCATCCTTTTTTTAAAAAAATTATTTTTATTATTTTTCGATTTTAAACAAATCCATCCAAATTATTTAAATTTAATAACATTTTCAAAAGTAATTAGGTTTCCCACTCCCGTTGCAAGCACATGTCCATTAAATTCCTGATGTTACCGCTTCATTCTTCTTTGATCACCTTCTCAACCTTCTACTGGTTTTAATCCATTTTCATAGCCAGCCGATTGTTACCTTGCAATCAGCACCATTGTTATTACAACACCCATCAACCTTGACCATTGGCTACGCTGACTGTGGCTGATGGGAGTTGTAGTCCAGCAACATCTGGAGGGCAGGCAAAGAACAGAGGTTCTCCTAATCAAAAGCATCTCCTTCTCATTCATTTCCCTCCCACCCAACCTCTTCCTAGTTCTGGCAGTATGGGCAGTGGGTCGATGTCGTGGTGGATGACTTTCTGCCCACTGTGAATAGAAAGTTGATTTTCGTGCACTCCAAGGAGAACGACGAGTTCTGGATGCCTTTGTTGGAGAAAGCCTACGCCAAGTGAGTGGAACACCAGCTATTTAATTCACTGCTTAATTTGGGCGTTGTCGGGAGCCGGAGTCAAGCAATAGGCCAGCGATAAAGTCAACTATTGATTCAAGAAACTAAGACAGGGCAGGCCTGGTGATCCCAGCAGCTCAGTAGGTTTTGCCCCAATGCGGCAGCTGTAAGGATGGAAGGCTTCCCACAGCTGCCTAAGAACTCTCCTCTCCGTCTGTGCACAACCAATCTCTGCTCTTCCTTTTTCATTTCTCTGTGTGTTCCAAGAGACAGGGAAGGGAGCTGATCTCAGCAGAAGGGGGAGACTCCCTGGATTCTTCAGCTGCCTCTTGGCCCCCTTCCTCTCCAGCCTCCGCTTCTGCCTCTGATTCTGGACTGCTCTCTGCCACAGACTCTCCCCGCTCACTAAGCCCTGTCTCTTCTACAGCTTCCGACAGCTCCTCCTCCCAGTCTTCTCCCTCTGACCACTCATTGTCATCCCACCACCAGTCCCCTGGCTCTGAGCCTTCTTGCCTTGGGGGTTCCCCAGCTGGTGCCTTCCACCACTCCTCTACATCCAGCCAGTCCGTGACAGTTGAGGCCTTCCAGCTGTTGTCGGACTACAGTTCCCATTACCCCTCTGCATTGGCCACACTGCCTGGGCTGATGGGTCTTGGAGTCCAACAACATCCAGCGGAGCAGCAATGAGGGTCCTCCAGATGTTGGCAAGATCCCTTTCTCACCAGCCTTTGCCAGCACAGTCATAACTCTCTACAGCTGATGAGAGTTGTAGTCAAGCAATACCCAGAGGTCCACAGGTTCCTCAGCTTTAACTAGACTAGGGCTGGGCGATATCTGGTTTTCAACTTCGTGATATATGACCGGCTAAACATGGTGATATACCCAGGCCCGGATTTAGGTTTGATGAGGCCCTAAGCTACTGAAGGTCATGGGGCCCTTTGTATGTCCAGCTGTCCTTTGTCAACAACATATTGTGGCTGTTTTTTGTGTTCAATATATGCTATATGGTAATTTATGGACCTAATAGGTCCATACACAACACAAAACACTGTTGCTGTATGTAGGTTTTATTTTATCTTATATTTTGGAAATGTACATCTAGTTTTTTTTTCTTTTTGGGGGGGGGGCAAGAGAGTGGAGCCCTAAGCTATAGCTCGGTATATCATATACCAATATATCACAATGTCTGAAATAAGGATGGAGCTATGTAGAGGCATTGACTGGCTTCACAGTTTCCCCTGCATTGTGATTTTTGCATAGCAAACACACACACACACACACAATCATGATTCGAAATATATGGCCGGGTCAAAATTTTCGAAACCGATCTCACAATATGGAATTCAAACCGGTTTTGGACGATATATCAACCTATCGCCCAGCCTTAAACTCATCTAGCCAACTTTCAAAAACTAAATACAAAGAGTTTTCATTCCATAGTCTCCAACTGCCCTGTAAATGTCGGGGCCGTTGCGAAACCCTTAAGCCGCTGCAGCTTCTCACTATGCAATGTAGAGTCCCGAATTCTAAAAGCAGGGAAGAGCAGGAGCAAGGAAAGGAGGAGGCAGTGACCCAGCCTCGCATGGTGGCGCAGTGGGACTTGTGGGGAGGGGAGGAGAGGGGTCCATGTTGCCAGCCTCTGCTGCCTCCTCAGCTCCGCCAGACGGTACCGCTCAACTCATCCACTCAACGGTGATGGCAGCAGCAGGAGTGGCCTGGGGGGGTCTGCCTCGCGATGGTGTACAGGGGCCTTTTGGAGGTCACATCTGCCAACCATAGAGACTACATTGCTGGCAAGGAAGGGCTGCCTTGTAAACATCTGGCGCAGGTGCCTCCTCTGACGCCCAAGGCGGGCTGATGGAAGCCTCACAATTTTACCATGTGTTATCTAAGGCAGCATTCTTCAACCTTGGGTCCCCAGATGTTGGTGGACTACAACTCCCATCATCCCTGACCATTGGCTAAGCTGACTGGGGATTACGGGTACTGGAGTCCAACAACATCTGGGGGCCCAAGGTTGAAGAGCACTGATCTAAGGCACGTAACTAAGACGTTTGCCGGCACTGTATTGTTGCACACTCCTCTTGGTAACAGCCGTTGGGGCAGCTCCGCCAGCCCCACCCTTTCCCCATATTCCATGGGCAGTGTGCCTATATGTGGGGCATGGGGTTGGGGGGCACCCACCCACACCAAAGTAGAACAGGACGCCCCCATTTTCATCTGAGGAATGTTGTCTCAGGACTGAAAAACGTGTGGCATTAAATAGATCGCTGCCTTGGATGTACAGAGAAGCCAACTGCAGAAGGTCTATCTATAGAAAAATGGTCTAACTTAGTGCAAGGCAGATTCCTGTGTTCATTCTTCTGCACATCAATCTGTTTGGGTATTTTTACTCTACTCCCGCCTTTTCCTTCCTGCAAAGGCTGAATGGCTCCTATGAGGGTATAAGTCTTGGAATGATGAATGAAGCCTTTGTGGACTTCACAGGCGGAGTTGGGATCATCCTTCTGCTAAAAACACCTAACCCAGAGCTTTTCAAGATCATTCGAGATGCGCTGAAGAGGCGCTCTATGATGGGAGCGAGCATTTTGGTAGGTGCAGGGGCAGGAACTTATTTAACGGGTTGCAGTGCTTAGTGTCATCGGCACGCCCAGCTCCCCAAATCCCTGGCAATATCTTCTCAGCGGCTTCAGTGGCGAAACCAAGCTGTGGGTCGGCTCCCAGGGGCTGAGACCCCCAAACCCCTATTGAGGCAGACCCAGCACCCTATACTAGCTCTCAATCTTGATTGATGAAATTTAAGGTCTGAAAACATCAGGAGTGGGGACTGAAAGTTTTAAATAATCATATCTATATCTATATCTATCTATTATGCAAACAGCCAATGGAAAATTGGAAGTTCCATTTTTGTATTTTTTGCTTAAAAAAAATTCTTTTGCATTCTTTCTCTTTATCTTTCTCTCTCCTTCCTCTCTTTATGTCTATTGTGCCTTTCTTTCCTGTTTCTGTTTTTTGCCATTGTTGTGTCTCAGTAAAACATCTTATTAAATATAAGATTTTTTTTTTAAAAGGAAAAAAAGAAACAAACGTGGGAGGGTATCAAACTCATAAAACTCCCCAGACTCATTCTCATAAGAGCATCATATTGTGAACCGCCCTGAGACCTCCGGGTATAACGCGGTATACAAATTAATTGATTAATTAATTTCTGAGTGGTGCAAGATTCCAGGGGCTCCAGGCACTACTTGTTATTTATTGTTATTATTTATTGAATTTATATACTGCCCTATACCCGAAGGTCTCAGGGCAGTTCACAGAACAAGATCAACATAAAACACCACAATATATACAATCAAAATAAAAACAACAACCCAATAACACCTCCCTCAAAAAGAGCCACATTTTGAAAGGGCATAGGATGTCAACCAGATCAAACAAAGGCCTGGCTAAAAATGAACGTTTTTGTCTGGAGCCTGAAGGTGTATAATGAAGGTGCCAGGCAAACTTCCCTGGGGAGAGCATTCCACAGATGAGGAGCCACTGCAGAGAAGGCCCCGTTCTTGTGTTGCCACCCTCCGCACCTCTCGAGGAGGAGGCACATGAAGGAGGGCCTCAGAAGATGATCTCAGGGTCCGGGTAGGTGGAAAGAGGCGGTCCTTGAGACCATTTAAGACTTTATAGGTCAAAACCAGCACTTTGAATTGGGCCCGGAAACTGACTGGCAGCCAGAGCAGTTGGACTAGGATTGGTGTCATATGATCAAACTGACTTGCTCCAGTGAGCAACCTGGCCGCTGAATTCTGCACCAGCTGGAGTTTCCAAATTGTCTTCAAAGGCAGCCCTACGTATAACGCGTTGCAGTAATCTAACCTTGAGGTTACCGGAGCATAGATGACAGAGTTACCGTATTTTTCGTTCCATAAGACGCACCTATTTTTTAAAGGGGGAAAACAAGAAAAAAAAAATCTGCCTCAAACCTGGCAGTGGCTGTGGAGGAAGAGAAAGCAGCTTTTGGGCTGCACACTATGGTCCGTCCCTTCTCCCCAGCTGGCTTTAAAGCAAGGGGGGGGGAGAACCGCTAGCGCCGCGCACAGCGTCAGGGCGGCTCTCCCCTTCCGGGCCGCTAGGTCCCGCCCCCCGCTGCATTCAGCGGAGGGCAGGGTGTGGCAGCGGAGATGCTGCTGGATCCTCCCCGCAGCCTCCGTTTGCAAAAACAAGCCTGTTTTTGCGAATGGAGGTGGCAGGGAGGATCCAGCAGCATCTCCTCCGCTGCCCACTGCTGCCTGTTGCCTGTCGCAGCTTGCTTGACAGGGAGCCTTCGCTCCATAAGATGCACCATTTCCCCTTACTTTTTAGGAGGGAAAAGGTGCGTCTTATGGAGCAAAAAATACGGTAGGTTATCCCTGTCCAGATAGCCAAAGCTGATGGAAGGCACTTTGGGCCACTGAGGCCACCTGAGCCTCGAGCGCCAGCAAAGGATCCAGGGGTACCCTCAAGCTACAAACCTGCTCCTTCAAAGGAAGTGTAACTCAGGGTTCGTGTTTCCTTTTGGAAATGAGGCACAACAGAGACGGTGCTCTGTTTAGGATATATTGCTCCTGTACACAAACATACAAACTGAGCCTGCGATTGAGGGGTCCACAGCATCAACACCCCAAAACGACCTTGTTTCTTTGCCCTGGATCCAAGCAGACATGAAACATTGCTTTCTAATGCTCCTCTCCCTCTCCATTTCCAGGTTGCCGATCTCTTTCTAGGTCTCTTCTAACCTCTCCACTCTAAACTCTGGCTTTATCTGTTGTGGGAGGGCCCCCACCCACCCAGTTTTCATCTAGCAGAAGTCCTTTGATCCTTTGTTCTCTTAATGGCCCATCACCCTGGAGCCTAGCTTTTAACACTTGCTGAATCCAGGAGTTTGTCTAGCGCTCAGCTGAACACCCCAATACCTTCATTAAATTCTAACACTTGCTGGATCCAGGAGACACCCACAAACTCATAACTCTAGGGGAGAGACCTGCTGGATCAGGCCAAAGGGGATCTAGTCCAGCATCCTGTTCTCACAATGACCTACCAGATGCTGGTGGGAAACCTTCAAGCAGGACCCGAGTGCCACAACCTTCTCCTCACTTGTGAATCGCACCAACTGGCAATCAGAGGCTTATTCAAGTCTATTGACAAATGTGTGTGGGGCACGGGGGGAGTTAGTCACCAGATCGTTCTGGGTGATGGTGTGGGTCTGACTGTGCTGTCCATCCTGATTTTCTTCAGGCTAATAGCCCTGAGCAGACTGAACTACAAACCCCAGAGAAACTGCTGAAAGGGCATTCCTATTCCATCACCGGATTCCACAAGGTATGTCTTGGGAAACTCCAGATCAGCCTCTTCCAGGGGCATTGCTAGGCTAAAGGCGGAGATATTTTGTACCAACCTGGATCGCCTCCCCTCTCCCCCCCCTTTTAAAACTGTTGTTGTTGTTGTTGTTGTTGTTGTTGTAATTATTAGTAGAGCTTTTCTTATGGGGCAATTTTTCCTTTAATTGGCCTAAATTTGTGTCTGTCTGTCTGTCTGTCTGTCCGTCCGCCCGTCTGTCTGTCTATCCGGTGGAGTACAGGATCAGGTTTAAGGTGCTGGCTTTGACCTTTAAAGCCCTACGCGGCCTAGGACCCTCGTACTTAAGGGACCGCCTCTCCTGGTATGCCCCGGGTAGGACCTTGAGATCCTCAAATAATAACATCCTGGAGATCCCGGGCCATAAGGATATCAGGCTGGCAGTTACCAGGGCCAGGGCTTTCTCGGTTCTGGCCCCGACATGGTGGAATGGTCTGCCGCAAGAGACGAGGGCTCTGCAGGATTTGGCATCCTTCCGCAGGGCCTGCAAGACGGAGCTGTTTCGCCTGGCTTTTGGGCAGGGTTGAATTCCACCCTGACGTTTTACTCCGTTGGTTTGTTGGTGGGCTGCTTAAAACGAGGTGACATTTTTAAAAAATTTAAATTTTAAATTGTATTTTAATTTGCATTTTTAACTGATTGTTTTGTGGTTTGTTGTGATTTTTATGACTGTTAGCCGCTCTGAGCCCGGTCTCGGCTGGGAAGGGCGGGGTACAAATAAAAGTTTATTATTATTATTATTATTATTATTATTATTATTATTATTATCATTATCTATCTATCTATCTATCTATCTATCTATCTATCTATCTATCTATCTATCTATCTCTATCTAAATTGGCATGTGCCAATGGAAATCCAGTGTGGCAGAGTGGTTAGAGTAGCTGACTAGGGCCCGGAAGACCTGCGTTCAAGTCTCTACACAGCCATGAAGCTTGCTGGGTGACCTTAGGGACTGCCCTGCTGATCAGTTTTAATCTACCTCGCAGGCTTGCTGGGGAGGAGAAGACCTACCTACGCCGCCTTGAGCTTCCTGTAGGAAAAGCAGGATATGCAAAATGTGCAAACTGCATGCAAATTTGTGCCCCATGCCTCAGTACTTTTAAGCACCTGGCAGTGCCCCTGGGTCTTTAACTCTTTTTTGGGTCTCTGTGTAAAAAATGTCCCTGCTGGCTGTTCTCTGCTATAAAACATAGGAACCACCTGCTAATTTTTTTGCTCATTCTTAGGTCCATGTGGGGGGCCAAAAGGTGAAGCTGCTGCGATTACGGAATCCATGGGGCAGGGTCGAGTGGAACGGCAGCTGGAGCGACACGTGAGTTTGCCTGGAGGCTCTTGGGGGCAGGACGAGAGGCAGAGGGCACAATACCGGGAGAGGCATTCTGAGCAAGTGATCGCGTTATACTGCCTTGCAAAATTTGGGGGTGCCTGAGATGATGGATATATGTGGGTCTCTTGATAGCTAGCTGTGTAATCCTCTTGCGTTTCATGTCCACAGCCTCCATTTCCAGGGCAAGTCCCATAATCATTTCACATCCCAGAGTGTTTTAATGTTAAAGAGGCCCAGCAGGTCCACACTGGGAGTCAGAAACTTAGTGTGACTGGCTCTCTTCCAGCAAAGATTTGGCAATTGTCCTTGCTTTTCCACTATCAGGTGTCTCTTCAAGACTTTTTCATTGCCCCCACCCCCCCAAAAATCCTGATAACGACAGCTTACCCCTCACGAAGCTGCAGTTCCCAGAATCCTCAGCACTTCCCAAGAATCATTGGGGGAAGCCACATGCTTTGAATGTGTGTTAAATGTGCTTTTAAATTGCACAGTGTGGATGTGGCCACCCCGCCCTAACCAGGGACGGATCTACGCTCACGGTTTATAACGTAAAGAATGGTTTTCAAAACGCAGAGCGACAAACGACGCGTTGCTCCTAACGTTCTTAAATCGTTATTAAACTGTGGCACCAGAGAGCGCTGCAGAGACACCAGCAGAGTTTATATAATATCGTTCTAGTAACGTTAAACAGGTCAGTGTAGATCCAGCTCAACTCTTGCCTATGAAACTCTCCACTGAAGTAGGTTTGAAAAACGCCCATTTTTTCTGCCTTAGCTCACCTCTTTGGAGCTATGTGGACCCTGGACTCCGGGATCAGCTGCATGTGAAACAAGAAGATGGGGAATTTTGGTAAGAAACAGAGCCCCAGATCTTAACTCTTTTTTGCGGGGTGGGGTTCTGCAAGGAAGAAGAAGAAGAGTTTGGATTTGAGATCCCACTTTATCACTACCCGAAGGAGTCTCAAAGCGGCTCACATTCTCCTTTCCCTTCCTGCCCCACAACAAACACTCTGTGAGGTGAGTGGGGCTGAGAGACTTCAGAGAAGTGTGACTAGCCCAAGGTCACCCAGCAGCTGCATGTGGAGGAGCGGAGACGCGAACCCGGTTCCCCAGATTACGAGTCTACCGCTCTTAACCACTACACCACACTGGCTCTCGCCAGGAAGTGTTTACATGGGTCAAAAGCTTGTGCTGACATATGCCCAAATTGGCAGGCAAACGCCCTCACTCCCAACCAGTGCTCACCATGAAGTTGTTACAGTAAGTCACTGGGTGACTCCGGGCAGCCCTGAACAGATGCCGGTTTGACACCAGCCCCGTTCACTGCACGCGGAGGTGCTAAAAACTACAGCAAGCTGTCTCCCTAGCTGATTTGGGGGCAGGTCGCCCCCGGTTCTGGTACAGGTGAAATAAATGCGCCGCCACCTCCCTCATCCTCCTAGATTCAGGCGGATGGATGTCTAGGGCAGCTCGGAAGGGCCCTGGCACAAACACACATGTTTGCAACAGTAGAGGTCTGGCTGGAGAGCTTAAAGGCCGTCACTGCTGCACGAGAGATGGATGGAAGAAAAGGAAATATGAATTGGCCCTGCCCCGTAGCTTGACCAGTCGCAGCAACCAGCTAGGTGGAGTCATAAACCTGGGGAAAAAATGTAGAATCGCACACACTGGCCAACTCTGGTTTTGCCCTGTTCGTTTTGGGCTTCTCTGAAGTACATAAAGGCAAGAAGCGGGCAGGGGAAGCACAATGGCGCCTACCTGAAAGGTGCCGGAACTGCGCTGCGACTGAAAAAAAGCACCACCCCAATGAACTGACAACAGCGTTGTTTGTGGGACCACTGTAAAAGGTAAAGATAAAGGTACCCCTGACCGTTAGGTCAAGTCGCGGGCGACTCTGGGGTTGTGGTGCTCATCTCGCTCTATAGGCCAAGGGAGCCGGCATTTGTCCAGAGACAGCTTCCGGGTCATGTGGCCAGCATGACTAAGCCGCTTCTGGCGAACCAGAGCAGTGCACGGAAACACCGTTTACCTTCCCGCCGGAGCGGTACCTATTCATCTACTTGCACTTTGATGTGCTTTTTGAACTGCTAGGTGGGCAGGAGCTGGGACCGAGCAACGGGAGTTCACCCCGTCGCGGGGAATCGAACCGCCGACCTTCCGATCGGTGGCTCAGTGGTTTAGACCACAGCTGAAGTCAGTGTCAACCCTTGCCCCGGTATTTTAGTAGCTCTTAATGGTGTCGCATACTCCCACCCCCCCACCCCCGTTTTGCTCCCTCTCTCTAGGATGCAACTGTCCGACTTCATACATCATTTTGATATCTTGGAGATCTGCCACTTCCGCACTGATGGGCTAGAAGGGGAGAGTTCCCCCTCTGGCTGGTACGGCGGCGACTGCTTCCAAGGGAGCTGGGTCAAAGGTCACACTGCAGGTGGACGCCGGACCTTCAACTCCTGGGGTAATCCTTGGAGTTTGGGACAGGGGAGTCTGGAAGCGGCACTGGCAGGGCTGATGGAAGCTCAGAGCTGGGAGCAGATTAATTGGCCGTGGCGCCGGGTCTGTGGCCTCTCAGAGGTTGATGGACTACAACTCCCATCATCCGTCCATGTCTCGGCTTTGCTGGCTAGGACCGATGAGTGTGGGAGTTCGGCAACATCTAGAGCAGGCACCCCCAAACTTGGCCATCCAGCTGTTTTGGGACTACAGTTCCCATCACCCCTGACCACTGGTCCTGTTAGCTAGGGATGATGGGAGTTGTAGTCCCAAAACAGCTGGAGGGCCAAGTTTGGTGGTGCCTGATCTAGAGGGCCACAGATTTCCCTCACCCCGGGCAGATGTAACACAGGCGAGGCGGGGGAAACCTATGGCCTTCGGGACATTGCATAAAATGCAAGCAGAAAATGAGGCAGGGAGTGTCATGGGAACATGCCATGCTTGTGTGGACGTGGTGGTGTGCTACTCATGGTAAGATTAAAAGTGAGTAGCTGATGCAAGAAGTTCATGTTATATTCTGATAAGTGGAAATGTCTTGTGGTTCCTAGCCCAAAATGGCAGTAATATGGAGGGTGAGAGCCAAGATTTCAAGAGGTGTGGATGAGCTCTGAGTGTTTCTTAAAACATATTTGAATTACTACTACTACTACTATTACTATATAATAATAATAATAATAATAATAATAATAATAATAATAATAATTTATTATTTATACCCCGCCCATCTGGCTGGGTTTCCCCAGCCACTCTGGGCGGCTTCCAACAGAATATTAAAATACAATAATCTATTAAACTTTAAAAGCTTCCCTAAACAGGGCTGCCTTCAGATGTCTTCTAAAAGTCTAAACAAAATAAAAAAAATTCTTTCTAGTAGCACCTTAGAGACCAACTAAGTTTGTTCTTGGTATGAGCTTTCGTGTGCATGCACACTTCTTCAGATACCAAAGCTCATACCAAGAACAAACTTAGTTGGTCTCTAAGGTGCTACTGGAAGGAATTTTTTTATTTTGTTTTGACTATGACAGACCAACACGGCTATCTACCTGTAACTTCTAAAAGTCTGGTAGTTGTTTTTCTCTTTGACATTTGGTGGGAGGGCGTTCCACAGGGTGGGTGCCACCACCAAGAAGGCCCTCTGCCTGGTTCCCTGTAACCTTGCTTTTCGCAGGGAGGGAACTGCCAGAAGGCCTTCGGAGCTGAACCTCAGTGTCCGGGCAGAATGATGGGGGTGGAGACGCTTCTTCAGGTATACTGGACCGAGGCCGTTTAGGGCTTTAAAGCAGCGTTTCCCAACCGGTGTGCTGCGGCACACTAGTGTGCCGCGAGACACCGGCTGATGTGCCGCGGAAAAAGGGACCTGCAGCCCAGGGCTGCACAGGACCGCGGCGGCGCTGCTGGAGCCCGGCGGTGAAGCGGAAGCCAGGGCGGCGCTGCTCCCTTGGCTGCTGCAGCAGCAGCAACAGCAGCCTCGCGCGCGCCGCGCTACAGCTGATCCCAGAGGTAACTCTGGGTCAGGAGACCCGGCGCAGCCGGGTGGGGGAGGAGCGGTGTGCCGCGAGATTTTTTCATTGATTCAAGTGTGCCGTTGCCTAGATTAGGTTGGGAAACACTGCTTTAAAGGTCAACACCAACACTTTGAATTGTGCTCCGAAACGTACTGGGAGCAAATGTAGGTCTTCCAAGAGCATTATTATTAGTAGTAGTAGTAGTAGTAGTAGTACCCCACCCAGCCACTCTGGGTGGCTTCCAATAACTATAAAAAATCATAAAGCATCAAGCAAAATCTTCCCCATGCAGGGCTGCCTTCAGGTGTCTTCTAAAAGTGGTATAGTTATTTATCTCCTTGACATCTGATGGGAGGGCGTTCCACAGGGTGAAGCGATAGCACCACCTGCTGGCAGTTAAAAGCACACACCTGGTGCACTTCAAGGCTGTTCATGGAGCCACAAAGCACTTCCGGCAGGTGATGTCCTGGTGAGGTGTGGAAGAAACTAAGTAGCTGCTGCTGGGCCCTCAAAGTAGCATAGTAAAGTTTGAGGAGAGGCAATTTCACTGCAAGGAGTTCCCCAAACAATTTCTCCCACAACCCTAGACCCCAAACATGCCCAAATATCTGAGTTATCTGAGTGGCTTTAGATCCGTTTTCCTCGCTGTGCAGACACCTTTTGGATGAACCCCCAGTTCCACCTTTCCCTGCTGGAGCCGGACGAGAAGCAAAGGAAAAAACAGGATCAACTCCCTCAGCCCTCCTGCTCCCTCCTTGTCTCCTTGACGCAGAAGGACCGGCGCAGGAGCAATAAGGGCTTCCTTTGCATAGGCTATGACATCTTTCAGGTGAGCGCATGAGGCCAACTGGATCAAATATTGTGTCTGGTGACAAGATTTGCCAGAAGACCCACCTGGGGATGAAGTAAAACCAATTGGTAGCTTAGACAGGGGCTGCCCATCCCATTCTGCCGCCTGAGGCGAAATGGGAAGGTTCTGCCTGCCCTCCCTTACCGCCGCCGAAGCCTCACTTACCAAGGATGTGTGGCTTCAGCATCTGTTGATATCGTGCAGAGGCCTCACGTGATCTTCCTGAGACCCCAGGAAGTGAGGCGCTCAGCTACTGCAGCTGCTTCTCCTTGCTTCTGCAGTGACGTCCCTTGGATTTCACTGCATGAGGCGCCTGCCTCATGAATGGGCCGATCCTGAGCTCGGTGGTAGTCTGCTTCTAGAGCATCTGTTTGCATACAGAAAGTCCCACGTTTAGTCCCTGACATCTCCAGGCAGGGCTGAGAATGTCCCTGTGTGAAACTCTGGAGAGCTGCTGCCAGCCAGTGTTGACAATACTGGGCTAGATGGACTTGGTAAAAGGCAGCTTCCTATGTTCTTCCTCTCCATGTTATCTGCTAATAAGCCCCCTCCTCCACTCCACCCCACCCAGCTGTGGTCTGTCCGCTATGTTAGTACCAGTAATATCATAGCTTATCAATTGCCTTTTCTGCCATTCTGTGGATTGACTCTCTCAGGGCGACTTGTGATTAAACACATTGACAGTTACAATCCAAAAATGAAATGGCGGGGAGAGGTGTGTGTGTGTGTGTGTGTGTGTGTGTGTGTGTGTGTGTGTGTGTGTTTTAGAGAAGGATCAGCAGCAACTGATACTAAGTAAAAAAAAACCAATCAATGTTGCAATCCTATACACACCAGGAGTGGCTACGTTTTTTTGGTCAAGACCCCTGTTCATCCCTTGCCACCCATCCAGGGGCCAGTGGTAGGTGTGGCTACCCCACACTCCGGCTGGATCTATACAAATTTTAAAAACGCTATAGAAAAATATGCTATGAAAAGCACTTAATGGAAAATCCCTTTGGCGACAGATCACTGCTCTACAGCACCACCTGGTGCCACGTGTTTATAATGCAGTTATAACGAAATAATTGACGAGTGTAGCTGAGTCCTCTCTCACACACACACATACAGGGCAAACATCACACACAACCCGTCACTCTTCAAATGGCCAATCTGATGACCTCAGAGGTAGCAGTTTGCATCCCTACCTGGGCACTGGGCTTATAGGGCATACTGGGTGTTTAAACCTCTCCAGCCATCCCAATTCTGTGTCAGTCTGTTGTTGTCACCACCATTGCCCAAATCAGTGGGAACTTGGAGGTGGGGCTGTTGGGGGAGAGAAAAATGCAATTGATTTCCTGGTTGCAGCTTCATGGCCCTCCTATAAATTTTCCTCCTCTCTTTCTTTTCTTGCAGATGACCGAAGAGGTAATAAACCAAGTGGTTTGTACTGTCTTGAAGGGGTCTCTCTCTCTCTCTCTCTCTCTCTCTTTCTCTCTCTCTCTCTCTGCATAATTGCTTCACCCAGAAGTTAAGGAACTGGCCAAGATAGGAAAGCTACAACCCATTAGGAAATGATTATTGAAAAGGAGATTGGCACAGTGCAAGTGCGCCAGCAGGAGTGCTGGGTTGACTCCATCAACATGTTTGCACTGTGCTGACCTCTCTACTGCCTCGGTAAGCAACAGTGACCCACCTGCTGGGAAGGGAGCAGCGTGGTTCTGATCCAGCCGCAGTGCTTTTTTCTGGGGGTGGGTGGGTGGAATGTTTTTGCCTGGCGCCTAAAGGTGTATAATGAAGGCACCAGGCAAACTTCCCTGGGGAGAGCATTCCACAGAGGGGGAGCCACTGCAGAGAAGGCCCCGTTCTCGTGTTGCCACCCTCCAGAATCTCTCGAGGAGGAGGCACACGAAGGAGGGCCTCAGAAGATGATCTCTGAGTCCGGGTAGGTTCATTTGAATGGGAGGCTCTGGAGACTTTCCCCCCACAACAGCCTGTTCAAAAACAGTGACACTCTAGAAACGGCCAAGGAAACTGCTCCTCCTCCCGGGGAGAAAAGCCTTGTCGACTTTCTTCCTCCAGTATCTACAGCTGAAGAGCACAGCCCAAAGAAAAGAACTGCTCCCCAAACTCAAACAAGTTTGGCCGACTGCCTACGGGTATTTAAGGGACATCACCGAATATATCCGGTTGCCCCCCGGAGATTACCTGATCGTCACCAGCCTTCAAAACCCTCTGGTTGAGGCTGAATTCACCATCCGGGTCTTCACAGAGAAGAAACATCAGTTCCGGTGAGTTCTGATGCCCCAGAGGGTCTAAGCCTCAAGGCTTCTGTGCCAGCTTTGTACCTCCTGCCTGTTCCCCCTGTTTTTTAAGAACTTGATTTTTAGGTTTAAAAATCAGCTTAAATCGGTAACTGTCGGTGGTATTCAGTGCTAGAGTAGACCCATCAGCATTCCTAGACATGAGTAACTTAGGGTTCATCCACATTTCCGCTTTGCCCCAATCTATTGTTGTAGGGGTTTTTTTGAGGGGGGACGACGACCCCTAAACCCTACTAATTAATAAATGGTAGGATTTTGATTATTTTGGATGTGAAGGGAGAAATACAAGAAGTGGAGGATTGGGGGTGATGCCCGTACCTGCACGTTTAGCCACTCCTAGATGATGTTCTGTTGCCTTCTAGGGAAATCGGCGAAGAAATCAGCGCAGATGATAAAGCACTACAGGTAACAGCTTATTCTCTATGGCAGAAGATCGGGTGCATTTGTTTGTTGGCCTGGGCTTGGCATCCTCAGAATTCCAGCTTTCTTAAAACACGAGGCCAGATTCTAGCCCTCAAACCGCAGACACAGCTGCAGTGCCTGATAGAATATTGCAAACCAGAAGGAAGTAGAGCAGGTGCAAAATGGTTAGGGGCATGAAATTTCAGCACCTGGTGCTTCCCCAGTACAGCTGTGCACTTCAGAGCCAGTGTGGTGTAGTGGTTAAGAGCGGTAGACTCGTAATCTGGGGAACCGGGTTCGTGTCTCCGCTCCTCCACATGCAGCTGCTGGGTGACCTTGGGCTTGTCACACTTCTCTGAAGTCTCTCAGCCCCACTCACCTCACAGAGTGTTTGTTGTGGGGCAGGAAGGGAAAGGAGAATGTGAGCCGCTTTGAGACTCCTTTGGGTAGTGATAAAGCGGGATATCAAATCCAAACTCTTCTTCTTCTTCTTCTTCTTCTTCTTCGCTGGGCTCCGTTAAAAGCGGCTTCTCCATGCAAACCAGGAAGTGACCTCTCCAGACAACAGAACGACTCTTCTTTTCTTATCTCTGTGACTGTAATTTCCTGTGTGAAGCAAATGCCCTTAGGCCAGGCATGTCCGAAATCTGTTCCAGGGGCCTAATTCGGCCCGCCAATCAATTTAATCCGCCCCCCCGGATTAAATTTAAATCCCAAAAAAGCTCAACAACCTTGGTCGACCCTCACGCATGTTCACTTCATCAAATCTGGCCCTCTTTGAAAAAAGTTTGGGCACCCTTGCATTAGGCAGTTGAATGTGCATTTGTACTCCGTCTGTTTCCCTCCCTCACACCCTCTCCACACAGCCCCGGGGGCTGGCAACCCACGCTATGCCACTGCCCATTTGTGCCTTGAGTCAATCAGTTCGGTTCTCCTTCCCCCAGACTTTAAAAAAAACTGTGAATGTGTTATTCTAAGAGCCGGTCACTAAGAGCCAGTGTGGTGTAGTGGTTAAGAGCGGTAGACTCGTAATCTGGTGAACCGGGTTCGCGTCCCCGCTCCTCCACATGCAGCTGCTGGGTGACCTTGGGCTAGTCACACTTCTCTGAAGTCTCTCAGCCCCACTCACCTCACAGAGTGTTTGTTGTGGGGGAGGAAGGGAAAGGAGAATGTGAGCCGCTTTGAGACTCCTTCGGGTAGTGATAAAGCGGGATATCAAATCCAAACTCTTCTTCTTCTTCTTCTTCTTCTTCTTCTTCTTCTTCTTCTTCTTCTTCACTCAATACTCTGCACAGCCAACTTATCCTAGAAACAGGGGAAGCTCGTTGCTCCCCCGGCTTGATTTGCTTTTAATGTGTGTATATTTGTCCTGAAATCGGAGACTGTGGATCCACAGCAAGCTTGCCCCTCAAAGAATGTACATCTCTCTCAAGCGCTCCTTGCTTTTCAGATAACGATATCGCCCAGGATTGAACTCGACCAGATGCTTGAGAAAACTTTCCTGGAGGGGGCAGGCCAGGTAAGGGAGTGTAAGAACATTGGTCAGCACAGCTCTTACCTGCTTGTGCTGTGTTGCAATTGGTTGATTGTTTGGCTTATTTCAGTAAATTTAAATACTGAATTTTTAAAAATAAACTTAAATATTGCAAACTACTCACCATCAATGAAGGGTCCCTTTTTAGAATCACTGAGAAAGCAGAGAGACTACAACAAGGGATGTCAGCGAATTCCAGTGAATACAGAAATGGAAGCAGAAATCGCTGTTTCACACACATCTGCCCCGTGTTTAGAAGGGAAATCAAACCAGTAACAAATCGCTGTTGTAGTAGATTTCAATCTGCAAATGATACCTGATTGATTGCACACACAGTCTGTTTGCATTGTGTTGTGAACGAGCAGAATAACGTAATGACGACATAATTTATGTAATTAATTGCATAAACTACATAATTTTGCCACAGCAGAAAGTGAGGTGAACAATGTAGTTTTGGGCAGAGAATGAACTGCAGTGGGAAGGAAACAGCGCTGAATGTAGCAAATACAGGGCAGTGGCAGAAGGAAACATGGCAGACAACAGTGGGACCCTGGTTGATGTCCTGGGTAGGAGAGAAAGAGCCAGGGGCCCTGGAAATAGACGTGGAGGAGGAATTGAGGGTGCTTGGCAGGCCCACAATGGCCCCCCGTAGCCCACCTCAAATAAGGGTTTAGACTGGGGTAGGGGTAGAGGATGAATTCAATTTTGTTTGCATTTCATGAAAAACTATATATTTCTCAATACTCACACCAGTATGCAAACAAAAACACAGCTACCCTTTGAAACTCACAAATTTTGCAACACCGTTCTCCAACCAAACAGCAGTTATAAAAATGTATATATTGGGGGAAATGCACATAGAATGCATAAATCGGTGGAAATAACGTACAAAATTGCATTACATTAGGGGAAATTGTTTGCAAAAATGTGCACGTTAGCCAAAAACTGCATGCAGCAATGTGTTGATTAGGATAAATTTACACTGAAATGCTGACAAATTGTCATGAGGATTTAAAGGAAACCCCTCAAATTGCTATAGAAATGGGGTGGGGTGGGGTTTGATTTAAGATTAGCAAAGTGAGAAACTTGGAGAACCAAAACTGGCAGATTCCATCATTCCTGATCACTGGTCATGTTAGCTGAAGTTGACAGGAGCTGGAGTTCTCCAACATCTGGAGGGCCAGAGGTTTCCGGCCCCTGCTTTTCACAGAGCATTAGCCCTGAGCCTGACTGGCATGGAGAAGAAGGTGGGGCACATTACGTTATGTGACTTTTCTTGGATTTTTATTTGGCCGATTCAGGACCAGCAAATGGGCGCTGCTGAACTCCGGGGCATTCTGAATCAGATCATGAAGACCGCTTGTGAGTATCCAGCAAGGTTGCCTCCCCCATTGGCTACATTCTCCCACCTCTTCCCTTTCTTCTAGTTCATTCCCAGCTTCTCTTTCCTAGAATTTAAAATCCGAAAAGAACTTGAAACTTGCTCCCCTCCCTCCCACCTACGCTTCTGTGTGGTTCCGGGTGCTGGCAACCCATGCTACACCACTGCTCCAGACTGTCCACTCTTCTGTGAATGGGATTCAGTTGCATACAAGCAAATTTGGGTTTGGCAACTGAAGTAGATTTGCCATTCTTGTGCAACTTCCAAAACAAACAAAACAAACAAGAACTTTTAGCAGTAAGGGAAGTGATGGGAAAGTGGCATTGGAAAATGTGGTAACACTTTTCGGCCTGCTCAGCCATTTTCTTGGTTCTGCTCTAGCTCTTTGCCCCCCTCCTCTCCAGGAATTACTTTAATCCCCTCCCTTTCCAAATTGTTGTTGTTTAGTCATTTAGTCATGTCCGACTCTTCGTGACCCCATGGACCAGAGCACGCCAGGCACTCCTGTCTTCCACTGCCTCCCGCAGTTTGGTCAGACTCATGTTGGTAGCTTCGCGAACACTGTCCAACCATCTCGTCCTCTGTCGTCCCCTTCCTCTTGTCCCCTCCATCTTTCCCAGCATCAGGGTCTTTTCCAGGGAGTCTTCTCTTCTCATGAGGTGGCCAAAGTCTTGGAGCCTCAGCTTCAGGATCCGTCCTTCCAGTGAGCACTCAGGGCTGATTTCCTTCAGAATTGATAGGTTTGATCTTCTTGCAGTCCATGGGACTCTCAAGAGTCTCCTCCAGCACCATATGGTCCCTTTCCAAATAAGGTAAAGGTAAAGGGACCCCTGACCATTAGGTCCAGTCGTGATCGACTCTAGGGTTGCAGCGCTCATCTCGCATTATTGGCCGAGGGAGCCGGTGTACAGCTTCCGGGTCATGTGGCCAGCATGACTAAGCCGCTTCTGGCGAACCAGAGCAACACACGGAAACGGCGTTTACCTTCCCACTGCAGCGGTACCTGTTTATCTACTTGCACTTTGACGTGCTTTCAAACTGCTAGGTTGGCAGGAGCAGGGACAAAGCAACGGGAGCTCACTCCTTCGCGGGGATTCGAACTGCCGACCTTTTGATCGGCAAGCCCCAGGCTCTGTGGTTTAACCCACAGCGCCACCCACGTCCCTTCCCTTTCCAAATAGTGTTGCCTTAATTGAGTGGCAGTCATGAGCAAGAATACAATGAGGAGGGAGGGAGCATTTAACCCTTTCTTAGCAGTGCAAATCATCCCCAATCCCAGAATCCCACTGGGGAAAGGAGGACTGTCCACTTGGCTGCAGGGGTTCCAAAGTCAGGGAGCAGAGTTGCTATTCCACTTCCGCCTTAAAGCAGCAGCTGCTAAATTGTCCCTGTCTGGGAGCACCTAATGTCGCAAATCCATTCCTCTGCCCTTGTTCCTGCATCAACACTGAGATCCAGCTCCGAGGGCCTTCTGGCAGTTCCCTCACTGAGAGAAGTGAAGATACAGGGAACCAGGCAGAGGGCCTTCTCGGTGGTGGCGCCCGCCCTGTGGAACACCCTCCCATCAGATGTCAAAGAGTTAAACAACTAACAGACTTTTAGAAGACATCTGAAGGCAGCCCCATTGTTAATGTTTGATATTTTATCGTGTTTTTAATATTCTGTTGGAAGCCGCCCAGAGTGGCTGGGGAAACCAAGCCAGATGGGCGGGGTATAAATTATTATTATTATTATCATCATCATCATCATCATCATCATCAACTGCAGTAATTATGTGTCCATCCTCTCACCACTTTCTTTTCCAGGGTATCCGCTGAAAACTGATGGCTTTTCTGTGGAGCAGTGTGAAAAAATCACCCAGCATTTCAGTGTATCCTTCTCTAGGGAAGTAGATGGGGCCAGGTATCAAGAGGGAAGGGAGTCTGGATCCAACCCCTAGCACAAGAAGATAGTGGTCCATTGAATGAAAGAGAACCCCAAATTCCCATTCTCTCTTCCGTGTAGAGATGACACGAGTGAGCATCCCAAATGGGGAGGGTATGTGTGTCTCCGATGGGTCAGGCTACATTCCAGCTGTGCAAAAGCCGAAGGTCTCTATGCTCTGCCTAAACATGCACTAAGGTAAAGGTAAAGGGACCCCTGACCATTAGGTCCAGTCGCGGACGACTCTGGGGTTGTGGTGCTCATCTCGCTTTATTGGCCGAGGGAGCCGGCGTACAGCTTCCAGGTGATGTGGCCAGCATGACTAAGCCGCTTCTGGCGAACCAGAGCAGTGCACGGAAATGCCGTTTACCTTCCCGCTTCAGTGGTACTTATTTATCTACTTGCACTTTGACATGCTTTCGAACTGCTAGGTTGGCAGGAGCTGGGACCGAGCAACGGGAGCTCACCCCATCACAGGGATTCGAACCGCCGACCTTCTGATCGGCAAGCCCTAGGCTCTGTGGTTTAGACCACAGCGCCACTCGCGTCCCTAAACATGCACTAGCTGCATCCAAAGCAACATGGTTTCTCGCACATCCCTCATTCATGCATTGTGAGGTGGGCGTGGTGCAGGGAGAATCTCGAGGGCTGGAGGTCCCCCACCCCTGCAATATCCCATTGGCTTTTCCTTAACTCTGTAACAGGGCAGCAAGACAGCCAAGCTGACATTGAGTGAGGTTAAGCAGTTCTGGACTAAGATAACAGAATGGGAGGTGAGGGTATGGACCAGATCCGTTGGACAAAAGCCCACCTCCGAGAAGGCTCCCCTATACCTGGGCCACCTCTGTCAGGGTTGACGGGTTCTGGTGTCAATACAGGCAGAAGATGTTGATCTGTTGAGCGGACAATCAGGAATTGGCTGTCTTGTATTTTTATCAGTCCTGGCCAATCTAAACTGCACCTGGGAAGAGGGATTGATTGTTAAGCCACTCTGGGGAATTGCAGCTCTGTGAGGGGAAGAAGGGGGGTCTCCTAACCGTTCCAGGCAGCCTTATCAAACTACAGTTCCCGGGATACTTTGGGAGGAGCTACAGCTGTTTATAGTGATGTGGTACTGCTTTCAACGTAAACTACAGAGGGGGCCCGACTCTCTTGAGCTCAGTATTTGATAGCAATTATCAAATACTGTAATTTCGTACTGTATCAAATAAGTAATTTCGTTGTCCCCGAAGGGGATAATGACAATAAATATATTCTATTCTATTCAAGATGCTAACCTCTCCCGATTCCACTCCACAGAGTATATTCATCGGTTATGACGTGGACAGGTCTGGCACCATGAACACCCATGAAATGCAGCTGGCATTGGACACGGCAGGTGAAAAAGAGTAGGAAATAATGCACAGGGGATATTGTTCTTTATTATGGAGCTGGATTTGTGAAAATCCTCTTTGTGGAATTCTCTTTGTGGAATCCTCTTTGTGGAACTCCTTTAAAAGTCATTTGGTGTTAGAAAAGGATCTCCACTTCAAGGCAATTCCAAATCTCTCCCCACCCTCACCCACCCCCCTCTTAAATGGAGAGGTAGTCGTGAGGACTAAGAAACCGGGTTGCTGGATCCACCCGCCCACACTTCCAAATCCCTAACTAGAATGGAACTAGAATGGTTCAAAAGTGAGAAATTCAGACGGGCTGCAAGGAATGGACAGAGTGACATTCTGTTTCTGATCCTCCTGTGAAGTATAATCTGGATGGGAGTAACTTTACAAAATGAGGGTTATATGCAGTTTGAGATTCCGTGCCCTTACAGAATGGTAGCATTTGCTTGCAAATTCAATTTCCCAAGAATATTTGCTGTCATTCACAAACAAACAATGGGTTCCTAGGCATTGTTATACAGTGGTTCCGCTCCTTCCTCCTGGGCCGTGTGCAGAAAGTGGTGGTGAGCTCCTGGGCTCTCACTTGTGGGGTGCCTCAGGGTTCTGTCCTCTCCCCCTTGCTTTACAACATCTACATGCAGCCGCTGGGAGAGATCATCAGGGGGTTTGGGCTGGGTGTTCATCAGTATGCGGATGATACTCAGCTCTTTGTTGTTGTTCAGTCGTTCAGTTGTGTCCGACTCTTCGTGACCCCATGGACCAGAGCACGCCAGGCACGCCTATCCTTCACTGCCTCTCGCAATTTGGCCAAACTCATGTTAGTAGCTTCGAGAACACTGTCCAACCATCTCATCCTCTGCTGTCCCCTTCTCCTTGTGCCCTCAATCTTTCCCAACATCAGGGTCTTTTCTAGGGAGTCTTCTCTTCTCATGAGGTGGCCAAAGTACTGGAGCCTCAACTTCAGGATCTGTCCTTCTAGTGAGCACTCAGGGCTGATTTCTTTAAGAATGGATAGGTTTGATCTTCTTGCAGTCCATGGGACTCTCAAGAGTCTCAGCTCTACCTCTCTTTCAAATCAGAACCAGTGAAGGCGGTGAAGGTCCTGTGTGAGTGCCTGGAGGCGGTTGGAGGATGGATGGCAGCTAACAGATTGAGGTTGAATCCTGACAAGACAGAAGTACTGTTCTTGGGGGACAGGAGGCGAGCCGGTGTAGAGGACTCCCTGGTCCTGAATGGGGCAACTGTGCCCCTGAAGGACCAGGTGCGCAGCCTGGGGGTCATTTTGGACTCACAGCTGTCCATGGTAGCGCAGGTCAATTCTGTGTCCAGGGCAGCTGTCTACCAGCTCCATCTGGTATGCAGGCTGAGACCCTACCTGCCCGCGGACTGTCTAGTCAGAGTGATGCATGCTCTAGTTATCTCCCGCTTGGACTACTGCAATGCGCTCTACGTGGGGCTACCTTTGAAGGTGACCCGGAAACTACAACTAATCCAGAATGCGGCAGCTAGACTGGTGACTGGGAGCGGCTGCCAAGACCTCATAACACCGGTCTTGAAAGACCTACATTGGCTCCCAGTACGTTTCCGAGCACAATTCAAAGTGTTGGTGCTGACCTTTAAAGCCCTAAACGGCCTCAAAGGCCCAGTATACCTGAAGGAGCGTCTCCATCCCCATCGTTCAGCCCGGACACTGAGATCCAGCGCCAAGGGCCTTCTGGCGGTTCCCTCACTGCGAGAAGCAAAGCTACAGGGAGCCAGGCAGAGGGCCTTCTCGGTGGTGGCACCCGCCCTGTGGAACACCCTCCCAGCAGATGTCAAGGAAATAAACAACTACCAGACTTTTAGAAGACATCTGAAGGCAGCCCTGTTTAGGGAAGCTTTTAATGGTTGATGAATTATTGTATTTTAACATTCTGTCGGAAGCCGCCCAGAGTGGCTGGGGAAACCCAGCCAGATGGGTGGGGTATAAATAATAAATTATTATTATTATTATTATTATTATTATTATTATTATTATTATTATTATTATTATCATGGCTGCAGAAACAGTTGTTTGTGGGCAATTCCTGTAGGATTTCAAGAGGCATGGGGTTGCTGAGTAAGAATTTGAGGGGGTAGCCCAGAGATGGGGTCTCCAGATATTGCTGGACTGCAACCCCCATCACCCCTGCTAGATGGAGCTGATGGGAGTAGTGATTGGAGGGCAGCAATATCTGGAGACCCACTGGCTTCCTATTGGAAGTGTAATAAATAATGCAAAGCCCCCCCCATGCCCATTTGTTTGCTTTCCATATTTTCCCCCCTCATTTGTGGAATTTTACTCAGGGTTCCACTTAAACACAAAGACCAGAGAGGCACTCGCGGGAAGATATGGCAGCTCCTGGCTTCAGATGGACTTTGACAACTTTGTGTCTCTCATGGTGCACCTGGAAAGTGTTTTCCGTAAGAGACAACTTCCTCATTTTATTATTGTTATTGTTCAGTCATGCTTGCATCAGTCCCTTCCTCCAAGATGCTAAGGGGGGGTAAATGCTTTGCTGAAACTGAAATTAATGCAGAGAAGTTTCTGGTTCAGCAGCTATTCAAAATGTGTTTTTGCCATAGTATTTGTTCAGAGCGGCACACATTCATCTGAGTAAAAAGGCAGTTTACAAATGTAATTATAACAACAACAATAATTTCAAGCATATGATGAAGGGAACTGTAGTCCATAAAAGCTTATGCCGTACTGAAAGTGCTAGTCTTTAAGGGGACACGATACTTTTTAATGTGTGTGTGTGTGTGTTTTATAATAGACTAATATGGATACCCCTCTGGAAAATATTTAAATATGTATTTTGTGATACACTGCTGATATTTAAATACAAACGTTTAAGCAGTGTTGATTAATGCAGAAATGGCAAACAACACACTTGAAATTGAGACGGCTTGGAAATTGAGAAATACATCCACACATCTCTAATCTTGGCATGACTATGTTTTTGTTTCTTTTCACCAGGGCAATGCAAAAGCTGGGATGCTGATGACAAGGGACAGATTTGCATGACAGAGCAAAAGGTGAGGAAAAGGCAGTTGTCTCTAGACTGTCTCACGTTCACCCTCCAAACTGTCTCCCCCCCCCCAGGAGGGCTGCTCTGAGGAGGAATGGTGGGAGCCTCCCCCTCCCCTGCTCCTGATCAGGATCCTGAATCTTCCCAGGAGAAGGAGGACAGTATAGATTTGGAACAGTGGTTTGCAGAGGGACATAGTTCAGAAGACAGAAGCTGGGAAGAACTGGGTGGTGAACAGCTAGGAGAAGAAGAACTGGGGGAGAGAGAGTTAACAGACTCAATATCGCTGAAAGCATCCATCCAATCAGCCCAAGGTCAAGGAGAGCAGATAAGGTGGCAGCACAGAAAGCACAGTGGTTGCGAGATCAGGTTGCAAGACACGGAAGTGGTGTGAGTGACTAGGGGGGACGTGGGTGGAACCTTTAATTGGGAGCAGCTTCATTCTGAGGAATGGATTCTTTGTTCTCTCGCTGTGATCATTAAAAACTATAAATGGTAAGAGACTCCTTTCGCTTTGTTCTGCTTATATATACAGTACTGCCAAGGGGGGGGGGGGGAGCCGAGACCATGGAGCCTGACAGATTTGTAGTCCAAAAGCATCTGTGGGGCTACAGGTCCCCCATCCCTGCCATAGAGTAAAGGTAAAGGTAAAGGGACCCCTGACCATTAGGTCCAGTCGTGTCCGACTCTGGGGTTGCGGCGCTCATCTCGCATTATTGGCCGAGAGCCGGCGTACAGCTTCCAGGTCATGTGGCCAGCATGACTAAGCTGCTTCTGGCGAACCAGAGCAGTGCACGGAAACGCCGTTTACCTTCCCGCCAGAGCGGTTCCTATTTATCTACTTGCACTTTGACGCGCTTTCGAACTGCTAGATTGGCAGGAGCAGGGACCGAGCAACGGGAGCTCACCCCGTTGCGGGGATTCGAACCGCTGACCTTCTGATCAGCAAGCCCTAGGCTCTGTGGTTTAACCCACAGCGCCACCTGGGTCCCTTGACCATAGAGTATCATGGCCAATGACAGCTCAGAATGAGTACAGGCTGTGTAGGAATAAATATTTTCCTCTCTCTTATCTATGAAGATAATCTTTCCCAAGCAGTATAAGCAACAATGAGAGCCCTGAGCAACATGGGGCAAGAGGGTGGTTTTCGCATGAGCTTTTGATGTAGCTCACTACGCTACCCAGTTTTAAAATTAACTCTGTGGCTTGTCCAAGCCCTCTGCCCTCCTCATAGCATCTGCAACTGTCTACTATATTGTAGCCCAAACCAAGTGGGGAATTAAAGCTCACCTGATTTCATTTCTGCCTTTCAGTGGATGGATCTTGTCATGTCCACCTGATTCAGCCATCTCCCACTCTCCATCCGTGGATGATCGCGATTCATCATGCCCAGAGGCATCCAAAGATACTTCGACATTCATTGAACGTTTCAAGTTCCGCAATCAGAATAAATCAAGCGCTGCAGTGAAATACTTAGCCATTTCAATGCTATAATGGATGTAATTAAAATGAAACTTTTGGTCTCCACCTTGTTTATAGCTGAAAAGAATACCATTTTAATTTGCATATAAGTATCAAATGAGCATGAGACGGTTAATCCCAGGGTTGTGGGTTCGAGCCCCATGTTGTGCTAAAGATTCCTGCATTGGAGGGGGTTGGAGTAGATGACCCTTGTGGTCCCCTTCCAACTCTAAAACTCTATGAAATGTACATTCTTATAACAACTGCTACACACAATAAGGTACAAAATTATTTTATATGACGATATTTTGGTTTTGATTTGTGATGAAGTTCAGAGATTTGCCTGTTTTATTGTAACATGTTTACTGATGCTCATTGTTGGAATAATTTTATATAAGCTGCGTCTTCTGATCTGCCTGGAAAGCTGTATATAACTTTAAGTTTAAAATTTAAAGTAGTTTAAAAAGTTTAAAGTTAAGTTTAACTAAAAGCTAAGTGGAAATTAGGAACACTATATATATCTACGTCAGTCAAAGGAAGTCCAAAATATGCAGGAAACTCCAAAGAGTTAGCAACATTTGCTTGTCAAGGGTTAGAGTAACGTCAAGTTGTCTCTGCAGATACAACTAAGCTACTGTCAGGTTGAAACACTGACTCCAAAAGTCAACACCGAACTTGTAAAGCTTTAACGAGGTAAATGTTTTTTTCATTGACAAACTATAAATTCAAACAAAATAAAAATAATAAAAAATTCATTCCAGTAGCACCTTAGAGACCTTAGAGACCCACTAAGTTTGTCATCGGTATGAAGAAGTGTGCATGCACACGAAAGCTCATACCAATGACAAACTTAGTTGGTCTCTAAGGCGCTACTGGATTCTAAGGTTCGAATCCCTGCGACGGGGTGAGCTCCCGTTGCTCGGTCCCAGCTCCTGCCAACCTAGCAGTTCGAAAGCACGTCAAAGTGCAAGTAGATAAATAGGAACTGCTCTGGCGGGAAGGTAAACGGCGTTTCCGTGCGCTGCTCTGGTTCGCCAGAAGCAGCTTTGTCATGCTAGCCACATGACCCAGAAGCTGTACGCCGGCTCTCGGCCAATAAAGCGAGATGAGCGCCGCAACCCCAGAGTCGGACACTACTGGACCTAATGGTCAGGGGTCCCTTTACCTTTAAGGCGCTACTGGAAGGATTTTTTTATTTTTTTATTTATTTTGTTTCGACTGCAGCAGACCAACACCTGTAACTATAAATTCAAAATGTCTCTACTAATATACCAGGCAATTACAGGTCTACACAGTAAAATCTACTTAATAAACGTTGCGTAAGCCAAATGTAACTTACTCCATATATTTTTTTAAGCCTTTGAGAGATTTCTTGTGTATAGTATTGTGACTAATACAACTGACTCACAAACTTTTCTTTCAAAATCTTCTTGCCTATGAATACTCATCATCCCTGGCAATGGGCAGCTGGAGGTGAGTATATTGGGTGCGATGCAAGTCTCACTCTCAGTTAAAGCAAGACAGCTGTAAGACCCAACAGCGCTGCTCACAATACCCAGTGGTACCTGAGCATGTACCCTAACATCCCTTGATTCCCCTTCATCTTCTGCAGCCACACACAGAGTTCCTTGGTAGACAAGATCATGTTTCTTCATATAGCACATAGTTAAATTATGGCGTTCACGGCTAGAAGAGGCACTGGTGGCCCCCACTTGAATGGCTTTAAAAGGGTAGACGAATTCAGGGAGTGGGGTGGGTGGGATAAGACTATCTATCGCTACTAGCCAAGGATTGATGGAGACACTAGGCCTCTGAATCCTGTTTCTGGGAATCACAAGTGAGGAGAGAACTACAGGTATAGCATTCAGGCCCTGCTTGTGGGCTTCCCTTATAGGCACCTGGTGTTATGATTTTTGTCCAAGCCGAGCGGCAAACAGCTGCAACTTGGATGGTCTGACTTTTGCCTGTCTCACTAAGCCGTGAGAAAGCTGCCTTATCTTTTCCTACATGGAATGTTTATGTTTCACTGTACTATTGTAATCCTAGCCTTTGTGCTCACTCTTCTGGCTAGACCTGACGCCGGACAGACGGCTTTATGGCAGCTCTGTCTTATTGAGCTGGCAGCAGAGATTCTCTCTGCACTATTCCTACAATAAATAGTTTAGCCTTAATTATGGCTTGTGTGTGTTGTTCTTCACGCTGGGGAACAATCACATATGACAGCGCCACCGGACTACTCCTGTAGCCGGGGATGTGCGCACACGGCTTTGCTCTGGCTTTGGGGCAGTCTCACAAACTGCCCCAGGCGGGGTATTTGCTGACACCTGGTTGGCCACTGTGAGAATAGGATACTGGACAACATGGGCTTTGGGCCTGATCCAGTAGGCTTTTACGTACTTAGCTTGCTGTAGAAAAGTTGTGTGAAGGTAGAAAGTTTGCCTCCACTGCAGAACCAGGAATGAAGTCATGTGAAAGATATAGGTTGGGTTAAAGGGAATTGTCGCAGATCCTTTGCATCCTGGTCATCATCTGTTTGATTTACTTCCATCTGGACGTCGCTACAGGACTTTATACACAAAAACGGCCAGGCACAGGAACAGTTTTTTCCCTTGTGCCATTAAATTGTTAAATTCGGAGTTGTGTAGCGGAAGGGGAGGCCAGTTATGGATGGGGTTTCTTTGTTGTGTCATTGCATTGTGAGTGGAACAGTGTTTGTATAAGGTATGTTTACATTGCAATGTAGCTGAAGCAAAAATCCAAGTATGTTGGAAAATGTACTTGGCCAATAAATTATTCCTATTCCTATTCCATGTTGTGCCGATTGGCATGAATCCCTATTGATCTGCATTACTTCTTTCTAGCCTGGGTGGATGACCAACACAGAGAAGGCCTCATCCTGCAGGCACCCAGAATAGAAACTGATGTCCATATATTAAAACAATTCCCAAGCTGCTTTAGGGCTGGTGGATGAGGAAGCAAGTGGCCTCAGATCACCCTAGTGGCAGCTGAACTCTTGCCCTGGATGTGGGTGGCTCAAATCAGCAGCAGCCGGGGAGGCTGTTTGGTGGCAGCAGAAGCTGTGCGACTGCAAACTTAACAAAGAGCATCCCATGCAGGCTGTCGGCTGCCTTGATGGGTCCAGTCATGTAGCCTAGGTCCTCATGGCCGCAGATGCAGATGAGTTTGTGAGCAATTCCTGCTAGATTTCAATAAGCAAAGGGGTAGCAGATTTTGAGTAATCAATAATTGTGCACCAGTAGCCTAGGGCTTGCCGATTGGAAGGTCGGCGGTTCGAATCCCCGTGACGAGGTGAGCTCCCGTTGCTCAGTCCCAGCTCTTACCAACCTAGCAGTTCTAAAGCACGTCAAAGTGAAAGTAGATAAATAGGTACCGCTCTGGCGGGAAGGTAAATGGTGTTTCCGTGCGCCAGAACTGGTTTTGCCAGAAGCGGCTTAATCATGCTGGCCACATGACCTGGAAAAACTCTGTGGACAAACATCGGCTCCCTCGGCCAGTAAAGCGAGATGAGCGCCGCACAGGCCCTTGCAGAGCCAGGCAGAGGCCCGGGCCAGGTAGATAATGTGGCCCCCTTCCCCCCCCCCTGGGGATCTCCGATAACGTAATTTTTTAATAATGTATTATAATTTTAAATACATTTTACAATAAATACATTATTCATTTAAAAATGTATTATACAATTTTTAATAGTTCAAAAATGTATTAAAAATCTATTTTTAAGTAGACAACTTTGACTTTTATTATCTTCTTATTCTACTCTTAAAAAGATGTATGCTGGTGAGAAAGCCACTATTTCTTTAAAAAACATGGTTTCCACCAAATTTTATCCTCATTGAGCTATATGTACTCCTCGGGTGTAAGTAATATTCCTGGCCTAGTCAACAAAAGTTTAAACAAATGGCGACATCTTCATCAATTTTTCATCATTTTCAAAAAAAATTCAGCAATAAGAAAGCCAACACACTTATCTTTAAGGTAAAGGTAAAGGGACCCCTGACCATTAGGTCCAGTCGTGACCGACTCTGGGGTTGCGGTGCTCATCTCGCATTATTGGCTGAGGGAGCCGGCGTACAGCTTCCAGGTCATGTGGCCAGCATGACAAAGCCGCTTCTGGCGAACCAGAGCAGCGCACGGAAACGCTGTTTACCTTCCCGCTGCAGCGGTACCTATTTATCTACTTGCACTTTGACTTGCTTTTGAACTGCTAGGTTGGCAGGAGCAGGGACCGAGCAACAGGAGCTCACCCCGTCGTGGGGATTCGAACTGCCGACCTTCTGATTGGCAAGCCCTAGGCTCTGTGGTTTAACCCACAGCACCACCCGCGTCCCCATCTTTAAGTTACACATAGTTTAAATTTTTGGCAAACAAGATTTCAAACAAAAACTCACCAACTTTTAACAGCATGAAAAACATGGCCCACCATCACAAACACTTGACTTGACTAAGACCTTACTTGCTTACCGAGGGCGTATTCACAATCCCTCACCTCTCCAACACAACCAGGTGAGCGATTGTGAATATGCTGACTGAGGCCCCCTTTGGAATTGGAGGCCCGGGCCAAGTGGCCCATATGGCCCACCCTCTGTCTGGGGCTGGCGCCGCAACCCCAGAGTCGTTTGCGACTGGACTTAACTGTCAGGGGTCCTTTACCTTTACCTTTTTTACTTTGCATTCTTAACTGCTGTTTTCCCTGAGCTTGGTAGTGTCAGGGAAGGAAGGAAAGGTGAGAGGTGGGCAGAGGAGACGAGGCAGCAGGAGGATCTGTCATCTTACTTTTGTATAACCCACAAAGCTGTTTAGGAATGAGTCAAGACAATGGATTCATCTAGCTCGGAAAATGTACAGACTGGCCACAGCTCTCTAGGTTTCAGGCGGAGATGTCTCCCAGTGAGACCCATTAACTGAATAAGGTGGTCATTGAACTCAAGTGCCGCCGCCCCCCCACAAAAAAGCACTTCTGGGGGCGGGGAAGGATGGCACTTTTAATACCAGGCTCTCGCTTAAATCACTATGGTCCTCATTATGGAGAATTTCAAACAGAACCACGAAGTCTGAGATCCTTTTATGTTTCTTTAATCCATTCCTCTCATCTTGGCTCCTGTAGTTTTCCCGCTGCAGCAATAATGACCACGTATCAGAACTTTCCTTTCTAGCAAGAGAAGATGGCTTTTCCATGAAGTACTGCAAGAAAATCATCCGGCTTTTTAGTGTATCCTTCTGCAGAGCAATAAATTATGGGCTCAGTTGCAATGAGGGATGGGGAATATATCCAGGGCTGGTTGATGTTCATTGGGGCAAGGAGCCCAACAGCAGGTGAATCCAGAGCCAACGACAGGCCAAGATAGATAATTCTAGGTTTCTTCCAATGCTCCTCCATAAGGGGGAGCTCCTCCATAAGGGGAACATTGAACCTGAGGAGGAAGGAAGGTAGCAGGTAGTGCCACCCTTGGACTGGTTGTAAGAAACATGGCAGGCGGGTGTGGGCTGGCTGATGGCTGGAGGAGGATGGTGAGGAATTCCTCACCTTCTATACTGGACCATCCTTCAATGTCTATATCAATCGTGCAGCAACCTCACCCCCTACTACAAGAGCAAGTGATGATTTGGGAAGTGCTTCTACAAAAGCATCTTTACATGTGTATCAGCGACTAGAGATCTGAGAGCCATATGCAGTCTATCTGCTGGCCCTTCAGTTGCCAATCCAGAGGCAAGAGGAGAGTGGGTGGAGGGGCAGACCAGACGGCAGCAGTACTGGGACTGGCTGGCCACCATGTTGCCAGACTGGGTGTGGCTGGCCCTCCATACCCATCACATTGGCCCTCCTGGGAAACTAGCTGCTAACCAGGACACTGAAGGCAAAGCTCTATGCTGCCCCGGCTTGTAGTAGAACCCCAAGTCTACTTCTGAAACTCCCAATTAACCTGGGAGAGGAAAAGGGAAGGGATTTCATTCATAGCTATAAATAGAACAGGAAGGAAGTAGCAACCCTTTTGGTTTCAGTGGTTTACAACCAACATGCTGTTTGTTTTTCCTCAACCAGCTGCAGAAGGGAGGAAGAGTTAGGCTGACACTGTATGAATTTATGCAATTTTGGGCTACATTAAAGGAATGGGAGGCGAGTGAAGCCCAAAAATCAGTGGGACAAAAAGCCAGGCGTAAAAGTGCCACCCTGCCACAGGGCCACCCGCGTTAGGACCAGGTCTTGTTTAGGGGCGGATAAAACCATGTGTTGTGGTGGTTGTGGTTTTAACCAAGGGCCCCTAAGCTCGCTAACAGGAAGGTACTGCTCTCTCGACTGGCCAAAGTCAGATTCCTTCTATTTATACTGGGTCCTGCTGACCTTCAGTCGGCAGCACCAGCAGCAGGCTGGCTGGGGAGTGGACTTTTTAGAGACTGCTTTCCCCAGTGCCTCCCCAATAGGCTCCGACACCAAGAATTCCTAGAGCTAGGAACCACTGATATCACATCTGCCCCTCGAGGCCTACAAGACCCAAAGAAGTTCTCAGATAAAAGTGAAGTGGAAACTTTAGAATGGAGCCGTTTCAGCTATTGCTCTATTTTATTACATTGCAAAATGATTTGAGAACAAATAGATAGGGTTGTTTCTTCTCCTTTAGTAGTCCGGTAGGGATGTGGGTGGCGCTACACAGAGCCTAGGGCTTGCCGATCAGAAGGTTGGTGGTTCGAATCCCCGCGACGGGGTGAGCTCCCGTTGCTCGGTCCCTGCTCCTGCCAACCTAGCAGTTCAAAAGCACGTCAAAGTGCAAGTAGATAAATAGGAACCGCTCTGGCGGGAAGGTAAACGGCGTTTCCATGCGCTGCTCTGGTTCGCCAGAAGCGGCTTTGTCATGCTGGCCACATGACCTGGAAGCTGTACGCCGGCTCTCAGCCAATAAAGCGAGATGAGTGCCGCAACCCCAGAGTCGGTCACGACTGGACCTAATGGTCAGGGGTCCCTTTACCTTTACTGCTACTTTTGAATTGGAAACAAAATGTACCCAGATGTAATGCCTGGCCTTTGAGAGATCTAGTGGAGAGATATTGTATATCTCAGGGGCCTGGCAATGAGGGAAGCAAGACGTGTTAGTGTCGTTGTGTCAGAAGGAGAAAAAAACAGGAGTGCAGATTTGAATGAGGGATTTCACCGCTCACAACTCTAAGCCAATATACAGTACAGCACTGGCTTCTGTGTGCATATCAGGTCCCAAGATACTAACCTCTCGTATTTCCACTCCACAGCATATATTCAACAAGTATGGCAAACACAGGAATGGCATTATGAACATCCATGAATTACAGATGGCCTTGGGAAAGCAGGTTAAAAGGAGCAACAAGAGCACAGGGGGAAACTGTTAATAAGAAACTGGACCTTTAGTTTGCCTTTTTGTAGAATTTACCCCCTGAAAACATTTGATGTTAGGAAAGGGTTATGCTTCCTGGCAGAGGCGCCAGCTTGCACCCAAGACTGAGGGGGCCTGGCGCACGTCATGTGTGTGACATCATGCACGCGTCACACACATGATGTCACATTATCAGGAAGAGGCAGAGCGCGGAGCCCAGTGCGGCACGGCTTCAATGGCCAATTGGCCAGATTGGCAAGAAATTCCAAAATCCCACGGGCAAAACAGCTTTCACACATGGGCTGCGGGTTATGGATTGAAATTTGATTGCTAGACCCACCAGATAGAAGTGCCCCCAAAATGAGGGCCATATGTCCTTCAAGATCCTGCAAAAATACAGAATGTAGAATTTGGTGGCAGAACTCAGCTCCCCGAGAACTTTTGCTGCTACTTAAATTAATAATAATAATTCACTAGCCTTACCAGTAAGAGTATGGGCAAAATGCTTGCTGGATGTTCAAAAGGGGGTGTTTTGCCCCCCTTCTATGACTAGCTGAAGCAGAATAAACTATGCTAATAAACAAAAATATTTGCTTGCTTTGCAGAATTTATACAGATCTGAGCAAGTCAGCTTTGCTCAGCTCCAAAATGTGATTTATTTATTTTTTAAGCACTGCTGATATTGCTGTATTTCTTTTTACTCAGGAATCTACTTAAAACAAGCGAACGATTGAGGCCCTTGTGGGAAAATGCAGAGAAGTCTGGCATCAGCTGGGCTTCAAATGCTTTGTGTCCTCCATGACTGACCTGGGAAATGCTTTCTGTAAGAGACCGTAACTTCTATCATATTATTATCATTGCCATTGCTCATGAGTGCATCCATCACTTCTTCCATGGAGCCATGGCGGGGCAGACCTTGCCCAGTGTCATGCAGCGGGAGATCTTATTACTGTGCACACATTTGAACCAAAGTCTCCTTGATCCACCCCACAGTGCTGTCTGCTGCATCACACTGACTAATCAATACAGGGACCTGAGAATTTAATGGGCTTGTAAATTTGAGCGGCCTCTCAGCATGACAAACTTTGTGCTCTTTTCAAACTGAGAAACTTCAGGATGCCACTGGTGATGGACACATCTACATGCCTAAAGAGGTGGTGAGGAAAAACAGATTCATACCCTCCAACATTTCTCCCATGAAAATATAGACGTCCTATTCCAGTGATGGCTAACCTTGACACTCCAGGTGTTTTGGGACTACAACTCCCATCATCCCTGACCACTGGTCCTGTTAGCTAGGGATGATGGGAATTGTAGTTCCAAAACATCTGGAGTGTCAAGGTTAGCCATTACTGTTATTCCATCATCATCATCAGGTTCCCTAGCCACTCTGGGCAGCTTCCAACATATATAAAAGCATATATATATATATATATATATAGACATAATAAAACATTAATTTTTTTTAAAAAAACCTTCCCTATATAGAGCTGCCTTCAGATGTCTTCTAAAGGTTGTAGAGTTACTTATCGGGTCGCATAACTCCATACCCTCCAACATTTCTCCGATGAAAATAGGGACATCCAAGGAAAAGCGGGACATTCAGGGATCAAATCAGAAACTGGGATGGCTTTTGTAAATCTGGGACTGTCTCTGGAAAATAGGGACACTTGGGAGGGTCTGCAGATTAATACCAAGTCCCCAGAGTAAAAATAGTTTGCCTTTTTCCTCCATGCCCCTGCTCTGTTGTAACCTTTGCAACTATCTGCTGTGTGAAACTAAAAGCACAATTCAAACATGAAATAAAAGCTCACCTGGCTATTGTTCTGCCTTTCAGTGGATGGAACTTATCAACTCCCGTTAATTCAGAAGAATGGGTTCAGCTGTCTGCTACTAGGTCTCCTAATCAGTGGGGTGATTGTGCTTCATTATAAACAGGGCTATCAATAGTTATTTCCATGTTAATTAAGCCTCTCAGTTTGAATTCTGCAATCAAAATAAATACAGCACCTCAGAAAAACAGCTGCCGGTTGTTATTCTGTCGAGCAATGTATGATTTTGAAAAGTTTTTTCGTGTGTCTACTACTACAATTACTGGGGGTAATTGTACATCATTATAGCCAGGCAATCACAACAGATATTTCCATATTAATTAAGCTTCTCAGATTCTGCATCAGAAAAGTTTGAATTCCGTGATCCAAATAAATGCAGCATCTTAGAAAAACAGCTGTCTGTTGTGATTCTGTCATGACTTTCAAAACCTTGGAGTCCATATTAGGATTTCAGTTGTAGCTTTTCACTATTGGGTGCAATAATTTCTACAATATATTCCACTTGATTGAAGACTTTGCTCTGCCTTGCTGTTGCCCCTCCCATCCCAGCAGATCACCATGCCCAGCACATGTTCTTGTGTCCCACATTATCTCAAGCATGACCAACTGAGTTTCTCATCTCACATTGGCTCACGAAACGGCCGCTTCTGGACCCTTTTTGTAATTCTCAAGCAGGAGACAAAACCAAAAAGCCCACCGGTCTGGTTTTTTCCTCGTGTCTTTCAAGAAAAACCAAAGCAATTCCTATACCATTTTTAAAAAGAAGAGCAATTTAATTTACACAGAAGTACTAAATGTACATAATTCTTTTAAAAAATTGTTATACACAATAAATACAGTACAAAATTATTTTATAGTACTATATTTCGTTTTTGAACTGTGATGAAGTTCAAACTGGTACCAGCAGTGGGGAGGAAAGAAAAACTGGTTATTTTTTTAATACTAAAAATGAATGGGGTATTTACTTTTTGCTTCCTCATATTTGGAAAGCCTTCCTGTTATTTGGTCTTGGATCGAAAACGCTGAAGGATTCGGATGGGCCTAAATGAAATTACATCAATTTTGAAAATGACCTTTCAGAATTACCCTCTCAAGCCCATTTAAGTCCTCAATTGGCAATGATTTGAAGTGGGCATTTGGAAGGTTCTTAAGAGCAGCGATCTGTATCTCTCCTTCTCATCTCCAATACCCCTCTCTTAAAAACCAAAAATACCTCCATGAAAATCTAAACACGCAGGAAGAGATGCGGGGCTTCCCTTCCGGCTTTTGCAGCTACGAAACAAGAACGCACGGTCTCTTGGCTTAAAAAAATACTGGAAAAGATGTCGTAGAATATACTTTCCCCGTAATAATGAGGGTGCCGGTGTGTATTATCAACCTTTAATCTGAACTAGGGAAGAATTTCCCTGCTCAACTATTTTGTAGTGAGAAGAGGCGGTGACCAAATGAGCGAACAATCCCAAATCCACACTTTTTAGAAGAAGGAAAAAAAGGACACTAAACAAAAAGCCAAACAATTTCATTATACATTTTTATATATATATTTATATATAAAAAAGAAGAAAAACCCCACCAGCCTGGGAGTCAGAGCATCCCTTATTGCTTCCTAACCGTATATGTTCCCCCCCTCCCCACATTATGGTAACAAGGGGGTTATAGGTGGGGAGCACTGTAAGCTTCAGCAAGTAGTGTTTCAAAACCAGACCTGGTTTTTGTTTCTGCTTGGGATACTCCTCCAGCACCTCTCCACGATGAAAGAGGAACTTGTTTGCCCCCAAATCAGCAGCTTCTTGCAGCTGATGAAACTCCGTTGTTGTTTTTTTACTTCGGCGGAGGCAAGTTAGTGAGCATTCCCATGGCACTCTGGCTGGGAAAGCTGCTTGTGTGCAGGACTGCTGCGCGTGCATCAGAGTATGTACAGGGCTCTGGATCAGGGTGACAAAGCGTGAACACGTTCTGGTTTCTCATGGACGCCTCTTAAAAAGACTCTAGCTAACGTTCTGCGATGGAGCGCCCCTTTTAAGTGGGGTGGGCGGAGCAGGAGGTTGGACACGTGCCTCGGAATATCCCCAAAGGCTTTCTCTCCTTGCAAAAAGCAAGTTTTAAAATGCCACCTTACACAGAACCAAAATTAAATGAGAGAGCAATGGAATTAGGTTGCAGGCTGCAACAAAGCATAAGACAGGAATAGTGCCTTTCTTCTGTTGCGGTTTTTATAGACAGAATTCACTGAGACAGTCTCATATACCCCACTGATATGAAGGGGGGGCTGTGCAGGGTATTTTCTGAGTGGATAAATCTGGAGCCTGATCCAGAAATCCCTTGTGGAAACTCTGGTGTGGACACAATAGTTCCTGCACGAGGCACTATTCATTAGTGTGCAGTGGAACACACAACACTCGGAAGTGGGGCTCTGGTATTCTGTTTTCTTAAGCAATTTGCACCATTGGTAAGATGGGGTGAGTTTTGAAACACACTTTGTCAAAGACAAAAAAGAGAGAGAAATTTAGACCTTCAAACCCCCTTTTTGGTTCAATTATATCCCTAAAAAGTTCTCCAGTAAACTGCATTTTTAAGACACAAACTTTTTTCTCTACTTCACAAGACACAGTAAAGTTTAAAGGAAGAGGAACTGATGCTAAGGGATAGGGGCTTGGGCCAATAGTGACATTCTCTAGTATTTTCTGCCTTTCCCCTGTAACAACATTTTAGGGTAGAAGGACTATTGGTATTCCCCTCTCTTATTGTTGTTTTTTTTTGGGGGGGCGCAGTGGGGTGGTGAAATGCAGCTAATAAGGACAACCAGCCAGAGGAAAGAAAAAATGTCTGCAGGTACATTCGGTACTGTGTGCACAGAGAGGCCTGGGGGGAGAAATGCAACACAGAAATCTACAGATGGGTTTACATGTTCTCTGCCCTTGGTCAAAAAGTGTGAGTGATGGTAAGGCAAGATAATAACGAAAATAATATATATATATTTATATTTTAAAGGCCTGAATTCAGTCTCGTTATCCACAGAGTCATACTAGGGATACTAGCCAGCTCTCTACCCACACATCCTATAACAGATTTCAACAGACAGATGCCAAGCATGCCTTGCAACAGAACAGGTAAACATAAAAATTATTTGTACGGTATGCTCAAGTAGCTTCATGGGAGCAAGTCGCCAAGGGAGAATGAGTCAAAGGCAAAAGAAATAGTAGAGCAAGCCACACAAGTGCACAGACAATGCAAGGAGTGAGAGATGGGGCAAAACTGCTCAGAAACCCCAACAAACTACCGTATTTTCCCATGTATAAGACTAGGTTTTTCCCCTAAATAATAATGTCCAAAATTGGGGGGGTGTCTTATACACGGGGGCCATCTCCCCCCCCCCCAATTTTCTTAAATTGGAGTCTCCAAAAATAGGGGTCGTTTTATACATGGGGGTGTCTTATAGATGGAAAAATACGGTAATACTTTTAAGAAAGCTTGCATGGGAGCTGGACCATTCAGCTGCTGACAAGATCCTAATTACTCCCTCATCTTTACTTATGAAAGAAGTTATTTCAGATGTACTGACTTCTCTAAATTGCCCAGGGTGTTTCTGCAAGCACTGACGGACTCTCTCTTTTCTCACACATGCACTCGTTTTTTAGAATGAATATATCAAAGAAGCACACTGATAATGTTAAGGCCTCACTTAACTGTGTTTGGTTTTTGTGGGGGAGTTGGGGGGGGGGAGTTAGAAAGCGTTGAGAACATCAGTTTTTCTGTACCCAAAAGACAAAGCTAGCCAGGATGTTTTCACTGTTCTGAGTCCCAAATCCTTCTGAAGGCCCTGATTTAAGAATATACATTTAGCTGTTTGGGGGAAGAGTTTCACCTTCTTAAAAGCGGCATTTCCAACACAACAGAATGGCAGCTAAAATTCTCAAAAATAATGTTTATTTTCCGGTAATTTTAAAGAGGAAAACTAGAAAAGTTGCTGCATCCATACAGTTTTGGTTTCTGCAGCCTTCCCCCCCCCCCATTGCTTTTTAAACCCTTTCAATACTTTTCATGATAATTTATCATCAGAGTTTGGTCAGGGATAGGGTGGTGGTGATGGTGGACACCAGCAGAGGAAACTATCAGAGAGACTTTGTTTCAGGACCGCTTGCAGATGGGGGAATGTAGGAGAGGAGCGCGTGAAGGAATTCGGAAGGCAGCTGCAGCAAATTCCCGACTCCTGGAAACCAGAATTATAGCTCTCTTTTTTTCTTGGAAAGAAATAAAGAAGTCTGAGGGGAGAAGAGGGAAAAATTAAAGATTTATAGCCAATGGCTGAATGGAGATCACTTGGCACTATTACAAAAGGCCAAACAACTTATCTCCCAGTCAGACTTGCTGGGCCTTATTTCTGGCTCTTGGTTTATTCTGTGGGACAGCCGCCAAAAGAGTAGGCCGCCCTGTATTTAATCTGAAACTTGATGTCAAGAAAGATACTTCTTTTATTTCCTTTATTTCTTTTTACAAGCAGGGAATGTGGGCTGCAGTGGCACAGAGCAAGAAATCCAATTTTGGTAGTTTGATCAAGCTGGCTGTTTGCTAATAGGCAACTCTGAAAATAATGAGCATACTGGCCCTGCTTAAGAATAAAGAAAGCAGAATTCTTTGGCAGCACACCCATTGCTTCGCAAGCTGTAAGCTAGGGTATGCGTGTCTGCTTTGATTTTAGGTAGCATAACTAGTCTGGGAAGAAGAGAGACCTACAGTAGCCAAAAGGGGCACAGACAAGCAAAATTACGGTATGCACTGGATTCTCACAACTGAATTGTACTCAATAGGAATCCAAACATGCCCTCAACAGTCTGGTGAGCTAAAAGCACAACAGTATGTCTTGCGTTTCCGACTCAGCTCTGAAACAACAATGGAGAGTCCTTCTCCCTGACAGGATGAGAGTGAGGAAAGTAAACTTTCAAGACTGCAAAGAGTACAAAACAAAACCATAACATTAGGAAGTGGGGGCCGTGAACTAAGGAAGGAACACAGACAATTTTACCCCTTTCTTTCTTCACCAGCTATACTCCCTTAGTCAGTAGGGCACTTGTACAACGAAGCAGGCTCTGAATCTGGATAGTGATTTGGGGGGGGGGGCTCTCTCACTCCCTCAATTATGTAGAAAATTATCCTGTTTGCAAAACCATGATGATTTCTACACGCACATACTAATGATACAGTATGGCTCTGCAGGCTATGAACTCTAGGAGAACTTATCTTCCCATGCGTTGTGTTTGCACACAGTGGACTGAGCAAAAGTGCACATGCCACATTCTCGCTTTTATGCTCTCTTGGATATAATACAGAAGGCCCAAGGCAGAAGGAACCTGTCTCTAACGCATGGTGGTGAGGAGGACACAGGCATAACCAGAGGGGAGTTTGGGCACCTGTAAGTAGTAAAGTATGGTCTGCATTTGTTTTTGCATCCAGTCTGCCACTTGCAGATTAGTCTGGAAGAGTGTGAATTAAATGGGGGAAACCCCCATAAGGATCCCTTACTTGAAGAAACCAAGCACTGCCCTTCTGGTGATGCACTGCAGCACTGTGTTGTAACAGGATTTAGGAAGAATCATTACACCAGAGTAATCTGCAACATGCAATGGAGTACCCTGACAGTTCCATTTGAAAACCCAAAGGGCAGCAACTCTAGCTCATGTTTACTCTTGAGGTCCATATGCAAAACAATACAAATTTTTGACCTTTAGGTACAGGCTCATGTTGCTGTACTGGGATCAAGGAGAGATTCAAAATAGGAAAAAATGTAGTAAGCTTTCATCAACTTTCTTTAGTGGAAGAGTATATAAACATTCAAGTTATGAAAAACTCGATCAACAGGGAGAAGCAGCATTATTTCACAGTTTAAGCCACCGCAAGGATAAAGTTATGTGATTGCAAATAAGAGAGAAGTGGTCCAGCTTTTCGGAGTTAGCACCCCCTCTAATATATTACCAATTTCTACTCATCAATGCCCTGTTTTCCACTTGGGCCAAGTCCTAACAATGTTTACAACAAGCTTCTAAACCAAGCCACAAAAATATCTGATTAACAATCACCCTTGCTCTTTAAAAAGCCGAGTCTGCTACCTTTCCAACTTGTCTGCCAAATGGTTCTGTGCTAACTCAAAATTCCCCAAACAGAAGACTGTCTGCTAACAACCCACCTCCAAGCCTGTTTTGCAGCTTTCTCCTCACACAATCCAGCAGTGGAGGAAGTGAAGAGGTCCCTGGTTCTCTCTCTGAAGCAGGCTAAGAGATACCTCCTAAACCATCAGGCCAATTCAGCAACACTTTCAGGTGGAATAGCATTCATCCCTATAGAGCACTAAAGAACATTAATACATCACAGAGGAGAGAAACGAGAGAGATGGCACTTCCAAAGGACTGAGATGGCACCTAAGCAAAGTGGCACAATGTCCTGCAGGGACAAGGAAGCTAGTTGTGGAAGAAGAAGGAGCCCAAAGCGAAGTAGGTCGTGCGTGAAGGTTGCAGCTGCAGATTCCATCATGCAGAGGACTCACTGACAAGAAATTCAGTATTTTCAGGTCCAGTGCAAGTTTTAAAGAATACTAACAGGGCATACTATCAGGACACCTGCCACCTGTCAACGAAAAGGGGAGACTCTTGTTTGGAAGACTTGGGGTGGCAGATCTCATCCTGCTTCTTTTGTATGCCACTCTCCACATCCTGCTTCTTTTGTATGCCACTCTCCACATACCAATCTCTCATGTGATCAAGTCTAAGCTTTGCCAAGCTGCGGCTAACCAAGGACTGTGTCCTACCTTAGCTGTTCTGTTCCCACTCAACTCAATGCTGTAATGTGGGGAATGCTTAGCTCTTTGTTTTTCTGTGAATAAAGCCAGAGGTAATCTAAGAATCCGAAAGCAAGGTTGCCCTACCAGCATGTGACTTGCTTGCAAACACTTGCATAAATCCTGCACACATAATTATTTTTGTTTTGGGGGTGCAGAAATAAAGAGCAAACAAAATGAGAATCACTGACAGGAAAAGAAAATGGGAGATCTCAAGTCAAAAGTCGTAACAAATGCAACAGCTAAGAGAGAGAACTGAGCAGAGCTATGTTAAAAAGCTCCCAGAAACTGCTATCTTATCCCCCAGCTAGCAAGAGGAAGATGCTGACAGTTTTCACTAAAGGATTCTCATCCTATCACATGACTTTTGTCCACATGCAGGTAGCAGAAGGATAGATGAGAGGTGCAATGCTGTGGTTTTAAAAATGGGAGAAACCAAGGTGGGAAACTGAAGCCACAGGATGCAACTGGAGAGGAAAACCTGGCAGCTGCTGCAAAGGAAGAAAGACAAAGAGAAAACTTGCTTGGCTTCCTGCCCATGCCTGGCTGGGGTTCCAAGTCCCCTATCTTGGGAATGCCCAACCAACTGTACACCTCTGGCATCTTGAATAGATTTCTTTTGACAAAACATTGACAGGTTGGTTTATTTTTTTTTTTAAAAAGGGGGGGTGAGGGGAAGACGTTAGAGAGAAATGTACACCCTCTTGCCAGAACTTTCCTAGTTTCACTCATCCTGACTGCGTTAACCATGGATGTCTGGGGAGGGACTGGCTTCCTCTTTGAAAAGGGCTTATTTGTAAACTCAATCCACGCTTCTTTGTTTAAACCATTAGTGTTTGTATCTTTTCTCCCTTTTTTTTTGCATTTTGTTCAGATTCTATTTTTTTACGTTAAAAAAGGAAAGAAAAAGCAGACAGTTTATACTTAAAATAACTTAAGAAACCCCACAAAATCAATTACATAAATTGCCCCTTGTGGCAACTCCTCTGGAGCTGTCCCCCTGCCCTGCCCCATTCCTTTGGCCTCCCCGCTGGCTTCTGGTTTGGGATTTGTGAAAACGTCCAAAATATAGGTGTGGAGTTTGGGGCGGGGAATAAAACCCAATCATCACCAGAGATTCAAATTAGCAATTTGTTACAGAATCTAAATATTACACAGCCAACACTACCACCTATGGGCCCCCAATCCAACCCCCACCCGCCTGCCTCGCATTTGCTGAACTTCTTCTTTAAAAATGGTGCATGTGATGAGACAAGTATATTGTAAATCCAGCCGCAGCTTTACAACAACCAAAACCCATCATATAAACACTTGGATGGATGAAGCCTCTGTAGGACATTCTCACTGCCCGCCCCACCCCAGATCCCCGCTCTTCCCTTCTGGTATCAGCCCTATTCTATCAGGTCTCTGGGAAGTGGCACCTTGGCTTCCAACCGTTTCCCAGCCAGCAGAAGCTGCAGCAGCTCCAGTCCTTGGCTCTCTTTGTACAGTCTCTGCTTGGTATAGATTTCTGTTATCTGTTCAACGTCCTTGCTCCAAGGCCGCCATTGTGATTGGGGGCAAGGTAAGCGTCTGTGCGGTGGACAGGGGAAGAGAAAGGGGAGGAGGAGGAGTTGTATGAAGAAGAGGGTGCTCGGGTGTTCTGGCCCCCAGCTTGAGGTTGCTGCAAATTCAGGATGCTATCAATGGCGCTCTGTAGGTGCTCGTTGAGCGAGTCATCTGGGGGGCTGTCGCTGGAGAAGCTGGCATTGTCCACATCAAAAGACTCTGACTTTCTACGCTTGGCTGGGGGCAGGGGCACATCCCATGTGAGTTCAGAGGCAGAACCATGGTCAGGTGGCTCAATTTTTATCATCCGGTGATAAAACTCATCCTCAACCTCCGCCAATTCCTTCATAAGGCCACTGGTTGAATCGTCGGTCTTAGGAGGCGTGGGGCTCTCTTGCATCACGAGGGAACGGGCATCGCTCCGGTTGAAAAAGGTATGCTTGGTACCCTCCTCTGACCGGCTCTTCTCTGCCCCAGCCACGGAGGCGCTCTCGTGAGTTTTACGGGAAGTGATGACGCTCCTGGAGCCCCCGTCCTGCTTGATGATGAGGGTGCTTGGCACCATATCGACTTTCGGGCTGCTCTCTTTCAGGCAGGTGTCAGAGGCTTTATCCGCTACAAAAGCGTCCACATTCTCCCGGTATGTCTTACGGAGGGGAAGCCTGCAGTAAGTCACAATGGGCTTTTTCTCCGCTGGAGCTGCTGTGATATGATCAACGGTCCCATTCATTTGCCCCGCCGTTGAGACGGCAGTGGTGGTGGCGACGGCTGAAGCCGACGAGTGCTGGTCAGCTGTTTTGATCACGGTGCACATGGGCGGTGGTGTCTGGTGAACCGGGTCCAAGGCAGTGTTGTGAACCACTTTGCTAAGGCCCGCCTCCTGTTTGATCTTCAGTTTCAGTCCAATCCGGCTCCGGGCTTCGTAGGTTTTGATGGGCGGCTTACTCCTTGAGGGCAAGGCATCCTCATCACCATCTAATGAGGGAGAGGCCTTGGCCCACGTGACAGAGGGAGAGCCTCCGCTGTGCTTGATGACCAGTTTTGTGGGGTTGATCTGGGTTGCCATCTGCACCGGAGGTGCCTTCAGGTTCTCAGAAGCCAGAGCGGCACTGCTGGACAGAGAACCCTGAGCCAGAGAAGAAGCAAAACTCTGCGACCGCGAAGATGAGGAAACATACTCATCTGCAAGAGAACAACATGTGTCACTATTTCAGACAAAAACAGACTGAGGTCTTCTCACGCCACCACTGACTTAACAACAGCAAACGTTAACCTAGAGATGGCCACTTCTTTAGTGTCACGGGCCACTGTATTCTCCAGTTACAAGCTGGAACAATCCAGTCTCTTTATGGAGTGCATGCACTCAGGTGGTAGGAGGTCACAAATGTGTTTCTTGTAAGATTCCCCCTCAGGAGGCAGGTTGTCAGTCAAACCAATGGTTCTTTGGCTTCCAGAAACTGTTTTGCTATCTCTCACACAAATATTGATACTAAATACAGAAGGAGATTTACTGCTTATTTTCCTTATAAGTGAAACGGTGGTTCAAAAAAACACTTTGTAGGATCAGTTGGGGGCAGATAAAATTGCTCTGTGGGCTACTCACTGACCACACATCATGCATTTGGAGAACACCTTTAAGCCTTTTTGGCTGGGCACCCAGTCACTTCTCTCTTACCTTCACAGCACACTTGTTTTTTTCTTCTTCTGAACCAGGAAACTCTGGTACTACATTTGGAATTCTGGGTCTTAAACCATCTTCAAACCTTTGATATCTAAAGTCTCCCATTTCAGGTTCTGCATTCTGCAGAAGTGCGCTGCGAAGGGAGGAGAAACGGGGCTGTGTGCCAAAGACTCTTTCATATCTTGGTTTACTAAACTGAGATATGATCATCCAAACTGAGATGAGAAATATTGGAGGTCAAGCCTGCCTGGGAGTCAGTCCTCTGCCCTGGAAGTCCTTAATGCCAGATGTGGAGGTCGCTGGCAAGAGAAAGATAGTTGGCATTTTCTCAAAAGCACGAGGGCAGGGAGTGGAGGAAACACATCCACTGGAATAAGCAAGCTACACAAAGAAATGAAAGGCGTCTTTCCTCACCTGGCTTCTCCTTTGCCAGCTGTTTATCAAGAGATAAGGTGGTCTTTTCTTCCTGTATGAACATTCGATCGATCATCACCATCTCTGCTGAAGGACTGACTCTCTGCCAATGGAGGACAAAATACTGTGTCATGGGGAAGTCAAAGCAGGCACTTAAGAAACGCCAACCTGAGCCTCATGAAACCCCCTTCCCAATCTAGATATTGTTGGGAACTTCCTTCCCTTTGCTGCCTCCCTCACTGTTGACATTAAGACTGACACTCCTCAGGGCAGTGGCTTCTGTACATTTATAAGGCTGTGGCAAGGATGAAAGTAAGAAACAATCAAATCTGTGTTGGAGGTGTAATCAAGTAGAGGGGACACTCATAAATATGTGGTGGACATGTGATAAAATCAAGGGGTTCTGGGATATGGTGTATGAGGAGCTAAAGAAAATATTCAAACAAAATTTTATTAAGAAAACAGAAGCTTTTTTATTGGGGATACTTGATACAGACATAGCCAGAGGGAAAAAAACACACTCTTTTATGCTACAGGGCCGGTGAGAACATTAATTGCCAAAAATTGGGAAAAAGAAATAACACAGACAAAAAAAGAATGGCAAGATAAATTATTGGATTATATCGAATTGGCCAGATTGACTGAAGCTATGAGGGATCAACCCAAACAAAAATTTCAAAAAGACTGGGAAAAATATAGAGAATATCTTAAAAAGCAGTGCCCTCAAATTAATACCTGGATTTGTTTCGATTAACTTCCTGCAAAATAAATTAAGGTATGTAAGTCAAAAATAGAAAGAAAAAGAGACAACAAGGAATTAAGAAGGAAATAGTTTACCAAAAATGAAAAGAGATCCATGTTGAGGATGAAGGAAGTCAATTGGAAGGAAAGAAGAAATGAAGTATGGTATATATATTGATGTTCATTTGTTTGTATCAATTTTTGTAAGTAACTATGTTTTAGTTGTATTTCTCTGTTTTTTGTAAGTTTTAGTGTTGATTATGTATTATTATTTTTTATGTTTAATGTGTGTATGTGTGTCATAAAGTAAATTCGAAAGAAAGAAAGAAAGAAGGAAAGAAAGAAAGAATTCATATTAACTGATTAAGAAGCCAGTGGCAGGAGAAAGAACTGATACATTTATTCTGCTGCATTTCCTTTTGTTTGTACGGATAAATGCAAAAGCCCCTACTAGCCCAGCAATCAGGTCAAATGGGAGGAAATGTGGTCAAGGGTTGGGCATTCCTAAGCAAGGGAATCCTTGGCAATCCACCAGTGTGGCTCTGCAATGCTCAAAGGATGAGGCTGGTTCCAATCTCCCACCTGAAAAATAATCACTATTGTCTACTTGTTTTTTATGAACTGATATGGATTTAAACAAGCTGGGGAACCGGTATAACCTACTGTACAGAGTTGCTCATTTTCCGCAGATGAATGCAAGTGGAAATCCACTTGTAAACCGACACATAAGAAGCCTCTAGCCCTGATAGCGGTGGAGATACATATTTTAAAATATGCAAGCACTGTTCATGTTCCAGCATTCAAGGACCAGGGTGTCTTTGCCCTTCACCAGTCTCTTCCTTGTTACCACCAGTCATTTAATCTCCCATTTCCTTACAGCCCCTCGACCTGCCCAACCTCCTCTTTTTGCCACCAGTCCACTCCTGCAACGCACCCTGCTCTCCTAAGCATCTCCCACCCAAACTCTGCAAAGTCTCAACTATCTGGTTCAGAGGAAATAACACAAACTAGGAAAATCTTTGCAAATAAATCATACCAGTGTCTTGAGTTGACTTGCATTAGCTTATTCTAGGCACAGAACCTTGGTTTCTTTGGGAGAAAATGAGGAGGTTTTGGCAACATATGTACATCCCTGCCTATTCTTCTTTTCCTACAAGATCACTTCTCCATCATATTCATTTATAATAATAATTTTAAAAATGCACACCAAACTCAGTTTACCATAAGATTGCAACAGGTTCCTCCCAAACACAACCATATTATCAGCCGGGTGAGTGTTCCTGGCAAAGGCCAGGATTAGATCAGGATACTTGTTGGAACACTACCTGCCCAAAGAGGAAGCTAGAGAAGAAAATTCTTACCCGGGATTCCTCCAACAGCAGCAGGCGGTATTTGTTCAACATGGCTTGTGTGCGTTTCAACAACTGTGTAGACACCATTTCAAACTCTTCATCTACTAGAAAGAAGCAGAACAGGAAAGGAAGGGGGGAGGGAGGGGGGTTATATGATTGCCTCCTGTGAATGGGACCTGCTGCAACGAACACCTTTTTTGCTGCTGGAGAATATTCGTAATGCACTAATGTTAAGTATTTCTTTCTCTCTTTTTGGGCCAATTATTTTTATTGATTTTCCATAATTTTTAACAAATTGCCACCAAATTAATACAAATTAAAAAGCTGAACCCCCCCCAGATGCCCCTTCTATTTTCCTCCCTCCTTTGCTGCTGCTCCCAATAAAATAACTTTTCCAACTACTATTTCAAAATACATTCATCACCTGCACAATTACCAATTTCTGCTATGACTTTTATACATTGTTATAACCTGTCCTCAAAATAGTCGAGTAGAGTAAATCCTCTTTTATCTATCTATAATAGTCATTCATCAATTTTGAAGTATTTCCTTCTGATACCTCTTGAGTAACACTTTGCCTGAGAAAAAGGGATCTTGCTTCCTTCCAGACAACACACATGCATTCCTCCCTAACATTCCTTCCCTCCCCAAATGTAAGTATTTCTAAAATGGTAGCCATATTTCTCTTTAACTGCAAAGAAAGTACCTGAAAGATTGACAAATTTATTTTGGAATGAATTTTCACAGGCAAGGACCTATTTTAATCAGATGCATGAAGCAATCTAGAAAGTTTAGAACCCGCATATACAAACGGGTACCCACAAGGTATAGCTATGTGCAACGTGCATCAAAGACGCAAAAATCAAAATCAAAAGGGTAGCTTAGAGTAGCTGTACTAATCCTATTAGGGATTCAGGATTCTGGATTTAACTGGGGTAGGTGTTCTTCTTCAATCCCACTGCAATCCTATGGGCCTAGCCCTAGAAGATACCCAGTTCACAGCACCCACAATCCAGTGTGCATAGCAGGGGTGGTAGTACTGAGCCCTCCAGGAGAACAATTACTTTATGACTTTATGCATGTGAAATACTTTGGGAACTTAGCTTTTACTTTATCTTAGCTTTTACTTTTAGGATTATGATCACCAGTAAGGATACAGAGTAAGGGACGCGGGTGGCGCTGTGGGTTAAACCACAGAGCCTAGGGCTTGCCGATCAGAAGGTCGGCGATTCGAATCCCCGCGACGGGGTGAGCTTCCGTTGTTCGGTCCCTGCTCCTGCCAACCTAGCAGTTCGAAAGCATGTCAAAGTGCAATTAGATAAATAGGTACCGCTCCGGTGGGAAGGTAAACGGTGTTTCCGTGCGCTGCTCTGGTTCACCAGAAGCGGCTTAGTCATGCTGGCCACATGACCCGGAAGCTGTACGCCGGCTCCCTCGGCCAGTAACGCAAGATGAGCGCCGCAACCCCAGAGTCGGTCACGACTGGACCTAATGGTCAGGGGTCCCTTTACCTTTTAAGAATACAGAGTAGTGGGGTTTAACAGAAGGGGGCGCTAATGCTTGGACAATTAACAGACAAGCTATGGGAAACAAGAGTCGATCCATCTCTTTGCATCTGATGCAGGAGAATCCCAGACAAAACTCACCTTTCCGATAGTCATGGGGAGAAGGCAACGTTCCTTGGTATACGTGGTATGGTAGGAGCCTCTGCAAGGCATCTTCAAATGACCGAAATGAGGTTTTGTAGTCAGGATGCAGCACTGCTCCTTGGTGTTTATGCAGCTGTTCCAAGAAACTAAAGGAAGCAGCAAAAAAGATTGAGCTTGTCAGGAGTGCTAATTTGGCCCATGAGGTTGTTTCCCCCCAACCATGCTCACCTGCCCCATAGCAGATATTAAATGTCAGCTAGCTAGTACCACTTTGCTCCATGTGGATGCTTTTATATGTGATGGTTATGTTTGTTCTATGATTGTAGATTTCATTGTTATAACCTGCCATGGGATCTCAAGGTGAAGACTGGGTAAGAAATCATATATATGGCTACAAAGGAACAAAGAACTCAGGTCGTTCCTCTGCACATGGGGATTACGTTTAGTGTCTTTTAAATTTGGTTCCACTCTAGAGCTCCTGAGCAGAGCTAATATTTGCCAAAAGTGGGGTTTGCATTTGGTGCTGAATGCAAGTTTTGCTTTGGGCAGGAACTCTTGCGGCTTGAGAACTCAAGCTGGGATTGCAAAAGAAGAAAGAACCCACAGTGCACTTCTAATTCTTCCTCTGAAGTTGAAACACCTAATGTTATATGGTATCAGGTGATTTGACAGGTGGGTGACCACACCGCCCTGTAAAAAAGTGGTTTGTGGAGGATGGGCCAGTTCTGGGTTCGACCCACCAGTCAGATCCAGCTCCCCACCCTGATAAACACTAACATTCTACTGCTTTGCTTCTGTTCTTAGGACTGCATAATTGTTTGAGGTGCTCTGGTAGAGACTCACCAAGCTTCCTTGCTGGGCTGTAGCATGGGAGGGGGCTTTTTCAGGTTTCCAAGCTTGCCCTCATACTGGTAAGGGAAAACAACAACAACATAAGAACAAAGAGCAACAGGTGAATTTGATGCCACAAAGAAAAGCACCTCCTGCCAGGGTGGTCAGCCTTCTGGTGAAGATGCTGCTCATAATATGGTAACGTTAATCAGGCAAACATATCAGTGCAGTAAGAGACCTTCGTAGAAAGTGATGGGAGATTTTGCAAATCCTTAGAACCATCAGACAAATTGGAACAGGTTCAAAAGAAGGACAAAAAAGACGGTTAGAAGTATGGAATACTAAGTCATATGAGGGAAGGCTGAAGGACTGTTTAGCTTTGAGAAGACTGAAGGGAGGCATGATAGCACACTCCTAATTTCTGCAGAATGTTGCACAAAAGAGGACAAGGGCTACTGCCCCAGAGGGCAGCACTAGATCTAGTGGGTTTGAGCTGCAGGAGGTTTTATTTCGGCTCAAATGATTCAATGGATATGATTTGGCTGAAACAGCTTGCCATAAATAGTTGAATGAATAAAAGCTGCATGCTAGTGCATAGGCTCACCTGCTGCTGGATTTGGGTAGGGGCTGAAGGCATGAGTTGAGACAAGCCCTTTCCAACTACCTGGAGCTGCAACGGACCTTTCCCCAGATTCAGGCCTGACACAGAGCTAATGACTCCAGGCTTTGTCTGCCAAAGAAACAAGAAGGTAGCTTTACACCAGATGGATTCCCACCACTCTTCTGAGTAATACCCCTCCCATCCTCTCACTATATATAAGGGTCTGGTGACTTCTGTTTCAGTGTATCTGAAGAAGTGTGCATGCACACGAAAGCTCATACCAAGAACAAACTTAGTTGGTCTCTAAGGTGCTACTGGAAGGATTTTTTTTTTCTTGACTATGACAGACCAACACGGCTACCTACCTGTAACCAGATGGATTGTAATGAATTAGAACCAGATACACAAAGGAAGTTAGTAGCAACACAAACAGTTACAGCATTGCCAACGCTCGTGGAGATAGGTATCAGAATTCTTCAGTGCTGCAGTTGCAAACCCTTAGCTATGTGGATACCGACAGCATTTTTAAAAGAGCCATGTAAATTTAAAGCAGTTTATTTAAAGCGATGCAAAGCCCTGAGTATGGAAATACATACCCGTATTTTCCGGCGTATAAGACGACCGGGCGTATAAGATGACCCCCAACTTTTCCAGCTAAAATATAGAGTTTGGGATATACTCGCCGTATAAGAAATACGACCCGGCGTATAAGACGACCCCCAACTTTTGAGAAGATTTTCCTGGGTTAAAAAGTAGTCTTATACGCAGGAATATACAGTACTTTAGGTTATTTTCCTAAATCACAAAAGTTGATGGCAGAGCACAAAAGAGCAACATATATACTATTGCAACTAGATAGTAGTTCAAACTACGCTGTTGGAACTATTTAAGTTTAACTACTAACAATAATCATACTAACTACTTAGTCAATTAGGCAAAAACTATAAATAATTCACTATATATCATACTGAAAAAGAAATATGTACTGTATATATGGATGAGCATATGGATGATCTGGCCCCAAGAGTGAGAGCTCAGTGTCATCTACTGCTAATAAACCTTCTATGTGAGACAGTGTTGATTCTATAATCAATACAATGCTTAAGCAAGACTCATACTGTTGGTGCTAAAAATAAACACTAGGCAATTATTAGCATGGGTATGTTTTGTTGCAAAGAATTATTAGCTTCCTTTAACAATCCCACCTGAACTGGCTGCTGAATGGCAAGAGGACCTGCAGGTTTTGCTTGCCCAGTGGCTGCTTTCCCACCAGAAATGGTTGTGGCGCTGCTGGAAAATGTTTTACTCTCTGAAGGAGCTGCAGCAGCAATAGCTAGAGAAACGGGGAAGAAAATACAAGCAAGTGAGATTTCAAAATGATATATGAAACATTTTCAAGTTGTAAAAATAGTGTCTGGAATCTTAGTTTGAGTCCTACATCTCTCTTTTGGATTTTCTATATAGTGCCGGGTGTTGCAATTTCTTTTTTTTACAGATGCTCGAGCATCACTGGTCCCTAAAAAAACCTGTATCTAGGGAGTGGATGGACTGAGGATTGTGGGAGGAAGCTTTTCTCCCTCTCCCCACAAACACAATGTTTGCAGTCATGGGCGGAACTTGGTAGCCACCTTCTCCCCTATCCTTGCAACCAGAAGCCAAACATAGAAACGAGGTTTGATTTGCAGGGTGACAAGGCCTGGATCCTCTCATTTAACCACTGCCTGGAGGAAACGGAAGGGAGAAGATAAGATACCAGAGCATATCAGCAAGAACAGGCTATCTCCCCTTGCTGGCACTTCCAACTTCTTTTTCCATCCAAGCTGGCTTCTGAAAGAGTCTGTCTGACTCCTAATGTTCTTTTCTCCCCCTCCCCCTTGATTATGACCAGGCTACTCCCAAGTACTGTACGTAAACGTAAAGCCTTTACCCCTAAAAGGCAGCATTTTAAAAAATGGAAACAGACCATCCTGAAGGATGGCTGGAGACTACAGCAGTCCCTGACATTCTGTAGCTGGCCATCCTAGCTCTTGCATCCAAAGCCAACCCTTTGATTGCTCCACCAGTTCAGTGAAGAAAGCAAAGAGTCTCTGCCCTTCTATTGCAAGGGATTGGGAGAAGGCCATTATTCATATTGGAGGTTGGCCAGGCAAGCAGGGCTAACATTCCTGCTCTCAGGAAATGTGCCAAGGAATCTTTAATGAGCACAATAATGGAAAAAGGGCTAGATGTTTTAATCTTATGTAGAAGAGCAGGGGGAAGAATACTGCAGGGAAAGTTGAGAGCAATGGGGGGTGGGGGGTGGGGAATAATGTTGCTAAGTCAGATCTTGTTTGGCTTTTCAATCAATCTGGAAAAAAACAATGGAAGCCTTCTTTCCCCTGGCCATGGCAGGTAGACAGAATTCCACATGGAATCTGGACTTTCATGTGTGGAAGGGGAGGGGGTGTAACAGGATTCTTGCTTTTAAAAAAGTGTGTGGGGGGGGGACAAGTTTCTATCTCTCATGATTTTGGAGATAAGGCATCAAAACCTTAAAAGCCCACAGAAATTCAAATACGTGTTTTAAAAACCCATCCAAGTTGGAGCAAACTTGCATGAGGAATTGATTGGAATCTTAATTTTGGAGAGGACAAAATATAAAGGGTCAGAAGTAGTTTATTCCAGTTTCTGGGTAATAGAAAGGGCAATTACTCCTGAGTCTATGTTTCTCCTTCTCCTCATTGTGCAACCTCACAGAACTTGGTCACACACACACACACACACACACACACACACGCGCGCGCGCGCGCGCGTGTGTGTGTGTGTGTATGAGAGAGAGAGAGAGAGAGAGAGAGATGAGAGAGAGAGAGAGAGAGAGAGAGAGAGAGAGTTAGTTATATCTTGCCCTTTATAAGGTGATCTCTGGGCAGATAACAATGCATATGCAAAAAGCATAGGAAAACATATACAGTTCCGAAATGCAACTCCTGCGTAAGTGGGGTGACGCCTGCAACAGCCAAGGTGGGAGGAAACTGGTTGTGTGCTCCCCACAATAAGCTTTGAGCCACTCCAAAAGTTTGACAGATCCTTGATTCCAAAACAAAGAATTGATCTGCACTCAATTCTATGCCATGTCATAGAGGACACTTTCCTGGAGGTAGGGATATCTGATTTGGTGTGGCCTAAATCTTTTTTGTGGGGTGCACATATACCAGTGCCTTATTCATTTATTTATATACATTGGCTATTATTGGCATTGGGAATCATTATTGACAGTGTCACCTGCCACCCACAACTCATTTCCTGTTTAGTTGTGGCATGAACCCTCTTCTCAAAACCTAGGAAGAACCCTCAGCAACCGCAAAGGACAGGAAGGTGGGCTGCAGTACCTGATGTGGTCACCCCTACTTGCCTTGTAGCAAGGCCAGTCCTAACAACTGGGGATGAAAAAGCACACCATTTTGCATGAAGCTGACACTGCAACTTTTACTCCGCAGTTTCTTACACTAGTCTGTTGTCTCAAAAAACCATTATCTTCTGCAAAACTTGCACGTATTTCCTTTGCTTTCTACACTGGACTGCACATACGGACAGGTGCATGCACGCACATGGTTGGAAGAGTGAACGGCACAGGGGAAAGAAAGTATCAACAGGCAGATAAACACAAATATATGAAGCAAAAGACAAGCAGCAACACTCGGAAAGATTGATAAAACAATGCAGTCCTCCTCTCCCCCAAATTCAGCCCCACAAGCATACACAAAACAGTGTTTTATCAACCTACATATTGATGCTGATTTGACCAACACAGGTGTTTGTTGCTGGAGGAGTGATGTAGGTTGTGCAGGCTGCCCTCCTCCTCTCTGGACCTGCCCCTTTTCAAGCACTGGAGCCGCCTTGCTCGAAACTGCATTGGAAGGCTGAACGGTGGCAGGCACAGGAGCATGGCTGTGAACTGGTGGTGCCTGGCTTGTTGATACGGTGACCTGCTGTCCTTGGCTGCTAACCAAGACTGAGGAGGGCTGGCTGCTGAACTGGCTCAGCACAGGTGGTGCTTGGCTAGTGGAAGTTGGCTGCTTCGTTTGTAGAATAATCCCCTGGGGCATCTGCACAGAATAAAAAGCCAGAGAATAACCCACAAAAGTCACTGGCAACATGTGTTTCCCAAACAATCAAATAAGTGCAGAACCACACATCTGGGAGTATGGGTAAGATAGCATAGGTCAAGAGGATGCAAAACTTTCCCACTCTTTAGATAAGCACTGAACACATTCTCCTGTTTGATTTCTAAAACAAATTCCGTCCTCATCTGCAAATAATGGAAGTGCGTTCACCAATACAAAAAAGGAAAAAGCTCTTTCCTACTGAAACTTTCTTTCCATCTTCCTTGCTTAAGGTGCTCAATATAAGGCCCTCACACTTAAAGAGACACTGATGTCTGCTTTTTACTGGTGGAGAAATCAAAGGCAAGAGCTGGCCTTTTATCAGCACAGGGAACTGCCTGGCCTCCTAGTGGCTAGAAGTACCCACAAGCAGTAAGAGCATAGGCCTTAGAGCTCTGACATCTGGTAGTGGCATTTAAATAGTTGGTTCGTCCTGTGTACCCATGGCAAAGTAGGCCATGCTCAAGGATGAGTTCCTGTAAAGTTTTCAAAGAGCATTTTGGTGGGTAGGCATCCAGTTGTTAAGAAAAAAATCCTGAATCGAAAAACAAGACAATATTGGCTTAGGGGCTGCCCATATTTGAAATGGAATGGGTATTTGGAAGGGGCATGTGCAAAGAGTGTCTTTGAGGCAGGCCTGGTGGTTGGTACAGCAGATTGCCCATAAACGTAATGAATAAGCTGAGGCCATGCCACCCTATTTTGTACAGATGGAATCATTTTGTCGCAGTGAGAGGGCTTCACAATTAACCCCCAATTCCCCTTTCCACCAATTTCTATGGAATGTGGTTGCTTTACCTGCTGAAACCGGTCCATTAACTGCTTCTGCTGAGGTATGGGTGCTGGAATTGCAGAAAGAGCCTGGAACTGATTCGGAACCATCTGAAAACTTCTCTGCTGCTCCGGCGTTAGATGAAGCGCCTGGGTTGGGGTGGGGGGCTTGATAGGGCCCTGGGCAGAGAACTGAAGCTGGAAATGGGGCGAATGGGTATGCTGCACCTCAGGTGCAGCCTGGATCTGGGGCTGTAGCCGGGCCTGCACTTGGGATTCAGCCTGCGGCTGGAGCTGAGGAGCAAGCTGAACCTGTAGCTGCAGGTGCGGAGGGGTTGCCAGCTGAGGCTGCCCCTCTGGCTGGGCCTGCGGTGCTTGGAATGATACCTGAGGCTGCGAGGGGGGCCGCAGAGGATGCTGGTTGGGACCATGGGGAGAAGAAGCAATCTGATTCTGAATCACGTACAGATTCTGCATCTGCGTCTGGGGGGTGCAGGACCGGGACAGGGGCTCGGAAGGAGGCCTGGACAAAGTCTGTGGTTGGGAAGGGGGCCTCGAGTGAGGCCGGGACGGTGGCCGGGACAGTGGCTGAGGCTGAGACGGAGGGCGGGACTGGTGTGGAGACTGCATCTGGGAAAGGTGTGTGGGCTGGAGCTGGGAGCTCTCCCCCACTGAAGGATGAGGTAGTGAATGGGATGGGGAGGCTCCGGGAAGTTTCTGCTGCCCTGAAGGCAACTGGAAAAAGGAGTTGGGGTGGGGGGAAAGAAAGGAAAGAGTAAACTGGGTTAGAAGTCTCTTGTGGAGATAATCTGAGGTGCCTAGGCACCGCAATCCAGCAGAAGCAGCCAAGAATTATTAAGTTCAAAGCTCGCAATTGCCAGCTTCGTGAGTCAATGAAGCTGCTTGTTCCCTCCTTCCCTTCACCATCAGTTCACACTGTGAGAGACCCTGAAACAGGAGGGGAAGCTTTCTGGGGCAGAGTGTCAGATTCTCATGCTGCCCCACTGAGAATACTGGTGGGTACCTGCCAAATTTATTTCACTGCCTCGGCTTGTTTGCAAAGCTTGGCTGTAAAAGATGTTGCTTGAAAAGATTTTGCCTTTTAAACCATAGTGACCAAGGCAACAAAGAAATAAATACAAGGAAGGTACCTGGCCTACCAAAAAGTGTTCCTTAAAATGTCAAATGGCTAAACAAAAAGCTTCTCTCAAAAATCTTATCCTAAGGAAGGCAGGAAGAAGTTGGCTTCTTTCAATATTTTGGGGAACAGGGAGAAAGGTGTTCATGTCTTCTAATTCCCATTAGACAAATACGCACCCCACCCTTTCAATCTGCCCAGTCACCCTCTCCCTGGGCTCTGTTGTATTAAATGCCACTTCTCCAGCCTGCCTAGGGCACCCCTACAGAGTAGCAAGTCCTCTGCTAACTCCTGTACAGCTTGCACTACAGTATTTTCAACATTACAAACATGCAAGTAGAATTTATGACACTCAATTTGCAAGTAATACTTCTCTGCTTAAAGAACAATATATACAGGAAGGAAAGAGATACACATTCTGGTAGGAGATGGCAACATACCACGAGTGCAGTGCACAGCTCTGGAGGGACAGAGGAGAAGACGGGAAGAAAAGCAAGAAAAGGCAGCAGCAGCAGCAGAACCACCACCTCTCAGGGTTAGTTAGGATTGAAAGGGAAGCAAGCAAGAGCAGCAACAGGGAAAAGAGACAAACAGGCGATGGCCACAGTCTGGCAACAGGATCAGTAAGAGGGGGAAAGACTTTGGCCGATCCTAGAGGTGTTTGCCTGTTTCTGGATTGTTGTGTGTTCACCTATGTGCTAAAAAAATAAAAACATAATCTGCCTGAAATCAAATGTGCCCATCCCTTGGATTGTAAAGTCCTTCAGGCAAGGAACCAATGCTCTTTCTTTATGCTATAGAAAGGTCATATGCCATTTCCATCCTTCCTTTTTTCTTGTTCTTACTTTGGGCATAATGGAAGAGGTAAGTAAAGCTCTTTGTGAACTAAACCATCCACCATAAGTACATGCGGTTTGTTTCCCTCTATCTGTAGCTTTTTTCCAAAGCAGAGAAAATTATTATTTTATTTAAAGGAGCAAGGGTGTGGCATTAAAGAGGATGTGATTGCTTTTTGTTATAAGAAAGCTAAATTCCATGCCAGTTTTACTGAGCTTTACTGGTCAGAAGAGAGGAATCCAGAACTGTATATAAACCTTCAAAATATTCACCACAGAGGCAAGGAAGGTGCATGTTTTAAAACTTAGATCCATTCCCTGCAGATACAGGTGGCACCATAGTAATGTTTGCATGGTTCACAATATCTATTTATAGGAGACAAAAACAAGTTTTGGAAAATATAAAATATAGAGATTATAATTTATGATTGTGCTTAGGAAAAGTTCCAAATAATATTTAATTTTTAAATGAATAACCATTTTCTTTCTTTTTAACATTTCTGCAGTAACCTAAAGGGGAACAAATGCTATGTCTACATCTCAGTGTGCCATCCATACCTCTGTCTCTCTCCCTAGTATTTATGTGTCTGAGTTCAGGATCAAACTGACTACTCCATGGAAGTACACCAGTATTAAAGATATTAATTAGTGCACTAACAAGTAGGTAGTGCTCCCTGCACCCTCCCCACCCCCCAGCCTGGCCTGAAGAAATGGACTAAGCAAAGCTTTTTCTGTCACTTTCTTTCATACGTCTCATTTCTGCATGTCAGGGTATTGCTAAAGGCACAGTAAAAATGAACACACACACATGGTAACCTTACATGTAACGGTCAGTGGTCCTCCCAGTTGCTAGGCAGGAGGTAACTACACTAATGAAAATATTCGTTTCCCCCTGTATTGTTCACCAACTTCCACAAGGGGGAGACTTCATTGCTATTTTGAAAATTGTGACACCACCAACACCCAAACCTTGCCTTTGTTTTGAAGTGTGGGAGAATGCAAGTGCGAACCAAAATGAGATGCTAATATTTCTGTGTGTGTGTGTGTGTGTGTGTGTGTGTACGCATTCTGCACAGAGAACGTGCAGGAGAAAGCAAGAAGCTGAAGGGAAGACTAAGAAGAATGGCCAGACATGTTAGACAGAAGGGGCTCAAGGCAGGAGGACAGGCCAAAGCGAGGCGACTTTGTGGATTTGCAAACAGGTAAGGGGCTACCTGGCAAGCCATTGCCTGCTGGGGAGGGCCGGCTGAGAACTGAGGTACTTTGGACTCCACCGGCGGCAGGTTGTGGTTCTGGCTCAGCTCTCGGCTGGCAGGCGGCTGCAGGGCTGAGCCTACGCTGCTGCTGACTATCACTGAGGCTGGGACACTGCTTGTGGTGCTGAGGGCGGTGGTGGCTATGCTGTAGATGGGCAGAGGCATTGGCAGGTGGGGAGGTACTGTGGATTCGTTCATACTGCTCTCCTGCTGCATTTTCAGGGCTGGTGAATAAAATTGCTGCTGCTGCTGCTGCTGCTGGCTCCGATCCTTCTGAAATTTCCAAGAGATTTAGCATGGACCACATTTATGATAACTACCTGCTTCTACCACCCACTTTTTGTCAATGCTGATCACTGCGTATGGACATGCTCTGAGCCCAACTCCCCCAAGCAGACACGGCCTTAGAATTGCATCCTAAATTCTGGTTTCAGAGCCCCCACTTCCCCTCTCAGCAACTCGTAATGTGAAAGACACAAAAATAAAGAATATGCAGAAGGTCACGCCTGACGCTGAGTTTCAAAGAATTTGCTTTTAGGGCAAAGAAGGAAGCAAGCAAGCTCCTTTGTGATATATGAGGCTCACAGTCAATTGAAGCCACATAATCCATACTTCACATTCAAACAGGGGTCTGGGCCCATGTGCAGAATGCTATTTCTAATCACAGAATTATCTTCACTACTACTTCACAACTGTGCCACATGAATAGCAAAAACACACAAACTGTTCTCCTGCCTTCCAGTGAGCAGCCAAGCTGTGGAGATTTGATTCAGGTGAAAACAAACAAACACCCATATTGTTATTCTTTGGGGTGGAATGGGGCTAGATGTCCACGGTGATTACTCCATCTTAGTTCTACAGCTTGGAAATTTGAATTTTATCATAACAATTTATCATATGTGAATATTAGAAAACTGACATAAACCTACTTAAGCTGCATCACCTGTTGGGACAAACTCTGTTTTGCAGAGGTTGCTGAATTGGGGAATGGGGGGCTGCAAGGAGAGAAGTATTGGAAGAGAGCAAGGGCTAAGGACTACAGAGCAGTGCTGGACATTGAAAACTCCGCTCTTTAATGACTGGAAGATCACCCCAACCTTCTACTATCTCTGGCTCACCCCCAGCTTTTAGCAGACATCTTAAAGAGGTCATCTTCTTGACCGCTTAGCTATCATTAGGTCAAGAAGCCTGTCTGGTTTTGGTTTTTTAAAGCTCTGATGGTTTCATGGAGTCATGGCCACACAACTTCCTTGACGTTATCAGTTAATATCTCCTTAATAAGCTGGAACATGCACGGACAGAGAGAACAAACTAACCAAACTAGCTGGGCTAGCCGTAATTCTAGGAAACCTTTCACTTGCCTGCTGCAGGAACATCTGCATAGAATCCTGGGAGATGATGGTTCCAGCAGCTGCCTGGCCCAAGATAATCTTTTCAGGACTAGATGCCACCAAGCTGGGACTGGGCTGCGAAGTCACGGGTAGCTGTGCTGGCTGCTGAGGCGGTGGAGTTTGCTGCTGTACATTCAGCTGAAGCTGGGAAGGAGCCGAGGACTGGGAAGTGGACTGGACGGTTAATATGTTGGCTTGATCGCTGCTTGGCAGCAGGTTGGTGCTGGAGGTTGGCTGTGGCTGAATGAGACCTGGGCTCTGGCTGCTGGCACTAGGGGGTGCTTGGATGGTCACAGTTTGGTTGAGGTTCTCGGTGGCATTCAACATAGCCACTTGGTTAGGCAGGGTGACTCCTTGGATAACAGTCTGACCAGTCTGATTAATGGCACCGCTGGCCAGGGAGGCTGTGATGGTGGACTGACTCTGAGTTGTCAGGCTACCGGCTAGAGAGACAGGCATCTGGAAGAGAGTCGGCTGGCCAACCTGTCCAGGTTGCAACTGGATAGGAGCAGAGAGAATGTGGGCAGTGCCATGTGCATTCTGCGACGTCAGTACCTGCCCCAGGTTTAGTTGGCTTGCCAGGTTTTGATTGGTGAGGATTTGGGCAGGCAGTGCTTGATTCGTTATTAGCTGCCCGCCAGGCCCTTGGCTGGTGATGATGTGAGTTTGCCCACTAGGGTGCGACGTGGTTAAGATCTGGCCACCCATATTAGCCTGCAAGGCTGACAGCTGTTGGGGAATCTGGACTGCCGAAGTGCCGGTGAGCTGTCCCGGGAGAAGGAACTGGTTTTGACCCTGTAGCATCGCCTGGGGGACATGCTGCGCTGGGATAACAATACTGCTGCCTTGATTCAGCAAGTGGACACTCATGGGTTTGCTAAGGGCCTGCTGCTGTGGCGGGGGCTGCTTGAACATGTTGGCAGGCAGACCAGGGGGGAATCCAGAGAGCACCACATTTTGCCCAGCCTTGCCTGCCATAAATGTTAGGTTCTGCTGGGCCTTCTGTTGTTGGAGGGCAGCCTCGTTCTGGATGGTAAGGGTAGCATTGTTGGGGCAAAATGTTTTAGGGGTGATCTGATACAACTTCTGCTGGAGGACTCCTGGGGGTTTGGGTTGAATTGGTGTGGGTGTCCGGTGAATGATCACGTTTTGGGCCTGTACCAGCGGGCTGCTCAAGTTTGACGTGACTGTCAGAGGCTGGGAGCCCTGTGTAGCAGATACACTCCCAAACATGGAGCTTCCATTCAGTGTTGTTGTGGCTACTGCTGGGAGGTTCTTCTGGATGACAAGGCCTGCGTTCTGGGGAGACACCCCAGCCGAAGTAAGGGTGACCTGTTGCTGTTCTGCTGCTGTCTGAGTGATGTAACTTCCAACTGGCATGGTGGCCACTTGGGAAGATTGAACCTGCTTAGCGATGATCTGCTGAGCAGATTGGTTAATTGCCATCACCTGCTGGCCAACCACTTGAATCTGCCCAATGCCCAGTGCTCCACTGGGACTCCCATTTGGCAACCCTTGAAGGTTGGAAATGGGCTGTATGGTGACATTTCCCAAGCCAACTTGCTGGAGAAAAGGTTGCACGCTGATGGCCTTGTTGACAACATCGGCTCCAACTGACTGCTGCACCAATGCTTGATGAGTCAAGACTGCAGGTTGCTGCAGTCCAATAAGGTCAGCTCCACCAGAGAAAATCTGTGGTGTGACATCGGAGGCAGTGTGGACAACTGGCTGAAGCGTAGGGAGCTGAAAAGACCCCAGATCCAGTTCTGCCTCTGCCTCCAGAGTCTGCTCAGTGATGTTTGCCTCCTGCAGGCTCTGCTGGAGAATGTCACAGGGCTGGTCTGAGTTCTGTAGGTTGGCCCCGCCCCCTGAAGGTGACCCCAGGATGTCATCTTCCAGGAAGTCTAAGTCAACACTTGTTGTGGGCTGGCTCTGTTCAGTGCTCAGATGATTGCCAGAGGTTTCTTGTACGTGCAGCTAAAAAAAGAGTAAAGATTAAGCACACAGAGAAAAAAGTAAGCTTCCAGTGATAGAAATAAAACAGAATTTTTATATTTTTTCTGTGCTCAACAGTTTGTGCCTTTTTTCTAGGTGCTATGGAACAGCACCATTTTCTTGGTTTTAATTTTCTTTGGGCCAAATTAGATGTGGTTTAACTCCTTCCTCCATGCTACTTCTCAAATGTAATCTGCCCTCCCAATTGCTGTTAGCCACAGAAGTGAAAAAGCACACACATGCAAGTACCTGTCCCTCCACACCCACCCCAAAGCTAGACCACTTTGAGGAAGGCGATTTAAGCTGGAAAACAGTGCAGGAGTAGATTTTTTAAAGATTTTTTTTAAACCCTCCTCAGTGACACTAATCCAAATTAGCCTTCCTTGCCAAGGGGCTTTTAAGCAAAAAGGTGTGTGGGGTGGAGTTAGGGGATGCAACCATAGACTTCCCTAGATCAGCCCTTAATATACATTATTACAGTGCACACATACCCTATTGACTGCTGCTTATGCTGGACAAAGGGTGGTAAGCATTTTCTGTCTTATATCAGACCTTGCAACAAAACATCTGGTGTAAGACAAAAGCACTTCAGTATCCAGGTTCCCAAGGCACACAAATGGAAGTTCTTGACCTCATTCTGAAAGAAATCTTTCCCAAGCTTTTGCAACCCTCCAACCTTTACTAAGCTGATCACCGTGATCAGGCCCTCCCTACAGAGCAGAACAAAGCATCAGGACAGAAGAGGACAGCAAGAGAACAGCAAATGTGAAACCCACAGACAGCCAACATTCCAAGCAAATGGTTCAAAATAAATGTGGGCTGATCACACAAATCCTAGCACTGCGCTGCTACCATCCATTGTGCCCAGTGCCAATAACTTGTGTGGGTGAAATCAAATCACTCTTGAAGTTACATATGGAATATCACACAGGAGACTGATTAGGGCTATGAAGAGTCTCTAGGACAATTTTCCTTACACTGATCCCTCTTTCTTTGATACCTCAGCCTCTGCATTTTCTGTAGAACTGGCTAAAGTAAAATATACTTTTCAATTATTTTGTCTGTTTCATTATAACACATGTACAAATGCCAGGCTCAGAATCAAATGTAGAACATGCAGATTTTTTTTCTGATGACATGAGAGAAATGAGGTTTCCACTCCTATCAGTTTTGCTCTTACTCTGCCTCCTTGTACAAACACCCGTATACACTTCTGTTTAACAATAAAGAGAACGCAACCAGGATGTCACATTGCTTATTGCCTTTCTGTGGCATTTTAACAATTTTATCAGGTGTCTGAGACATTAACAGAGCCTGTACGTCTTCCTATGCATCTGTGTGTTCAGTTTGCCTTTTTTGCTATTTTGTGTGCTTACCATGGTGGAAATGTAACATTACAACTTGTATAGCTTCATCATGCGCTGAGCATTATGAAAATGATAAATGTGTAAAAGAAAGGACATGACGTTTCTAAAAGTGATATAAACTGTGCTGTAAAAAAATGAGGTGAAAAATACATACCCCAGCACCCTCAAAGAAGGCACTGGCTGCATCTCCTGTGTTGTCCAAGAGATCATCACTGTCAATCTGTAATTTAAAACATTTAAATCACTGTAAAGGTAAAGGTAAAGGTACCCCTGACCATTAGGTCCAGTCGCAGACGACTCTGGGGTTGCGCGCTCATCTCGCTTTACTGGCCGAGGGAGCCGGCGTTTGTCCGCAGACAGTTTTTCCGGGTCATGTGGCCAGCATGACTAAGCTGCTTCTGGCAAAACCAGAGCAGCGCACGGAAACGCCGTTTACCTTCCCGCCGGAGCGGTACCTATTAATCTACTTGCACTTTTACGTGCTTTTGAACTTCTAGGTGGGCAGGAGCTGGGACTGAGCAATGGGAGCTCACCCCGTTGCGGGGATTCGAACCACCGACCTTCTGGCTTGACAGTGTTCAAGGAGTCAGACTGACACGAAATGGAAAAACAAAGGGGCACCACTTCATTCACAGACCAAGGCACTAGGTAACTTCCTTTCAGTGGCTAGGTTTCTTCCTAGGAACTGTAAACGAGTTCTCAGTTGTGCTAGTGGAATTGTTTTGCTTTGAATTAGAAATGAAGTAAATTGTCATAGGTAACTACTAAGTATTTTTCTAAGAGCATTTATTCTTCAATCCTCAAAGGTCTCAGAGAAAACAACTGGCAGAACGGTGTCCTCTGCATTTCATTTCTAGGATTGGCACCACCTCTGTTCTCTGTGTCACTTCTTTCATTGTAGACATACAAGCCAAAGGTAACTTAAGGAGGCTTTTTGATTTGTTAATTGGTCATGCATCAACATAAGCATTTAAAGAAACATACAGAAGAGCAAGTCCTCACCTTTTCAGATCCATGTAAAAAATCGTTCAATGCCTGAGGATCACTGGAGGGGAGAAATGACATAGGAAATTTACTTACAAGTAAACATGTAAAGGACTATGCTGTTATTTATGTACCAAAACAGACAAATGAGACTATACCTATCCTTATCAATATGTTGGTGGGGGTGGGTGGGGGATTCCAATGGCTCCTTGGTTTTGGTTCCACTTCTTCTGTCCTCAAACACATTTGTATTCCCTTTCTATTCAGGGTCTTAATTACCAAGCCATGTCTAAAATTTATTTACATGGTGCTTATAGAACAGAATTTAATGGTTATCATGTTAGTGCGAAGTATTATTGGCACAAGGCTATCTGAAACTTGCAAGACCCAGTGGAAGGCACACTGAAATTCTTACTTTTTAAGTAATTCTTCTTACGTTACTGAAGTGGTAGCCATTTTTTTTTCCTGGTCTCAAACAGATCGTAAATTAATTTTTCTCTTGGCTTCCCCATGAATCTTAGGTTTCCTTATTATGTTATTTATAAACTTACATTAGTCTGTGGCTGTAATAAATCTATCTACTGCCCAAAACAGGGGTGAGGAACTGGATCTGATTGGTGGGCAAGATCCAGAAAACTGGCCCACCCTCCATGCACAGGTCTGCCCACCTTCCGATATGACAATAGGTGAGAACTTTAAAGGGGAAAAGGCAGGACCATGCTCAATAATTGTAGTTTAAACCTTTCCTTTCTAGCATCAGCTTGAATTCAAGCCACAGCTACTAAGATTTCTGCCTGCTTTCAGGAGGGAGTGGCTCCCATTCCATAAGTTGGTGCGGCTGGGGGGAAATGGTCTCATCAGCCTAATTTGGCTCATGGGGTGGAAGCTCCCCATCCACAGTCTAAAACAGGCATGTCCAACAGGTAGATCGTGATCTACCGGTAGATCACTGGACGTCTGCGGTAGATCACCGGTAGATCATTGGCTCCCCCTAAAGAAGCTGAACAACTGTGGCTTCCCTAAAAAAAAGCTCAACATTTTACCTTCTCCCTGAAAAAACTCAACAACTTTGACCCGAGCCCCCCAAAAGGGGGTAGATCACTGCCAGTTTTTAAATCTGTGAGTAGATCGCAGTCTCTAGGGAGTTGGCCACCCCTGGTCTAAAACATCATTTATTTTGTCAATAGTTCTGTAACAGCAACTTTCTCTTTCTGGAGAAGCCTCATCTAGCTCTGACTGTCAGATTTAATGAGAAAGCTTCTGGTTCTAGCTGCACATCTTCTATAAAGATCAAGAACAGGCCAAGCGGCATGTGTTCCACCAAAGACAGGCAGCAACAGTTGTCAAGGCAGCAGTCACGTAGAGGGGCTCCAAGATTTTGAACCAAGTGTGGTTGAAAGGTACAGCACTTGCTAAGCTTGCGAACAAAAATATCTGTTCCGTTTCTGAAACCCTTTTGCCACAAGAGAGAACACACTTATCATGGGCAAAGGGAAAATACTTACCAAATTACATCTAGCAAGCACCGGCCATCTTCATCATCCATGTCAACTGAAAGGAAAGGTTAGAGAATGTGTTACAATCATGTAACGACATGTGACATACTAGTGAAATGCTCTTTTCGACAACAAGCCCTCAATTCTGCAACTCTGCAAACACTTCCTTTCCAGTCCATGTAATGCTGGCTCCAAGATTTTGGAAGTGCTTGGGCACTTGGCCTTAACCTTGAACTGCAAACTGAGAATTTTCTAATCCTGCTTCTGACATTTTTTTTAGTGTTCTCCGAGAAGTAAAAATGGCAGTGTTGCTAGAGTGCTGACCCTTTGCTGATCTTAGTGCCCTGCAAATACCATAACTCACCACTCTCTGGAGCTAAAACTACATCATCCAAACATTAACTGTATCCCCATATTTTGTTAAGTGCATTAGCACCCAACATCTCTATGGAAAGTCTAGTCCCAAGCCGATTGCTGGTCTTTGCCACAGAACCAATGCAATGTTTTTTGGATACCAATGTTAGCACGTTAGGATGTTAGCATACCAAGCAAAGAAAACAACCCACCACACTCCATTAACACCCCGACACATATTAAGAAGTCATAGATATAATCTTTTTTCAATTTACTTGAGTTATAGAATAAAATAGGAAGAATTAAGTCTATCAGCTAATTCTGATGGTCAAGCTTGGATCTCCCAGCTGAACTACTCTCAAGGCACTCTTGTTTTAGCACAACTGACAAGCATGGTTTTGAACAGAACTTTAAAAAAAACCACCACCCTTGTTTCTCACAATCCTCCTTTGTAAATGTTGACAACAGCAAATATTCTCTAAATGCTCAAATATTTGTGAACAGTGTTTGAAACTCCCATTGTTCTAGGCGCATTTTGCGACAGGGAATTTCATTAGCGCAAGCAGTTTCTGAGCTCTGCGTGCAGTACTGCGCCTAAGATTTCAGATTAAAACTGCAGAGTGGAAGGAAAGAAGGACCTTTTTCTGCCTCCCCACTTCCAGCTAATCTCTGAAGACTGGAGAAGGGATCCTCTTAAGAATATTAGTGGGTGAGCAGGGGAAGGACTAGACCATATGAAAAATGAACATTTTCTGCTCTGTATTCTTGTTATAAAAAAGCACACCTAGACATTCCGTTGTTGCGCCCATAACCTAGGTTTAAGGCGCCATTTAGCTCCTAGCTTTCATATCTCAGTTTCTAACACTGTGGAGTATTTAAAATATGTATTTGATGAGGTATAACATTTAATTTCAATATTTGACAGTGGTTTTCTAGTATTTAGTATCTGGCGACATTTGATAGGTAACTTGCAATGATACTAAGTGTTTAACAGTTAACGTTTGGCCGCTGAAGATAATTTGTATTTATTTACTACCAAAGAGATGCCCAATTTTGCATTAAAATGTGAATTCAACTCTCACACTGAAAATTTGACTAGAAAATCTGTACAATTTTGAATAATCTGCAGGTTAACAGCTTTGGTTGTCAAGAGGCTCAAGAGACATTTTGTGCAAAATTTATTTGGATATTTCCTGGATTTGCAGAAGGAAACTGAAGAAGGGCAACTATATCCCAGAGGAGGCTTAGTGATCCTTTCTTAAAATGATTCCTTTTGATTCTTTCCTGTGGGTGGGGGTGGGGGTATTTCTGCTGCAAGTATCAAGAATTTGAGAAGCCTGAATCATTTGCTATTGCCAGCTTTGCCCATCCAAGTGAAACAGGACTAGGGACAGGGAAAAAGAAACCCCTCACGTATAAGCACAACTCTCTTCTTGTAAGCAGAAAGACAACTTCTGCATTTAAAAAGAGTAAAATAAGTGTGTGTGTGTGTGTGTGTGTGTGTGTGAGAGAGAGAGAGAGAGAGAGAGAGAGAGAGGTCACAGATCAAGTGGGTTTTCCTGTTTGGTGAGCATCCTTTCTGTCAATTCCAGAAAGGACCTCCTGGGTTTCCTTGTGAATTCCCAACCACTCAGAGCTCTGCAGAGAATCAGTGCAACTATGCAACAGGCCCATCCAAGTCTGATCACTGGATCCAATATCCTTTTAGCACTGAGTGAGCTGACTAGCAGAGTACAAGAGCGGCAGATATCCAAGCATATAGCATAGCAAACATGCTCTCCAGCATGCATGGTGACCACATGGTAGTTCCCCAATGGAGACGGCTGTAAACACATAACAGCATTACTGGGACGTCTCTGAATTTGAACAACAGTGGCTGGATGCAGGCCAGGAAAGCAACAGAAAACAAATCCCTGTGTTTCAGCAGAGCTGAAAGACGGATTTTTCGTTCGGTTAAAGTGCAAGAGGAAAAAAAACCTAGAGCATTCAGTTAAACACACTTCTATTGAATGTGCTTAATTACTCCCCATAAATTACTGTCTGACCATATACAGGAGGAACTGCTCAACTCTCTCAGTGGTTCTTCAGGTTCTGAGACCTCAGGTTTCCTAGCAACAAAATGTTGTGGGTGCAACAACTTGCTAGCTTGAGCTACTCAAGACAGTACAACCAAAGCCAGGCTTTGCCATATAGGCTGTTTTGCAAGTGACAAACAAAGGCAGGCAACAGTGGGATGCTCCCATGGGAATGGACCCAAATTCAAAAAGTAAAGCAAATCTCCTTCGAGAAGCCTTTCCCACTGTCTGCATTTTGACGCAGAGATATAAACAGATGACCATGAATGCTATGTGCATGTTCTAAATGAAACATTCACATTTTATTGACAGCTCTGTGCCTTGGAGTGTTGGTTTTAAGTCAAAATCTTACTAGCAGGACCTGTTTAGTAATCTAATCAAGAGTTGGTTCACACTTCATTTGGCAGTGATGTCTACTAGAACACATTTAACAGTGTGCAGGCAAGACATTCTGGGCTTGCAGGACACGTGCCATGGGGCGTCATGGGCAGTTGAGGTTTCTGGGGTGTTGGAATGAGGTCAGAAATATTTTTCAGCTCAAGGGCCACATTCCCCTCTGGGCAACCTTCTGGGAGCCACAAGCCAGTGGTGGGTGTGGCTAGAGGCAAAAGTGGGTGCAGTAATTAGTGTAAATTTTACCATAGATTAGTTTCTACACACACACCTCTCTATCTAGGAAACCAAAAGTCATTATCAAAGCCTTAAGGACACATTCCAGCCACGCAAAAACACTGACGGGGTGCATGGCTGGGGAGGAGTGTGGCCCTTGGGAACACTTCCTATGGGCCTCGGAGGGCTAAGCTAGCCAAGGGGGCCTGCCTCATAGCATAGATTTTTGCTTCACTTTATAAGCACACAAACAGCAAATATGTTCCATACCTATTGTACTTCCTGTAAACTATACACAACCCTTTGTTACAAGGATCATTTTGACAAAGATTTTGAAAATCCCAGGTATTATTATTGAGAAATATGACAGGGAGCTAGCTATATCTTCCCTCCCTGCAATCTCTAGTGAATGAGTAACATTATCAGAAGGCCACAGGTATTTCATAGTTGGAAGGCGGAGAGAAAAATTCCTCTAAATTCTGTAGCTTGGATTTTCAAAGCTTTGCAAGGTCAAAGAATCCAGGCCATCCCTGGAGGAGTATTAACTTTCTTGTTTCTGAAAAAGACTTATTTGCAAAAAAAAAAAAAAAAAAAAAAAAAAATCTATAAAAATGACAGCTTGATAGGTTGCATTTATTCATGAGCTTCTCAAAAGGCATGGAGAGAGATGTCCACTTAGTAAATCAACTGATCACAGCTCCTTTTCCTTCTTCCCCTGGATGCTGCAGAAAGAAACTTAAAAAATGGTTTCACTTTGGAGTCCACATATTTGCTTGCCGTGGAGAAAGTGTCTCTCCGCCCCGTGGTGAGCATGAAAAGCCCTGCCCTTCTAAGCTAGGAGTTAGTGAGGAGAGCACAGGATTGTCACTGCAGCATGAGAACCTGTGAAGTGCAGCGTAACAGGGACAAACTCCCACTTTCCCTCTGAGCTCAGAGAGAATTCTTCATGACCTGTGCTGAACTGCAAAGCTCAGTGCAACATCAGAGTAAAGATCCAGTGCCTCCTCAAGCTGGGAGAATGACACAGTTAGGGTGACCACACATTCTGGCTGGCTATTAAAGTAGCCCAAATTTGTGGATTCTCAGTTTCACTAACTGGAAGACTGCAAAAAGCTCTTTCAAATCCTAAATTACTCGGACAGCGCTAGCGTATCACATACACCACACGCCTTCTTGCAACACACAAGAACTTTTACAAGCTTTTCCCCAGTGGTAAAATACGGAAGTTATAAAAAACAGATTAAAAGTGCATCACTAGAGCTGTTTTGCGTAAAAATCCATGCAGCAGACAGCCACACTGCATACTGGTCCCCACAATGCACAGGAAAGCTTTCCTGTTATCCTTCCAGGCTGCACCAAACAGATCCACATACTGTCCTCTCACTACCCCTCCTCTCCAAGTAACATATTGCAATAGCGCCTTTGCTCCTGCTGCCACAACTAATTTGCCTCAGGCTTCCTACACTGCTAGCCTGTTGAGTTCCATCTCTGTCCTGCAAAGCCTTTTGGAAGGTGCTCTCTCACCTCCGAAATGCTGCTGCTTCTGGCCACTACAACTCACAGCGGTCAAGCAGTCAAAATAAAACAAGGTGACTGGTGGAGCTGCTATGTAAAAGGGAGAGATATTTTGCAGAGGAATCCATGACCTACATGGTCCACTGAAGCCAAGCTCCCTTCTCCCATCAAGTAGGGATTCCCACCTAAGCAGAGATTTCATGTTAATGGAGCAGTGAAACTAAGTCAGTGCTATTGTTGGCTTGTGCTGCACCATTCCGATAACATAAAAGAATTGCAAGGCTCAAAAGTCATTAATCTAGTGTTATCATCTTCCTCTTGTGAAATGTTCTTATAGAACATCATGAACACTTTCCAGGTTAACTGTCAGGCCTCATCTCAAACTCCCACAAACCACTTTAATAGAAATCTGAACCAAGGAACGAATCGAAAGCTCACATAATCTGAAAAGGATGGTAGCAAACTATATACATAAAAGAGCAAACACATTGTGCAAACTGGGGTGGCTAGCGGGGTGGTTCTACCGGATATTGTTGGACTCCAACTCCCATCAGCCCAAGCCAGCATGGCCAATAAATCAGAGATTATGGGAGTTGGTCCAACAACATCTGGGAGAAGGGCATAGATTAGTCACTCCTGCTAGAAATAGAACAAGCTCTATGACCAGCTTATAGAACAGAAGAAATCTCAATGGATAGCCTTGGGTAAATCACTCTCTCAGTTCAGCCAACCTCATGGGTAAGTTGCAAAGATAAAAAGTAAGAAAATTTCATATATGCTGCCCTGAGCTCCTTGGAGAAAGGATGAGATACAAATGAAACAAACAAGATTGTTCACATGGGGGAGTGGTAAGGGAATAGATCACTAGGAAATGTTATTTTGAAGTTTAAATGCAATGAAAGTGGAATCATTTCCGCCCCTACCTTAAAGCAACAGTAGCAACATAGAAAGAGTTCTGCTGGATCAGACCAAAAACCTACGTATCTAGTCCAGCATCCCATTTCCCACAGTGAACAGCCAAATGTCTTCAAGACGTGAAAGCAATAGTCCTCTCCTGTTGTTGCTTCCCAGAAACTGATATTCAGAGGCAGGGCACACGTAATTTTTGAGAGAGCATGTCACAGAGAGAGATCCATGCTTATTTGTCTCTCATACTAAAAGTTCTAGTTTAACTGCACAAGCACACACTGTTTAGAAGGTGTCTTGCTCTGCTCTAACACTGCTTGGAAAACAGATCCATAGGGAAATAAGTTTACAGTCATATCTCGGGTTACAGACGCTTTGGCTTGTGCGTTTTTGGGTTGCGCACCACGCCGAACCCGGAAATACTGAAACGGGTTACTTCCAGGTTTTGGCGCTCGCGCAGAAGCGCTAAATCGTGCTTTGCGCATGCACAGAAGCGCCGAATCGCAACCCGAGCGTCCACTGTATATAAATATCCTCAGGCATGACCTACAATTTAGCTACAGCATTTCTCCTCCTGGTAATGGGGTTGTCTTCTTAGCTGGTCCCCCACCCCAGATATCTGTGCCCCAGAGAGCCAGTGTGGTGTAGTGGTTAAGAGCGGTAGACTCGTAATCTGGGGAACCGGGTTCGCGTCTCCGCTCCTCCATATGCAACTGCTGGGTGACCTTGGGCTAGTCACACTTCTCTGAAGTCTCTCAGCCCCACTCACCTCACAGAGTGTTTGTTGTGGGGGAGAAAGGGAAAGGAGAACGTGAGCCGCTTTGAGACTCCTTGGGGTAGTGATAAAGCGGGATATCAAATCCAAACTCTTCTCTTCTTCAGTAAAGTGTACCCATAGAATCACAGAATTGTAGAATTGGAAGGGACCCCAAGGGCATCTAGTCCAATGCCCTGCAATGCAGGAATCGCAGCTAAAGCATCCATGACAGGTGGCCATCCGGCTTCTGCTTAAAGACCTCTAAGGAATGAGAGCCCCACAACCTCCCAAGGGAGACCATTCCACTGTCAAACTGCTTTTACTGTCAGAAAGTTTTTCTGTATGCTTAGTCAGAATCCCCTTTCTTATAACTATTGGTGTTTGCGATCTCTTGATGCTTGTGCGCTGATGCTGTTCAGAGGCAGCATGGTACTCATAGATGTGGTACCAGGGCTGCCCCAGGATGTTTTGCTGCTTGAGGCAAAAAACCCTGCCTCCTTTCCATTCCTCCATGCCCCCGCCCCAGCACCATAGGAGAGAAAAGGGGTTGCCAGAGAAGAGCAGGCATCAGGGGTTGGGCAGCAAAGCATGGGTGCAACCAGCAATAAGGCAGCGGGTGGTGGCGGTAGGTGGAGGCTGAGCAGCACATGCATGACATGATGGCTGGGCACCCACAGTAGAAATTTTTTGGGTGCCCAAACACCCAAGGCCCCTCAAAGATGGTGCTAGTGCTGGATAGTATAAAGGCACTGTGACATGTAGCCAGTGAAAAAACCACTCCATGAATTTACCAAAGTATTATTTTAGCAAACTGCAACAGTTCCAGCTGTAGCCAGGGAATGAGAGAAATACCTAAAGGGAAGAATATTACTCCACTGTGCCTGAGAACCCTCAACACTGATTTCATCCAAGAAAGTAAAGGATATCATGCAGGGCATGAAGTAAAGCACTCAGGGATAGAGACCTTGGTGGACGCGTAAAGTTCCTCAAACATTTTTCTTTTGGCTGTTCATGAAACAGAACAAAATGGTAAGGGGTTTTAAATTAGTGCTGTACATGGCAACATGACACAAGGAGAAAGAATGGACATTGTTTAACCAAAAGAAGAAGATTAAAAGGAATCTTTCAAAAAGCTTTTAAATATTTAGAAGGACGTCAAAAAGAAGAAAGAAAACACTCACTATCATATTCATTGAAGAAGGCACCACAATGGGTTTTTAAACCTGCAGAGGTAGATTGGGACACTTTAGGCTACCTCCAAGACTTCAAAATCTCCTTTCCACGTAACGTGAAGTTGTTTTATACTGAGTCAGATTACTCATCCCATCTAGGCCAGTGAAATCTGTCTACTCTGAGTGGAAGAAGCTCTCTAAGATCTCAAGCAAAGGCATTTCTTCAGTCCTGCTACCAAAGATCCTTTCTAACTGCAGGTAGCAAAGACTGAACCTGAGGTCTTATGCATATAAAGCATGTACTCCACAAGTGAGCAAGTACCCCTCTCCACAAATATGACTGGCCACCTTGAGTCACATGCGCCACAGAAACTTGAGCTATGTGGCACCATCTAGGACCTGTGGTCCTCCAAATACTGTATCTTACGAATGGTCATGCTGGCTGAGGCTGATGGGCATTGTAGTCCAACAACACCCAAGGGGCTACAGCTCTTCATTCCTGATGTAGCCACTCCTACTTGCCCTGTGGACATCGCAGGGCAGCTTGATTCTTGGCGCAGCAGACGGAGAGCAATGCTTCTCTAACCTTTTCAGCTTGAACCCCTCTTTAAAACTTATTTTGCCTTCTTGCTCCCTGGAACCCAGCCAAGTGTTCAGAGATCATTGCACACATTTATGTGCAAGCAGCTCCGCTGCAGTGTGCAATTATATATGGACAGAGGGACTAATACAACACTGGCATGAGAAAGGGATGTCAGAGAATTTATCTGTGACTCCTCCTAAAACTACACACAGGGAAATGAGACAAAGCAGCAAGTCTTCCTAAATCAGTTTGGGTCAAAGGGGCAAGTTGGGGGAAGGCTGTCATCACACAAATCTAATGTGAACCAGAGACGACTTTGCAAGAAAATATTCAAGTTACTCATGTCTAGGCTGGTGAGGAGAAGCAAGTTCCACCAACTTGGATTTTTTGCATCTCCTTCCACGAGGGACCACCTCACTGCTTGACTCACAAGCAAAACCCTACTTATCCCAGTGGGGCTGCATCTAAGTTATAGTGTATGGCACCATCTTGGAATTTATGACACACTTGCCAGAAAAGGCTGGCCCCCCACTCCACTAGAGGTTTTCAATTTGTCAGGAATCATCCAGCGGAGATTGGATGGCTTTAGTTGACATTCCTGCATTGCAGGAGGTTGGACAAGATGATCTTTGGGGTCCCTTCCAACTCTATGATTTAGACCAGGGGTAGGCAACCTAAGGCCCATGGGCCGGATGTGGCCCAATCGCCTTCTTAATCCGGCCCGCGGACAGTCCAGGAATCAGCGTTTTTACATGAGTAGAATGTGTCATTTTATTTAAAATGCATCTCTGGGTTATTTGTGGGGCATAGGAATTCGTTCATTCCCCCCCCCCCAAAAATAGTCTGGCCCACCACATGGTCTGAGGGATGGTGGACCGGCCCACGGCTGAAAAAGGTTGCTGACCCCTCATTTAGACATAGGACATCCTGCTTCAGAGTTCAGGAAAGGCCCAGGTTGTATCTGAGATATAATTCAAACAAGTACAGGAGGGCCTCCAAGAATCCCCCAGAGGAAGTGCCTTTCCCTTACTACGAAATAACACTTTTGAGATGCCTGGATTTAAAAAAAGGTGAGTAGAGTTGGCATAATAATCATACAGCATTTTGAAATAAATGAGTTGAGGAAGATAAAGAGGAAGATAAAGAGGAAGATCGAGGCCGTATACCCATTACTGGAAATGCAAGACATCCCCGCCCCCGCTAATTCTCTCTGTTTGCCAAGGCAGAGCTCTGGCTTTTCTTATACTTGTTAAAGCTCCCTTGTGAGACAGCCTTTTGCAAGGCAGTGGTTGGCCCTCCACCACTGCCTTCCCCCACCCCAACAGATTTCTCATGGATTCACTCCAAGCCAATCAAAACTTTGGCAGTCAAACCCATCTTGGTTCACACAGACCTATATCTTACAGAGCTAGCAATTCCAAACAGCAGTCAAATCAGCTGCCACATCCTCTTTCTTCTTCACAAAGCCATTCCACTACATAATGGTCACTTATATGTCTCATGTTCACAGGAACAAAGGCAAGCTGTGTGAGGTACTTCGGCAGAAGATACTGCTGGTGCACAGCTAGCTCAGCCGGCAGTGTTTACATACAGAGAAGCAGATACAACCATTAAAAGAAGTGGGCAATGGGAGCAGAAACTTCTCTCTTTTGTTAAATACATGTTTACTAATTTTAATGACTACCACTGCAAAAAGTCAATAGAATGTACAAATCAATAAAAGGAAAATAAAAAGGATAACTGTGACGGAGTGAAGCACAGAAGTTGTTTACATCATCTTCAATATTAAAAAATAAATACAGAGCAATGGGTCAGAATTTACATCAAAATTAAGTGAATCAAAAGCCATAAAAAAAGAATCATCAATTGGTTAGGGAAGGGGACAGTCTGAAACAGGGGACAACAAACTTTTTCAGCAGGGGGCCGGTCCACTGTTGCTCAGACCTTGTGGGGGGCCGGACTATTTTGGGGGGGGGATGAACAAATTCCTATGCCCCACAAATAAAAACAGAGATGCATTTTAAATAAAAGCACACATTCTACTCATGTAAAAACACGCTGATTCCCGGACCGTCTGCGGGCCGGATTTAGAAGGCGATTGGGCCGGATCCGGGCCCTAGTTTGCCTACCCATAGTCTGAAACATGTCTAGGCTAGGCCAGGAGAACCCATCAGTGGGGAGGGAAGTGCCCCCTCCATAGCGATGCATGAATCATTGGAGGTTTGTATACTACGCTATTGTATGTTAAATAATGGAAACCATATTTATGTCAAAACGCTCTAGCTTAGCCAAACCTCGGACAACTCTGCAGTGCCAAGTCAGTTGTTCAAAAAATGCAGTTTCTGTGTCATGCTCACCTTCGAAAGCAAGACTAGCTGTCTGTAAGAGATAATTAATTGGGACCTGGATGACATATTTGTTTTACAGAGATACCTATCCATGTATATAGAGCCATGTGTTAATACTTCTTAGCTATAAGTTCTGAAAGACCTGTTCCCTGCCTGCATGCCTTTTTCCACCTGGCCTGGGAGGGCAGGGCCCTAACTGACTCCAGCTACAAAAGCTGAGGCTGCTGAAGAGGCCAGAGGCTATCTTGGCTGTGAGTTCTGGGAGACATGCTCCCTGCTTTGCAGGCCTTTTCCCCACAACTGGAACCACAGAGCCCTTGGTGGCTTTCACCGCTAGAGGCACATGCTGTGAAAAAACTTAATATGAGAACGAACTGGGCATCATATAGACAACTACTGGAGGAAGATCAAGGAAAACTCAGAATAAAACCCTTTGAGTGAGGAGATACGACAATTTGTGACAGACAGATGGCAATACCTGCAATTAAGAAGTGTATTTAACTCAGATTTTAAAAAAGGTTTTGCAAAAGAGGATTCTATACTGAGCACCACAGTATTACAAAATAATAAGAAAACATTGTCTAAAATATATAATCTTTTATTGGATTGGGAATTGATGGATGAAGAAGTGAAAGAAACTATGGTCAAATGGGCTCAAGATGTCGGACACACGATATACTTAGAACAATGGGATAAATTCTGGCAAGAAGATATACGATTTACCGCCTCTTATACGATTAAAGAAAATTTTGTTAAAATGTTTCACAGGTGGTATTTAACAGCAGTTAAGCTGGCCAAAATCTATAAATTGAAATCCAACCTCTGTTGGAAATGTGGCAAAGAAGCAGGAACAACAATGTGAGGAGATTAAGAAATTTTGGGGAGTAATACATGAGGAATTAAAGAAAATGTTGAAAATCCCAATTGTAAAAAACAACAACAGAGGCATATCTCCTAGGCTTGATAGGGAAAAATATACCGCAAGTGAAAAAAAGAATTTTTCTATATGCAACTACAGTACGGCAGCCAGGGTAGTGATTGCTTCTAAATGGAAATCTCAAATCTTGCCTTCAAAGGAGGAGTGGATTTGCAAATTAAACGAATATTTAGAATTGGCAAAGCTAACCTCAATCATAAGATATCAGTCAAATAAAAAATTAAAAAAGGAATGGAAATGTTTCGAAGATTATATGTTAAAATATTGTTCTAAGAAATTTATGCTAATATGCCTAAAATAAAAATGTAAAGTATATCTATGAATTGGAAAAGAGAAGAAATAAAAGAAAAATACAAAGAATGATACATTTAGAGAATGCAAAGATAAATGTGGAAATAGAGATTTAAAGAAGTCAAATTGTGGTGGAGGGAAGCTGTGGGTGGGGGGGTATTATATGATAAGTATGTAATATTTGTTTTCAATGTTTTTGGATTGTTTTCAAAAACAATTCTTTCTTTTTTTGTTGTGTTTTCCCCCCTGTATTATTTAAACAAAAATAAATAAACATGCACATAAAAAAACAACTGTGATGGCCCATTCATGCAGGCAAGCACCATGGTGCTGCACTTATCAAATGATGAACATGCATGTATGAATTAGTTGCATATCTCCTAAACCAAGTAATTGTCAAAGCAAACAGCATGATGGTGCTTGTGGGCTGGCCTTTGAGACAATATAATGGACTTTCTTGAAAAACCTTTTAATCAGTTAGTGCCAATGTTCATTATGGAGCTGCTGACTGAACTGTTGCTATAATCCAGGACACTTTCATGGGAACTGGCAGATTGCTCTTCTCTTGCTCTGTTTGAAAGAATCATCATGTTATGCATGAAACTAGCTCATAAAAAAGACCTCTTCACGACAAGACTCAAGGAGCAGATCTGTAGCTCATGAGTCTTCTCTCAGAGCTAGTTTTGTTCACTGTAATTTTAAAAGTATGTTTGTGCTCATTTTCCTGTCAAAATACATGCAGAGTCAACTGCTGCCTTAAAATGTAATATGAAAAGCAATCACAACAGGGAACTGTTTTAGAAATACTACAGTAGCTTGGGACTGACATCTGGGAGGTTCTGCAGAAGATAGTCCCTCACTTATTTGAGGTGTTCCTAACAAGGCTAGATGACAGCACACTCAATATTCCATGCTGAACTATCCTTCACTGCTTTACAGTGGTACCTCGGGTTACAGACGCTTCAGGTTACAGACTCCGCTAATCCAGAAATAGTACCTCGGGTTAAGAACTTTGCTTCAGGATGAGAACAGAAATTGCATGGCGGTGACGCAGCGGGAGGCCTCATTAGCTAAAGTGGTACCTCAGGTTAAGAACAGTTTCAGTTAAGAACGGACCTCCAGAACGAATTTAGTTCTTAACCTGAGGTACCACTGTATATTGTATAACTCTGTATAACTCTTCTGCAATATTGTGTGCCAACACTTCTTCAATGCTGTCCCATGTACTTTAGCAACAGCTTCTACATTCCTGAAACAAGCCAACTGTACCTGCGGCTATATCAGAGCCAGATTACATTAGGCCAAAATGTTTAAGCCTTCAATAACTCAAGAGTGGGGAAAGCATTAATAATTACTACCAGAGAAAGGAAGTTGGCTCTTGCTGGCTTAGCTGCTCTTTGCCAAATAGTTCCTTTCAAACTCAGTTCCCACAGAAAGCTTTGGGAGCAGAGAGTCTGTGGATTAATTGGCAGCACATCCCCTGCCTTATTTGAGTAAGTTAGGTTATTTTCAGGTGAGACATGGCATTGGCACAGTCTACCTTTTCCATCCAGAATTATGTTTCTTTGTCCACTGTTGCGTGCTTTCTCCCGTCCTTACAAAAGTATACTGATTTTGCTTATTACAAACTAACTTTACTGCAATTTTGGCATCATTTGCAATACCTTCCTTTCTATACTCCTGAGTTACTGGGGTGGGGGTGGGGAGCTTTGATCATTGGAAATTGAAGAGGCAATGTGCTCATATTTCTTGCACTGCATAAGATAGAATTGGAATTCTTTAAAAAGGTACAATTTTCCTGAAGAACCCGAAAGTGAATTTCATAATAGGGCCCTAGTAATAGCAGAAGCCTCCTTATGTTACTGTGATATAGTCCACTGCACATTAATTCCTCAGGGAATTGGGGAGGGGGGGGCCCCAGAGGTGGAGACAGAAACATTGTTTTCTTACTGACTATGGCACTGCAGGCCAGGAAATTATTCATATAATGTTCAAGGCTGGAAAGATGTTTCAATGTCCAGGAACAGATTTCTAGACACAAAAGTGACTTCATATAGGGACACTTTCCAAATTCCACTCTCACTTAAAATCACAGTGGTACCTCGGGTTACAGATGCTTCAGGTTACAGACGCTTCAGGTTACAGACTCCACTAACCCAGAAATAGTACCTCAGGTTAAGAACTTTACCTCAGGATGAGAACAGAAATCACGCGGCGGCAGCAGGAGGCCCCATTAGCTAAAGTGGTACCTCAGGTTAAGAACAGTTTCAGGTAAAGAACAGACCTCCAGAACGAATTAAGTTCTTAACCCGAGGTACCACTGTACTGTATTTGTAAACGTAAGACCAATACATTTTGGCACCTGAGGCAAACCACAAAATGATGCCCCACTGCCAACCAGGGATGGGGCAACTGAAGATCCACATCTGGAACAAGTGGGGAATAAAGATCTACATTGGGGACAAGGGTGGAAGGAGAGCAGCAGTGCCTCCTATTCTCTGAGAGGCCACTATAGAGGTAGCATTTGGTGTGACTGCTGGGGAGGCGATGCATTCCTTGGAGGCCAGATCTGCTGCCCCTGTGGATCCTGCTGCCTGAGGCGCTTGCCTCATAAGTGGGCTGGCCCTGCATGAGACTGTATGAAAGACATAGAAATAATGGCTGCTATTGCTATATTAACCAAGTCTGAGTTTCAAACACACCAGTTTGCCCATCCATTTCTATGTCCCACGGTGCATTCTCAGGTCATGGAGAATGATAGTGAAGTCCAATGGCCCTGACCAGTGCTCCATGTGAATTAAAACATGCACCCTAGAAAAATCACCCAGAATTCCATGCAACACACACATTCTATGATATTGGGCAGACCAGCAGGAATTCCAACAAGTTGACGTGGAAAGAATTACTGCAAAGCAGAAATGTTTGGTAGGAAATCAGGACTGCATTTTCCTGCCCTAAAGTCCATATGCTGGATTATATTTATTAAGTATGATTCTATATTGCCCAAAGTTCTGGGGGAAGTTTACAAAATAAAGATTAAAATAATAAAACTGTAAAATATATATATATATAAAACCTATGATCTTAAAAATGAATTAAAACAGCCACAAAGTAAAACAAGAATAAAACCAACACTAGAGGACAAAAACAGTGCAAAGAGCACTAACACTTTTTTTTTTAACTTAAAGGCCTTGAAGAATAAAATGGTCCTCACTTGGCACCAAAAAATCCATAATATAGGATGTTGCATTTGATTAGGGTTACATGTCAGTAGACTCCATTCCAAACAAGTGTTATTCTGTGCCTGGAGGCAGAAACAGACTGGATGAGGGAGACGGCCTTTCCTGTTAACCCACCAACGGGTTGACACATTGGAAGGTAGTATGGGATACAGCATTCTTCGTGGTGGCACCCCAGCTATGGAATGACCTCTCCCTACAAGTATTGTCTTCTTCCTTTGGCGATCACTCGTAGCTGAGTAAGGTTGTCTTCCATGAACACGGTCTTAATGGTGTGTCCATAGGTGACTGTGGAGGCCAATTCTGGGTCCACACTTCCTTCCATAGTAGGGACGTAGGAGTTGATCACGGTGAGGGGTTTGCCAAACTTTGCCTTCCTCTTAGCATGTTTCTCCCTTTCGTCCTGAGCTCGAGCGTCTTCAAAGTCCACGACACCTTTGGTAAAGGCTGTTCTCCAATTGGAGCACTCACAGGCCAGTGATTCCCAGTTGTTGGTGTTTATACTACATTTTTTTAGATTTGCCTTGAGAGAGTCTGTAAACCTCTTTTGTTGACCACCAACATTACGCTTTCCATTTTTAAGTTCGGAATAGAGTAGTGCTTTGGCAGACGATAATCAGACATCCGAACAACATGACCAGTCCAACGAAGTTGATGTTGAAGAATCATTGCTAGACCTAGAAGGTCGAAAACCATTTTGGGATTCAGGAAGCGTAGCCTCATATATAGTTAGGATACGGTTTCCTACAAATATACCAGGTGCTGACACTTTGGACATTTCCTATCTATATGCCCAGGCTTAATGGAATACTGGTACTGACAAAATTTTAAAAATTCAAAATCTACTCTCCCCCCCCCACCTGCAATGTGGATATATTACCGTACTGTTACTTTGAATTCTGTAACCTGCCTTGAGATGTTTGGATGATGGGTGGGTTAAAAATGCTCTGAAATAAATACTCCAAGTTTGTAAACCTCATGGCTGTGAAGTTTCTGCCCAGAGCTCAAAAATCAGAGATAGTCTACAGCAGTGTTCCAATACTCTCTCTATGCCTATCCACAAGTCCACAAATCCAGTTGCCAAATACTCAGTAGTAGCCAACTCTGTCCTTCTGGCAACTGCCTCTGCCATGGATGTCCTTTGAACTGCAGAGAATTTAGAGAGATTTTTCACTGTGTCAGGTGGAAGGTGTTCCTCTCCCCCAAGGCTTCTGATCCAGGGAACTCCGTGGAGGGGCTGAAATCAAGCTCATACTTCATACTGGCACTCTGGAGATGTAGAAGCAGCTACCAATAAAAAGGAAGAGAACAACTCCCCCCCCCTCCAGAGCCCTCTTACATGGAAGAGAAATGGGGGCAACCACATATTAAGGCTAGTTAGTAAGCTAACCAAATTTGAGGACCCTTGACTCCAGTAAGCCATCTGTGTTATGCAAGAAGAATTATTTCAGACAAACACGTAACTCTGCAACCTTGTAAATACTGTGGGAGCTGCGTGCATGCATACTTGTGTCTGTACACGCAGCATTTGAAAACCCTTTGATCCTTCTTACATTCTGCAATTGAGATTCATTTCTATAAGGCTTATCCCTGCTAAGTGGTTTTTCAGACTGAGCATGCATTCTCTCTGTGAGTAAAAATCTCAGTTCTGCCTGTCCAACACTTATACAAATACAGGTACTGGGGGGGGAAAGAGAACAAGTTGAAGGCACGGAGGAAGACTATTTCTTTACAGCTGTAGGGGTGGAGAGAGAAGCAGCATGGGCTTTTTTCAAGCTCTCATCTTCAATGATCACACGAAACCAAACACAAATGTAAAACTGGGGGAAAGCAATAAAGCTTCACAGATGGCAACCCATTTATTGCAACAGCAAAACTGCAGAAAATATCTACAAAGAGGCAAAAGAACCAGCAATGATGTGATGATATCTTCCTGGAGTATTGCCTTCTCATTTACAGAAGTACAGTCCACCCAAAAAAAATATTCAGACCACCACCCAGTTTACACTTTCATCCACCTACCAAGGATTTTATTCTTACAGCTCTTCTGCAGGGGCTGCTGAACAATGAATGGTGCCTGAGGCAAAAAAGGCTTCCCCATTATGAAAACCAGCATCTGGTATTGTGTGCCAACACATGGTGTGTGTCGCTCTTGTTCTCCCTCCTCCGCCCTCCCCAGCTTGGCTGGGATTCATGTCCTGACCAATGGCACTAGGCTTGAATCACCGCAGACCTCTAAAGCAGCAAGACTGCCTGCCGAGCTGCAGCAGGGGGTGAGGGAGGGCCTGAAATGCCACTATAACCACAAAGGATTGTTGCAGAGGGGGGTCTTTGGCTACAGAAGGGATGGATACAACAGGCTATTGATGGCCATTCCGAGAAAGAGAAATGCATTTAGACTGGACAGCATCACGGGAGTGCCCAGCTGTTTATAGAAGGAAATTCAGTGCATGTTCAAGTGTAAAATTTAGACGGATTGCCTCAAATCAGGTAAAGAAGAGACATAAAACTTGAGAGGTGATTGTTTTTACTTGGCCAGTTTCTTGCTGCTAGAATATTAAGGTTTTCAAGTTACACATTCATCAGGGGCAGAATGAAATGGAGGCTAGATCTTAGGTATAAATAGAAAGCAAACATTTTATTCCTTTCAGAAACTGGAACCATCACAAAATGTTTAGTGCATCGAAAATCCGTGTGCAAGAGTGGCATGGATGTTTAATATATAGGAACATCTTTTAAAGTTGTCAACACAGATTTCAATTATGGGCCAGATTCAATAATACAAAGGGGTGGCTCCTTATAATGATGTTTTTCCATCTCTTATTCTCTCAGACCAACACAGAATACAGTAACAACTGCCCCTATTGAATCAGGTATGCATAAGGCCAGGCTTTATTTAAAAAAATATTTACCGTCTATACTTTTCAACGAAATAAACAAGGCAGTATCCAACCAATATTATAAAATGATATAACTGTCCTGATATACCCTGAATAGGTAGAATGGTGAGTGGCTGGTGAGAGTACCCTTCTACTTGGGATAAGGTTTGTCTGTTTGTTTCTCATTGTTCAAATTTGTAGCCCCTAACTGCATGGAATGTAGGATTGGTGAGAGCACTTAATCCTATAGCTTGGGAAGGTTTTTTCTAGTTCTCCTGTTAGGGTATTGCCATTTCATAGTATTTTAACTGGTGACTGATTGATATCATTTCATTGTACAGTCATACCTCGGGTTACTTCCGCTTCAGGTTGCACGATTTCGGGTTGCACACCGCGCCGAACCCGGAAGTACCAGAACGGGTTACTTCCGGGTTTCGGCGCTCACGCATGCACAGAAGCGCTAAATCGCGCTTTGCGCATGCGCCGAATCACGACCCACGCGTGCGCAGACGTGGGGCTGTGGGCTGCGAACGCTGTGGGCTGCGAACGTGCCTCCCGCACGGATCACGTTCGCAACCCGAGCGTCCACTGTACTTTACTGTATATTTTGATGTATTAATGTGCTGTTCACCGCTTTGTGGGCCTTGGGGTAGAAAACAGATATAGAAACCACCATCACAGTAAATAAATAATCCAACAGCAACAGCACCCCACCCCAAGCTACACAGCACCAAATCAGGTGAAGAAATCAGGACTAGTAAGCCATACCACAAAACAGACTTTCAAAGAAGCATCTTAACCCATCATCTGAACATGCCCAATAGGATGGGTCGCTGAATCTTTCAGGGCAGTTTGTTCTGTTATCTGGATACTTCTTAATTAAAAGACACAGTTCTGGGCCTCTGCACCTCACTGGTGGAGAGAACGTGCAATAAGGTCTCTCCTGATGACAGCAGTGTTACTCTGGCAAGATCTCATACCAAGAAGTCAATACCTGTTACTACTATAGTGTCTTCTTTGCCAACAGAAGAGTGAACCACCATGTATCCTTTACTTGTCCCTTTTCCTTTCAACCCTACCAGCACTTGCTAATGATGTTATTATTAATAGTTCTGGTTCTGGATTCAAACCCATGTGGACCAGTTAACATTGGTTAGGCTTTGTGGTTTTACTGCAACATCACAGCACCAGTCCCTATTATGACACCAATCATAAACCTGTCACTCACTACAAATAACTTAAAAAAAAAGAAATAAAGGAAGGAGACTATTAATTCCTCTGGTCTCCTTTTCTTCCCCCGTATATTCCAGGCTGCAGGGTGCTTCATACAGTACTGAGGAAGGTGGGTCTTGGGATCTATGCAAAGAGGGTGGGTGGGAACCAGTGAAGGTGGTGAAGGTCCTGTGTGAATGTCTTGAAGAGGTTGGAGGATGGATGGCAGCCAACAGATTGAGGTTGAATCCTGACAAGACAGAAGTACTCTTTTTGGGGGCTGGTGGGGCTGGTGTGGAGGACTCCTGGGTCCTGAATAGGGTAACTGTGCCCCTGAAGGACCAGGTGCGCAGCCTGGGAGTCATTCTGGACTCAAGGTTGTCCATGGAGGCACAGGTCAATTCTGTGTCCAGGGCAGCTGTCTGCCAGCTCCATGTGGTACGCAGGCTGAGACCCTACCTGCCTGCAGACTGTCTTGCCAGAGTGGTGCATGCTCTACTTATCTCCCACTTGAACTACTGCAATGTGCTCTACGTGGGACTACCTTTGAAGGTGACCTGAAAACTACAACTAATCCAGAATGTGGCAGCGAGACTGGTGTCTGGGAGTGGCCACCAAGACCATATAACACTGGTCCTGAAAGACTTTCATTGGCTCCCAGTACGTTTCCGAGCACAATTCAAAGTGTTGGTGTTAACCTTTAAAGCCCTAAACGGCCTCGGCCCAGTATACCTGAAGGAACTTCTACACCCCCATCGTTCAGCCCGGACACTGAGATCCAGCTCCGAGGGCCTTCTGGCAGTTCCCTGCCTGTGAGAAGTGAGTTTACAGGGTACCAGGCAGAGGGCCTTCTCGGTAGTGGCACCCGCCCTGTGGAATGCCCTCCCATCAGAGGTCAAAGCAATCAACAACGGTCTGTCTTTTAGAAAACATCTGAAGGCAGCCAGGATTAGGGAGGTTTTTAATGTTTGATTCTATTTTTAATATTCTGTTGGGAGCCGCCCAGAGTGGCTGGGGAAACCCAGCCAGATGGGCGGGGTATAAATAATAAATTGTTGTTGTTGTTGTTGTTTTCATGGGAATGGTTTTTGGACTAGGGAGAGGTTAAGGTTTTGTTCATTTTTGTTTATTTGTTAATTAGTGGATCTGAGAATGATTTATTATGTGAGTATGTGTTTTTAATGGGTTATATATGAAATGTTAATGTATTATATGATTCACTCCACTCCCCCCCCCCCATGTAAAATGCACTGTATATCTTTTTGGGGGGTGTAAGTTGCTTGAAGACCTTTGTGAGACAAACAACTAAAAAGTCTAATAAAAAAAGAAAATATTTTTATTAGTTTTGTAAACTAATTAGTTTTGTAAACTTCTTTGAGGTTTTATTACAATCAAGCAGTATACAAATTTTGCAGGGGGGGGTCAGCATAGCAGTTTTGCTGTGTTATGCCAGGACTTCAGCAGGGTTTCCCAAGGTGGTTCAAATTTATCCCTTGAGGTTGTGCAGGGAGGTGGGGAATAAAGATCATGGGGTTGAAAAGGGTCTTTAATGGAAAAGAAGTTTACAAGGTATTGTGCAAAAAAGAAAAAAAGGAACTATGAGCCTCAGAAATAACGGGCATTGGCATATGCAGTGTGTACCTCCCTTGCCAATGAGGAAGTTCTTATTTAGTAAGATGGTTCTACAATACAACAGTACTCTTGGACCATGCTGTTTTATTGTTTTGCTCCCTTATTTTTTATGTTTTATGACTCCTAGTAATGGTGACTATCGATAAATGAATGTTGATTTATATACTGATATTTCTTAACTTTTTTCTTAACCTGGTTGGGGTTGATGACAACCTTATAAGCTATATTCAAGGGGTCAATGAATTCAGAAGTTTGGGAAATGCTGGATTAGAGCATAGGCTGCCATGGGTGCCATACAGGCAACAGGGATTCGTGCCAAACCCTTGGAGGAGCAGGAGGAGCTTTGAGCTCAGATTCCAGATCTGGGGAAATTATGTCCTACCAGGATAGGAGGACGGGGTACAAGCACTCTTGGGTTATATTCCTGGCTCTTCTGTTAAGCTTTTGTGTCCTTAGAGAAGCCACTTCACCTCTTCATGACTCTGTTTACCATTCAGAATATAGTTGACAGCCTCCCAGGAGAGCTGCGAAGCTTGACTAATTAATGACTAAAAGGGAACCTAGAAGCCTCTTGGGAGTAAATCTTATATGTAGAAATCAGGTATTCTTAGAATGATAGTTTCCATTTTAAAATTCTACAACACAAGGAAAACGTAATAACCTTAGCTTTAAAAAATTGCAGCCATTTGACATATATTTCAAATTCTGAAAGCATTTCTGAAACAGAAGCAGATCGGCTCTGTGCTCTTTTATAGTTTAGAGCAAAATCCTGCATAAGGAGGAACAACTACCTGACCTCTGTAGGTGAGGAACAAGATAATAACTAGCACTTGAGAAATATGTTGCTTAACTAAGGCTGGGAACCAGCAAGGAATTAGGTATACAGGAAACCAATGAATTCAGTGGGATGAAGTGTGCCTTGTATTTGTTATGCCATGGAAATCAAAGGGATAGTTAAGTCCTGGGCAAGAGTAAATACTATTGTGGGATGTAGTTCCCCTGGTAACTTTATCATTTAACCAACAGTCAAGTTGTATCATGGATGTGCCAACGTTTAGGAGAAAGGGACGTGAGTGGTGCTGTGGTCTAAACCACTGAGCCTCTTGGGCTTGCTGATCAGAAGGTCGGCGGTTCGAATCCCTGTGACGGGGTGAGCTCCCGCAGCTTGGTCCCTGCTCCTGCCAACCTAGCAGTTCGAAAGCATGCGAGCACAAGTAGATGAATAGGTAAAGGTAAATGGCGTTTCCGTGCACTCTGGTTTCTGTTACGGTGTTCCATTGCACCAAAAGCAGGTTAGTCATGCGGGTCACATGACCTGGAAAACTGTTTGTGGACAAACGCCAGCTCTCTCAGCCTGAAGCAAGATGAGGGCCACACCCCACAGTCGCCTTTGACTGGACTTAACCGTCCAGGGGTCCTTTACCTTACCTTACCACTGACAATTAATTACAAGATTCCCGATTACAGTTTTATTCTTTCAGAAGTCAAATGAGTGAAGAGAAAGAGACACAGCATGAGAAACAACTGACTCATGCTACTGTACTTCCTGTTTCATGTCAGCAGATTTTTCAGAAAGGACCAGCTTCCAAGTACTTTACATCAACAATATTGTACAAACCAACTGTTGTTTGCATGTTTCCGAGTTCTCTTTGCAGAGTGCAAAAGCTCTCAATAGAGCAAGAACAGTATCCTATATAATAATCTTGCTGTGTCCCTGCGTCCACTTTCTGTGTGTCACGGAAGTGCGCTACTGCGCATGTCACACAGGGACGCAGGGATTGGACAGCTCTACTGTCCCCCCCCAACAGGGACGCAGGCCGGAAGTCAGCGGCGGTGTACGTGCGGTGTCACTTGGGGCAACGCCGCCGTCGTGCACGGAGCCTCCTCCACCTCCTCCTCCGGCCGCCGCCGCCGAGGAGTGCAGCCTGGCCGCCCTGAGGTTTCTGCTGGGCGGGGGGCGGCGTCGGGGCCGGAGAGTGCTCCGATCCCGGCCGCCGCCGCTAGCGCCCGTTACCGCCGCCTTTACAGCCTCACCAAAGCGCGGGGGAAGCGGCGCGAAGCGCCGCCGCCCACACACCTGCAGCCGAGCCTCCCGTTCCTGGAGGCTCCTGCCGCCGCCTTTACAGCCTCAGCAAAGCGGGGGGAAGCGGCGCAAAGCGCCGCCGCCCGCACTCCTCCAGCAGAGCCTCCCATTACTGGAGGCTCCCGCCGCCGCCTTTACAGCCTCGCCACAGCTAGCGCCCGTTATCTTAACGGGCTTAATTTACTAGTAAACATATAACTTCATATGATCACCTTCATAGCTACTAATTACTTTGCTGTTTAACCATCTCTTGGCTTAATATTCTTTATATTTGAGGCTTATAAACCCTAATGAATCCACCACCAAGCCTGGTCTGCTTCTCACCTCTTCACAATTTTTCCTTCCTGTTTGAAGATTTATTGTATTCTCTGGTAGCCAGAAAAAGATGTCTGTGCTAAACATTTTACTTTAAAAGAAACACCACATTTTTAAAGTTGGGTGAATAATATATGTTGCCTGAAATCTGCTCACAGGCAACTTGAATCCTATTAAGTTAGCTATTATTCTACATATGCTTTCCTTTTGTTATTTTGGTGTAAATAGGCAAAGATTATCTTATGCACAAATTCTATTTCCCCTCAGAAATTATGCCATAATTTCTATACTTAGTCTAATCTTACTAAACAAGCTGTTTCTTTCACTCCCTGTGACATCCACCAACCAATTTCTGACTTTTACTAATTTACATAGTGTAATTTGCATAGGGCAATTAAACTAATTTACATAGGACAATTTTACTAGCAAAATTTTCTTAGAGAGTGATTTAATTTGGCATATTTTACTTGCATTTAGTAAACAAAACTAAAAATGTTGACACTGCCAAGTTTGGGTTGGACTGGATGGCCCTTGTGGTCTCTTCCAACTCTATGATTCTATGACTAAAATTGTATTTGCAATTGGCATTCATTCGTTGTTGTTGTTGTTGTTATTTATTCAAATTATATACCACCATTTATCAAAAGATCCTAGGGCGGTGTACAACATTAAGAACACATTTTATGGAGCATAATAAAAAAATATAATAAAAAGCATAATAATAGACAGTAGAATAACATAATAATCATAGTAACAGTCCCCCTGATCAGCTTTAACATAAACTACTAGCTGACCGGGCCACGCCTTGCTGTGACTGATTTGGTGAAATGCAAAAGTAAGATACAGTATGAAAGAGAAAGCGTGTGTTGTGCTGTGCTGTTTAATGTCCACTGGAGGGCGCTATATATATTTTTGCACAAAATCACATTTTTACCTGGGAAAGGTGTGGTATTTGTGCAATGTAAGTACATATGATCACTCCCATATGGGCATGGAACGTTGTGTCCAAATTTGAACGGAATCGATCAAGGGGCTACGGAGAAAGGTGATTGTTAACAAACATCCAACTTGAACGATTTTATATATATAGATTTAATGGCCAAAGGCCTGAGTAAAGAGAAATGTTTTGCCTAGCATCTAAAGACATGTAATGATGGTGCCAGACAAGTCTCTCTGACGAGAGCATTCCACTGACAGGGTGCCACCACCAAAAAGGCCTCTTGTTGTGTTGCCACCCTCCAAATCCCTCGGGGAGAGGGAACATAAAGAAGGCATTGGATGACAAGCGCAGAGTCTGGATCGGTTCATAAATTTATGAGACAGAATATTTTCAGTAGGGGAAAAAACTTAAAATGTTTCTGCCCTAGATGACTTACACTAACAAGTTTTCCCTTGTTCAGATGTAACAAGTAACTGACATTAGTTGAAAATAGGAGTAAAAGCTTCTGATTTTCTCCTATGGACTTAGAGAAATATTTGCAGGAGCCAGAGGCTTATGCATGTAATGCTAAACTAAGGTTGAAATGTGCAAATGCAACTAGTACCAATGACAGAGAGGCAAGAGTTCTCCCAGGTTTTATCTATTCTTACAGGTGCAGATGATCCCTCCTCAGAGGCTAAGATTCATCTAAACCCTGAATCTGGGACGTGGCTGCCGGTTTTCTGTTTTCAGCATTTTGCATAGCACACAGCTATGCTCACCAAGTAAAATGACCTTTTCTTGGTGTTCCTTGCCTAGACATACAAGGCTCTCCCCTCTGAAGAAAGTAGTGAAGTGGCTTTTAAATAGGGCAGCAATCAGAAAATGACCAAAACGCTCACACACCTCTCAAGGCAAATATATTTACAGTGGTACCTCCGGTTACGAACTTAATTCATTCCGGAGGTCCGTTCTTAACTCGAAGCGCGCTTTCGCTAATGGGGCCTCCTGCTACCGCCGCGCAACTTCCACTCGCATTCCGGGGCAAAGTTCGCTACCGGGAGCATCTACTTCCAGGTTAGCGGAGCTCATGTACGTAACCCGAGGTTCCACTGTACAGAAGAGCATGCAAGTTAAATCAGCTCAGCTGTACTGAGTTAAGCAAGCAAGAAGCATATTTTTCTCCCTCCATTCTGTTGCGTTCTGATAAGGTGCTTATGCAATGCTTAAATCTCATTTTAATTGTGACAAACCACTTTCTGTTAATGGATTAAAGAACTGAAGGAAGGATTTGTATTATTTATATAGTTAATTATTTTTATTTTGCTCCCCTTCGCCCACATCTAGAACACATGTTTTACTGACACTAGTCTGGTTGCAGTTCATCCACATACACCCCCGCCACCACTTTGAGGTTTCATACATCTGATCCCGTCTTGCTGTCACAAGCACATATTTCTGATATCTCCCCTGGAGGATTTGTTGCATTACTCACACAGAGCAAAAGTACAACTGTGCTTACTCATGCTTTGTAAATATTCTTGAATATAAGCATCTGGGAGAGCTGGGAGACACTTCCACAAAGCACCTCGACAAGCACGCAAGGCATGCAGAGGGGAAAATGAAATCCATCAAAACACTCTTTCGATTAAAGGGTTATTAAACAGAAAGGGGGGAAGAGAAGGGGAGTTGCATCCACTATATTTCTCAATGTTCAGGTTAACTATTTTTTATTTTAAAATATTATGATGGCTAAGAAACCGTAATGAGGCACCACAATCCTGGGACTACTTGTGAGTAAGTGGTTTCAGGAGAGCAGCCAAACTCTTGAAGAGGAAAAAAAGATCAGAGCCAAGAATGGGGCTCTTATTTTCCAAATGATGGTTTGCTAAATTTGGAAGGAATTAGATTTTTTAAAAAAAGACAAAAATATGTTTATTGTAGTGTAGCCCAGATTCTAAGAAAGAAAAATGTTCCTATGCCCTTACTTTCTTTCTGCATCAAATGTTATTTCTCATTTTTATTTATCGGAACAGAGGAGAACATATTTTTGGCAACAGGAATGTTTAAATGTTTCGGTAACAGCTGTGCAAATGCATACTGAATTGACTGTAATAATATTAGGAGCCGAGCTACAGTTTCTTTTGCAGCTTCTCATTCTGTTCAAAGCAGGGAGAAGCCTACTGCCAACAGTAGTTCCAACTCGATTTATTATGCGATAACACTTGATGTTAAGTCTATTTTTAGAACTCACATGCGCGTGCGCCACACACTTGTGAAACCAGGAAGAGGCAACAAAGCAAGGGAAAAAAGGGGGGAAACCTTCCAGTGACACAATCTGCAGTGGAGGTGATACTGAAGCCTCCATCTGCAACACAGTGACAAAAAAAACAAACAAGTACTCCCAGATGTTAGAAACTCTCTTGCTTACTACGCTTTCACTGCTAAACAATAGCAATAGCTAAACTGTGGCTCAGAGAATGGTCTGAGGCACATGGTGCAGCTTTACTGTAAGCTCCCTGGAAGAGAGACGTTGTTGTTGTTGTTGTTGTTGTTGTTGTTGTTGTTGTTGTTGTTGTTGTTGTTGTTTAGTCGTGTCCGACTCTTCGTGACCCCATGGACCAGAGCACACCAGGCTACTCCTGTCTTCCACTGCCTCCCGCAGTTTGGTCAGACTCATGTTGGTAGCTTCGAGAACACTGTCCAGCCATCTCGTCCTCTGTCGTCCCCTTCTCCTTGTGCCCTCCATCTTTCCCAACATCAGGGTCTTTTCCAGGGAGTCTTCTCTTCTCATGAGGTGGCCAAAGTATTGGAGCCTCAGCTTCAGGATCTGTCCTTCCAGTGAGCACTCAGGGCTGATTTCCTTCAGAATGGATAGGTTTGATCTTCTTGCAGTCCATGGGACTCTCAAGAGTCTCCTCCAGCACCATAATTCAAAAGCATCAATTCTTTGGCGACCAGCCTTCTTTATGGTCCAGCTCTCACTTCCATACATCACTACTAAAACATGTATGCCATGCCTTTCTAACACATTTTGAAGATTCTGAAGTAAATGTGATAAGTGAAGCAGCATTACCAACAACATGGAAAGTCAGGAGAAGCCCCAAGGCTCTGGCCAGGGCCATAGGAGGCAACTCTTAGGGGCCGATGTCCCTTTGGCTCCCCCAATAAAATATTTGAAGGGACTGGTCCCCCCCCCAAGTTTATGGGCATTACCATTCAAATGGTGTGCATGCACCATGTCGTGTGATCAATAATGCGGGGCAGGGCTTACCTGCCCCCCCCCAAATATCTTATTCAAGTTGGCACCCCTGGCTAGGGCCATCTCTCAGGTGCTTATTTTACTTCATACTTTCTCATAGCAGCCTAGAGGAACAGAGGAAACCGGTTTGTATGAGGCCAAATGCTTTCTCCAGGTAGCCAAGTATTGCCTACTCCTGACTGACAGTGAACCTCCTGTTTCCCTGGCAAATGTCTTCCCCATCATCTGCTACCTGATCCTTTCAAGGGGAGATACCAAGGACTGAACATAGGGCCTTCTGCATGAAAAGCATGTGCTACTACTGAGCTATGGTCCTTCGCAAAAGAGAGCAAGCGAAATGTACAACCTGCAACCTGTGGGGCCTAGCGGCTGCCATACCCCATTAAAGTGTGTTGGCAAATCTCACTTCAGAATTAACGTTTCCATACATCTTAGAAAGCATGCAAGTCACTTTTTGTTCTTCCTTATTTTGAATAATAGAGGAAGTTAATCCTTTGAGTATTCCATATCAACATAATTAGAGGTTGCAATTAGAGTACATCGTCTTACGGGGGCGGGGGAATTCTGTGCTAACATACAATCTATTGGATACTTAGGCACGTAAGACTACTTCTCAGGCATGGCTTTTCATGCAGATAGTAAGCCCAAGAGTGTCATCTCTTGAAAGCTAACAGCTTGTTAGGTAGGTAAATGTCACCTACGATTGCCAACAGGAGGCAGTGTAATTAGCACAGAACTGTGAGGCACCTTTGGAAGCCAGGAGGAAAACGTATTTTGTGACTGAGGCTGAAATCTACAGAATTTGCAGCCTGGCATACTTGAGAAGGCTTAGCCCCACTGGCTCCAAATGGGGAAAAGCTGGCTTATGTTTATGGCTCCTGGATAGCAGAAAATCAGATCAAGAGCAGTGTGTGTAACAGGAATGCAGCACTTCCTGCAGGTATTAACCCTTCAGTATCATGACTAGGAGCTTACTATGTCAACCCGAAGGATGTATTACTTTATCCAAGTTGCAAACTTTTGATGCGGTGAAGACACTTTGTGCCTCCAATCTGGCCCTATAGCTTTGCTATTCCTGGCGGCGCTGTTGCCCCTCCCCGCAACACACTTCTCAGAAGAATATATGTGAGCCAGCCTTAGCTACACACAAAACCTACTCCCAAACGGAGACATTCAATTCACCACTCTTTTCTACGGCCCTCTCTGCACTTCCCTCCAAGACCCTGTATGAGTTTCAACAAGTATCCAGAAGAATTATACAGCTAGATCCACCCGCTAAATACTGTATGTTTTTTAATTCTATTTCTGAAAACACCAGTCTCACATATAACATGATAGGCAATATCTGAAATGGAGGACAGATTCAAAAACAGCTTGTGATGTGGCATGTGGATCTGCAGCTGAAAGGTGGGAAGGGCAGGGGAAAGGCAAAAATCCCACTGCGTGGGGCGTCAGGGCTGTCTTAAGCATATGAGGCGCTGGGGTGCAAAGATCCGCCCGACGCCCCCCCCCCAGTTGCCCAGTCCCAGGCGTGCAGGAGGGCGAAGCTGGCCGGCCGCCTCAGCATCTCGCTGGCCCCCGAACTCGCGGCGCAGAGCCATCCGCAGAAGAAGAGCCCGTCGCAGCGCTCCAACCGAGGGGCGGGCTCTTCCCTAGACTCAACTTGGGCCCTGGACTCTCGGCCTGGCGCCCCTGAGAGCCTGGAGCCCCGCACCCCTAGCGCCTATGGGTAAGACGGCCCTAGCGAGCGTACACCCACACCCACACCCCTTTTGTTGTGCCCAAAGCAGTTCTTTGGAACTTGGTCGTTGTGGGTTGTAGCCAATGCAGTAATAAGTTAAAGTCACTTAGCAGTATACTTGTTCTGCTGGTAAAATGTTTTGCACCTGCAAACACTGTTGCGCAAGCGAATGCATAAGCAGGTTGCTGTCAATTCTGTTCTGTGATAGACTACACAACCTGTTGCATGAGTTCCCACTAGTGCTACTGTCATACCGGATCCTTCTGTTATACATTAAAACTCACCTGTCAGCTAGCACAAGAGATATAATCCTGCATTCTGAATGTTGTTGCTGCTCTCCCATTCAAACTTCACTGAAAACCTCAATGTCATGTTTCCACACAAATCTCTTGGTTGTAGCCTGACCTTTCTTTCCTCCATAGAGCAGCCAATCTGCTGCCTTTGCTTGGCTTCCTTTTCTTTCTGAACAGAATCACACCTAGTAGTCCAATGCTGTGGAATACTACCCCTCTAATGGTTATCCAGGGGTAAAGCTGATCTTGGTCTTATACACGAGCACATAATGGGCATTTGTACACATCACAAAGTTGCCTTTTTGAATCTGTCCAACATGGAAACAGAAGCAGCTGGTTATCCTTCAAGGAAGATCAGCAGCCACTGGGGAAGGTGACAACAGGAAAGGAGAAAATAAAAGAAGCTCCCTGCTGAATCAGACCAACAAGTATGCCTAGTCTAGCAACCTGTTTCCCCACAGAGGCTACCTGTACCTTCTGGAAAACCTACAAGCAAAAAAAGGTGACTGTTCTGTTGCACCTTTTAGAAGTGGTAAGCAAGGAGATGCCACAAAATAGCCATTAACAGACTTTGAGTTTGCCTAATCGTCCTTTAAAGCCATCTTATTGGCATCACCCTATTGGTTGACACCAAATTATATACATGGTTGAGAGTTGTGGTTTTGCCACTTCACTTGTGGATCCTATGGTGGTAGCAGGCATCCTCCAAATGCTCACACACAATCACTTTGACCAGCCAATACGTGCAAGTGTGAGGCTTTGTGTGAGACAGAGGTGACAGAGGCAACCCCAAGTCTTCATGTATTATGTCTGAAGTAGTACTACTATTTGCCCAACGCACATCACAGAGCACAGCATAGGGTTAAAAGATCTCGAATGATCTCCTCAAATTGATGACCAACATTGTTGGTGACCAGTTCGTGCCAGTGTTCCTGCTTGAAACCTGTCCTGCATTCCTGCCTGAGCTCCTGACCCGCCCTGGTTCCCTGCTTGCCTACCTGTTCCTGACTTCACCTGACTCCCTGCCCTGCACCCAGCTTCAGTGACTACGGAATGCCTTTATGTTGCACCTCTGACCACGGACTGGACTTGGACCGCGCCTTTCGGGTAACCCACGGGACCAGCACAGAGGACCCCAGTCCTGCCACTCACCACCTGGCCTAGGGCGGGGCCTGATGGGCTCTATAAAGGATCGCTGCCGCCGCCTCTGCTTGGCAGAGAAGGCTCAGTTTTGTTTTGTTTTTTGTTTAAATTGCTGTTATTTTTTACCTATGTCATTTTAAACTGTGATGATGCTGTATTCTTAGTTTTAGATTTTGATTTATGTGAAAATTGTTTTCCATTTGGTTGTGTATTTTTTGATGTGGTTTATTTATTGCTTATGACTTTTGTAATTATGTAAATCTTGTCATATTGTAAGCCGCCTTGAGCATTGTTTTTAACTGTGGAAAGGCGGCATACAAATGAAAAATGATGATGATGATGATGATAAATAATGCTGGGCTAGCCAGACCTTTCTCTGAGCTATTTCTTGTGTTCCTAAGCTAGGAACAATGGACATATATTAGTTATGCCTCAGAGATTCAGTGTATGTACACGTTGTAATTTTTAAAACACACTGGTGTACCACAGGAATTTCTCTCTTTTGCTTTTTTAAAATTTAAGTACACCATGTAAGCTTCAAATCCCAAACCTTTTCCAGACCCTCAAGCTACCCAACCTTTCAAGGCCTAAGTGACAAAGCCAGAAAACTAGTCAAGAAAAAGTTGGGGAGGACCTGCTCCCCTCTTTACCAGGTAAAGCTATAAAAAGTAGTTCCCCTTAAGCATCCTTTAGCTCCCGCCCCACAGGGACAGTAAGGTAAGGTAAAGGACCCCTGGATGGTTAAGTCCAGTCAAAGGTTACCATGGGGTGTGGCTTTCATCTCGCTTCAGGCCAAGGGAGCCGGCGTTTCTCCACAGGCAGTTTTTTTGGGTCAAGTGACCAGCATGACTAAACCGCTTCTGGCACAACGGAACACCGTGGCGGAAGTCAGAGCGCACGGAAATGCCGTTTACCTTCCTGCTGCAGCGCTACCTATTTATCTACTTGCACTGGCGTGCTTTCAAACTGCCAGGTTGGCAGGAGCTGGGACAGAGCAATGGGAGCTCACCCCATCGCGGGGATTCAAACTGCCGACCTTCCAATCCACAAGCCCAAGAGGCTCGGTGGTTTAGACCACAGCACCACCCGCGTCCCTGCAAGGACAGTAGACAGCAACAAAAGTGCTGCTGCTGGTGTTGCTGTTTTGATGGTCAGCGTCATTTTTTTGCTTTTTACTTTTTCTAAGATGCCTTGACTTTCTCTGCAAAACGGAAATTAATAAAACAAACAAATGTAACTCAACATGGGGAACCTATCAGCTCCGGCCATCTGTTCCAGCCAGTGGGGACAGTGATTGAGGATGATGTGAGTTGCTGTCCAGTAATATCTGGAGGACTAAAGGTTTCCCAGCCCTGATCTAACATTTGCTTGATGGGTAAAAAGGTAAAGGTAAAGGACCCCTGACAGTTAAGTCCAGTCACAGATGACTCTAGGGTTGCGGCGCTCATCTCACTTTACAGGCTGAGGGAGCCAGCGTTTGTCCACAGACAGTTTTTCTGGGTCATGTGGCCAGAATGACTAAGCCGCTTCTGGAGCAACGGAACGCCGAAACCAGAGCAGTGCACGGGAACGCCGTTTACCTTCACGCCAGAGCGGTACCCATTTATCTACTTGCACTGGCATGCTTTCGAACTGCTAGGTGGGCAGGAGCTGGGACCGAGCAACGGGAGCTCACCCCGTCGCGGGGATTCGAACCGCCGACCTTCTGATCAGCAAGCCCAAGAGGCTCAGTGGTTTATTTTAGATGCAATTTTCCTATTACTATGTTAGTAAGATAGCATTCTGCAATTAACAGAACAGAATGCTTCTAATTTGGGCAGGGTGGATTTGATTTAAATCAAATTGATTTAAATCACTAGTCAGTAAGGCTTGATTTAAATCACTAGTCAGTAAGACTTGATTTAAATATTTTTTTTACAGAAAGACTCATTCTTGCTGGTATAATCTTAATATTTACAACCATATGAAGGTTTCATTTTTGGAATAATAAATTTTCAGAGTAGTTTTTACAGTTATATCAAAAGTTACTGATTTGGTTATACTACTAGAAATACATAGACAGATAATTATGAAGTTATGGTGAGGTTTAATAAGTTAACTGTTTATATTTGGACAACTTTTCTGCTCTACTTTATTGGAAGGAGAAAAATAATCATTTCCTTAATAACTATTTAAACAATTTATTTAACTAAAACAATAACATGATAGCATATGTATGTTTGTTAACTGATGTGGTTAAACATTTTTTTTTAAAAAAACTTAGACTGAGTTTTAGCACACTTGATAAACTTAAAACAAATCCTTATTTCCTGATGAATAGCCTTTGGACTACAATGTAACTTAAATAGAAGACTATATTTAGAAAGATTTTTCCTCCAAAAGCATTTTATTTTAAAAATCCAATTTAAATTAAAAAAATCCGATTTTTTTTATTTTTTTAAAAAAAAATCATTGATTTTTATCCACCCTGATTTTGGGTTACAAACTTGCTATTGCTGCTTTTACTAGCAGCTTGGCATGTAGAAATTCAGCCAGCAATGCTTTTCCCACTTGTAACCTCTATGTTTACTTGCCACATTTTTTGTGTTAGGCTGCTCCTAAAGAAGCCTTGTATTGAAGCACTAGCCTGGAAGCCACTGGTGACCAGGAACTACATGCAGGGGAGCACATGAAATTCCACATAGGCAACTGGGGAGAGATGAAGGAAGGACAGAGGTATTCCTGCTCTCCACTGCACCCAGCATAGAAATAGTGTGGAATTCTCCATCCCTCCTCTGCCAACCCCCAGGAAGCTAGTAAAAATAAAATAAAATTGCACAGTAGTAATTTATATTTACAAGGTTGTGTTAAAAGGCAAAGGAGCAGGACTAAGGCTGGAGTGGTAGCACTAGTACGGTGAAGATGGGGTAGGAATTTGAAGAAATTGATATATAGCAAGTTACACAACTGAAGACCTCAGGCTATGTGAGAAACTCACATTTGCAGCATGGCAGCAAAAATATGAAAACAAAAGTTGCATCTCAATTGCCAGACTAAATTACTGTGTAATCTGAGAGCTACTGTACCATCTGATTTATAAAAGAGATCCCCCGCCCCGCTCCCCCCCCCAAAACGATTGCTGTTTACATCATGGTGTAAATGTGAAAACAGAATTGCTTTTATGTTTGGAAATTACTGTCTCTCTGTTTCTGATGTAATGAACAAACCAATATTAGTTGATGAAGTATCCCAGTGTAAGTACTTAAAGAGAAATAAAAGTTTCTTAACTGGGTTATACAGCAGTTCATTTGCAGGGGTTATGAAAGGCTTGCCTAGAATATTTCATTTATGTTAAGTTGGTTCAAGGAACTGTGCTGTGTTGTGGTAAATATAACTTGTATTCTATGAAGCTGGTGCAAGTGAAGCTGGTTCCCCACTTTTATCTTTCTGCAAGTGTTCACTTTTTTTCTTTTTTCTTTTCTTTTCTTTTTGCTGCTGTGCCATTGCTTTTCGGAAAATAATAAAAAAAACCCTCACCAGATACTGCATACATCTGTTATTTTATTAAGTCAAGCTAGGGAGCCCATTTAAAGCTCCACAATTTAAGCAATAGGAGCATCTGCTATTTCCTTGATGACTAGATTCATGCATTACAAAACTAGCTGATCTCCAAACACGGATTTCTTGGTGCCAAGTAGGCAAAAGAAAGTTTTAAAAATATCAGCACACACAGCAGTAGATGTTGGTGTCAATCTTAAGAGGGGTTTCCTGAAAAGAATGAAACCTTAGCATTGTATTCCCGCCCCCGGGTCAACTTGTCTTGTATTTGTTGATTTGGCACAGCACAACAATTAGTACAAAAGCAACTGCATTTGTCTGGAGATTTCATTAATAAATAGTATTTATATTAGTATTTATATCAGTGTTTCTACTCAGCACTCCACATGCTTCATGTACATGTCACAGGAAGGAGTATACAGATAAGGATTTCAAATGCTAACCTAATTCCCTGTACGCATTGTACACATTTAGCAATGGAAATGCCTATTCTAATTATAATCTTATAGAGGTTTGATAGCCATCTGCCATGGATGTTTTAGCTGAGATCATTGCACTGCAGAGGGTTGGACTAGATGACCCGTAGGGCCCCTTCCAACTCTAAGATTCTATGAAAAGAGAAAAGGAAATATTCCAAGAAAGGGGAGGAGATAAAAAGACAGTCAAAAACTGCGGAACACCAAAATAAAAATATATAGTACTAGTAAATTAAGCCCGTTAAGATAACGGGCGGGCGCTAGCCCGCTCCCTGTCTGCCTGCGAGGGGATTGCTGTAGTGGCCTCCGTGTGGAGCTGCCCTGGGAGACACTGGGAAACTGGTCTGCAATGCAGCAGCCAGACTATGGGCTGGGATCCCTCTCTTTATTTCTGGCCTTTCTCTCCCCCCTTTCCTTCCTTCCTCCATGTGGTGTTTTTTTGGGGGGGGCTAGTCCCCCTCCTCGTCCAGCTTTGGAGAACCATCTGCACATGTTTCCTCTGTTGTGCAATGACGATGAGCGACGTCACACAGAGTTAAAGTCCTAGGGACTCCTCTGTTGAAAGAAGGGAGAAATGAGTTTGGGATCCTCTGATCTCCAGGAAGGAGAGCGTTGCAGACCTCGCCACTCCCTGGCAGGACCCTCTCCTCCCCCTGCATGAGCAGATCAGGCCCCCCAGGCATCCTCCCCCCCCCTGGGACCCCCACCGTCTCCCCACTGCACCCTCTGGGGGGGAGAGAGAGAGGAGTCTCACCAGATCCCAGGAGGGGACAGCCATGCAGCCCTTGCAGGAAAGGACTGGGGAGGGAGGGGCCTGGGCTCTGGAGGACCTGGCCCCCCTTGCTTCGTGTCCTCTCTAGGAAGGCAGCTCGGTTCTCTTTAACCCTTGCAAAGCAGAGTCCACCCAGCTCAACCCTCAATAGAACGGAGAGGAGGGCCGGGGCGCCGCGCATCCCACCCTCCCTCGTTCCCGGCAGGGCCGAGGAGGGAAGCAGCCGCGGCGTTCCCTCGGCCCGGCTGTGAAGGTAGGGAGAGGGGGGAAGCGCGCGCGGGGGGGGCTTGGTTGTGGGGGGGTTGTGTGTGTGTGTGCGTGTGTGTGCAAGTGTGTGAGTGTGCGGGCGGCGGCGGCGGGTGTGTGGCGACCCTCTTCGGCCTCCGGAGCACCGGCGCTCCGCGAGGCGGGTCGAATCAGGCCGCTGGGGGGTGGAGAGGGGCTCCCTCCCCCTTCTTCTTTTTCCCCGGGGGCAGCTGCAGCGGCGGCGGGGATGGGGCGGCCCTCCTTGGCCTCCGGAGCACCGGCGCTCCGCTGGATGTCGAGGCGCTCCTGGCCCGCGGCGAGCAGGGCGGAGGGGGCTGGGCTTCCTGGCAGCGGCGGCGGCGCACTTCGGAGGGAGCCGGGTGCGCAGCATGCGGCAGCCCCAGCTCCGTGCGAGGCAGCGGCACTGAGGCAACTGACGACGCACGTGCGCCGTCGCTGCCTCTCGGACACGCCCCCAGTCGCCTATTGGTCCGTACGCTCCAATCCGTGTGTCAGTGGAGCGCATGCCCACTTGCGAAATCCTGTGACACACGGAAAGTGGTACGTACGGACACAGGCTCTTTATTATATAGGATAAAGCCCATTTGTGATGACAATTTTTTTGTAGTATCAGCTTTCCTCAGCCCTTTTATAAAATTCAGTTGAAAAGTTGCATATTGTTATTGGTTTCTCAACTTAATACATTGCACAGGAATAAAGCAAGGAAACTCTAATGGCAGCCAACCTGCTTGATTTGCCAATAAAAATCAGGATACTGACAACTATAAAACCCATCAATCTGAACTGTTTTAACCATGGACAATTCCCAAGGTATTCAAAAGCATGAACAAGTTTCATTTGCCCTGAAGACAATGTTTAGTATGGCTCTCTTTTTTAAAAGATTATATATATGGGCCTCGCTCTGGCACCTTTATGATCCTTCAAGACTTTCCTACCATATTTAATGTGAAACATGACAGTCGACAAACCAACAACAACAAAGGATTTCACTTTATGATTCCCCCTAAAAGTTAATGCCTTGTGCAGTAGTACTGTTAAATGGCAGAACTAACAGCAATGCTTGATGAAAGTTATTCTACTCTGTAAATTAAAGAGATGGACTGGAGAACTTAGTATTTGTTCATGCAAGACATTGTCTTCCAAAAATATTTTAGAGCAGAAGAGACATGTAAGTACAAGGTGAAAAATAAACATTTTCCTCATTTGCTGATAGCCTCCTAAAGCCTAATGCCCTAGGAGACTTTCTGGAAACTCAAAAGAACAACACTAAGCAATATGGTCTATTATTGCCCTGTTCACCATTCTTTAAACATCTGGATTCTTGCACTAGCCACTACAGGAGAAAAATATATATATACAATTACAGAATTCCACTATAGGGTTGTGAATGGTCCTAAACCAAGTCAGAGGGAGCAAGCTGGAGAATCATTGTGGGTGGGACTCCAGAGATACTGGGAACAATTTATTAAAGCATGCTCAGGGTGGTTAACAACCTAAAATCTGGTAAGAACATATAAAATAAAATCACTTAAAACCTACAGTGCCTGATGTTCTTATCCCCTTCTAAAGACTGGGACAAATAAAAATGTCTTTGAATACCACCTGAAGAGGGAAGGGATTGCCTAATCTCCCCAGGAAGGGAGTTCCAGAGGGAGAGTGCTGCCACAGATACAAGCCCCCTCTTGCATCTGCACCCACCTGGCCATCTGGAGTAGTAGTGCTGCAAGAAGAGCTTTTACCTCCGATTGTAAACTGTGTTTTGGGAGACAAGGAGGAAGGTCCTCTTTCAGGCACTTGGGTCTCAAATCATTTTAGGGCTTTGTATACTAGTGCTAGTATACTAGTACCTTGGAATTGGGCCTGGAAGCTCAAAAGCAGTGCTTTCATCTTGGGAGTGATATGTTCTCCTCTGGTCACTCTGCTCAAAAGCTAAGCTGCCACATTCTACCCCAGCCATGTGGTTTTTAAGAGCAATTTGATGGAGAGCACATTGTAATAATCTATAAAGGAGATTGTCAGGCAATGCATATAAGGAAATAAAATTGTGAATTGCGAACAGCGAGCTTTGGAAACAAATGAAAACTCAACAATTTACCAATAACTCATTCCTGCAACAACTGATGTTCAGATAAAAATATTACAGCCAATTACCAACTTAGACTGCACTCCTAAGCATTCTGGATGGAAATGCAAGTTAAGCTCCACTAAAATAAGTGAGAACATGTAAACATACTTGCGAGCACGCTTTATGTCTCAAAAACCATACAAAACTGACAGCAAAAGAAGAGGCCCCCTCACAGCCTCCAGTTAATTGTATCTGGGAAACTCCAGGTACCGGTATCTTTGGTTTTGACAATCTGTCTCAACCCTATACGAATAGATTTTTTACTACACGGTGCAATTATTTTTAAGTACTAGAAATAACAAGTGTGTCTCTTGCTATGTGTGGTTGCTCTTAAAACCCTCTAAACCCTTGAATCTCTTCTAAGAAATAAAGTGTTGGGGCCATATGAGGCTTTCTGCAACATGTGTTAAAATACAGCTTTGCTCAGTGAATAAACAACCCAATTTATATAGTAATGTTAGTAACAGAAACAGCAACTTTACTGGTGGCTACTTAAATACCATTCAAAACCGCACACACATACACACCATCAGATGACTCAGTATTATTACAAACCTACTTCTAGACTATTTAGCTTCCTAGCCAAACACCTGGATCCCATGTTAATTTGCCAAGGCAAGCCTTTCATGTGGGAACTTTGTAGCAACATGTCAGTCTGCTGTTTTAGACACCAAATCAATTTATCTACAACAGTTGACTGAGGACACCCATTCTCTGTTCCTGCAAGGAGATCACATACCCCTCAACTGCCCCAATTGAAGCGGAACATCCTGGAATTACAGAAGCCACCTCGGCTTCTGATTGGATCCCAGGATGTCCAGTTTTGGCTTCCACGAGAGCATGGCCCCAAAAGACACACATCCCAATTTTCCTCCACAGCATGTTGGAGGGTATGAGATCAGGCCACACAAACGACAACTCCTGCAGAAACTGTGTTGGAAGAGGAACGGCAACAAAAAGAACAATTAAGGAGTCACAAGTAAAGTTGATATTACAGAATATGGAGCTTGAATTCTAGTACTGTACCTTACGGCCCAAGGCTGGGATCTACCCGGTTCTGCATGAACTCAATCCCCAGAGCAATTTTGAGCCACAGAAGGGAACTGGGGTGTACAACATAAAACTGGTAAGCAGTATGAAGCCCCTGCGTTGACCAGGTGTGCCATAAATTTGAAGGCTCGGGTCTTCTGCCAATGCCTGGTCAACTGCATGCTTGCTGCCCTTTAGATTCCATCTTAAGCTTACAGTTCAAGCCTTTTCTCTGCTTCAAGAAACTGAACCTTGGGCTAGAACACACACACACACACACACACACACACACACACACGCGCGCGCGCACACACACACACACACACACACACACACACACACACACACAGAGAGAGGGGGGGGGTTCAACTAAGCCCAAGAATTGAATGCTGAAGCAGCTCACTTGATGGGACAGAGCTGTAACAATAACCTCTTGGCAGCAGTGTTGTTGCCAATACCACGTACTGGCAGGGGCTAGGTCAGGGGTCAGCAAGGTTTACTGGCCATGGGCCGGATCACTCCCATGGAGATTGTCCGTGGGCCGGACTGGCGCAGCGTGACGCCGGAAATTGCATTTGCGCATGTCCGCGGCGCCGGAAATTCCCAGATGCCGAAAATCGTGCCTGCGCAGAAGATTTCCGGCGTCTAGACATGTGCAAACGTGATTTCCGGTGCCGCTCGGAGAGTCCCCACGCCGCACTGCGCCAGTTTAGCGCAGCGCGCGGGGGACTTGCTGAGTGGGCAGCTCCGTTTGGAGGTGACTCGTGGGCCAGTAAAATGGTCTTCGTGGGCCGCATCAAGCCCATGGGCCGCACGTTGCCAAGCCCTGGGCTAGGTAGTGACAAGGCCAGGGCTGGGCTTACAAACGGATGGAGTCAATCCAGTGATCCAGTCAGTGCAGCCACACAGCCCCAACCTCGCCCCTCCCAGTATGCAGTAGCAATGCTGCAGCTGGGAGGATATTGTAGCACCTCCGTCCCACCAGGTCAGCTACTACAGCATTTTATCCCTGGGCTTGAGGTCCCTCACCTCCTTTGTAGCACTCCTTCTCATAGAGGTGAATGACAGTAGTAATATGGGAGAAAGCAAAAGAGGGGCAAGCCACTCCTGGCTGACTGCAGCCTTCAAAGCATCTCTGTCCAGCCCTCATGACTGTTCTCCGGGCCCCACTGCTCCCCAGCCCTGCTCCATGCATTATTCAAGCACTTCTGCCTGCATGGAATGTGTCCCTGAGCTGCAAAAACACTGTTTGCTTGCCTGGATGGAGAGCTGTGTATATGTGTAGCAACTTCTGACTCTTGTGCCGCTGAAATGTAGCCTATAGTGCCAGGTTTTTGCCCTGGGCCATGCCTATTTTTAGCCCTGGTCCCGGTCCACCATTGGCATGTGGCCTCTGAAAAGTGGGCTGAAAGAGGTTCTGTACCCTTGTACTCTACTCCTTAAGTGGAGGTAAAACCTGCCCTGCCATTGTAATGCCCCCCGTACCCAGTTTTCCTCAGTTCACAAACCATTACAATGATGGGCTTTTTGCTAATGAAAAGGGACTATGATTTTAGGAATATGAACCATTACTTCTGTCCTCAAACCTGAGCTTGTCTGACCCTTCCAGAATCATCTTCTAACTTGAAAGAAATTACTTGTTTGAAATTAGCCCAGTGCCAGGCACGTTTCACGACTGGCGCAGGTCCAATTGTAACCATGTGGATGTCTCTGGGTGCCAGGTTGGCGACTGGGGGAAGCAACATATCACTTAGAGAAGGATCTAAAATGCTGAAGCTTGAATTTGTTTTATTCTGGGTGTTTTAATGTGTTGCAAACCACTTTGAGATTTGTTCTTTAAAATATAAAGTGGTATAGAAATGAAAATAATAAGTCCACCAGGAAACAAAAGCAAGCAAACGAAAACGGCGCCTAGACATTCCATTGTGGCGACTGTAATTCAGGTTTCAGGTGCCATTTGGCAATTAGATTATATATTTGAGTTTCTGGCACTGCTAGAGAGTGCTTGATTCTGTCTGTTGATATTAGACATAATTCTATCACCAGACTCTTGAGACTGCAGTAAACAAAAGCATCTGGGGAAAATAATCCAAACCACAATGCTGAAAATTATTCTCTCTCTTTTTTGTTAGCCTCCAGAATTGATGGTCAAATTATCACCATGACCCCTGGAAAACCTCTATAATAATAGTCAGTGACTGCAGTAGCAACTTCTGCCAAGGTCTGATTTACAGAGAGCTGTGCTGAAACAAGGAAAAACGTTGGTTTACATGAGAATATTGGGTAGAATTGCAGATCAACAGCAATACTTGTGGTTGGGGTGTGCGTCTGAGGGTATGTGCAGGAGAGAAGAGAATTATTTCAAGGTATTTTTAACTATTAAGATTTTTTTAGGAATGGTTTCTGTTTAGACATCTTGCTTTCTTTACCAGTTTTGGCAATTCTAGTGAACATGGAAGCCCAGTGAGAGCAAAAGCAGGTCTGTGAAGTAGGAGATTACTGCAGAACGCTGGGAGAGGGAATGCCAGAGTTCTTTACAAAGCTTCGCTTTCTACAAGGCACATGTATAAAGCCACAACAGGCAGTTATCACACACATGCGCCTCTGAAAAGAAACAGCTCTCTTCTATCTGAATTGTCTTCTACGTACCACACAATATGCAGATTCTCTTAAGCAAAAAAAAATAAAGACTGTACATATGTGAAGAACACCACTACCACCACCAAGAAAACATACTGTAGTACAGATAACTGAAAATCACAGTTTCCCGCAAGAATGCATTTGTGAAGGCTGCAAGAGGGAATCCAGGAAATCTCTGTTTCAATGCATGACCAGCAGAGATACTGTGTGTGTGTGTGTGTGTGTGTGTGTGTGTGTGTGTGTGTGTGTTGGGGTGGAAGGATAGCAATGGACAGGATGTATGAAAAGGGATTCCTGCAGAAATATGCCTGTGTAGCCATATTTCCAAATAACATCCAAAATTCAGAAAAAGATGCTTAAAAACGAAGAATTAGTATTGCAAAGAAAGACAAAAACATCCAAAAACAATCCTATGATGTTTTCTCTTTGCTAATGCAATTAAAAAATACCTTGCAATAATTCTGTATCCAGTAATTTCCTTCTAATACTATAATGAACATTGATATATTCTAAAATAAAGCACAACAAAATTGTAATAGGGAACCAGCGGGCAAGATGCTTTTGCAAATGTGTTGCCAGCATACCCAGAGCACACATGCACAAGCCCTAATGAAATCAAATTCAGATGGCTCTCTAACCCATGGAGGATAGAGAATGTGCACTGTGCTTACTATTCCCTCCCCTTGCTTGCCCTATTTCTCCTTACTTGTCTTTACGTCCCTACTGTTCAAAGGAGTTACACTAAGGGATTATAACTTCATCCTACACTAAGTATCAAGTCTCACCACTTATATTCCACCTATCATATGAGACCAATTATTTTCCCAACATTAATTAATGGTGCTTCTGTTACAATGTCTACCAAAAAAGGGTTAAATATAGGAGAATGAAGTGATGGAGCTGACAATTCTGGCCTACCCCTTACTTAATTTAATAGGAGTCTTATACAGGGTGAGTCCTTTAAAAGAGGCCCCATGGATACAGAGTACACATGTTCCACGGGGCCTCTTTTAAAAGACTCACCCTGTACTTACTTCACATAAATGATCCAGCAGGGTAATGTCTGATTTTATGTCTGATTTTATTCTGTGTGAATTCTTAATATTGGAATAATTTATCATCATCATCATCATCATCATTAAATGCATTTGTTTTCCACTTTTGCATTCTTGTACACATAAAAGTTGATCTAAATTTTAATATATGCTTAAATCCCAGCCAGAGAGTGTGCTGTTTAGTACATGACCTTCCCATGTTTATTGCACCTAGTAAAAGGTCAAGGGACCCCTGACCATTAGGTCCAGTCGCGGACGACTCTGGGGTTGCGGCGCTCATCTCGCTTTATTGGCCGAGGGAGCCGGCGTACAGCTTCCGGGTCATGTGGCCAGCATGACTAAGCTGCTTCTGGCGAACCAGAGCAGCGCACGGAAACACTGTTTACCTTCCCTCCAGAGCGGTACCTATTTATCTACTTGCACTTTGATGTGCTTTTGAACTGCTAGGTCGGCAGGAGCTGGAAGCGAGCAACGGGAGCTCACCCCGTCGCTGGGATTCGAACCGCTGACCTTCTGATCGGCAAGCCCAAGAGGCTCAGTGGTTTAACCCACAGCGCCACCCGCGTCCCTTCATTGCAGCTAGTAAGAAGAGGCAATTATTTAGGCTATGAAAGGCAAATCTGTCTCCCAAACAACAAATACTGTCACACCTTGGTCCACAAGAGGTGCAGCTTAACTGGGGAGAGGGGAGATAAGCAAGCCAAACTAAGAATATTACCATGGAACCTTCTCACAGTTGCTAAGATGGAGAAAGCCCGATCATTAGTCTGGATGGGGCGGCAAGTTGTCTCACATAACATTTTTGGGGGGAATGGGGCACCGTTTGATTTTCTGCCTCAAGCATGAAAAAGACTTGGACTCTCTCTGTTCTTTCCCCCAACCATTGTACTTATTTTTCTCTCTTTGAAGACCTGTGGATAAAAGGCTATGGGAAAAACTGTTAGGAACCAAGGAGGTTATTTAAATAAAGGTCTTTACCACCACTTCCTTTAACACACTTTGTACTTCACTCTCACGAAAACATCCAAGAGCTCCAACACCCAACTTGTCAGTCCTACTTTGGCCACTTTTATCAGAAAGTGTCAGGTGTAAGACGACAAGGGATCATCCTTGTACTTCCAAGTATCCTGTCTACATTCTCAGGGTGAAAGTGGTAGGTGCCATTGCCCTCCTCATCTACTGAACAAGCTGAAATCACAATTCATCATTTATTACATTTATACCCTGCCTTTCCTCCTTCAGGTGGAATATAGCAGGACAAGCAGAAACCAAGGTCCTATTAAGAGAAACTGCCCCTAAAAATGTGGTCTATGTCAGAATGGATGCAAGCAACTGTAGCAGCAGAGAGTCTTGCAAACTGGTCACAGCAGACCACTAAATGTTTTCTCCCCACACATTGAGAGCCAAGAAATAGTAAGCCTTTCACCACCTGTCAGAACAGATCTGCTGGATATTATTGTGTCAATGCAATAGGGGGAGAGAAGTACTGTCAGGGACGTGCCCTCCCCTGCCAGTCCAGCACCGAGTGGGTACCAGCAGTCTCAGCCTCTGTTGTGACGGACACGTCTCCCAGTGAGTCTTGCAGCTCCTCCCCGGGGGAGGAGGAGTTACCAGGGAGGAGCCAAGGGGGAAGGGGTCTCCAGGATGATGCAGAGAGACTTAGCACCACTCAGCAGACCCACTCCAAGGGGGAGACACCGTTTCCAGCGACTGCTTTACGCAGAGGGGTCAGGGGAGCAAGGAGGCGGCACTTTAGGGTGCTGAGACTCTGGTGTTGGCGCCGCAACAGGAGGGAGGCACTTCCGGATTCTGCTAGCGACTAGGTGGCCATGTTTTAGGATAGCTCCGCACTGTACATACTTTGCACAATAAAACAGTTAAAAGACAAGACGGGCTTGGTCTTTACTCATGAGCAACCGCTAAGCGAATCTGAAAAGTACCATTTATTCACCATCATCAATGCCACAGAAAGGTTCCCAAATGGGCTTGTGCTTGTTCAACCATATTTCCTCCACCATTGCCATAGTCAATTTTTTATTATTATTATTATTATTTTGGCTGTTTCATGACACTCAGCTCCTCAGAAGGCCACAGAGTGTGGGTTTTAGCAAGCAGATATTTAGGGCAGATATTTATCAGCTACTTGCACCATTTTCCTGTTCCAGAGGTTGACCAGGTTTTCTACAGAACTACTCACTACAGCAACAGGGAACTCTCCCAGATAAGTCAGGAATCCTTCAGGATCTAACTGTCTATCCTCAAAGCCCCTCCACTCCTGGACCTGGAGAAACTTCTAACTTTGTGGCTCCTCGGTGGTTTCTATGTTATACTTGTGGTAGTGTCTGCATTTCCCCCCGCCATAGGGGTTGTTAGTGGTTACTGTCATTCCAAAATACTGATTTTTTTTTTGCATTTAAAATTGTGCGTTTTGCATCAAAGTATTAGTACGAACTTTCTCTGCTTCTCATGACCAGCTTGAAAATGAATCTATTTTTTTTTATTTTAGATTCAGATATGTTTAGTGGTAACTCTCAAAAGAACAGTTAACTTTGAAGGCAAGAAGGAGGCCTATAGGTTTATCACTTTCCAGTTCTTGCCAATTTCTACTTATTATTTCACTACACAATTTAAGGTAGATCATATAAAAAGATCATATATTTTGATTCTTAATTGAAGAAACAGACCCAGATATAACTTTCTCTATGCAGCTGCGACCAATTTCAGAAATGTCTGAGCCAGCCCTGGAGGCCAGTGGCCTGACTTAAAGAGTACAAAAGGTTGTTTAAAGCTTTTAAGGAGGACATGCTTCTCATTCGGCATTAAGCAGTGTACATCCTTAAGTCTGTAGAAGGCAATTCTACTCAGTGCTTTGTGAATATTCACGTTAGAGTCCATCACAAGAGAGAAACTACAACCTAAATTCACTGTCCTGGAGGTAAATCATACAAATGCAGCCCAAATCACTTGCTGCACCTTGCTTGTGCGTACATTTAAATATTTGTATCAAGCAGCTCCAGCAAGAATACTTGTAGTTTCGTGAAAAACCTTGTGAGGTAGGCTAAGCTGAGACACAGTGACCAAGGTCATCCTTCGCAGGGCTTGTTTACATCTAATACTGTTGTCTATCCATGCCACCACACCATACTGTTGTCTCCTAATAGCTCCATGCTGCAGGTATTTGCATTCTAGCAAAACCACTTAACCACGTTAGAGGTGGTTGTGTGCCACACAAACATTCCTTGTGCCCACAGGATGATAAACTGTGTATCAGGTACATACAACTGATTTCATCTATGAAATGGGTAAGAATTAATTCACAAACTATTAGGGACTGTCAGAGATTCATAAAGAATATTAGGATGTTTAAGCAAAAGGTAGGGAACTCTGATCTCATGGACCAATTCAGATTCTATCTGCCTATTCTATCAGAAAATTGCAGCAAATGTGCACTATTAATTTGCCATGCAGTTTGGGGGTGCTCGTGTTCCCTTTGTGTTTTTCAAGCACTTATCCACTACAAAACTCATAAATGCTCAATTGTACTTGCACAAGCAAACTGTGACAAGCACTTGTTAGGGTTATTTCAAGAGTAAGTTCTTAATTCTTGTGATGTTCAAAGCATATAGGTATCCATACATGAGGATTCATTTCTGCTGGTAAAGAAACACACAACACATCATGACTCTTCACTTGTCTTGCTTCTGTTTATTGTGTAAACTAAAGTAAGGAAAAGATTCCTCGTTCTCAGCATCAGACTCTGCTAGGAGTGAACACTCTCTTGCACAGAACTAAATAAACATGTCAAAATTCAAAAGAACTAGAATAAATTACCGAGACATCTGAGTTATCAGGCGCGGGGGGGGGGGGGAGAGGAGGCTGAAATTTCTCAAACCCTGCATATGAACATTTTCCAAGTTTTAAACAGTTATGGGGCAATGGAACATGATTTTGTGGAGAGAAAAGTATATAAACTGCATCATTAAGGAAGCGGATTAGAAGCTCTGTATAATTCTGTAGCTTGTCTACCCTGTCAGAATAAGCCACACCAATAAAACATGTCATGCAATCTAGTATACATCTGTTATAAATAAATAAATAAATAAATAAATAAATAAATAAATAAATAAATAAAAAATGATGCAAGACTGCCATTCCTTCTGTCTCTCTGTTCTTGAGGATGACCAAGCTGTAGATTGTAAACTCCTTGGGGCAGGAACCTGGGTCTTTCTATACAGTAAAGCGCCATGTAACTTAATGGTGCTGCGTAAAAAGTCTGGAGGGAGACACCATTAGCGCCAGCACAGGTCCCTATTCCATTCCTGATTAGGGCTGGGCGGTATGTGGTTTCCAACATCACAATATCACCAGCTAAATATCGTAATCTACCGATATATCGCAATGTCTGAAATAAGGATGGAAATGTGTAGGGGCATTTGCTGGCTTCACGTTTTTTTCCACATTGGGATGTTTGCATAGCATACACACATACACAGCATTATTCACAGAATATCACCAGGTCAAAAATTATGAAAGCAATATCACGATATGGACTTCAAACCGTTTTGGATGATATACCCTATATACTTGAGTATAAGCCTAGTTTTTCAGCACATTTTTTGTGCTGAAAAAGCCGCCCTCGGCTTATACTCGAGTGAGGCAGGCAGTGGCTCCTATGAAGCTTTCCCAGGTTTTTTTTTGTGGTAAAATTGGGTGCCTCGGCTTATATTCGGGTCGGCTTATACTCAAGTATATATGGTATTGATATATCACCCAGCCCTGTTCCTCATCTCTGTCACTATGCTGTCACAGAACTTGTTTACAAATTCAAAATGTTGCAGTCAAAACAAATTCTATACATTACCGTAAGATAATTTGCTTACTTTTTGTATGTACAAGGTGGATATCTATGGCTGGAGGAAGATAGCTTAAGGGAGAAATCACAGCTAATAGTGAGCATACTCATTCCAGTTTACCCCTCTGATAAACAGGTTTGGCAGGTTTGTATTGTTTTGAAACCTGTATGACCACAGGTGTTAGCGGACAAAGTGAGTGAGTATGAACACCATGGAAGCCAAACCTCAGACTGCTTTTAACTCTTGAAAACTGTTTGCTGAGTTAATAGTGAGGGTACACACAGGATTTGAGTATGATAAAAATGTTACGTACAGTAGTTAATATGAATAGGAATAAATTGTATACATGATTTTAGGATGTGAAATCACCCCTGAGTCCCGCTCTTCCTGACTAACCTCTAGGTTAAAGGTAAAGGTAAAGGGACCCCTGACCATTAGGTCCAGTCGTGACCGACTCTGGGGTTGCGGCGCTCATCTCGCTTTACTGGCCGAGGGAGCCGGCATACAGCTTCTGGGTCATGTGGCCAGCATGACTAAGCCGCTTCTGGCGAACCACAGCAGCACACAGAAACGGCGTTTACCTTCCCGCCAGAGCAGTACCTATTTATCTACTTGCACTTTGACGTGCTTTCGAACTGCTAGGTTGGCAGAAGCAGGGACCAAGCAACGGGAGCTCACCCCGTCGCGGAGATTCGAACTGCTAACCTTCTGATCGGCAAGCCCTAGGCTCTGTGCTTTAACCCAAAGCTCCACCTGCGTCCCTAACCTCTAGGTTAGATTACTGTAAAACATTATACATACAGCTGCCTCTGAAGACTGTTCAGAAACTTCAGCTGGTGCAAAATTCAGTGGCTAGCTCCTCACCAGAGCAAGACAGTTTGAGCATATTACACTGATTCTGGCCTGACTGCACTGGCTGCCGATTAGTTTCCAAGCCCAATTCAAAGTGCTGGCTCTGACATATACAGTGGTACCTCTGGATACGAACTTAATTCATTCCAGGGGTCCGTTCTACGGTAACCCCGAAACATTCATATCCAGAGGTGCGCTGTTCTGTGCAGGCGCGGGCAGTGGTATCCCACCTCTGCTCAGGCAGCGGAAACCTTTCTGGGTTTGCCATGTGCGTAGCCCGAAGCATTTGCAAAGGTACCACTGTAAAGTCTTAACAGTTCAGAACCACAATATTTCATATGAACCAACATGGACCCTGCAACCAACATTTGAGGCCCTTCTTCATTTGCCTCCTCCATGTGAGGTCTGAAGGGTGGCAACACAAGAGCAGGCTTTTTTTGCGGTGGCTCCCCATTTGTGGAATGCTCTCCCCAAGTAGGCTCACCTGGCACCTTCATTACAGTCATACTTGGGTTATGGCTGCTTCAGTTGTGCGATTTCAGGTTGCGCACCGCGCTGAACCCGGAAGTAACGGAACGGGTTACTTCCGGGTTTCGGTGCTCGCGCATGCGCAGAAGCATGAAATCGTGCTTTGCACATGTGCAGAAGTGCCGAATTGCGTCACACGCATGCGCAGAGGCGCGGGCTGCGAACGCGCCTCCCGCACGGATCGCGTTCGCAACCCGAGCGTCCACTGTACATATCTTTAGGCACCAGGTAAAAACGTTAATGATCTATGTTCTTTTAAATGTGTTTGTGGGAAGGGGACTATTAGTTTGTTTTTGTTTTTATTATGTACTTTGGGTTCTTATTTTGTATTATTATGTTGTGAACCACCCTGTGATCTTTGGATGAAGGGCGGTATACAAATTTAATAAACAACCACAATAATAAATAATAACAAACAAGCCCTATTCTTGAGAAATTATCCACCAACAGTATGATTTAACTTTTAAAAACATTATCCCAGGTTATGAAAGGTGAAAACTGATATAGTGAAGATAAAACCAACCAATACTCTCAAATTCCCTTAGCAATCCATAAAGAGAAACCAGGTCAAAACCTAATCTTCAGACTCAGAGGACAATATGCCATGCAATGTCTGTGTGCAACAACTATTTATTTCAAAGAGGTTCATCAACAGAAAATAATATTCACTCATTGTGAACTGGCTATCTGAAGAAGTGTGCATGCACATGAAAGCTCATACCAATAACAAACTTAGTTGGTCTCTAAGGTGCCACTGGAAGGATTTTTTTTATTTTTTATTTTGTTTTGGCTAAAATAAAGAGTAGGGAAAGATGGAGCAAATCTATCTTCTCTAAGTAAACCATTCCTATTTATTAAAATTGAGGTAGCAGATGAAAGGAAAACAGAAAAATTATAAAAAATGAAAAAACTATTTTGAAGAGGCTTTTGCATATCATAAAAGAGCAGAACAGAATTTTTAAAAAAGGGAGCTTGCAGTCTAAACTTTAAAAAGGAAATAGTGGCTGAGCAACAATGTTTGGAAGATTTCCAGTTCTAGTCAAGCTGGTGCTGCTGTGATCATAGGTATGGCTGAAATGTTTCATCTCCAGGTCAAGGGACCTTCCTTTTTGCAACAGAACTCCATGTCTGGTTGCCCTCTGCCCTCTGCCCTCCCTTTCTTCTCCCCCCCACCCCAACATACTGTATTTATTTCTAGCATTTTGCTTGAAATTATTTCCAGACTTGCATTCCGTGAACCACAGCAGGCGGAGGAGTACAATAGGATGCAAAGTGTTCTCTTTTGTAGGGGTGGGGGGGAGAGATGGAGTGTGCTGCGTTCTTTGCCTCCTGCTATATTGCAGATGAGTATTACCTCAATCTCTGTAAACCAGGCACACTGTCACGCTTGCCTAAACAACAAGGTATTCAGAAATGGCTCTTAAAAAGAAAGTTTTTAAAGAAACCAATCCTTGCAAAAAGCCTTAAAAAATGTTTTAGCTGCAAATTATTTTATGTGAATTCTAAGCTTGTAAAAATCTGTCAGGCTGAGTGTTTCAGGAAGACCAAAGACCTAGGACCCCTATGAATGACAACAGGCGACAAGGTCTTTTCAAACAGCCTCTCATATTCAGCTGCTGAAACCTGGGCAGAGAGGGCACTAGTAGCCAATTGCATTATCATGTTTGCCCAGAGTATATGCAAGAGTCTCAACCGCTGTATTGGCTCAGCTGCTATTCCCTCCCTATAGTGATTCTTCACTCCTCCTATCCAGCTCCTATGCCCCCTGCAAAACGCTCCCCCTATAAGGCTGCCAGGTCTTAGGGTCTCTGTCTACTTCTCAGGGTACTGAGTTTGATCTTAGGGTGAAGAGTGACAGATTATTTTCCTAAGGATCAGCCCCCGTTTTTCTCCTTCTCTCACAACAATGAAACAGCCCCTTTATTCTCTACTGTTTTCTAAACCATTAAATTCACCACTTCATCCACTAGGCCTCTGTAGGCTTCATCCCCACAAGTGACTTTTTACCAGCGAGTGCCTCTTAAGTTCTACCCCATCAGATGCTAAAGACTAAAACTGTCAGAGATCTGGCAACCCCACTGTGCTTGCTACTCACACACCTGAACAATATCTCCACACCACTGCTCCATTCTGAGTTAAATGGCTTTGCAGCTGTCAAGATCTCTGAACTCAGCAAGGTCACATTTCACATTTGGGAAGCCTTGGGCTTTGCTTAATAGTGGACCTATTACTAATAAAGCACCTAACATTGTTTGTGCCCTCAAATGGTATCCTGCAAATCTATGTCAATAGGAACAAACAGCTAGGAACTGCTAGGATCATAAGGAAGGACAGCCTTGCAAATACATGGCCACAAGTGGCTGGTTTGGGTAGCTGATGGAAGCAGTTTTGCTGCCCATCATGCTTTTGATGTCAGCAGCAAGACAAGTTATTTATTTATTCCACTTATGTATTAGCTGCTTTCAAAGGCCAAGCCCTCACAAAGTGGTGTACAGAAATCAATAAAAACAACAGAACCACAAGCAGAATACAAATCACATACAAACTAAAAAATGTATGAGAGATATGGAATTTGATCCCCAAAATTATCTTAAGGCAAAAGTGGATATTTCAAAGGCCTTCTTTAATACCAGAATGAGACAATAACTGACCCATTACTGCAGAGCAACCCCTAAGAAGGCCCTGTTTGATGTTAGGTTAGCAAGCACTGCACCTAGGGAAGCTGGCCTAGCTCCGACCTTCTTCACCACCAACCAATTAAAAAAGAAATTCCGTGGATTTGGACAGTATTAAATAGTCTGACTTTTAGTGGCTGTTTTGCCGGCTTGATCTTGTGTTGGGTGGGGGTGAATATTTCTCCTTCCCTTTTTAAATTGAGTTTTGCATGTGAACAATTATCACTCCTCCCCCCCTACAAGCAATATCAAAACAAAAAGAAACAAAAGAAAGCAAGACAGAATAAAATATCAACTAACTTATCAACACGGAAAGCCTCTGCTGAGATGTCTATGTTATTCAAGTAAGTTTATTTCATTTTTTTTGTTTCGTTTTGCTGTAAGAAGTTTTATTGATTTACAGTGTATAAACACATATATTTGTTTTAGATGATTTCGGATGACCTCTTTTATTAGTTCTCTGTTGCTTTTTCTGGACATTTTAAAAAAATAATTGTGTATTTTACTTTTCTTGCAAATTGCTTTGGGACTCCTTTTGGTTATGTGAAGCAATCATCAAATTTAATAAATTAAACTAAATTGAAATACCGTACCCTTTGCTCAGCCACTTTGTTCCTCTTGGGGTTTCATACTCTTGTTTGCAAGGCAAGCATAAATCTGGAACCTCAGCAGGGGGGAAGCAGTGAGTGTGGGAAGGGTTTAAGCACCCTCCCTGCTGCTTTCTCCACTATAAAATGCACCCTCCTGAGGGTAGTTTGGAGAACAGATTGGCCACCTGGCTAATGCTGCACACAGCAGCCTTTAAAAAGACATAGGCACCGCACTATGGTGTTAGCAAGTAATCGAGATCATAACAGTGGCTCTTTGGTGGAAGCTGCTAAATCTAGTCACAGAGTATTTAGCCAAAGGGACACGGGTGGCTCTGTGGGTTAAACCACAGAACCTAGGGCTTGCCAATCAGAAGGTCAGTGGTTCGAATCCCTGCGACGGGGTGAGCTCCCGTTGCTTGGTCCCAGCTCCTGCCAACCTAGCAGTTCAAAAGTACGTCAAAGTGCAAGTAGATAAATAGGTACCGCTGCAGCAGGAAGGTAAACGGCGTTTCTGTGCGCTGCTCTAGATCGCCAGAAGCAGCTTAATCATGCTGGCCACATGACCTGGAAGCTGTACGCCGGCTCCCTTGGCCAATAATGCAAGATGAGAGCTGCAACCCCAGAGTCGGTCACGACTGGACCTAATGGTCAGGGGTCCCTTTACCTTTTTACTGAACTGTAATCAACAACCCAGAGAGCAACTAATGTGTCCAATAAGGCGCCAGGCCCAAAGCTGAGGTGACTGGGCCTTGTAAGGGCTTGTACAAATGTTTAAGAAACACAAAGAAAATTAAAGTGTGGCTTAAGAAGGCATCTATAGGCTTGCATATATATATATATATATATATATATATATATATATATATATATATATATATACACATATATATATACCACAGAAGTAAAAGTTACTCTATAACAGGAAGTGTAGATTTTAGCATGTGCAAAAACAGTAAAGCCAGAGAAGGAAGAGTTGAGGTGCATGCCAGATTTTTTTTTTTACTGGTATCAAACACAGGGAACAGCTAATTAAGAGAAATGTGTTGTTGAATAGGTGGGTGGAGGGAAGACATAAAAATATGATGAGACCCAGTGTAAAATATTCAGAAGAAAGAACTAAAGATTGGAGGAAGTGAAAAGGGATATAAAATTATTTTGGAAAGAGATGCCCCGCAATCTGCTGCTAAAAAGCATGCATAGCCTGAAGACAAGATGGGGGAAATGGCAATAGCGGCCAGAGAATTGCCATAAGTGTGGCTACTGAATGGGATTGGCAAAGAGATATTTAGAGAATTTTGCCAGTATTGACTGCTTAAATAGTCTTCACCTGGCATTCTAATGACACTAGACCATTTGAGCAGATGGACATGTACTATTTGGAAACTGTCATGTCAAAACTCATCCTGAGCTCATCTGACTGGCATGGTTCAAGGTGTGCCAACAGGTCACAAGGGAATGTAGATGTCAGCTCTACATCTGATTGCTTTTGGCTTGCACAAGCAACACTCAAAAGGGTTCACTGTTAATGGGTAGACTAGGAGCAGCCATCTGGTACAAGATCATGGAGTAGGAGTCAAGCCTTCGAAAGTCTAGAGTGGTAATTTTATCTCCGTTCAGCACATACTGTTAATTTGTGTTATTTCAGCATAACATAAAACAAACTAAAAAACAAGAGGAAAACAGTGGATGTTATGTTACAAGATGAATGTATCAGTACTTCAGGTAGCACAGCACAGCGGAACTCATTATTTGGTAAAGGCTAACTTGTGCAGTGTGTGTGTATATGTTTGTGTGCATGTGTGTACTCTCCTAACCCAGTGTGATAAATGTAGAAGACCTGCAGTTTAAATGCAAGTATTTGAGGTTTGTTAAGTACTGCAATCTCCTGCCAACCTAGCAGTTCAAAAGCATGTCAAAGTGCAAGTAGATAAATAGGTACCGCTCCGGCGGGAAGATAAACGGCGTTTCCGTGCGCTGCTCTGGTTCGCCAGAAGCAGGGTGGATAAAAATCAATGATTTTTTTAAAAAAATAAAAAAAAATCGGATTTTTTTGATTTAAATCGGATTTTTAAAATAAAATGCTTTTGGAGGAAAAATCTTTCTAAACATAGTCTTCTATTTAAGTTACATTGTAGTCCAAAGGCTTTTCATCAGGAAATAAGGATTTGTTTTAAGTTTATCAAGTGTGCTAAAACTCAGTCTAAGTTTTTTTAAAAAAAAACATTTAACCACATCAGTTAACAAACATGGATACATATGCTATCATGTTTTTGTTTTAGTTAAATAAATTGTTTAAATGGTTATTATGGAAATGATTATTTTTCTCCTTCCAATAAAGTACAGCAGAAAAGTTGTCCAAATATAAACAGTTAACTTATTAAACCTCACCATAATTTCATAATTATCTGTCTATGTATTTCTAGTAGTATAACCAAATCAGTAATTTGATATAACAGTAAAAACTACTCTGAAAATTTATTATTCCAAAAATGAAACCTTCATATGGTTGTAAATATTAAGATTATACCAGCAAGAATGAGTCTTTCTGTAAAAAAAATATTTAAATCAAGTCTTACTGACTAGTGATTTAAATCAAGCCTTACTGACTAGTGATTTAAATCGTGATTTAAATCGTGATTTAAATCAATTTGATTTAAATCAAATCCACCCTGGCCAGAAGCGGCTTAGTCATGCTGGCCACATGACCCGGAAGCTGTACGCTGGCTCCCTCGGCCAATAATGCAAGATGAGCGCCGCAACCCCAGAGTCGGTCACAACTGGACCTAATGGTCAGGGAGGGGTACCTTTACCTAAGTCCTGCAATACTTCCATGTTCTTGGTCTCTGTATGTTTTGTTTATAATATAATCTTAGTCTCCTGGAGCTCAGTGTGGGGGATCATCATGCCTATAAAAGGTAGCTTGACCCAAGAGAAAAGGAACACAGACTGGACTGAGGAAGTATTCTCTGAAGCTTCTGCTGTACTGTGCAATACAGTTGTACCTCCGCTTATGTATCCCTCTGGTTATGTAAACTTTGGGATATGTAAGCGGCAAACCCAGAAGTATATTTCCGGGTTTTTGCCACGCTCACATGTGCAGAAGTGCTCTACCACCGCACGCGCATATGCAAAAGCAGTCTCTCCGGTTGCAAAAACCTCAGGATCCATCCGGACCTCCGGAACGGATCCCGTCCGCAACCAGAGGTACCACTGAAATTTTTTGGGGCGTACCTCCTTGGGGATGTTTAGTTTTTGTATTGTTTTTGTATCTGCATTAAACTTTGTATTGAAAACTGAAAAGCATCCAGGGATTTAAATTCGTACAAGCATCTTCATTTAAAGGTTTATGAGAACACATTCTTTTGTGGATCACATAGACTAGACCTCTTAAATAATTTCCTTTGGTTATTACAGAATTTTGGATTACAGTTTTTTGGCTGTTATTTTGTCTAAGGAAAATCACCAGCTTGGAACACATTGGGAAATGTATTGCTATTGACCCAGGGTCAGGGGTCATGATTCTGTTTCACCTACTTTCTCAATTAATAGAATCATAGAATTGTAGAGTTGGAAGGGATCCTGAGGATCATCTAGTCCAACCCCCTGCAATGCAGGAATATGCGGCTGTCCCACAAGGGGATCGAACCTGCAACCTTGGCAGCACCATGCTCCATCTAACTTAGCTATCCAGGCCTGATAAGAAATATCTGGCCACTAGTTTCACCCTTTCAAATTATTTTAATACAGTACAAACATTGAAAGTAACTTACATTAGATTCACTACTGCACTTACTTTAGCACGTTAAGTTCTAGCACATATTTATTCATTTTGAAAAAAGGAAATGTTATTCTTGTGCTATAGATGGAGAACTAAGGACTACTTAAAAGAACACAGTTATCACGTCCAAAATCACAACAGAAATCTGCAACAAAATGTGGTGGTTCTCCTAACTCATATTTGAAACTGGCTAATTAAACCATCTATGGCCTTTTAAACTGTGTAGGGATGCGGGTGGCGCTGTGGTCTAAACCACTGAGCCTCTTGGGCTTGCTGATCAGAAGGTCGGCGGTTCGAATTCCCACGACGGGGTGAGCTCCCGTTGCTCGGTCCCAGCTCCTGCCCACCTAGCAGTTCGAAAGCATGTCAAAGTGCAAGTAGATAAATAGGTACCGCTCCGGAGGGAAGGTAAACGGCGTTTCCGTGCGCTGCTCTGGTTCGCCAGAAGCGGCTTTGTCATGCTGGCCACATGACCTGGAAGCTGTCTGCGGACAAACGCCGGCTCCCTTGGCCTATAGAGCGAGATGAGAGCTGCAACCCGAGTCGTCCGCGACTGGACCTAATGGTCAGGGGTCCCTTTACCTTTATGGTTACTATGTTATGTATGTTTGTTTGTGTTTTTGTGGATCCTTCCTTACGTATCTTTAGGCACCAGGAGAAAACGTTTCTCTATAACCAGGCCTGTGGCTGATTAACATTCTATGTCCTTTTAAATGTGTTTGTGGGAGGGAAGTTATTGGTTTGGTTTTGTTCTTGTTTTATTACGTGTTTTGGGTTCTCACTTTGTATTTTTATGTTTGTAACTGCTCTGTGATCTTCAGGTGGTAAGGGTGGTATACATATTACAATAACAATAACAGTAACAATTGTTTACGGAGGAATCCAAACCCAAGATCTCTGGGATGATGAGTTCTCCAGCTCAGCTGACTAAGCCAGCTAAAATGCTCCATCCCTGCTCAGATGGAGTTTTGAATAGGGGGATATCACACTAGCACTATTACCCTGGAATAAATTATGCCAGCTTCCTATAGTTTGGCTTGCTTTGTCTGCGCCTTAAATACAATGGAGAACTTTTACACTTATCAGAAAACATTATAGCTTGGTTCACACATAATGTGAAGTCAGTTTGTTTAAAGGTAAAGGTAAAGGTACCCCTGACTGTCAGGTCCAGTCGCGGACGACTCTGGGGTTGCGCGCTCATCTTGCTCTATAGGCTGAGGGATCTGGCGTTTGTCCGCAGACAGCTTCCGGGTCATGTGGCCAGCATGACTAAGCCGCTTCTGCCAAGCCAGAGCAGCGCACGGAAACGCCGTTTACCTTCCCGCCGGAACGGTACCTATTTATCTACTTGCACTTTGACGTGCTTTCTAACTGCTAGGTTGGCAGGAGCAGGGACCAAGCAACAGGAGCTCACCCCGTCGCGGGGATTCGAACCGCCGACCTTCTGATCAGCAAGCCCTAGGCTCTGTGGTTTAGACCACAGTGCCACCCGCGTCCCTAGTGTCAGTTTGTTTAACAAACCTCAAATTGTCTCAAATACAAGCAAAAAGACATCATGGCTTGTTCTCCTGAAGTTTGTTTTGTTTTATATCCACTCTGCCGTATGTTTTTGTTTTTGTTTTGCTTGGCATGTATCTGGGGTGGAAAGCAAACTGCTGGGTAGAATTTGCAGTGTGGCTTAAGAGTTATGCGTGAACCAGGTCTGCAAACACTGGCAAAGTTGTGCTTAAAGATGTTACAACAATACTTGATTGGCTCAAAGTGGACAATGGTGTGGGGACAGAAGAAGAATAAAGGCCAAAGCTGGCACTGGGTCGTAGACATATAACTAAGCTTGGAGTATATTTTTCTTTAGCCAATACAGTATAAACATATTGATCTACTGAACAGCTTTGCAGCTGAAATTAATATCTATATGCAGCCCCACCTACTAGGATGACATGCCCCTCCAATGATATGTAATTCCCCAATCCTGATATCACAATGTGGTATGGATGGTGTCTGACCGGCAATGGGGAGCTATTTTCAGCCCAAAGGCCCACATTCCCTTCTGGGCAACCTTCAGAGAGCCACATGTCAGAGGCAGAAGTGGGCTTAGCAATAAATGTTAATTTTCCTTTTGTTCAGTAGGCTGCCTTACACACACACACACACACACACACACACACACACACACACACACTCCTGTATACAGAAAATCAGAGTTCAAGGAAACATTCCAGAAAGACAAAAACAGGAAGGTATGAAGCAAGGTCAGTGAGGAACGCTGGTTGAAGAGAGTTCTGAGAGCCAAAAAGAGAAGTCTGGAGGGCTGCAATTGACCTCCCACCCTGGCCTGAGGTTCTCCATTCCTGCAATAGAGGGTATATTGCAGCCTCCAACTGTAGGATGCTCCATCACAGACAAATGCTGCTAATAAGGAATGACATGTGCAGATGATGACACCCAATCTATCTTTCCTCTCCATCACATGCCAGGGAGCTTGTCGAGGTCCTAAATAGTTACTTGAAGTCATTAACATATTGGTAGCAAACCAAGTGAAGCTTCATCCAGAAAATGCAAAAACAGCCCTAGTTAGTAGAACTGTCAGATAATCTGGGAGTGGGAGCTGTTTTGGATGGGACTGCAGTTCCCTTGAAGTCCCAGGTCTGCAATCTGGGCATATTCCTGGAGTTGGCTTTAATACCGGCTGCCTAATTCAGGAGTGGCCTTATCCAGTCTATTTTATTTATTTATATGATTTTATTTACCCACCCATTACCATAAAGTTCTAAGGCACATTACAACAAAACCATGAGACAACATAAAAGATAAAATACAAACAAGACTTACTACAACACCAAAAATTGAATTTAAAACAGAGAAGAGAGGTAGGTCCTGAACACATCTCAGTTTCCAAAGGCCAGACACATGTATTCAGCGTACAATGAAAGCCCTACAAGAACTCTAAACACACCTCCACGAGGAGGGAATTCAATAACTGGGGGGTATTCTCTCCCTGGCCATCATCCTCAAACTTCTGAGCACTGTGGAACTACCAAGAGGGCCCCCTTCTGCCAAACTGAATCCTTAAGAGGGTCTGTAGGGAAGCAGGTGGCCGTTCAGATATTCGGCACCTAAGTCATATAGGAATTTGAACTCCTTGAATTAAGCCCAGAAATGAACTGACAAGCCGTACAGCAGCTTCACAACAGAATTTATATGAGTTCTATGTGGAACTCCAGACAGTAATCCGGCTGCTGCATTTTGAATCAGGTGAAGTTGTCTTCAAGGGCAGCCCTGCACAGAATGCATTGTAATAATCCAATCTGGAGGTTACCAGAGCATGAAGTACAGTGCCCAAGTCATCAAAAGGGGCCATAGCTTAAGAACTAGCTGGAGCTGGAAATATGTACCTGTACTCCTAGCCATTGAGGCCACCTGAAGCTCCAGTGACAATACTGGATCCAGGAGTATCAAGCTATGGATTTGCTCCTTACAGGAGGCTACATTCACAATTAAAACATCTCGGACCCAAGAACTCTGAACACATGATACCTCTGTCTTGCTAGGATTCATCTCAATTTATTGGCTTATTTGAGAAGATTTGTATAGCACCTCCAGCCATCACATCTCCCAAGCATAGCTGTAGTACCTGAATCACTCCTGCTTCAGATGAAATGGAGAGATAGAACTGGGCATCATCTGCATATTTGTGACCCCTCACATTAAACTAGCTCCTAGTAGTGTTAAATAGATCAGGGTGGTCCAACATGTTTCTTGCAATGCCTTCTTTGGTGGCCCTTTGCAACATTTGATGCCCCCTTCTAGCCCTTGCACTGCTTTCCCAAAGCCGGGTAAGTGAGGCATCAGGCTTTGGGAAAGAGGTGCAAGGCTCTGGCAGGGTCCCAGAGAACTCCCACCTTCTTCCCAAATCAGGGAGTGTGCAGCCCACAGGTTCCGTAGTGAAGCACCCTTGTAGCCTAGTCAGTATGAAAAGTTGGGCAGCCTGGAAATAGATGCTAAATAGCACAGGAGAAAAAACAACAACAAAATATTGTGGGACGCCAGACAACTTGCATGGCACCAAGCAATAGCCTCCCATTTATTTATTTGATAAGATTTGTATACCACTTAGTTACACTGGGATTGGATGGGTACTCTATGTGAAGATGTCTTTGAAGGGTGCCTGTAAACTTCAGCGTGTCCAGATTGCAGTAGCTAACATTCTGACCGGAGCTGATTACCAGAAGCATGTGAATCCCATTTTGCAAAACCTGTGCTGGACTGGATGAAGATTGCCGGAAGAAATAACAACCTCAGATATGCTGATGATACAACCTTGATGGCAGAAAGTGAGGAGGAATTAAAGAACCTTTTAATGAGGGTGAAAGAGGAGAGCGCAAAATATGGTCTGAAGCTCAACATCAAAAAAACTAAGATCATGGCCACTGGTCCCATCACCTCCTGGCAAATAGAAGGGGAAGAAATGGAGGCAGTGAGAGATTTCACTTTCTTGGGTTCCATGATCACTGCAGATGGTGACAGCAGTCACGAAATTAGAAGACGCCTGCTTCTTGGGAGAAAAGCAATGACAAACCTAGACAGCATCTTAAAAAGCAAAGACATCACCTTGCCAACAAAGGTCCGTATAGTTAAAGCTATGGTTTTCCCAGTAGTAAGGTACGGAAGTGAGAGCTGGACCATAAAGAAGGCTGATCGCCAAAGAATTGATGCTTTTGAATTATGGTGCTGGAGGAGACTCTTGAGAGTCCCATGGACTGCAAGAAGATCAAACCTATCCATTCTTAAAGAAATCAGCCCTGAGTGCTCACTAGAAGGACAGATCCTGAGGTTAAGGCTCTAGTACTTTGGCCACCTCATGAGAAGAGAAGACTCCCTAGAAAAGACCCTGATGTTGGGAAAGATTGAGAGCACAAGGAGAAGGGGACGGCAGAGGATGAGATGGTTGGACAGTGTTCTCGAAGCTACTAACATGAGTTTGGCCAAACTGCGAGAGGCAGTGAAGGATAGGCGTGCCTGGCGTGCTCTGGTCCATGGGGTCACAAAGAGTCGGACACGACTGAACGACTGAACAACAACAAGTGCTGGCTCCCTATCTGTTTCTGAGAGTAACTCCAAGTGCTGATCATTACCTTTGAAGCCTAACAGTTAGTACCAGGACATCAAAAGGATCACCTCATCCCATAGAAGCTTGCCTCCTCATTAAGACGCTCCAGAGGGGTTCTCCTCCACATCTTTTTAATATATGGAATGGGCTGGGATGGAGGAAAGGGCTTTCTCTTGGCTGCGCTTAGCCCAGCCTTCCCTTACCTGGTCCCTTCCAGATGTTTTGGACTATAATTCCTAGTCATTCTTGACCATTGGCCATGCTGACTGCACTGCTGGGAGCTGTAATTCAAAACATCCAGAGGTCCTCAGGTTGCAAGAAGGCAGGCCTATCATCGTGGAACTGCCTCCCCCCACCCCCAATAAAGAGTTCCTCACTCCTTCCCTGATGGTTTCTTACTGTCTCGTGCCTTTTCATTTTAACCTGTCAAACTGTTAATTGTTTTAATGCCCCCTTAAATCTTGTGATTTTAGAGTTCTGCTATCCCTTTCTCTGAACTGCTAAATTTGTAGTATATTTATTGTCGTTGTTAATAAAAACTTATTTTCTTGGTGCTTACCCTGAAAAGGCCCCCAGAGCAGCTTACAGGTTAGTTAAAATTTCGTTGTCTTAAATTTAGATGTTGTAAGCTACCTTGAGAATTTTAAAAATGGAAAGGCAGGGTATAAAGGCTTCCAATAAATAATGTTTTCATTGGCTGACATGTTGTAATTGCTTTTGATGTTGGGCAACTGAAACAGAATGAAACAAATAGACAAACACTGCCAGAGCAGTGGAAAGATGTGAGCATAAACAGTTATAAACACACTGGGCTGCACTGAAGAAGCGCTTGTTGTGGCCTGGGGAGACCTGAGGTTTAAATTCTTGCACATCCATTAAGCTCACTGGATTCTCTTTCTCTACGGTACAGGGTAGTTTTAAGGACAGAATGTTGCAGCTAGTATAATCCTGAACTCACTGGAGGAAGTGCAGGTTGCAAATTGTGGTGGCGTAGAACTTTTTATGAAAAGCAGTAAGATTGGGATGATGCAATATACTCACCATCCTGTGTTTGCATTCCTTACAAACATTTTACAATTACTCAACCATAGTGTTACAAGCAGAGAGCAGCTATCATCCAGGAGAAAACACTCACAAAAATAGAACCACCAAGATGTATTCAGGGATGGGGAAGTACAGTATAGTGATCATTGCTGCCCACTGGAAGGATTAGCAGTGTTGCCCTGTGCTGATTATTTATATATATACTGTAATAGGCACAGAAACTATGATAAGCAGTAGGTCAAGGTACAAAGGTCTTTAAGGAAAAGACTCCGAAGGTATATTGCCTGCTGTGATATGTACAGAAGGCAGCTGTGTTCGGCTATCAAAAGACACAAGGTGTTAAATGGGTGTGCAGTCCCCAGCTTCTCAAATAAATTTCAAGAAAGCAATAGCTTGTGGGATCCAATTGCAAAAAGAAAGCGGGGGGGGGGGGAGGGAGAGAGAGAGGTAAAATGCAGCGCAGCTTAAATGCTAACTGAACTAGATGGCTAACAGATGAGGTAGGCAACATAAAATGCTGCCTGAAGAATAAAGGAGCAAGAAGCAGAGGGTGTAAAGAAATCTGCTGTCTGGCTACTGATGACCTAAACCAGTGACGTCTACTGAACAATCTGTCTGTTCCTCTTGTTTTTCAGCAATACGCCTTAATCCGAGAAATTATTAATTATTATGAATTTTTGTGCACTGAATTCTACCTTGGTGGAATGAATTCTACCTTCCAGTGTGATGATTACAACGTGTTTCCAGAAGATTAGATACACAGTTAAGAGAATCCCTGAGAGAGGAAAGTCCCAAATGTAACTAGTTTATTAAGTTTCCTGTTTAATTGCATTTAGAAGTATGTAGTTACCCTCCCCAATTATCATAATGCCCAGGAGTAAATTATCCCACAGTAATTCACTTGTGGGTGTGCATACACAAGATTATCAGATTCAAAAACTGTAAACCTGAAGATGTGGATTTTTTGAGGAGTGGGGTAGTCAAAGGCAGCAATTATTTTATTAATAATAATAATAATAGTTACTATTGCTTTTGTGGCATTCCTGCATTTGAACACAACAGTGGAATGGAAGCCCTAGAGGTCAAATAGCTTGATTCACAATTGAATTAAATGGAGGGAGAAATACAACTCCAAATCTATAAAGTACAGTAGTATGAAGAAAGTGAATTGATTCTTCTCATTATTTCCCCTCACTATTTCTTCATTCTCCACAATGTACAGGGAATCCTGCTTTGGGAGTTGGGGCCTCTTCTCCCTTGTTAAAGTTGCAAAGGATCACAGAAGATGAAGGACTTCTTATGTAGTCTTATTCCTCAGTGTCCTGAAATCTTTCCCGGGGAGGGAAAGGTTTTTTCCTTGCTGACTCCAAAGTGTAGAAACACACCAGGTGTGCTTCTATTCTGCCACATTCCTTGGGTGAAGGCCAGGGGAAGCCACCTTTTCCTCAACCCAGAAAACAGAGAGAATCAGACTATATTTATTGAGTGTAGGTCATTGCTCCCTTGCTAGTGATTAGGTGACACAAGCCACACCACTGCCTGTTTGAACTACAGATACTGGGCTGAGTGTTTGGGCAACTGAGCCTCAGTCAAAGAATATTCACTTCCTCCTAGCTCTATTTCCCCCTAAAGCCAGCTTTGTCTGAACAGGATGAACTAGAATAAAATTTAAGTACTACAGTTTAACTAAGTTTGGACCAAGATGAAAGTCCTACTAAACCACAAACTGAAACCTTTTTTGCGTATTTCAAGTCACTTTTGTGTGCAAATGAATTCATAAGGATTTATTTAGTTTAAAGGCCTATTTTAAGGAAAGAAAATCTGGTGAGTGCATTTGCATTTAAAACCAGTACTAGCAGGAGTGTCACAAAGAACACTTTGTGGCATACCTGTAGCTGCAGGGGAGTATTGGGGATGTGCAAGGATGCTCTTTGAGCTTGGTGCAGGGTGATGGCTAGTCTCAACTAGCCTCTCAAGTGTTATGAATAAATAAATGGAATGAGTTCCCCAAATTGGATACAGAAAATCTACACTTGGCTAGTTTAGAGATTTGAAAAACCAATGGAGAACTTATTTGCACATAACACGTTGCATCAAACTAAGTCCTAGTTAGAGGAGACCCATGGAAATAATTGGACTGAAGTTAGTAATGACAACTGATTTCAACATGTTTACTCTTTGAATCCATCCCACTACAATCATAATGAAGGACAATGTTCTCTAGCTGTAACTTTTACTTCTGCAGCATGGAAAAAAAAAAAACCCAAATGCAAGTGAAACAGGGATAACATGCTGATTAGTTAGAAATCAACTGGCTTCTCCTCCCTTTTAAACAAAATAGTAACTGGACAGAACAAAATAGGTATAGGATGGGAACAGGAAGCAAACATTATTAACTAAGGAAATAGGAAGGGGTACTTCATAGAAGTAGATAAACGCGGGGATTCCCAACAATGGCTCTTGTAACTGCAACTGTAGACATGTGCTTGCATTGGTAGCTTTTATTCTACTCCTCCTCCTGTGTTGCTGTGAGCCAAGCCACGGTTTAGCTTAGTGCATCATCTGAATCTGGGCTCATAGTTTGTCCTGCTCCAAACAAAGCCACAAACTATAAGAAAATTTCTTCTTGGGCTTATGGCTTGTGGTTTATCTGAAGGAGACAAATCACGATCCCTGGGGAGACAACACACTAAGTCAAACCATGGCTTAGCTCACAACAGCAGGACTGGAGGAGCAAAGTAGCCACAATCTCCTTTCTAAAAGCCCACGTTTGTGCAAAGCCATGGTTTGGCTCAGTGTTAAATGTGACCTGAATCAAAGTCTTCCAAAGATCCTGAATAAAACTTTTCCCACTCAGTCTAAGTTACACTTTTCAACAAAACTGGTCACCATTTATTTTGCAATTGGAATCAGTATAGAACAGATGAACTGGTGACTCTGCAGATGTTATGTATGAAATATGCTTGTATATAGGATATTGTATGCAAATATAAAAACCAAAATAATCATTGAATAACTCATTTCCCATAGGTATGCCATGAAGTCCCATTGCCACATTTTCTGCTCCCTTCGCATTTCTCTTTGTTTCTGAATTACGGTAGTTACTGAGAGCTTAATAGCACAGGAAGCCAGATTTGGCCCAATGGCTGATGACTGTTGACCATCATTTAGAGTTTCATTCACAAAAAGTACACTAACTATGTTTTCAACTAAGTCAATATTCTCAAAGTGTGAAGCAAGACTTCCTTGGAAGACTAAATCTCCTTCCCAACCAAAGTGTTTATTTGACAAGGTAAACAAAAAACGGAGTTGCACTCCACCTGACTCTTCTCAGTCTGAGTGATACAAAGAGCGTACATGTTTCACTCCTGACAATTTGCTTCCTCAACTTATTCAGTTGTAGCACCGACACAATGGAATGCCCTCTGTAGCGCCTCATCACTAAATGCCTTCTTGTGTCAGGTAAAGACCTGGCTCTTCAGGGAGTCATTTGGGACAGGCTGAACCAATAATCTGTTGTAATTGCAGATTTGGTTACGAAAGTGTTTCTTTATGCTTTAATATTGGCTGGATTCGCGCGCGCCCCTTTCTATGTTGTTAGCTTCTTTCGACTTCCCCTACACTGCAGGAAGAAAGGTGTGACAGTTTTAAAAAATAAATAAATGCATTTTGCAAATCCAGTTGCCAATAGTTTGTGGCCATGAGCAATCACCTTCTGCCATCTTTTTGTTTTGATTTTATTTCAGTCAGGGATACTCCATTTCCATTTTATTTTTAAAAGACTCACTCTGACAAAAACTGGATACCCTTGAGATAATACAATTCATACATATTTGTGCCTGAATATTTACACACATACACTTGCAATCAGGAAGTTTGACTAAGAGACCTAAATAGTCACATGACAGTTTAACAAACCTTGTTTTTCTTTCACCCCATTTCCCCTCATGTAATTTATTACTTTCATTTATGAATTTCTTTCAAAACAATAGCTTAGTCTTTAAAACTAAGGCTGTGAGTTTGGGATAAAAGTATATATTTGGTAGGGTTAAAAGTCGAAGGCACACTTGTTCATGTGTTGGAGCCATTTTGGCTCTGGTATGTTATTGTCATAGGGTAGAAATAAAACATGAAGAATGTTCTTTTTCTGCTAATATTTATTTAATTGCAAGCAGATTTGCTCTTCAGTATCTCAGAAAGAAATCTATTGAGATTTGGATCACATGCAAACTAAAGCTAAAATCAATTAACCATTTAAAGCAGATGACTTAATAAACAAAACTCAACATGTATAAACCTTTAGCAATTTGTATCAGTAAAAGCCTCATTTCACTTAAGCATGTACCCCTTATACAATCTGTCTAAGTTGTGGGCCACTCAAAAACCTGGCAAGACCCTGAAGGAACATGGCATTACATCACTGATCTACGTGCTTTAAATAAGAGGTTATACAACTGCCTACTAAGAAAATTCACCAATGAATTTTTGTAGATTAGTATGATTTAAAATAGTCTGTTCTTGGCGAGTTATATCATTTCCAATTTTAAATTCATGTATTTCCAGAATAAGAGTATATACCAGGTGATTGCTGTAACTATTAAAACGTATTGGGTCGGAAGTAAATAAAGCCTTTATGCATAATCCAAGACCTTCCAAGCCAAAACGGCCTTTGAACTACACAATTATATATGCCAAGCAACTCAGAATCTCTCTGGGCAAGTTAGCAGTATAGCAATTCATTAAAAAAAAAATAAGAAAGGAGGTAGGGGGAAATGTGAAATTAATGGATTTCTATTGGCGCTATTGTCCCGAGGACACCCAGCCCAAAGAGGACAAATGGTTGATAGTTTAATTCTTTTTTGACAAAGCACACATGGTAGCTCCTAAGGTGCACAGAACATGCACACAAAGTTCTGGTGACTAGGTAGCTGGCATCCCCTCCCCAGGCTTGTGCTCCAAGTTGGACTCTTGGAGCAACAGAGTAACTGTGCCTCTACCCCAGGGGTCAGCAACCTTTTTCAGCCGTGGGCCATTCCACCGTCCCTCAGACCATGTGGGGGGCCGGACTATATTTTGAATTTAAAAAAAGAACGAATTCCTATGCCCCACAAATAACCCAGAGATACATTTTAAATAAAAGCACACATTCTACTCATGTAAAAACACGCTGATTCCCGGACCGTCTGTGGGCCGGATTGAGAAGGCGATTGAGCTGCATCCGGCCCACGGGCCTTAGGTTGCCTCCCCCTGCTCTATCCAAACTTAAGCACCCTCGTCTGATAGTACATGCACAAGCATCCTGTGAAATCTCCTAAAAGGAAGTTACTGTTGTGTCTGTTTCTTCAAACCCCTCCTAATCCTGGGTCCTGGTCTAAGAAATTATTTTGAAAACAGTACATTTTCTGATACAGAAAATGATGCTGAGATACAGCGGTTCTGCAAACCCAAGCAGGGTGGTATCCTTACTGCAGATACCGGTATATGAATCGCCTGCATGGTCAACAAATCTCTCTCTGTAGCTAGTACAGTGGTACCTCGGGTTAAGAACGTAATTCGTTCCGGAGGTCCATTCTTAACCTGAAACTGTTCTTAACCTGAGGTACCACTTTAGCTAATGGGGCCTCCCGCTGCCGCCGCACGATTTCTGTTCTCATCCTGAAGCAAAGTTCTTAACCCGAGGTACTACTTCCGGGTTTGCAGAGTCTGTAACCTGAAGCATCTGTAACCTGAAGCATCTGTAACCAGAGGTACCACTGTACAGAGCTAGTTTCTGGATTATGGTATAAAGTTTTTCCCCCATTTTGTCTATTAAGGTTATACTCCTTCCTCCTATTGCTATCAAGGTGGTTTACAAACATTAAATAACAAATCAGTAAAACATAGCATTAGAAACAAATGCATGTCCAATAGATTTGTCCACTAAAACACCATTAAAGGTAAAGGGACCCCTGACCATTAGTTCCAGTCGCAGACGACTCTGGGGTTGTGGCGCTCATCTCGCTTTACTGGTCTAGGGAGCCAGCGTTTGTCCTCAGACAGCTTCCGGGTCATGTGGCCAGCATGACTAAGCTGCTTCTGGTGAACCAGAGCAGCGCATTGAAACGCCGTTTACCTTCCCGCCAGGGCAGTACCAATTTATCTACTTGCACTTTGACATGCTTTCGAACTGCTAGGTTGACAGGAGCAGGGACCGAGCAACGGGAGCTCACCCCGTCGCGGGGATTCGAACCGCCGACCTTCTGATCGGCAAGCCCTAGGCTCTGTGGTTTAGACCACAGTGCCACCCGCGTCCATTAAACACCATTAAAGTATCTCAACTCACTGACACCCAATAGAATAAAAATGCCTTCAATAGGCACCAAGAGAGATCAAAAGAGAGTGGACCAAACCTCAAGACGGCAAGTTTCACAGTTGGGCATAGCCACAGAAATGTTTCTCTCCTAACCCTCAACCAACCATATCTCTAACACAGGCACAGGCAAACTCGGCCCTCCAGAGTTTTTGGGACTCTCATGATCCCTAGCTATCAGGACCAGTGGTCAGGGATGATGGGAATTGTATTCCCAAAACATCTGGATGGCTGAGTTTGCCTATGCCTGCTCTAACATCATTGGGATATTGAGAAGAGCCTCCCTTGCAGATCTTAAACTAACAGGAAAAGTTGTATAAGAAGAGAAAGATATCTAGACTAAATCACTGAGGGCTTTAAAGGTCATAACCAGGACTTTGAACTGTGCCAAGAAACAAACTGGAAGCCAGTGCAGTAGATCAGTATAATGTGCTCCAAAGACTGAGTGCCCATCAATACACTTGTGGTTACATTCTGGACCAACTGAAGATTCTTCAAAGGCAGCCCCATGTAGAGTGCACTGCAGTCATCAAGTCTGGAAGTAACTAAAGGATGTGTCACCATACCGTAGCTACCGGTAGGATAGAACTTCCCATGGATGGATGCACCCAAAACACCAGACTAAGCTGGGCAAATCACTCCAAACCCCAGCTGCTACCCTTGCATCTAGGGGCAAACCCAGGTCTAAGAGTACTCCCCAATTGTGAACTTCTTTTTCAGATCATCACCAAAACTGCCTACAAATGAGCATTATCTGAAAACCTTCTCTTGATCTCTTTATGCATATAATGGGGTGGGGGAGCTCCTAGTGGAAGATCAGATAGTTTTTTTAAAAACTTTGAGGGACAGGGTGTCAATAACATTCTTAAACCTCTCCAGCATCCTGCCATACAAATAAAAGATGCATTCCATTTTTTTTGCATTTTGTAATTAAGAAATTCAGTTCATGTACTGTATTAATATCCTGAAATAGTTGGCATTAAAGGGACACTATAATAACAGTGTTCCAAACAAAACAGCAAGGATTGAACCTATTAGTGCTTTCAAGTGATGAACAGTTCTAGAGTACTTGAAAGCTGGCACACTATTTTCTGATATTTTGGTTGGCCTGATACAGGTATTGCCGTAATGAGGATTTTGGAATTTTCTAATGGGCCCACGCGGCTACCATTATTTTCTACTTGTCAAGTATTAGAAATACATTTACTATTTGGTGGGAGAGAAATATAAATAATAAAAGTTCAGCTCATACTTGATTTAATATCAGCATCAACGGGCACATGGTAAGTTGGCACAACAAAAAGGCAGAACAACTTCTAAGGCACAGTTGTGGAAAACATACCACATGTTCTTTAAAAACAAACAAACAAAACAACAACAACCCTTAGTTCTCCTTATTTTGAAAAGCAGAGGTGGGAAGTTATTCAGAATTGTTCCAGTTGATCTTTTAAAAAAAGACATGGCAATAATTGGATTATTTTTTCAGCAAGCGCAAACAATATAGAATTCAAATCTTGTCCTAGAATTCTGATTCTAAGACTTTGATCTTATCCACATTTACTTGGCTATCTGGGTGATTTCTATGGGACATTCTTTAAAACAAATGTGTTTAGGATCATAGTGTAAGTAATGTCATCTGTACACATTTTTAGCCAGGTAATTTCAGTGAAAGAGTTGACTGGTTGAGCACTCAAGTAAAAACTCAGGAATCTAGCAAGTAAGTGAACCTGAATTACAAGCAAAATAAACCCCCAACTCATATCACCATGACTTTTCATTTTAGATCAGTGTAGTTACTTTTATAAACAACCAAATAGAAAGGAAACCCTCTCCTTACATTGAATATATTCAGATACCCCAAAAAATCAAGTATATGATTTTGGGCAAACCCACTACAATACTTCAACTCCTTTCAGTGAACACTCAGCTTTACTGTGTAACATTTTGATATATATATATAGTATCAATATTCCTGATATAGTCACTACAGAGGTGTCCATAGAATATGAATCTGATCATGGTGAAGAAGAGCTGTTTTAGAAAACACTTTTGAAAAACACTGGATTTACAAAACATATACAGAATCACCTCTCATGCCTTTCGGTCTGTTTATTATTCTGAACTCAGAGGTATGCAATTCTTTGGATAAACTCCAGAAGAGATTGGACAACTAACTGGGACATATAGAACAACAGGACAGGCCAGAGAACCAAGTTTGTAATGTATTGCAAATGTGTACACAAGCATATAAAAAGAAGCAAAACCCAAACATAACTGTGCTAAGGGGTGGGGGGGGGCAGCCATGATTCACACACAAAATGCACATCTGAAAAGCAAAAAAATATGTTTCTAGTTCCCAGAAATATATATGCTCAGGACAACACAAGAATGGATCGCAGGAGCACAATATACCATTTGACTACAAAAAAAAACTATTGAAAATTTCTATCCAATGTATTATCACTGAGTTGTATTGTTGCTTTTTTTGAACGAAATCAGCACAAAACAAACAAGCAGCGGTTTACAAGACAAGGCCAGAGGCTCAAGTTTGAGATTTCATAAAGAGGTGGAGAGAAGGTTAATAGAGGATAACCCGTATTTGGCAGGTCTTCCTTGTTTTACAGAGCTCAAGAATTAATTTTTACTATAGTGTTTGGATATGTCTTAAAAAGCAAATACCTATAACACTGGATTTCCCTTTTCAAATTTGACACCAAGGAAAATAATCATCTCCCCCCCCCCTTTATATCCCACCACCAGAGCAATCAAAAACCAAGCGATAAGACCCATCTGCTAGGGGCATCCTTTGCTTTTATTTTGGAGGTGGAGTGGGGGTGGGGAAAGCGAAATAGACGATGCCTTTGCAACCGGGAAATCAAAACCCGACACATAACCATCCGACGCTGCGAATTATCATCTCTTCTCTTTTTCCCCTTTTCCCCAAAGCGCCCCCCCCCAAATCTGGTGGAGAAGGAAAACCTATTCTAGAAGGCTGTGGGGATGTGCGAAATAAGAGATGGGGGTGGGGAGAGAACCTCCCAGCGCCCCCTCTTCGGCAACAACGATTAGAACGTTGTGTATCATTTTATAAAGCTACATTGTATTCTGTAGACGTGCCCTGCAGACGCAGTAATATGAGGCTGTTTGGGGGGAGAACTGGATTGGGGGAGCAATGGAAAGAGATCAGGGCTGCTACCCAAGGAGGGGGGGACACGGTTCCCTTTCCCCCCAGGTTTTTTTCGCCCTGTCACAGCCCTGAGTTGCAGGTAGAGAGAGTTAAGAGATTTAAAGAGAAATTGCTACATTGTAACAAACTCACCGTGATGTTTGAGCAGCAGTCAGCGCGGGGTCTCCGAGACATCCCCGCACGGGCTCCGGAGGCAGGACCCCAGCAGGCACAGACTCATAGAGGGTCAGCCAAATGCCTGATTGCAATGGAGCAAGGCGTCTAAAAAAAAAGGAGGGGGTAGGCAAAAGATAAAAAAATAAAAGGACGGAAGGCAGGGGTTTAGGGAGGGGGGAAGGTAACAGACAGCTAAATTTTTATTTTACATTTTAAGAGAAACGATGAAAAAAAAAGCCACTTCCCTCCACCCCTTTCACTTAATTTGCATTTGTGTTGCCCCACCCCCCTCTCTCTTTCAAAATAGCCACACGCGCGCGCACGCTCAAAGGAGAGCCTCCGACGAAGACATTATTACCACGGGGCTGTCAAGCGCGGGGTGAATTAAAGGTACAGGCACACTAAGCGACCTTCATGATTGACGTGCGTTTGAAGCTAAGCTTCGCATCCACAGGAGGGAAGAGCTCGGCGCAAGCAGACGGAGGGGGTGGGTGGGAGCGTTTTCAGACCTTACGCGGGTGGAAAGAATGGGTGGGATCTTAATTCGAAGCGGGCTTCTTAATAACAACCAATTTCAAATTAAGAAGAAAAAGCTCAACTTGTATTGAACAAAGAGAGAAGGAGCACTTGTCATTTCTATGAAATGTGAATGATTGAGAGCGGACTCGCATCAGAGGGCTTTTGGCTGAAACTGCTAACATCCCCACCAAAGGTTTAAAATGACACTTTTATATGAGAGCCATCCACATCCACTCATTTAAGCAACTACAGCCCCAAGTGTACTACGGTAATTCCAGCAACTGTATTCTCATGCATACAAGGCAGCAAGCCCTGCTGAACTCTGTAGGATTTGCATCTCAATAAGCACCTCTGAGTAATACCCCTCCCCCCCTCTCACTGTATATAAGGGTCTGGTGACTTCTGTTTCAGTGTATCTGAAGAAGTGTGCATGCACACGAAAGCTCATACCAAAAACAAACTTAGTTGGTCTCTAAGGTGCTACTGGAAGGAATTTTTTTTAATTTTGTTTCGACTATGGCAGACCAACACGGCTACCTACCTGTAACTCAATAAGCACACTTAAGGTCACTGAGCATATCACAAAGCTAGGAAAGGGAACCAAGTCTATTAGAAAAGGCCAAGTATTTGAGAGTCATACTTCCTGCAAAGGTAATTGTAACGCACACTTTACAGCAGCGTTTCCCAACCGGTGTGCCGTGGCACACTAGTGTGCCGCGAGACACCGGCTGATGTGCCGTGGAAAAAGGGACCTGCAGCCCAGGGCTGCACAGGACCGTGGCGGCGGCGCTGCTGGAGCCCGGCGGCGAAGCGGAAGCCAGGGCGGCGCTGCTCCCAAGGCTGCTGCTGCAGCAGCAGCAGCAGCAGCAGCAGCCTCGCGCGAGAATCCCGACCGGAAGCCTCGCGCGCGCCGCGCTACAGCTGATCCCAGAGGTAACTCTGGGTCAGGAGACCCGGCGCAGCCGGGTGGGGGAAGGAGCGGTGTGCCGCGAGATTTTTTCATTGATTCAAGTGTGCCGTTGCCTAGATTAGGTTGGGAAACACTGCTTTACAGAAGGCAGAACACTAATCCAGCTGTGGGAAACCTTTGGTCCTCCAGATGTTGCTGAACTACAACTCCTATCATCCCTGGTCATGGACATGCCTGATCTGTCTTCTCTTCACCCCTAAATTACAGGACTTGGGGTGTACTAATTAAATTATATTTCCTACTTATACCAGACCATATTGGATTCTATGGGTGCAATCCTGTGCAAATATAGTTGTGTCCGTCCGTCCGTCGTCTCCCCCCCCCCGCAATTCTTCTGCCTTCTACTACTACTCTCAACTCTTGTAAAAGCTTCCCTGCCGAAAAGACCATCCTCTTCAAATCTCTTTCATCTGCACGTCTCTTCAAAATCACCATCACTTCACCTACTCTGCCATTCGTGGCAGACCAAGTTTACCCTACCGGCTATTCATTCTCCCTTATTCCTCATTTCACTACAGTACTCTTAACCTAGCCTGCTCCTGCCAGCTATTGAGATTAAGCCACAAGAACTAATGCAACTTTTGCCAGGGTGTGTATTTATGTTTAGCATCATCTGTCCAATGCTAAGTGCAGCATTTTGGGAACACGTAAAACTGCTCCATGCAGGCACATATGGGACTTGGTGGGACCAGATTAGAATGGCAGGTGCTCATGGATTTTTTGTAGAATGTAGGGCAAACCATATTGGTACCACTGCTTCATTAGGCACAATGCAAGTAGGGGAGGGCACAGGTTCTCCATTCCTGCCATACTACAACTAATGCATGCATTTTGAGGACTGGAGGAAACCCTGCAACTTCTGAAGTTCTACGGTAATCATGACATTAGCACAGGAACATAGGAAGCTGCCTGATACCAGGTCCACCTAGCTCAGTATTGTCAACACTGACCAGGATTTCCAGATGTAATGGATGTTGCCTACCCCATATTTGATCTACTGGCTACACCCAGTCTTTCTTATCGGTATCTAGGAATTTAAGGTGCAATTCTGTACACATGAATAAGTCTTTTGAACTCAGTGAGGCTTGCTTCCCAGAAGACACAAGACTGCACTGCACAGTCAAAACACCACAGAAACAAAACAACTAATAACGAAATAAGTATGTGTTAATAACAATAAAGCAATTTTTAATGTACAACATTCTAGCTATAATGCATAAAACACAGAGGAGTAAGTTTGATATTAAACGAGAGATATTCAAATCAACCACTTCTAATACCTTTTGCAGCCAGAAAAATAATTATAGTATAAAATTGATAGCAGGTTATACTGCAAGGCTAGCCAATGTGGTGCCCTCCAGATGTTCTTGGACTACAATTTCCATAAGCCTCAGCCAGTATGAACAGTACTTGGGGATTGTGGGAGCTGTAATTTGACATCTGAATGGCATCATATGGGCTATCTTTGTATGTATCCTACTGTATCCACGAGGATTTACAGTTTAGTAAATGTGCACATGATTCCAGCTAACAAACATAATAATAAAAAAGTTTAGTTAGTTCAGTAGAACTTAAAGATGAGCATGTTTATAATTACTTCTGGAGATTTTGCTTAGCTGCCCTAGAACGGAGTATTCAATGCATACTTTCTGGTTATGGTTTACTAATCAAAATAAATGTACCTTATATCATAAATACTAATTGAGCCTGTTATTGAAAAAAAATATTGTTAATGCCCTATATTCAGTGCAGCTACGAAATAGTACCAAAAGAGACAGGAGGCTGAATTTGGTGCAGTTTGTAGTGAAGTAAACATATAGTAGACAATAATTGGACTATACATAAATACATTCACATAATTCACAACTCCTGCACTTCTAGAAAGTATTTAGCTGTTCCTCTATCAAGCAGCTTCCTGCTAGATTTCGTTAGTACCAAAGCAAAACAAAAACAAACCTAAGTCATTACTGTGCAGTGCTTACTCCCTCAATATTATTTTTCTAAAGCCAGTCACATAAGAAAATGTAATCGGGACAACTCTTAATTACTGTTTTGGATGGTTTATCCAGCAAGACACACGACCAACACATACATTGAAACAAGCCAAGGCTTTCTGAGTACAGTACTATATGCAGATGTTCCCAATTCCAAACTAACAGCCAGACAGGCACCGTCTTAAACGGGCTGTGAGATCAGGCAGCTGAAAGCACAGCTCAGGAAAGGGTCCTCGGCGTACTAATTAAAAACTGGTTTTGCCGGAGAGAGAGTTCTCCTGATTGGTCAAAAGTGGAACAGATCAGAAAGTAATGGGATGGGCTAAAGGCAGCACCCGTCACCCTGATTAGACAGGTTAAATATGATTGACTAGCGTGGGTAATTAATAAGGGGGTAGGGCTTTCTGCTATGTTTATACCCTGCGATTGGCTGGATTTGAATTATCTCTTACATTCTGTTTAAACTTGGGTGGGACTCGCTTTGGTGCTCTATAAAAGGCAGAGCTGCGAGCGTGGAGGCAAACGAGTACGGTGAGAGATTTAAAAGAAGGCAGGATTTAAGCAACTTTGCTCTCCCGGAACATTTCAATGGAGCAGAAAAACCACGTTTTCCACAGCGTTTCTGTAACATATCCGATTGGGAGTTGTTTTTTTAAGGAAGAAAAAAAAGCTGAGAAAGGAAGAGATTGAAGAGGGTTTTCTGCTCTACATGGCCATTTGCAGTTTCATAAAACAAAACAAACGTGCCGGTCCACTTCTGCCAGTGAACTTAAATGCAATACATTAATAACGAATCAGAAATCGTTTAACTTTGGACTTGATCACGGATTGTAGCTTGGGATAATACTCCGATTGCGCCTGGGGATGCATCTCGGAAGTAAGAGCCATTGCAGCCGTACAGTCTACTATGCAGTTCACAATACGGCAGGGTTTTACAGTGGGAGCTATTTTGCTAATGTTAGTTTTTAAGCTTTTTTTTTTTTTTACAAATGTGCACAGATACACTCGCGCCTGAGCAAGGCAGTGGGAAGACATTCATTCTGAATACGTTTCGAAAATTAAACTTGTAAAAACAACAATGAATTTGTATGGATTGGGGAGTACCTGAAGCTCAGTGGTGGAGCATATATGCATTGCATGCAGAAGGTTCCAGTTCCAGTCCTCTTATCTCCAAATGCCCCTTATCTGAAACGAGAGTTGTTGCCAATAGTGCAAAAAACGTTGTGCCAGGGAGGTCAATGGCTTGACTTGGTGTAAAGCAACTTCCTATACTCCCAGGGCATGCTGGGTAGGTGGGGAGGGGAGTTGTGCTGCTTATCTCTAGATATGCCGTAGGCATATGCTTGTCAAGCCTTGTTCCACACCACACTTACTGATAGGGAAAACAAGGAAAATCACACCCCATAGACACAAGTGATTTGGATGAGATCTATACTCAACAGAGGCACTACCTTGAAAGACATCTGGATGGATTCCATACAACACAGGAGCAACAGCTGTACGTTTGCTGTACTGCAATGGTTATGCTGTAAGTAACATCCAGGCTAGACTAAGTACAGTGTATTTATACAGTATGTGGGGCAGTTTTTAAAGCCTTTGAAAACTTCAGTTTAGAACAAAGAGGCTAGATTCTTCCGGGACACAGCATAATAAGCTTATTACACCTATACTGACATCTCTTCTGAAAACAGTCCATTGGTCCAGTTTCACTTGCCACATCCTTGCTTACCTGGGCAAATTATGAACCTCACATGCAATCTTGATTGAGTCCCACTCCCAGTTTGTTTCTGGACACAATCATAATTATAACAACTTAAAGCTGGTTTTGAGTTATAAAGTCCTAAGCGATCTGGGACAAGTGTACCTGAGAGACTGCATTTTCTCATATGAACCTATCCAGCAGCTAAGCTTGTAGGAAGTACCGGTACTTCTGCCTTCAGAGAGGACCCTTTTTCTGCTGGTTGAGCAATAAAGGTTAACGCTCTCTTCCAGATAATCTCAGCTGGGGAAGTCTGTCCTATTCTTGAGTAAAGAATTTGGTGCTTCAAAATCTGAAAATTTGAAAAACGCTAAACTGGCAATAGTCCCAATGCACACTTGTTTACTTATTTTTATTTATAAAAGGTAAAGGGACCCCTGACCATTAGGTCCAGTCGTGACCGACTCTGGGGTTGCGCCGCTCATCTCGCTTTATTGGCCGAGAGAGCCAGCGTACAGCTTCCGGGTCATGTGGCCAGCATGACTAAGCCGCTTCTGGCGAACCAGAGCAGCGCACAGAAACACCGTTTACCTTCCCGCTGCAGCGGTATCTATTTATCTACTTGCACTTTGACGTGCTTTCGAACTGCTAGGTTGGCAGATTTTTTATTTATTTATAGACGTGTTCATTTAAATCATAAAAATTAAAAGCAATTAAAAAGCAAAAGTTTAAAGCAAGCATTAATAAACCATTGTGGCATATGTATTCTGAATTGCCTGTGCAGGCCTAGTGGAATAAAATATTTTTCGGCATGCATTTAAAAGATGGGACAAAAGGAACTCACTGAATCTCTATTGGCAGAGTATTCCACAGGACTGGGCCGATGACACTAAAAAAGGCTTGGGTTGTCATTGTTGTCAAAAGAGCCTCACCAATTCGGGGAATGATTAACGATGGTCCTGCAGATGATTCCAGTAATCAAGCTGGAATATAGGCTTGATTAGGAGGTACCCTCGACCTAAGTTGTTTGGGGCTTTGTAAATTTATACAAGGAAATTGGCTCAGAAGTAGATGAGCAGCCAGTGTAGCTGCTTTAACAATAGTGCCATGTGTCCTTGGTCAGAAGCTCCCATCAGCAGTCTGCATCAGCTGGAGCTTCCGAACCAAACCCAAGGTCAGCCCCGCATAGAGCACACTGCAGTAATCCAGCCTCGAGATGACTAATGCATGGACTGCAGTGGTCGGGCTATCCCTTGTCCAGGAATGGCTGTAGTCCTCTAACCACTATTATACAGTAAAAAGGAGCAGATAGGCAGAAGATAACAAATTTACAACTAGAACTGGACACTTACTTTGTTGTATTGGTGATCCCTTTTCTATCCTCTTCCTTTCTCTGGTTGTTTTTTGTTTTTTTTAATGATATAGCTGACTCCAGATTTTTGTTTTCTCAGCAGGAATAGAGTAACAGCACTGTAATGCAATCCTGCCCGCCCTTCCCCCATTGGTATGGGTTAGAATGACCATTATTATTGGCAGGGGAGCAATTGCCATTTGCATTAGAACATATATGTGTCCCTGCAATTTGAAGTGAAAGGGCCTTGTTGGTGGTGCCTCCCTGGCTATGAAACACTATTTGTAATGAAACTCACCCAACACCCCTATTATCCTTTAAGGCCAGACCAAGACATTTTAAGGGACGCGGGTGGCAATGTGGTCTAAACCACAGAGCCTAGGACTTGCTGATCAGAAGGTCGGTGGTTTGAATCCCCGTGACAGGGTGAGCTCCCGTTGCTTGATCCCTGCTCCTGCCAACCTAGCAGTTCAAAAGCACATCAAGTGCAAGTAGATAAACAGGTAAGGTAAGGTAAACAGTGTTTCCATGCACTGCTCTTGCTCCCCAGAAGTGCAAGAGCACTTCTCCCAGACTGCTTAAGTTCTTGCTATTTTAGTCCCTGTGGTATGGATGGTGGTTTTAGCTCCCATGTTGCTGGCTCTTTTTACCACCTGTGACCTGCATTGTATTTTATTGTTTTGGACTTTTTGTACTGGAATTTTTACAGTGGATGAGATTTTTAAGATTTATTGTGGGGCTTCATTGTGATGTTTTTAATTGGTTTTATACAATGTCCGTATAGTTAAAGCTATGGTTTTCCCAGTAGTGATGTATGGAAGTGAGAGCTGGACCATAAAGAAGGCTGATCGTTGAGAGTCCCATGGACTGCAAGAAGATCAAACCTATCCATTCTGAAGGAAATCAGCCCGGAGTGCTCACTGGAAGGACAGATCCTGAAGCTGAGGCTCCAATACTTTGGCCACCTCATGAGAAGAGAAGACTCCCTGGAAAAGACCCTGATGTTAGGAAAGATTGAGGGCACAAGGAGAAGGGGACGACAGAGGATGAGATGGTTGGACAGTGTTTTCGAAGCCTGGCGTGCTCTGGTCCATGGGGTCACGAAGAGTCGGACACGACTAAATGACTAAACAACAACAACACATAATAAAGCAGGACTTGAAATCAAAATATAATTGTTATCATTAATAATGCTTATGCAGAATATTTTTGTTTTACTGCTTACACTTTGCTGTTAGTTCTTATGCTGCATCCTATTTTTTACTTTTATTTGTTGTTGTTGTTGTTGTTAGCCACTCTGAGAATGCATACTTAATTGCCATTTGGACACCCTCTGTTAAGTACAGCAATGTCAATTTCTGTCCAGCAGAAAGAGGGAGGTTTTTAATTACTAGCTACCACTCATAATTTATACTATTTCTTAAAGAAAGTAAGAAAATATATAAGTAGAGTAAAATACCACTATTTCACATCAACAACATGAGATGAAAAATCAGGAATTAAATTGATTTCAATGAAAACAAAAATTTACACTGGAGGAATTAAAAGCATTTTCATCACTAATACACCAGGCACAATTAACATGAACAACTAAAATGGCCAAAACCTGCATCCAGAAAGCTTTCAATTAAAGGTACAAAAACCCTGAATAGATTCAATAGCACTACTTTGCCTGTATACACTGGACAGGCTGCATGTGTGTAGGGGTGCCAAACTGGGTCTTTGAACCGGTTCAAATAAAGCCTAGTTTCACCCTTGGGGCAGAGTATATTTTCCACATCCATGCACACCTTTTGCACTAAAAATTTGGTCCTCATCCCCTGCTGTGTATGGGATGAGGACAGACACTTGTTTTAATTCCTACCATCACCTACAGCTTCACTGAGGATACCGTATATTGCAGCTGCCAGCTTCCTCTTCTGGCAATTTCTTTTGATTGTTTCTTGATAAGCAGATATCGAGAACTTAAAGCTTTCCCCATCGCTGCATCTCCATTCCAGCAAAAGCCGCTTTCTGAGTTTCTATTTGCCATTCAGAAGCGTTACCAGAAAAAGGAGTTGGCAAACCATATATAGTCCAAATAAAGCCAGTTGTGTTAAAGTGCCATTGAAATCAATGGGCTTAATTTAGTTGTAGTTGTGCAATCCCATACATATATTCCAAATAGTAAGCCCTGTTAAACTCTGGGGTTTATTCCCAGGTTCAGTGTGTATTATCCTGTAGAATAAGAGCCTGATCCTATGCGTAGTAGGGCTCTAAACCCACTGACGCCACTGGAATTAGATGCATCTAAAGGACTGGGAGGTTACTTGCTCCAATGACTTAAATGAAACTTAATAGGGTAGCTACCGGTACATAATGTGTATCACTACATAAATATATAGATTTTAATCTATATTATCGGGGCCTATTTTTTCCTATCCCACCACCTTTGTTTGTTTATACACTCCATCATCTCCTGAGACAGGCGGATGCCAGCACCGACTATTTTATAGAATTGATCTAGAAATTGGTGCCTGAGTTTGGAGTTTTATTTTCCTCTTCCATCCTTGGCCCTTTCCCCTTGCATGCTGTATCTTTTATTTATTTATAGGTAAGCCTGCAGGGAGTGTCTTGTTTTGATTTCACCTACGGCGCACTGGGAGCCTTTTTTGGCTGAAGAGCAGGGTACAAATCCGCTGGATAAACAGCAATAAAGGACTGACACTTGCTATCCCTGCAGTTGTGCACTATACATATGCATGTGTAAATACCACACTATCTCACACATACATCCCTGTTATCCTCCGATGAAGGAATCGAAATATATATAAAACTGGTTTTTTTGTTTTGTTTATATTATGTATTTTGATCTTGTCATTTTATGGGGTAAGTGCCCATATCAATAATTGGGGTTTTTTATTATGTATTTTATTACGTGTTTTTTCATCTTGTCATTTTTATGTGGCAACCGCCCTGAGACCTGTGGCGCGTACAGGGCGGTATACAAATGTGGGGGGGGGGAGACCCCAAAACGCAAAATATCCCCTCACGCAAACGGCGCGCGACAAGATGGCACGCCATACCGCCGGCGGCGTTTTCCTCCCACCCCTCCGCCCCGTACCTCATTCCCTCACAGCTTCCCCTCCACGACTCCATCCCCTCCTTATCCTCCCCTCACGTAGCTACTAGGTAAGTCGGCGGAGGCTGTTCGCGCCTTGCCAACCTCCTCACAAAATGGCGGCGCCGGGCCACCGGCTACTCCCCCTTCCTTCCCGCCAAAACGCACGCACGTACTCCCTTCCCCCCCCCCGCGCGCGCGCTTACACCCTCCCCCACGCAGAGCGAGCGAAGCGCCGCGTTATTGTCGGCGCCCCCCTCCCCCCCGCCGGCTTCCAGCCTCGAGCCCGTTCGGGCGCCAGGCGCGCGTGGGCGGGCCCCTTAGTCGGCGGCTGGGCGTGGCTGGCGCGTGCAGAAGAAGAAGGGGAGGGGGAGGGGGGACTAAATAAATAAATACAGAGGGAGGGGGAGGAGAGCGGGGCGCGCGACGACGGGTAAAGCAGCGGCCTGCTTCTGCCTCCGCGCGCGCGCGCCCGCCCGCCCGCGTCCTCCTCTCTCTCCCCTTCTTTCAGGGCTTTCTTCTCTCCCTCGCCCCGTCAGGTGCAGCTTGCAACCGTCCCTCGCCCCAAGGCCGCTCCGCCACCCCAGGAGGGACCCGCTCCCCTCTGCAAAGCCACGCAGTAGGGGGAAGGAGCAAGGCTAAGGCTTCCCCCCCCACCCCAACACGCCCCACTTTAGGTCCATCTCGCCACACCAGGTCACCCATTTGTGTCAGGAGCAACAAAAGAGAGCTTTTCCATCTGTGGTAAGGGGCTCTCCCCTCTCACCTTGTGCAAATGCGCCCCCCCTACCCCCCTCTTATTCGTGCCCCGTGGCAGTTGCTCCCCTGTGGGGACAAGGGAGGTCTCTGGAAAGCGGGGTGGGGACGGTTGCAAATACTTATATGGGGGTCGCTGCAACCCTCCGTTTTGTTAGGGGGGAAGGGGGCTCCGCACCCCACTTTTAACTGCTCAGGACTGGGGGGGGGGCAGCCAGTTCTAGGGCTTCCTGGGAAAGTTTCCCGTTGCTGTGTTTCCCCCCCCCACCCCCGTAGAGAAGAATATGGAGCCCTGGCACCGTTGGGAAAGAATCTTAATTCGGATCCTGCCCTTCGCCAGGGTTAAAAATACATAACAGCATTTCAAGTGCTACAGCAGGTTTTTAGGTTTTTCTCTGCACCTGTTTTTTTTTTTTTCATCCGGATGGGATGAAGAGGTTAAGGCTGCAATGCTTTTATATAGCCCCATTTACCCCGGGGTTAGTTAAGGCCCATTCGATTCAACAGGGCTTGCTTTGGAGTAGTCGTGCAAAGGATTGCACTCTTAGGAAGGGAAACCCTGTGTTACGTTTCATTGCTTTTCAGTAGAATTTTGTGACGGAAGAGAAAAGCAGTGAAATGCAAGAGAACAGCTAAAAACCATGGGTGTCAACCGATGGAAAGGTTTCACTTAAGCTGCCACTTAAGCAATCTAGTAAATAAGTTTGCCTATGCTAAAACTTAAACATAGGTTTACACTTTATATGTTGAAGTGCAAAATAATGTATAGTTCAAGAAAAGCTGCAATCCATTTGTAATATTTTCAGCCTATGCCATTACTTTGTTAAAAATTAGCTTTCCTGGGTTTCTCTGGTTCTCAAAGGAAACCCAAACATAAAAATACTGCAAAACTTACAAAAGATGCTGAAGCTTTGCTCTTGGTACATGAATGGGATAAGGAATTCTGAGCCGCTTAAGTGTAGCTAGGAAATAAATAATCTTTTTATCATTAATCACACCTTATCATTTGAAAGTATGACCTAAAAACATCTGCATGATAAAATTCTGATGGTCATATTTGTATGTAAAGTTTTTATTCCCCACTGCTATCAGCAGGCTGAAATTTTTTTTTTTACTTATTTTTATCCTGTGAAATTAAGATATCTCCCCAACACCTTGCACTACAAGCACCAGTGGTTTGTGTAGCTTGGTCCGTTGCTCTGGAATGTTGGGTGCTATGATATGGATAGGTTGTAAGTGGCATTATGTCTACAGTGCCTGGATACAGAACATTATATATTCATAAAATTCCATTTAATAATATGCCCACACCCAGCAAACAATCTTTCCCCTTTCTCTCTCCATCCCAAATTAAGAGAGTATTACAGCCCCTCAGTATTACAGCAACAAATACTTCCTCCCAACGTGCAGTTAAAAATTGTGTACCCTTGTCTGTTAGATCTAGTGGGAAGAAAGATTTTAAATATACAGGTATATTACAAAGAGAGGTTGAGTTAATTCTGTTGATAGAAAGGAGTCTTA